>CM074781.1:7915783-8626936 GCA_037355745.1 Pseudo-nitzschia multiseries | reverse complement strand
CAGCTATGAAACACTAACGGATTAAAGAGCAGAGTATCCCCAGAACGCAACGGCACTTTGATATGGTACGTTGGGAAGACAAAATAATAAATCACTTCGTCGGCATGCACTGCCGACGGAGGCTATGACTGTTAAACGAGTATAATACATATCATCATCAACATGGCATTCGAGAATGGTAATTTCGACCAATCGAAAAAGCTAACGCCTGCTTCCCAATGGCATTGAGCTGCGTACGAGTCAGAATCTGAGACAACACATCCATTTCATCCTCAACAAATGGATTGATGTCTGTTAAACTATGATGCATATGCTTCACAATTTCCACTGTCGTCTGTTCCAGCTCCAGTTTCATGTTTGGTTTCACATGACTTTTGAATACGTACTCACCATTGTTGGAAGACAATCTTTCTGGTCTAACTCCAATGATAGCATAATCATCGTTGATACTGCCGCGCTTCTGACCTCTGGCAACTGCTGGTTTGGATCCAACAATTTTCGGAGCAAACTTTCTTAACAGTTTGATATTATTCTTCGTAGCAAGGTGTCGCTTGGCAAATTTTCTGGAAACTTTTGCGAAAATGCGCAACGATGGATTATTCTCGTCAAACGCAACAATATGCTCATCGTTTGTACTATCCAATGCATCAAATTTATCTATCAACAAAGCCTGTTCCGGTTCATACTTTTTCTTTCCTCCTATCTTGCCACCCCAATTTTTCTCCATGTATTTACCTTTGACCACAGTTGTTCTGTATTTGTTTTTCAACGCTATTGTACTGACACCATCTTTGCAAGTACTACGCCTATTCCTTTCCTTCTTCATTGGTTTTATGCAGGACAACTTTGTATAAGCTTCATGGCTCGTTGACACCGGTGCTGCAATCCTAAGAAAGTTCGATGACATTCTCTGCTTTCTTCTTTTCTCATGTTTCCTATCTCTTTTTTGCTTCATAGCTCTGTCCGAGAACTGATTTCTCGTCATGGTTGGAGTAGGTGTAGCAATTCGAAGCCAATGATTCGTTGCCGTTAGTGGTTTCGCCCGTGGAGGAGGACTCGCTGCCGCTTGCCGCTTTCCACTTGCTGCTTTCCGCTTGCCGCTTTTCGCTTGACACTTTTCGCTTGCTGCTGTTGCTCTTGCTGCCTTTTTGCCGCTGTTGCTTTCGCTGCCTTTTTGCCGCTGTTGCTCTCGCTGCCGCTTGCCGCTGTTGCTCTTGCTGCCGCTTGCCGCTGCTGCTGTGGCTGTGGCTGTCGCTGCCGATTGCGCTGTTGCTCTTGCTGCTACCAATTGCCGCTGTTGTTGCTTTCGCTGCCGCTTGCCGCTGCCGCTGTGGCTCTCGCTGCCAATTGCCGCTGTTGCTCTCGCTGATGCCAATTGACGCTGTTGCTCTCGCTGATGCCAATTGCCGCTGTTGCTATCTGCGGTTCAACGAGTTGTTGACGTTGTCAACGATTTTATTGGAATATTTGGCATGATAATTGAACAAAATGGGTGAGTATCTATTGATGTAGTACAGTAAATAATAACAACAGAATAATATAATCTACATGCTACCAACGTACACCATTTGCTTCCTTTTGTTGTTGCTGTTGATTGGTGGTGTTGCTGTGTTGTTGCCGTTGTTGTTGCCTTCGATTCGGTGTTGACTTTGATTCTGTGTCGCCTTCGATTTGGTGTATCCTTTGATTTGGTGTTGCCAAAGATTTGCGTTGCTGTCCATTCCTTTTGCCAATATAGAGAAGAAATGGGAAAACGTAAGTGAGCAAATACAACATCATCAATGCAATAGGTGGGCATCATTGTATATGTATCTCACACTTTTGCCGCAGATCGATTTGTGTTTTCCATTGATTTGTGTTGCCGTCGATTTGTGCTGGTGTTGTTGCTCCTGTCCTTGTTCCGACGATTCTTATTGATTACCTATGTAAATAAGAAGAAGATGACAAGTGAGCAAATGCAGGGGCCAGTCTTATCACGATTGTGTATCTCTCTCATTTGTACCGTTTGCCACAGTTTTGTTGTTTGTCTTCAATGAATATTCGTTGACAATCGTGCCGATGGAAAATATGCCGTACCTTCACGGAAGAAGATTCCGAATCTGCCGTTGATTTGCAGACTTGTAGTAATTCCTATGTCACGAAAAACAGGGACTTGTTCCTGTTGATATATAGGCAATTGTTGCAGATTTTGTGCTTTCGAGACGTCTGTGTTTGGGTAGCTAATTCAAACACTACTATCTGTACGGCAACTAATCTCTAATCAAATGCTTTCTACTTCTTTTGCAGTACAAGGCTGTTATATCGGACTGAAATATCTGAGAACGGATCGTTGTGCTCGTGACATCGTTGCATGTGGCATGTGACGAAGAGGGTTGGATCCCACGTTCTCGGACGGAGTGTTGTTGGAAAGAAACAACACTCTACTCAGATAAGTTGGAAAATGATGTTTGTCGGAAAGTGAAAGAATACAAATTTTCAACAAGTAAAAGTGACCCAAGTTTGTGAGCAACAAACTTCGAATGTAAGCTAAGTACAAAGTACTTATATCCAACTTCGAACGTAAGAATGACATCGGTTCGATAGATGTTCTGCTAAGTATCAACCCTCGAACGTAAGAATGACACCAGTTCGATACATGTTCTGCTAAGTAACAAACTTCGAACGTAAGAATGACATTGGTCCGTTAAGTATTATGTTCTTTCTTTTTTTGCAACGGCGTTGCAACAAATGGTGGTCTTTTTGTATTTAGCGTGATATGGTTCATACGACAGTACAACAAACTTCGAACCTAAGAATGACATTTGTCTGTTAAGTATTATGTTCTTTCTTTTTTTGCAACGGCGTTGCAACAAATGGTCTTTTTGTATTTAGCGTGATATGGTTCATACGACAGTACAGTTCATACCAAAGTACCTTTCTACACCACAAAATGCACCAATTCATCGATCGGACCATTTTCCTTTTTTTGCAACGGCGTTGCAACAAATGCCCTTTTTAGTATTCATTGTTAGATCTTTCATACAACTGTACCCATACCTTTCTACATAAAATGCAACAATTCATCGATCGGACCATTTTCCTTTTTTTGCAACGGCGTTGCAACAAATGCCCTTTTTAGTATTTATTGTTCGAACTTATTGTGTCAAACAAAAAGTTGATGAAGATAACGGAACGAGAAACTGCTTTTCAGGAGCTCATTCGTGAATATTGGTTACGCTTTCAAGGGAAGGCGAAATACATTTGTACCATCATCGACATGTGTCACGTTGACATCAAAGTTTTGACACACGAAGATTTTTATCAGTATTACTTACCCGAATTAATTAACAATTCCTTCGTCTTGGGCACCACGGTACTTTTAGGGGAGAAGTGGGTTCCAGTAGGATTTCATCAACAAGGGGACACGAAAATTCCGGAAACAGGAAAAGTGTTATTACCACTCAATACTCAATTGGTTTTCCACTACGTCATCCACTACAAGCACACGGTCACCAAATATTACAACATACATTTCGATATCGATGAGGACCTTGTCACCCTGTCGCCATGCAAACATGGCACCGGAAAAATAGATCTGGCATATTTCAAGGTGCCGAAAGGAATCCTATATTTGGTGCATCAATGGCTGATAACAAAATTTGTCCAACACGGGAATAAGATTGGGGTAAATGTGGTCGTTTCGTTGGAAACAGCATGTAATGTGTTCCTTTCTCAAGTACTATGTGCATCAATGATTCGAGTCGACTGCGTTGGTTCGTCCTTTGATTGTTCAATTGACAATGTTTGTGAGAAAATGATACCAAAAGTCTTCAAAACCAATAACCAATCATTTGTCAGTTACGATCATGTGATGGAAACCATTGAAGATTTGGTATTGACTGAGAGGAATTTTCTAAAAGGAGCTATGGTCACCGAATCGACGGAGGGAAGTGTTCCGTATTTTCAAAGGAATGATCGATTGTACATTTTCCCGACGGCATGTGTTCTGAGTAAGACCAAATTTGCCCATGTCAATTTTGACGATAAACCAGAAGAACTTGTAACTGGTATTTTGGAACTGTCCGGATTGGAAGAACAACATAAGAATCAAACTTGTGTTACAAGATTCCTTCAATACGATGTTAACTCACAACAAGAGGTGCACCAACGAGTTTTTATGGAACACATTCCATACGTGTTCCGTGAGATATTCGTAATTGATCCGGAAGTTCTCCTACGTCATACTTGGGTGGAACAATTCATTCAGTATAGCTACCTTCCAGAAATGGGTACCATATTTACCCCGTTGACAGAAAAACTAGCAATATATTTGTGGGAAAAGTCGGATGATCTATCCTCGGCAAACCTTGTAGTTCAATTTTTGGACGATAAGGTTGTCAACAATTATGGAAAGGGAACGGGAGAATTGAATCAGGCGTTCAAACACCTCCAGGGTTGTGACTTTGTTTTTTACAAACCATCGGACTTTATAATTTGGGATTGCTTCAAAACATCAAAGGTTCAAATAAATGAGTTCAAGAAATCAAATAACACCTACCGGGTAGGATGGGTTACATTAACTTTCAATACGACAAATGATTCCAAGCGTGGATTCATCCCACCCTGGGATGATGACAGTTGACGGTGGCAATGTTGGCAAGACGAACAATCTCAACGAGGGGAGAAATAACATTAGTGGATCAACAGTTACCGGTAAGGGTTCGAAAAATAAGCCCAACCAATCTAAAGAATCAGGAATTCACACAAGTAAGGGTAATTCCAAGGATACTGGTTTGACCGACAAAATGACTAAAACATGTGAAAAAGAGGGTTCAAATGCAAGCGAAGAAATGATTATAGATGTTGCGAAAAGTCATCTTAACGCCGTTGTAACCCTGCCAAATTTTCCTATCAATATCAATGGAGATGAAACCACACAAGCTTTTGAGTTATGTGTGCTGTTGAAAGATCAGGATCCAGAGATAATGTATCCTCTTTACAAAGTACACGAACAAGTTTGTTACACTGAAAGAAGAAACGGCCCAGTTCTAATTGGAGAAGTTTTTAGGTACTGTTTCGGCCCCTACAAGCAATATGAACGTGTTCCGGGTTATTATCTTATTTTCAAAAAAGGTAAGGTGGGGGAGCAGCAAAAATGGTGCCCATACTTTAAGGTTTCCGGTCTGAAAGGAACCAATCCTCGACGCATTAAAAAAGTATCGGATTTAGTAAAATGCTACAGCAAGGATGTTGGGATTTGTGACCTGACGGATGGAAATGTGGAGGTATCCGAGTCATCTTCTGACACAACCAAAACAGGGTCAGAGTACACCAGTTCCACCAACTCGTCAAAGATTGGATGAGTGAGGCATACTATGCTCCACCCAACACAAGAATCCGCTTGTAACTTCTCCAGTTTCATTCATAGTGTATTCCATCAATAGTATGAGAAATATTGATCCTGAAAGTGCAGCCTACTATGACACCCATTCGCACTAAAAACCTAACTAATATTACTAGGACTACTAAATTTTACAAATTGACTCAAGTATAACTCATAGATTTCTGGTCCATACTGTTTCATAATTAGGAACAAAACCATGATATGCGTCTTATTATAAAATTCATAATTACTAAAGTATCAACCTGACAAATGTCAGCATTGTTGAACAGTCTACCCAAGACATATTATGAGCAAAATCAATCCTTCAATTGCCTCGAATGACACATTTCACCAATACAAAAGTGACTACCAATCACTATTCGGGTACATACATGCCAAGGGACAAACATTATTAATGACAAGGGACAAACATTATAAATTCATAATTACTAAAGTATCAACCTGAGAAATGTCAGCATTGTTTCATAGTCTACCCAATACATAGTAGGAGCAATATTCATCCTTAAACTCCCTTGAATGACACACTTTAGTACCAATACAAAAGTGACTTGCAATCACTATTTGTGTACATGATGGATTTCCAGTGAGAAACATTATTATACAATACATACTAACAAGTAAACTATCAACCTGAGATATATCTATACCTATTGTTGAATAGTATACCCACAGATCCAAAGTAGTATCAATACTCATCAATCAATTGCCTGTAATGACACAATTTTCCATTAAAAAATTACTAGCAATAAATAATTTGGTACATGCATGACAAGGGACAAACATTATAAATTCATAATTACTAAAGTATCAACCTGAGAAATGTAAGCATTGTTGCATACTAGTAGTCTACCCAATAAATAGTATGAGCAATACTCATCCTTCAATTCCCTTGAATGACACACTTTACCAATACAAAAGTGAGTACCAATCACTATTTGGGTACATGATGGATGGCCAGTGAGAAACATTATTATACAATACATACTAACAAGTAAACTATCAACCTGAGATATATCTATACTATTGTTTCATAGTATACCCACAGATCCAAAGTAGTAGCAATACTCATCAATCAATTGCCTGTAATGACACAATTTTCCGCTAGAAAATTACTAGCAATCAATAATTTGGTACATGCATGGCAAGGGAAAAATATTAATATAAAATTCATAGTACTAATTACTCAAGTGTCAGCCTGAGAAAGGTTAGAATTGTTGCATAGTCTACCCAACAATACATATTATGAGCAATATTCATCCTTCAATTCACTACAATGACACACTTCACCAATACAAAAGTGACTAGCAATCACTATTTTGGTACATCCAAGGCAAGGGAATAACATTATTATAAAATTCATAATTACTAAAGTATAAGCATGAGAAATGTCAGCATTGTTCCATAGTCGACCAAATACATAGTATGAGCAATATTTATCCTTCAATTGAATCGAATGACACACGCTTGTACTCAAAAAGTGACTAGGAATCACAATTTTGGGGCATGCATGACGAGGGACAACCATTATTGTACAATTCATACTGACTAAAGTAATAGCCGGAGAATTGTCATCAATATTGTTTCATTGTCTCCCCAATCATTAGTATGAGCAATATTCATCCAAAAATTGCAGAAAATAACACACTTTTGCACTCAAAAAAGAACTGAGAAACTCTATTTTGGTTACTTATTCATAAGAAAATCAACAAAAAATTACAAAAAGTTGCTGAAAATACCACCCTTGGTACAGGTCTCTACGGGGGAATCGAACCACTGGACACGTTCACCTCTATATCAATAACCAATCATACATGATCGGGGAAAGTTACACTACATAAAGCTAGTCAGTTTTTGAATCATATCATTTGTGTGCACCGTCCCAATACAATAATAAAAAAATTATACAAAAATAATACGTAGAACACACCTTGGACACATATCTACGGGGGAATCAATCCAAAGGACACGTTCACATCAACCGGTATATAAAGAACCAATCATATCCAAATGGGGAAAGTTACACTACTTAAAGCTAGTCTGTTTATGAATCAGACAATTTATGTGCAGCATACCAATACAATATTAAAAAAATAGTACCAAAGAAGTACGAAGAATACATCTTGTACACATCTCTACGGAGGAATCAATCCACCGGACACGTTCATATCTACGATATATCAAGAACCAATCGCATGCAGACGAGGAAAGTTACACTACTTAAAGCTTGTCTGTTTTTGAATCAGAGTATTTCCATGCACCGTCGTGGCGGTGGTGCCGGTATGTAACAATAGTAAGAATTATGCGTGTTCAGGGAAAAGCAGCCACAACCAAAAACTGAAGTTACTACGCCTGGAGAAAACAACATACACCAACTTTATGATTCGGCGTTGGAGTACGAACGTTAGGTGTACTGTGGTACAACTAGGTGCATGACTGCGTTACAAATGGGAAATAACAGGAAAATGAAAAACAAAACACCTAAACCGACACACAAAACAACAGTTGTGCCAACCCGGGGTACTGTCTTGTCCAAGGATTACAACAAACAGATGCATGAGCTAAACCACGATGACGCAAACAACAACGGAAACCCATTTCTATATCATTTCGAAACAGGATTTGATGCCTTGTGTGCCAAAAACGGACACTTGGTTAACACAATCCTTAGTGGATGCCAGAAGATAGAAGAAGTGCGACAAAGACTCAACAGCAAAAAAGGACATTTCGAGGAGGACGAAGCTTTGAACATTTGGGAACAATGCTTCAAGTACATAACCGAGGAAGTATTTCCCGACTACAAAGAAGGGAACAATGACGGGATGGACCATGTATGGGCAATGGGAGTCATTCTTGCATACATTACATGTGGTTATCCCGCATTGAAAACATCGGAAGACATTAAGTGCTACGACAACGTGGGTATTGGACCGGAAGTAAAATCAATAGAACGAGAGAGAATGATACAAGACGGTCGTACTTTCCCGGCAAAAAAATGGAGTAATCTGACACCGGAGGCAAGAGAACACATAAAAGAATGTATACATTACCACCCTGGGAACCGTCCTTGTATGACGTACATTTGGTTGAACAACTGGCGCAAAATGACGAATGAGGCAATCATCGAAACTGACAGATTGGAATGGTATTGCAGATCAACAGACGATAACGAGTGGTACTCAACACAAGAAATATTGCCGCCAATTAAAGAAGAGAACATAAATAACAAAAACACGGGAAAAAAAATGTACCAAACATAAGTGGGATTCGTTCATGAACAAAGCAAGAAAACAGTCAAAAAAGAAAAACGGAAAGTAAAAGAAGTGACAAACAGGGGGGAAAAGAGCGAACAAGACGAAAACGAGTGGAAAATTGAGAAATGGCTAAGTCTTTACAAAAAACGTTGGAATTCACCGGAAGATTTAGAGGAATATAACAACTATCCCGTTCCTTGTGGAGCATGGGGACGCGTGAAACACTAACTCTGCAACTCTGTAAGGATTCCATTACCAAAAAAAACCATGACAATATCGAAGGTATCACCGGTACAAATTAAGTGCAACAAATAGAACGGAAATGAAGTAAAATATCACCTTAAAAAATCGATACATTCAAAAAATGTACTCCTCAGAAAGCAACAAAACAACAACAACAAAATTTCCTCCTGTTGAACCTACAAATTGTGATCCAATCCATAATTAATTAAGGGGTGAGTGTCAACCACCCAAAAAATAGAATTTACTGCAACGCCGTTGCAGAAAATTGAAAAAAAAATTAAATAAATAAATACGGAATGATATGATACCGTACGGTAAGTACGGTAGGGTGGGGAACATCAAAATTTTCGGATCCGCGCCAAAATTTTGAGGAATCCACATTCCAGAATATCACGGCACGCTCGAAAATAAGATAGGCAGGCGACAGTACAACAACACTCACAGATAGTACAATTAGTTGAAATACAGCTACTATTCCTTGGAGACAGTAAATAAAGAGATTACAGTGTGTACAGTATGAATGAAAAAAAAATAACAGACGGTTCCTACAAACAACATTATTATCATAAAAATAGCGCGCCAAATCAATTAAAGGAAAAAACGGTACGTTGAGGTGCACGATTTAACAAAAAACAATGGTAGAACTGAGTAGTAGTTGCAGTCCGGTGACAGGTAAAACCATTGTTACCAATAACACAAACAGCCCAAACAGCGGTGTATCGGGAAGTGACCGAACAAACACAAACGATAGCCAAACATATAAAACCACAGACAGTAGCAACAGAAATATTCTACAGACAACAAAAGACTACGATAACAATAACTTGGAAAACAGCAGTGTCAAACATGTCAAAGAAAAAGCATTCAGGAAATTTAAATTCCCGCCAGAGATTAGATTCGTGAAGGCAACGATATTCAAAATTGTAAAACAAGCGAATAACAATGAAATACCAAATACAATCGATATAAAAGACCAAAAGTGGAGTGGAATTTATTGCCGTGCAGTGACTGCGTGTAGGCACAATGCTCAAACTCTTGCCAGGAAAAACTACAAAGGTACGCAACCAACAAGAAAATGATTGCCGGCATGCAATCGTTCATAAGCCATTCTAACATTTTGGTCGTATTAACACTGACACATAGACGATAAAAGAAACAACCAGATACCAGATAGTTTCCCAGGAGCGGTTCTAATCACGGACACACAAGACGTTAACTCAGAAAATAGGTACCAATTGCACGAAGACTATCGGCGGAAAAATTCACCAGAATTCAAATACTTCATGAAAAGAATTCTTGGAGCGGTGTCACCAAAACAGACAGACTTCAAAAGAAAATCAGTCAGAATGACAGTCAGTAACATTTTCACCCCAAGCGATGAAGCTTTTGCATTGCTTTTCCTTTACAACGACTTTACAACGACTACGACTCGTGGCTAAACACAACAAAGGGCACGAGGTTGAGAAAAAAATTCACTGACGGTAAGTCTGGAAATAAGGAGGGGTGGAGTAACGAGGGACAAGATCTTTACGAATACCTAGTAAGTGAATTAGAAGAACGAAGGGAGGAACAACAGTCGAAACAATTAGAGACGGAAATACTTAAAATGTACCAAAAGCAAAATGGCAATCGTAAACAACAAGATAAGGAGGAGAACAAAGAGGGAAAAACACGGAAGCGAAAACGTGCCTTGGTTGAGATTCTAGGCGAAGATGATGAGGACTACAAATTTTTCATGGAATACAATAAAAACGAACAAGAGTAATTGATGATATCAACATCAATAGTAGAACGGCTAGTTCATTATTATTTTATGATTTGCACAATATTGTTCCGGGTCTTCTGTTCGAATATAATACAATAAACAAGGTAATTTCAAAGGCTGATAAAATACTTTCGTATTTGTTACAAAATATGTTTGTTGTATTTCCGTATTTGATAAGCGTAGCGTGAATATTGTAAAATGACGGAGAGTATTGCAAATGCGGATAAAATATTTTCTTATTAGTACAAAAATATGGTTGTTGGCTTTTGATATTCCAAAAACATAGTGTGAGTAACGTGAAAGTGACGTAACAGAATACATTGCTGGTTATCAAGAAGCTTGTATATTTGTTCAGAAAATGGTATCAACGCTACGACAATATCAGTGTACATAGAGGATATTATTACAAAACATGAGTTTCGTGTGGAAAATAAAAAAAATTCAATGGCGAGTAAATATTAACGGGGTAAGCATGAAACAAAATTGTAGAATAGAAAAATTTGGAAGCAACCATGAAACAGGGGGTGAAAATATGGGTAGGAAAATAGTCCTACTTGAAATTGTTGCGTGCAAAAATAGGTAGAGAATTATTTATTGTGCGGGCAACAAAATGTTTCGGAATATTTTAAAACATGGCACGAATTTTACAAAGCACGAGCATCGTTTATGTGACGGAGCTCAGTGGATTACAGAATTGGATTACTAATCCGGTGAGGTGCTAATGAATTGATTAAAAATTAACTTATGTTTCATAGTACCGGTAGGAGCTCCTCGAGTTTTGGTGTAATAATTTAGTAGAAGTAATCCAGTTGGCCAAATTACATGGAAAATCGGTCGTACTCGTGGATTACGAGGTGGTATTTATTACGAAGTACGCGTACTTCGTACGAAGTAATACCGGAGTACGGAGTATTTATTATGATGCACACCTGATTTTGAACCGCGAGCAAATGACACAAGTGAGATGACTACCGGTACGGGCTCCCAACTTCCATAAATTTCAAATTATTCGTACTACCGGTAATTACCGTACGAGTAAGAGCATACGTACCGTATGGTAATTGTCATTCTTCTTACCGGTACTTTCCCTTGTTTACACTAGTGAAGTAAACGCAAGAAAAAAGTTGAGTTGTTTGTTTGTTTGTTTGTTTGTTGTTTTACAACACCCAACTCCCGCCGCACCCGTCAGTGACAGCCGTGAGTGACAACCTCGCGTGTGTGCGATCATGCGACAACGTTCCACGTTCGAGGCATCGGGGGAAACCACAAACACAAACACGAACGGGAGCAGCAAGGAAGGAGGAACAAATGCCGGAGTTGTGGGAAAAAGTCAAAAACACAAACACAAACAACGCCAAATCCGGCGCGGCAGCAGCAGCAGCAGCAGCAGCAGCAGCGGCTACAAGAAACTCCGGGGTCTCTTCGGAACCATTTTCTTGGTCTTGTTTCTGATCGTTCTGGTGGTATCCATACAACTGCTGGTAAACTCGGTGTTGTACGAGAATGGAAACAATGGAAATGCAAACCAAAATGCATACGCAAACAAAAATCAATCCGGCAACTCAAACCTACGGGGGCAGCAACCGAGTTACGAGTCGTTCACTCGACTTTTGGGTAATTCGTATGATAGTCTCCTAAAAAACACTATACGTTACGACATTCCCGGAAGCGGAAACAGCAACCGCAATGACAACAATAACAACAACAACAACAACAACAACCCGGCAAATAACAATAACAACAATCTGTCCGTGCTGGAGGCCGAAATCCAAAACCTCCGCTCCCAGATCCGGGCCCTCGAATCCAAATCGCAAAAGTACGTCGACGATCCGCGGTTTTTCCCCTTTGTCATTCGCGATTCGAGGCACCTGACTCCCGTGCAGATCGACCCCGACTTTCACGTATTTGACTACGTCGACCTGACAAAGGCCATCCAGCCCCGGTCGATGCACTCGCAGCTCCTGCACAACGCACGGATCGTCGTCGACGAGGACCTCGAGGCACGGCGTGGTGGCAATGGCAACGGCAACGGGACCACCCGACCGCCGCAGACCGCCCAGGAACGAGCCCGGGCCAGGATCGTGTCCGAAAAGTACGAGGCTCCCTGCCAGAAATATTCGCTCGAATGCTACCGGCAAAAGGTGCTGCAGGTCTTCTCGTACGTGCTGCGAGAGTTCCCGAGTGTGGAATACTATTTCTACGCGGAGGCCGACAACGATCTGTGCGTCCCGATGACCATGGTCAAGGACCTGGCCCTCACCGAGAAACGGTACTTTATCAACACAGGGATCGGCTTTTCCGGATGGATCATGAGCCGGGAATTCATGGGCGACTTTCTCCGCCTGTACGGCAACGAAACCCTCGACAAACCCGTGGTGACGACCAAGCCCGGGACCAACGAGGTCGTCATGGAGAAACCCGAAATTCGGCCCGACGTCCTGGCCAGCTACTACCTGACCGACAAGCATGCCTGGGCGGTGACGAGGCAGTATTGGGTCAGCCACACGACGCTGGAATCCCTCGGCATTGCCTCGCTGACGGTCAAGGACCGGCGCTACGGCCACCTCCACAACGGGGAACGAATGAAACTCGACAAACACCTGCCGCGGTGCCTCGAACCCCGCCGGGCCAAGTGGAAGGTCCGGCGGAAGAAACCCCACCAGGACCCCCGCGATCGCTTTGGGTGGGACTACTTTGACTACGAGGTCTGTCCCGATTCCCTGATCTTTCCCTGCGGGGGGGCGGAGCAGCTCAAACAACTGGTGGAAAACGACTGGAGGATAGCGAACGAGACCGGTGCGCTGAAATACGAGGAGGCGAGGCAGAAATGGATGGAACAGGAGCAAGCAAAGGCCGAAGCAAAAGGCGCGACCGTAGACGCCGCCGGAGGAACGCAACAGAAGTTGACCCTCCTAGAAAAGGTGAACGCGGTGCGGAAACAGAGAGAGAGAGCGGCGAAAATCCGAGGGTAGCTCCGCCACGTCCGTCCATCCCAACCACACTAGAGATACAAATCATTTTACTTCACGAAACGACACGACACGACACGACACGACACTATAGACACACACGGATAAAAAATCATAATCAATCCAATCTGTTCGCTACTAGACCGCAATCTACCGCAATCTGTTCGCTCTTCGCTAGAACGAAACGCATGTGGCAGTTTTACAGTAGTCGTGAGATTGCTACTATTTATTAAAGTTCGAGTGATATTGTCACCGATTGCTAGCCAACGTGCTGTTGTTTCCGAAATACGCCTTGGAGTGTTTCAGTATCATTTCGTAGGACAGAAAGGTGATGCAGCAATTGGGAATGACTCTCAACAACGTAACCCCCAGTCCGTTATAGAAGCCCGCAATCCCCTCGTTGCGAAAAATGTGTTTCGTGGTGCCCGTCAGCGTGGGTGCCGTAGACGATCGGCTGTCGTGCATCCGACTCCGCAAGACCTCGTGCGGATAGGAGAGCAAGCTCGCGGTCATTTTTGCCAATCCCGATGCCAACAGCAACTCGCCCACCGTGTTCTCGGACGGAGGGTCGCCGGCTAGGCCGTTCTGGTGGTGCCGCCGCTCGAGAAGGTGTCCCTTTAGAAATTCATAGGCCGGAAACTGAACCGCGCAATGCGACAATCCAATGAGGTTGGCCGTCATTCCCCTCCAAAAAATAGACATGCCATTTCGTGAACGCAACTGGCTCGCCATTTGGATCATGGATATTCGACCGCCGTTGGCGTTGGCATTGGCGTTGGCGGTACCAGAAGCCGTTGTTGTTGTTGTGTCTGACAATTCGTGCAAGGCCTGTGTTTGTAGTCGCGTTCGGATGACGAACAGGGGGTTGCAAATCAAATCGGCAATGGCTCCGGTAAAAATTGCCGACATGCAGTGGACAACTCCGGGGTGATAGTCCGCCAGATCGATACCAAACTGCTCGCCGGGCATCTGGCTGGTTTGCAAAAAATGCTTGGTCTCGTCGTAGAGGGGAAAGTAAACACCCCAAAACAAGGGAACGGTCACCATGGTGGCTCCCAGTCCACGAAACATGCCCCTCGGACCTTCCTTTTTCAAAATCACCCGAAAGGCTTCGGCCGGTGTGATGGGTTTTGACGACGTCGTGCTTCGCCCGGACGTTGGCTGCCGGGCTTTTTTTGCCTCTTGTTCCTGATGAATGTCTCCCCACACTTGCATCCTCGTTCGTATCAAATCCAGAGGAGCGCAAACGAAGCTCGATAGGGCACCGCTTCCTACTCCCGCAACCAATGTAGAAAAATAATGGACATGGTCTCGTTGGTTTTGGTTTTGTCCGTGCTGTTCCTCTTGCCCCTGGAAATTCAATTCTAAGGACCCCGTAGAAAGAGATCGGCGCACGGCTTTCGCCTCAGTGGTTACCATAGTTTCCCGCTTCACACCTTCGACCCGGACTTCTGCTAGACTCCTGCGATCAATTCAACGCCTGTTGTAATTTCGTTTGTTCCGTTCGGCTGCGATGATTGATTCCAGAGCGGAAGCGTTGGGCATTCAACGCAGCAGTCGTGGGTACGAGTACTCGTACCTTCAGTCGATCGATCCTGAATCAATCACGAACTCCGACCCGGGCCAGTCGTATCCTCTCCCATACGGTTGTCCTGTCCTCGTGAATTGGAACAAGAAAGTGTAACGCGTGTGTGTGTGTGTGTGTGTCTGTCTGTCTGTGTCTGTGTCTGTGAAGGCAAAATCTCGTGTCTCGCTCAGCGAGCCGAGAGAAAATTCAAATTCATCATCATTCATGCTTCCCAAATTCTGGGGGAACATATTTCGCATACCTGTGTGCATGCAAGACGGTGCACTTTCTTACAAAAACAAAACTGTAATGATTGGGTGAGGTGGAGTTGCAGTTTTTTAGGCTTAAAAAAGCTTGGGGCTCCATGGTTTGGTAGTGTCCAATAGAATTATAAGTGACATGTCGGAAAAAAGTTTTTAGGCTGTGGCTATATGAAACGAAAACAAAAACAAAAAGAATGATTAGCCAATCAGAACTTTTAAATCCCCAAAATCCTGACGAACCTTCTTGTCAATAACCTTCCATTTTCGTTGAGAATCAAATCTTAACAAAAATGAAACAAGGATTTGTTGAAATTTGATTCTCGACTAAAAACAGAACATGCATAGTTTTTAAATTATGCGCAAAAGAATATTTAATTATCTTATCATATTTAAGCAAAAAATGAGACTACTGATGTTGAGTGATTCAGAATTTTCAGTAGGAATCAAATAAGCGAAGTTGATTTCATTTTTTAGGGTCAATTGGGTAGATCTTTGTTTAAGTTTTCCACTCAAGGCTGGTGCTGATAGCTGGTTCTCTGAACCCAGTCTGAATAAATACTATCTAGGAAAGCATGAATCTAGTGAAGGGGGGCAAGTTGTTGCCGCCCAACGCGAAACACGTGGAGCTGCAACACGCAAAAAAGGTGTGTATGCTTCTATGGTTATGGAACCTGAAGCAGCAATGTCAGCAAACAATACAATTCTATTGGAAGATAGCCTGCATGTCAACCAAGCTGCTGACCAACGGAAAGTCTGCAATAGAAAAATCAAAGAGGCCCATCATGATTATTTGCACGGCATTGCACACAGTAAGCGGCGATATTGTTTGGTTGTTGACTACTGTCAAAATTTGCAGCTTCCCAATGTAGGTGCAACTCAGCCCGGGGACACTTATTACATGACCCCCTCTAACTGCTGCAATCTTGGGGATTGTTGATTGCTCTCTGGAAGGGGGGAGTTTGGATGCTTTTGCCTATCATGAGGGCATAGAAGCAAAAGGAGGTGACAATGTGGCGTCAATGATTGTTGTTACGTTGCTGAAACACAAAGGATGGCTGAAGGAAGATGAAATAGGTGGCAAATTATCAGTGCTTACAGATAATTGTGGAGGGCAAAAGAAAAATAATCATGTTCTGTGGATAGCAAACCTGCTGGTTGAAGCAGGGTATTTCAAAAAGGTGAATTTCATGTTCTACGTTGTTGGGCACACCAAAAATTGTGCAGATTGATGGTTGAACACAATGAAACGAGACTACTGATGCCAAAACATGTATACATTTGACCAACTATGTAAGGCACTAGGGACTAATGATCATATCACAATACATTCCGTTACTGAAGGTGATCTCAAACACTACAAAAGTGTGAAGATATGTTCTACAAGGAGCTGAAGAATGGTACAATTCAACCTGCTGGTCATATTTTTACAGTGAGCTCAGACGCGCCAACAACCATGACAATCTGGCAAGACTGGCTGAATCTGCACCACATAGTGTACAAGATCTGCAAAAATGAGTAACCTTTGATCGAGATTGTGTTCTGCGGCAAGCCATCCCTGACTTTGTGTTGCTCGATACGATTGGACCGACAGAAATCAAAGAAATGAAGCAGATTGAGCTGTACAGCAAGTGGCGCAAGCTTGTCCATGCTGAATTCGCTGACATAATTTGCCCCTACCCAGGGGATGAGTTGATACGGAAGTTCAAAGAAGAAAGGAATTATGGGAACGGTCTCAAAGGAAACGTGATGCTCGCAAGCCAAAGAAGAAGAAAACTAAGACACAATAGCCTGCATCATTCAACGATTTGTTTGTATACATAGTCAACAAGCAAGTATCTATTGTATTGTATCATTGTTAATGGCGCAATCGGCGCCATCGATGGTGTCAACAGACGAAGCAATGTTAATGTCTCTGGCATCTTTGTCCTCTTTGTGATAAGATTTCATAATTCGTAGTCAGGAAGCAGATTTCTGAAACTGTGTTATTTGTGTGGGTTTTTTTCGCGTCTTGACTTTGTTTTGTGATTAACTTGGAATAGAAGTTGCCGTTGTCATCGTCGTTGTCGACGGCTTTGTTGTCTTCTTGTTGTTTGTCATCATGAGATTTGGTAATTCGTACGGAGTAGTTGGGAAGCAGTTTTTGGAAACCGTGTTATTTGTGTGATGTTTTTTGAATTTTTGTGTCTCGACTTTTTTTGTGATTTTTACTCCAAAAAAAACTTGATTTAAGGCTCGCGCAAAAGAGTGTTGGACATTTCATCATTGCCGCGCTTAAATATTGCTGTTTTTATTTTGTTTTTTGTTGGTTAATTTTCAGTAGGAATCAAATGAATCAAATATAGCTGTTTTTGTTTTGTTTTTAGTTGGTACAGTCTATGTCACTTAAATGATGCTCATGGTTGCGTCAAATTTGTGCGATGTATTTAAAAAATTCCAAAAAGTTTTGTTGCGAGCATCACAAAAAAATCTCTACGTATTTTTGCACGCAACAATTTGAAGGAGGGCTATTTTTGCACCGATAGTTTCAGCCCCATTATCTTGGTGCTTTGCGATTTTGGTATTGTACAACTTCGTTTCATGCTCACCCCAATAATATTTATTCTCCATTCGATTGTTGTTTTTTCCACACGAAACTCATCTTTTGTAATAATATCCTCTATGTACAATGATATTGTCGTAGCGTCAATACAAATTTCTTAACAAATATACGTCACACAAACGAGATTCAGGGTTATTTCAGAATCACGCGCATATTTGGGTCGAACTCCACTGGTCCCCCTTTGTAATTTCATCCTATTTATTAAAATTAATGTCGAACTCATAATATTTTTATGCACATTTCATTTTCCTACCCCTCTGGCATCTGTTTCCGAAGTAGTGGCATGTTACTGAATTTTATGCCTGAAACAAACAGTGCATGGTCGCAATTTTTCAATCTCAATTGTTTCCTTATTTCTATTGTTATTACTGGCTATCGTACTAACGATGGTGACGATACCTAAATATCAGGTATATTGTGTACGTTGCTACCGGGACTCTCCTCTGATCACTACTGGTTACGGAAAGCAGAAGGTTACCAAGAAGAAGAAACCCCCCTTGTTTACAGCGTGACGAAGAAAGAAAACGGGAGTAGTTGTTTCTCCCGGTCTTCGGGATCATATTGTGAATGACGCATCATGCTATTCTTATTTCACGCAATCTTCGGGGATAGTAGATTTTGCATCTTGCGTATTCATTAGAAAAAAGAGGAAGAAGCTTGAGGATGTTAGTCAACAATTAGGTCTAACGAACACCCGTAACGGTCCACAGAGTAGTGACGGCGCATTACCAGAGGTGCTTGACAATCAAGTTATGTATGACCCTTCTGTCGAATCGATTGGGCGTGCCTTGATTGGTCAGGAATTATCAAACATAGACGATGACAATGATTCTGTCTCCGATGACAATTTTTTCTTTCCTAACAATGACGATGAGGAAGAAGGAAGTGAGATCATAGAGGCCCCCCACTCTTCGATTGTCAATGATGAAGAAGGCATCAACATTGATGTTGACGATTCCCATCGTGCTTCAAACACGCTATTAATTACGACACCCAATGTAGGGAGGAACATATCTGACGAGCTGAAGGTCAAGATCAAGTTAATGAAAATCATGCGGAATCATAGCATACCATTAGTTGCCGAGAAGGAATTGTATGAATGGGCTATTGAATCAGAGCGGCTTAATTTATTTTCATGGACTAAAGGCAATCTCATAAAGACCAGGGCAAGTGTTATGAAGGAGATTTCCGCCACTGTTCCTGAAATAAAAGGCGATGGGTTTGAACCTCATCTTATTGACTGGTGTTCTAAGAAATCACAGAATGCTGATGTTTCCAGTCGCAAACAAATCTACGTCCGGTCGTTCCAAAAAGCACTTCATTCCCTATTAACAAATGTGACTTTGGTGAAGGAAGATAATCTGTCATTCCCCCATGCTGAAGACCCCACCTTACCAGTCCGTTATCCAGAACTTCAAGGGAATATTGATATTGACGAACTGCATCACGGTGAATGGTGGATCAACACTTGGGAGAAGAGATGCAAATCTGGATCGAATGAAATTCTGGTGCCTATTATTCTCTACATGGATGGAATTGCAATTGACAATAGTGGTCAAACCACTCTTACCCCACTGAACATGACTCTTGGCATATTCAACACCCTAACTCGAAACTCCCGGCCGGATGCCGTGGGAGGCTATATACTATCACCCAACATGTCCAGGTGATAAAGGTGCCGAATCAATTGACAATGTGAACAATCTTCACTCTGGCCTTCGTTTGGCTCTTTCATCTTTGAAAGATGCCTGCAACCTAACGGATGGTATTGAATGGTCTAATTTGCCGTGGAACAAGAAGAAATGGTCGGTTCGAATGAAATTTGCGGTTGCTTATTTCATAGGTGATACTCCCCAGCACGACCAACTTTGTGGTCATTATCAAACGTCGAATTCAAAGATGATCTGTAGGCATTGCAATTGTCCCAGAGCACTTGGTATTAACGCTCGTGTGAATGTTTTGAAGGTTCCTGTTTCAGTTCAAACTGGTAACATGCAAGTGTCTAAGCACCAAAATGGGGAAGAGTACCAATCCATTCGGCTCTGGAATATATCTGATTTTACTGCTCCAATGGTTGGCGAAGGAGTGAATGTTGAACAGTATTTCAAAAACATTTCTCACCATGGTGTACATAACGGCAACGCTTTTTATGATCTTGATTTTGGGGAAAACCCACATAATATTCATCTAGCGTCTCCCGGAGAGAGACTCCATATGCACCAACTTGGTTGCGCAAAGCGTGCAGCAGAGACGTTCCGCGAGGACTTTTTAGGCAATAACCAGCGGCTTCTTGGTGAGATGGAAAGGTTAGCCAGTTACTACGGTGGTGCTGTCCAGAGGCAATCCGATCGTGACTTCCCACGAACCAATTTTTCAGAATCAATACATACAGCGAAGAAGGAGGGGAACCAGTACATTGGAATGCTTTATATTCAGATGCTGTCACTTCTGTCTGCTGGAGGTCGTCAATTGTTGTTGTCTCGAAAGACTCCTTCCAATCTCGAGAACAAGAGCAGAAAGTGTGAAAATGAAATTGACCGACGTATTTACGCCATTGAGTTGTTGTTGGGTATGGAAGAGTTCCTAAAGTATGCTGGAACGTTTGACGAGGTTTTCAAACAAGACAAGAAAGGTGTTTTGAATGTGGACAAAATGGTTGTTCTTTTCATTAACTGTATAAATAACAATCTGCAACGAAGTAAGGGAGAGGGTAACAATCTTGTGAAGAATCACATGTATTTTCATTTATCACAGTACATGAGATTATTTGGTCCTCCAACTGGGTGGGACTCTGCCGCGAGTGAGAGCAATCATAAAACTGAAGTGAAGGCTCCTGCTAAGAGAACTCAACGAAACAAGTCCACACTTATCAAGCAAACTTGCAACCGAGTGATGGAGTATCGAACTATTGATCGACTTGACCGTGAATTTGATTTGTTCGAACATAGACCCGTAACCGGACCAAATCATCCTAAGGAGGGTGGTTGGTCAGGTGGGTCTTCGTTTTGGATTGGTGTGATGAATGGTCTCCCTTACATGAAGTGGGATGAAAAAAAAAACTCAAGTTTACCCTGGTTTCCATCTGATGTTCTCAAATTTTGTTGTGACGTGGTCCTACCGGCTGTGGGCAGCAGCAAGGTTTTTGGAACCACGGAGCACAATAGGTATGACAAATCTCGCGAGATGAAATTATTGTTTCGTGCCCACCCATCGTTTAAGTCTGATTCTGGACAATTGTCCAATGTATGGTACAATTGGGCTAATTTTCAACTCGACCTCCTTGATGGACGTGGACTGAAAGTTTATCCATGTCAGATTCTGTGCCTGCTTTACCTCGAAGGTCCTTTCCCCGTGGGTAGCTCCGTTAGTGGTTTCGAATTAGTGCACGATGGTTATTATGCCGTCGGTCGTTGTTTTGTTTCTGCAGACCCAATACCGAGCAAGAGGGACAAAGGAAAAAAACACCACCATGCGTTGGTAAAGCTAGGTGAGCTTCCGAACAAATTGTATTTGTTCGACTGCAACGCCATTGAGTCCGAAGCTGCCGTTGTTAGAAACCATGGTAGTCCTGACCAATATTTTGTGCTGGGTAATCGTGAACAATGGTTGTTTAATTTCCGTGAGACAATGGCTTCACTGGAAAAGAAGGATTTACAATCAATAGTACGAGATGGTGAAAACAGCACATGACTTGAATGAACAAGTTTATTATCTTTTCCCGTGTTTTGGATTGTATACTAGTATGGTACAATCATACCCCCCTTCTCAGATGTATTTTGCGTTTTTTTATTTTCTGTAACGGCGTTGCACCAAATGCCCTTTTCCCGTGTTTTGGATGGTATACTAGTATAATACAATCATACCCCCTTATCATGTGTATTTTGCGTTTTTCTATTTTCTGCAACGGCGTTGCACCAAATGCCCTTTTCCCGTATTTTGGATGGTATACTAGTACGGTACAGTCGTACCACCCTTTTCCTGTATATTTTGCGTTTTTCTATTTTCTGCAACGGCGTTGCACCAAATGCCGTTTTCCCGTATTTTGGATGGTATACTAGTACAGTACAATCATACCCACCTTTTCATGTGTAATTTGCGTTTATCTATTTTCTGCAACGGCGTTGCACCAAATGCCCTTTTCCCGTGTTTTGGATTGTATACTAGTATGGTACATTCATACCCCCCTTCTCATGTTTATTTTGCGTTTTTCTATATTCTGCAACGGCGTTGCACCAAATGCCCTTTTCCTGTATTTTCGACGGTATAGTACTAGTACGGTACAGTCATAAATTTTTTGTCATGAGTATCAAGTTATTATTATAATGGATTACTTCTTAGTATAGTTTTGCGCGATACATAGGCGCTCATAATATAACACCCTTCGTATTTGGGATTCGAACAGCTATGAAACACTAACGGATTAAAGAGCAGAGTATCCCCAGAACGCAACGGCACTTTGATGCGGTACATTGGGAAGACAAAATAATAAATCACTTCGTCAGCATGCACTCCCGACGGAGGTATGACTGTTAAACGAGTATAATTCATATCATCATCAACATGGCATCGAGAATGGTAATTTCGACCAATCGAAAAAGCTAATGCCTGTTTCCCAATGGCATTGAGCTGCGTACGAGTCAGAATCTGAGACAACACATCCATTTCATCCTCAACAAATGGTTCGATGTGTGTTAAACTATGATGCATATGCTTCACAATTCTCACTGTCGTCTGTTCCAGCTCCAGTTTCATGTTTGGTTTCACATGACTTTTGAATACGTACTCACCATTGTTGGAAGACAATCTTTCTGGTCTAACTCCAATGATAGCATAATCATCATTGATACTGCCGCGCTTCTGACCTCTGGCAACTGTCGGTTTGGATCCAACAATTTCCGGAGCAAACTTTCTTAACAGTTTGATATTATTCTTCGTAGCAAGGTGTCGCTTGGCAAATTTTCTGGAAACTTTTGCGAAAATGCGCAACGACGGATTATTCTCGTCAAACGCAACAATATGCTCGTCGTTTCTACTATCCAATCTATCGAATTTATCTATCAACAAAGCCTGTTCCGGTTGATACTTTTTCTTTCCTCCTATTTTGCCACCCCAGTTTGTCTCCATGTATTTTCCTTTGACCACAGTTGTTCTGTCTTTGTTTTTCAACGCTATTGTACTGACACAATCTTTGCAAGTACTACGCCTATTTGTCCTTTCGTTCTTCATTGGTTTTATGTCGGACAACTTTGTATAAGTTTTATGGCTCGTTGACACCGGTGCTGCAATCCTAAGAAAGTTTGATGACATTCTCTGCTTTCTTCTTTTCTCATGTTTCCTATCTCTTTTTTGCTTCATAGCCCGGTCCGAGAACTGATTTCTTGTCATGGTTGGAGTACGTGTAGCAATTCGAAGCCAATGATTCGTTGCCGTTAGTTGTTTCGCCCGTGCGCTTTTTCCTAGACACTTTTCGCTTGCCGCTTTTTGCTTGATACTTTTCGCTTGCCGCTTTCCACTTGCCGCTTTCCGCTTGCCGCTTTTTGTCGCTGCCGATTGCCGCTGTTTCTCTCGCTGCTGCTTGCCGCTGCCGCTGTGGCTGTCGCTGCCGCTTGCTGCTGTTGCTCTCGCTGCTGCTTGGCGCTGCCGCTGCCACTGTGGCTGCCAATTGCCGCACTGTTGCTCTCGCTGCTGCTTGGCGCTGTGGCTGTCGCTGCCAATTGCTTGCCGCTGCCGCTGTGTCTGTCGCTGCTGATTGCCGCTGTTGCTCTCGCTGCTGCTTGGCGCTGCCGCTGTGGCTGTCGCTGCCGATTGCCGCTGTTGCTCTCGCTGCTGCTTGGCGCTGCCGCTGTGGCTGTCGCTGCCGATTGCCGCTGTTGCTCTCGCTGCTGCTTGGCGCTGCCGCTGTGGCTGTCGCTGCCGATTGCCGCTGTTGCTCTCGCTGCTGCTTGGCGCTGCCGCTGTGGCTGTCGCTGCCGCTGTGGCTGCCGCTGTTGCTCTCGCTGCTGCTTGGTGCTGTGGCTGTCGCTGCCGATTGCCGCTGTTGCTCTCGCTGCTGCCAATTGCCGCTGTTGCTATCTGCGGTTCAACGAGTTGTTGACGTTGTCAACGACTTTATTGGAATATTTGGTATGATAATTGAACAAAATGGGTGAGTATCTATTGATGTAGTACAGTAAATAATAACAACAGAATAATATAACCTACATGCTACCAACGTACACCGTTTGCTTCCTTTCGTTGTTGTTGTTGATTGGTGGTGTTGATGTGTTGTTGCCGTTGTTGTTACCTTCGATTCTGTGTTGACTTCGATTCAGTGTCGCGTTCGATTCGTTGTATCCTTTGCACCTATAGGAAAGATTTGCCACACCAGGAAAGATTGGTTCTTCCGATCCGTTGTTTCCAATCCCTTGTTTCAAATCCGTTGCTCCGATACGGTCCTATGAAAATGAGAAGAAAAAGAGAAGGAAGAAAATACATTATCAGGAATGCCAGAGGAAGTAAAAGCATTGTCTTTCTCCTCTCTCATTCGTACCGTTGCAATTGCCAATTTCTAATCTGTTGTTTCCAATCTGTTATTCCGATCCGGTCCTATGAAATTAGGAAGAAAAACATAAGTGAGGAAATACATTATCAGTAATGCTGGTCGAGGAAGTATTATCATTGTTGTCTATCTCATTCGTACCGTTGCTTGTTCTGATTCGTTTTACCGTTGATGTCACCGATACGTTGTTGCCGCAGATACGTTGTTGCCTCCAATGATTCCATTTGCCGGTTTGTTATTCGTTGTCGTTGTTCTTTCTGCTGCCATTGATTTGCAGACTTGTAGTAATTCCTATGTCACGAAAAACAGGGACTTGTTCCTGTTGATATATAGGCAATTGATGCAGATTTTGTGCTTTCAAGATGTTTATGTAAGGCGGCCGTCCAAACAAGAATATCTTTCCAGCAACTAATCCCTAATCGAATGCTTTCTACTTCTTTTGCAGTACAAGGCTGTTATATCGGACTGAAATATCTGAGAACGGATCGTTGTGCTCGTGACATCGTCGCCTAAGGCATGTGACGAAGAGGGTCGGATCCCACGTTCTCGGACGGAGTGTTGTTGGAAAGAAACAACACTCTACTCAGATAAGTTGGAAATTGATGTTTGTCGGAAAGTGAAAAAATACATATTTTCAACAAGTAAAAGTGACCCAAGTTAGTGAGCAACAAACTTTCATTGTAAGCTCACTACTCCGTACAAAGTACTTATATCAAACTTCAAACGTAAGGACGACATCGGTTCGATAGATCAAGTATCAACATTCGAACGTAAGAATGACACCAGTTCGATACATTTTCTGCTAAGTAAACAACTTCGAACGTAAGAATGATATTGGTCCGTTAAGTATTATGTTCTTTTTTTTTTTGCAACGGCGTTGCAACAAATGGTCTTTTTTGTATTTACTGTTATATGGATCATACAACAGTACAACAAACTTCTAACGTCAGAATGACATTGGTCCGTTAAGTATTTTTTTTTGTTTTTTTTGTAACGGCATTGCAACAAATGGTCTTTTGGTATTTAGCGTGATATGGTTCATACGATAGTCCTGTTCATACCAAAGTACCTTTCTACAGTATTACTTTGTTTGTTTTTTATTTTTTATTTTTTGCAACGGCGTTGCAAGAAATGGTCTTTTTGTACTTAGCGTGATATGGTTCATATGATAGTCCTGTTCATACCCAAGTACCTTTCTTCAGTATTACTTTGTTTGTTTTTTATTTTTTATTTTTTGCAACGGCGTTGCAACAAATGGTCTTTTGGTATTTAGCGTGATATGGTTCATACGATAGTCCTGTTCATACCAAAGTACCTTTCTACAGTATTACTTTGTTTGTTTTTTATTTTTTATTTTTTGCAATGGCGTTGCAAGAAATGGTCTTTTTGTACTTAGCGTGATATGGTTCATATGATAGTCCTGTTCATACCCAAGTACCTTTCTTCAGTATTACTTTGTTTGTTTTTTATTTTTTATTTTTTGCAACGGCGTTGCAAGAAATGGTCTTTTTGTACTTAGCGTGATATGGTTAATACGATAGTCCTGTTCATACCAAAGTACCTTTCTACAGTATTACTTTGTTTGTTTTGTACCTTTTTTGTTTTGGCAACGGCGTTGCAAGAAATGGTCTTTTTGTATTTAGCGTCATATATCATATGGTTCATACGATGGTACTGGTCATACCAAAGTACCTTTCTACCCCACAAAATGCACCAAATCATTGATCGGACCAATTTACTTTTTTGGCAACGGCGTTGCAACAAAAGCCCTTTTTAGTATTTAGCGTGAGATGTTTCATACGACTGTACGTTTCTACACAAATTGCACCAATTCAGCGATCGGATCATTTGTTTTTTGGCAACGGAGTTACAACCAATGCCCTTTTCCCTATTTAGCGCTACTAGGTGTTCATACGAGTGTACTTTTGTACACAAAATGGAACAATTCAGCGATGGGGCCATTTTCCAAATTGGAAAATGTTCCTTTTTATCTTTTCTTCTTCTCACCTTTCATCCCACCCAAAAAACCCTTTTTTCCGTTTTTCGGGAACGGCGGTTCCAATTACAAAAAATGGTTTTTTGATCCGAATGGTTTCACAGACAAATCCCCGCCCTTGCATTTGTCGTTGCAGGTTTTATTTGTCCAATTATTGTGACGATATTGTTTAACTCTTTCTCAGGTTAGTGGTAGAACGTCTTTACGAGAACAAGGACACGTTTACAGGCACCTTCTATCTTTTCGATTTTTTGAGAAATGGTTTTTGAGACATGATTACCACTGTCGCGTCGCTACGTGAGTGGTGATCTCTTGTGAAAGAAGTTTCAAGTTGTACTACTATCCTTCTTTCATTCAATGTTTGCTTGTAACTTGGGTAAACTAGATTCACACAACAGTGATTCTCATTGTTTTCAAACAATAAAAAGATTGTCTCAAATACTGATAACATTTTACATTGCCAATGACACCTACGACTAATAGTGCTCGCAAGCGCGGGGCCAACCCAAATTCAAATAAGAAAACGACAAGTTGTAAGAAGGGTAGATTGAAAGACCCACCACCCAATAGTCTTGACAAACATGATGCCGATCAAAGAGATCATCTACAGGCGGTAATTAGTAACCTTAGAAAGGCTTTGAAGGATGAGTCATATGGAACAGAGGAGTTTTTGAGGAACCTCAGTCTGGAGGTTACAACATGTTTCACTGCATTGTTGACAAGGGTTTACCTTGTATCAAAAATTATTGAATCCGAACCTACACCAGATTTCAGGAAGTCAATGTCTACTACTAACTCTGCGGAAAAGAAGAAGGGGAAGGGAAAGAAGAAAAAAACCGATACAACCTTAAGTGAATTAGGCCCTATTCCCCATCAAATAGACGTCATGGTGGATTTATTTTTGTTTGAAATTGAGAACGGGGTGACTGGAGTGTTGAAATTTTTGAGCAGGAAGCAATTAACCGAGCGATTCAATGACTACGACATGGCGAACAAGTGGAATAGGTTCGAGTCACTGTTGCGGAATGTTAACGACACGTCAGGCGTGGATGCTATCTATGGGCGCAACGTCGTCAACTACGTTACAATGAAGAAGTACATGATAATGTACCGTGAGATATTGGTTTGGTACATGAAGAATGTGAAGTATCCACCTGGTTCGGATATTTCGTCTGAGGATTTGTGTTTCCATACCAAAGGCGACAATTGTTCTCCCAGTCAGTTGAAAGCATACGTCAGATCAATGAGGAACTTCTTGGACTGCCTTATGGCAAAGACCTCTCTACGTGTTTCAATGACTCATAGCTGCAATCAGGTGGACTTAGACAAACATTTCAAGAAGCAGCGTATTGAATGCTTAAAATCCTTACCAACAGAAAACATCGAGTTTAAAGAACTTATTGTGTCAAACAAAAAGTTGATGAAGATAACGGAACGAGAAACTGCTTTTCAGGAGCTCATTCGTGAACATTGGTTACGCTTTCAAGGGAAGGCGAAAACCATTTGTACCATCATCGACATGTGTCACGTCGACATCAAAGTTTTGACACACGAAGATTTTTATCAGTATTACTTACCCGAATTAATTAACAATTCATTCGTCTTGGGCACCACGGTACTTTCGGGGGAGAAGTGGGTTCCAGTAGGATTTCATCGACAAGGGGACACGAACATTCCGGAAACGGGAAAAGTGTTATTACCACTCAATACTCAATTGGTTTTCCACTACGTCATCCATTACAAGCACACGGTCACAAAATATTACAACATACATTTCGATATCGATGAGGACCTTGTCACCCTGTCGCCATGCAAACATGGCACCGGAAAAATAGATCTGGCATATTTCAAGGTGCCGAAAGGAATCCTATATTTGGTGCATCAATGGCTGATAACAAAATTTGTCCAACACGGGAACAAGATTGGGGTAAATGTGGTCGTTTCGTTGGAAACAGCATGTAGTTTGTTCATTTCTCAAGTACTATGTGCATCAATGATTCGAGTCGACAGCGTTGGTTCGTCCTTTGATTGTTCAATTGACAATGTTTGTGAGAAAATGATACCAAAAGTCTTCAAAACCAATAACCAATCATTTGTCAGTTACGATCATGTGATGGAAACCATTGAAGATTTGGTATTGACTGAGAGGAATTTTCTAAAAGGAGCTATGGTCACCGAATCGACGGAGGGAAGTGTTCCGTATTTTCAAAGGAATGATCGATTGTACATTTTCCCGACGGCATGTGTTCTGAGTAAGACCAAATTTGCCCATGTCAATTTTGACGATAAACCAGAAGTTCTTGTAACAGGTATTTTGGAACTGTCCGGATTGGAAGAACAACATAAGAATCAAACTTGTGTTACAAGATTCCTTCAATATGATGTTAACTCACAACAAGAGGTGCACCAACGAGTTTTTATGGAACACATTCCATACGTGTTCCGTGAGATATTCGTAATTGATCTGGAAGTTCTCCAACGTCATACTTGGGTGGAAGAATTCATTCAGTATAGCTACCTTCCAGAAATGGGTACCATATTTACCCCGTTGACAGAAAAACTAGCAATATATTTGTTGGAAAAGTCGGATGATCTATCATCGGCTAACCTTGTAGTTCAATTTTTGGACGATAAGGTTGTCAACAATTATGGAAAGGGAACGGGAGAATTGAATCTGGCGTTCGAACACCTCCAGGGTCGTGACTTTGTTTTTTACAAACCATCGGACTTTCTAACTTGGGATTGCTTCAAAACATCCAAGGTTCAAATAAATGAGTTCAACAAATCAAATAACACATACCGGGTAGGATGGGTTACATTCAATTTCAATACGACAAATGATTCCAAGCATGGATTCATCCCACCCTGGGATGATAACGTTGACGGTGGCAATGTTGGCAAGACGAACAATATCAACGATGGGAGAAAGAACATCAGTGGATCGAAAGTTACCGGTAAGGGTTCGAAAAATAAGCCCAACGAATCTAAAGAATCGGGAATTGACACAAGTAAGGGTAATTCCAAGGATACTGGTTTGACTGACACAACGACTAAAACCTGTGAAAAAAAGGGTTCAAATGTAAGCGAAGAAATGATTATAGATGTTGCGAAAAGTCATCTTAACGCCATTGTAACACTGCCAGTTTATCCTATCAAGATCAAGGAGAAGGAAACCAAACGTGAATTCAAATGTTCTGTGCTGTTGAAAGATCAGGATCCAGAGATAATGTATCCTATTTAGGAAGTAAACGAACAAGTTCGTTACACTCCAGAAAAAAACGGACCAGTTGAAATTGGAGAAGTTTATAGGTACGTTTTCGGAGACTACGACCAATATGAACGAGTGGCGGGTTATATATGTACTTTCCACAAACGTAAGGCGGGGGAGCAATGACAATTTTGCCCATACTTTCAGATTTCCGGTCTGAAAGAAACCAATCCTCGACGCATTTAAAAAAGTATCGGATTTAGTAAAATGTTACAGCAAGGATGTTGGGATTCGTGACCCGACGGATGGAAATGTGGAGGTATCCGATTCATCTTCTGACACAACCACAACCGGGTCAGAGTACAGCACCAGTTCCACCAAATCCTCCAAGATTGGATGAGTGAGGCATACTATGTTACACCAAATGCAAGCATCCGTTTGTAACTTATCCATTATCCTTCATAGTTCTTTATTCAAACAATATTATGCGAAATATTGATCATGAAATTGCAGCCTAATTCGCACAATCATAAACATACTAACTGATATTACTAGGACTAATAAATTTTAAAACTGACTCAAGTATAAGTAGAAGATTTCTGGTCAATTCTGTTTCATGCAGCCAATGCCACACATTTGCACTCGAAAACTGACTAGGAATCACTATTTGGGTACATGCAGCAATGCCAGAGGGGACTTAAATTGTTCTAAAGCTCATACTGACTAAAGTATCAGCCTGTTTCTTGTCCAGTTTGTTTCATAGTATACCCCATCCATAGTATGAGCAATATTCATACTGAAATTGCAGTCAATGCCGCACATTTGCACTCTAAAAATAAGTACTAGGACTCACTATTTTGGTACATGCATGTCCAGGGACAAACATTATTCTAAAATTCATAATGACTAAAGTATCAGCCTGTTTCTTGTCCAGTTTGTTTCATAGTCTACCCCCTTCATAGTATGAACACTATTCATCCTGAAATTGCAGTCAAGGCCACACATTTGCACTCTAAAACTGACTAGGACTCACTATTTTGGTACATGCATGTCCAGGGACAAACATTATTCTAAAATTCATACTGACTGAAGTATCAGCCTGTTTCTTGTCCGGTTTGATTCATAGTCTACCCCAGCATACATAGTATGAACACTATTCATCGTGAAATTGCAGTCAATGGCACACATTCAGCACTCACAACCGACTACGACTCACTATTTTGGTACATGCATGTCCAGGGACAAACATTATTCTAAAATTCATACTGACCTAAGTATCAGCCTGTTTCTTGTCCGGTTTGTTTCATAGTCTATCCCATCCATACTATGAGCAATATTCACCCTGAATTTGCAGTATATGACACACATTTGCACTCTAAAACTTACTAGGACTCACTATTTTGGTACATGCATGTCCAGGAACAAACATTATTCTAAAATTCATACAGACTAAAGTATCAGCCTGTTTCTTGTCCAGTTTGTTTCATAGTCTACCGAATCCATAGTATGAACACTATTCATCCTGAAATTGCAGTCAATGCCACACATTTGCACTCTAAAACTGAAAAGGACTCGCTATTTTGGTACATGTATGCCCAGGGACAAACATTATTCTAAAAATCATAATGACTAAAGTATCAGCCTGTTTCTTGTCCGGTTTGTTTCATAGTCTACCCCATCCATACTATGAGCAATATTCATCCTGAAATTGAAGTCAATGCCACACATTTGCCATCTAAAACAGACTAGGACACACTATTTTGGTACATGCATGTCCAGGGACAAACATTATTCTAAAATTCATACTGACTAAAGTATCAGCCTGCTTATTGTCAAGTTTGTTTCGTAGTATACCCCATCCATAGTATGAGCAATATTCATCCTGAAATTGCAGTCAATGCCACACATTTCCACTCTAAAACTGACTAGGACTCAGTATTTTGGTACATGCATGTCAAGGGACAAACATTATTCTAAAATTCATACTGACTAAAGTATCAGCCTGCTTATTGTCAAGTTTGTTTCGTAGTATACCCCATCCATAGTATGAGCAATATTCATCCTGAAATTGCAGTCAATGCCACACATTTCCACTCTAAAACTGACTAGGACTCAGTATTTTGGTACATGCATGTCAAGGGACAAACATTATTCTAAAATTCATACTGACTAAAGTATCAGCCTGCTTCTTGTCCAGTTTGTTTTGTAGTGTACCCCATCCATAGTATGAACACTATTCATCCTGAAATTGAAGTCAATGCCACACATTTGCACTCAAAAACTGAGTAGGAATCACTATTTTGGTACATGCATGGCCAGGGACAAACATTATTAGAAAATTCATAATGACTAAAATATAAGCCTGAGACTTGTCAATATGGTTTCATAGTCTCCCCAATCCATAGTATGAGCAATATTCATCCAAACATTTCAGAAAATAACACACTTTGACACTCAAAAAGTAACTGAGAAACACTAATTTGGTTACTTGTTCATACAAAAATCAAAAAACTAATAAGCAAAAATTTACGGAGACTACCCTTGGTACACCAGATCTCAACGGAGGAATCGATCCACTGGACACGCTCACCACTATATCAATAACCAATCATACGTGATCGGGGAAAGTTACACTACATAAAGCTAGTCAGTTTTTGAACCATATAATTGGTGTGCACCGTCCCAATACAATAATAAAAAATTTATACAAAAATAATACGTAGGACACACCTTGGACATATGTCTACGGGGGAATCGATCCAATGGACACGTTCACCTCTACCGGTATATCAAGAACCAATCATATCCAGAGGGAAAAAGTTACACTACTTAACGCTAGTCTGTTTATGAATCAGACAATTTATGTGCGTCGTACCAATACAATATTAAAAAAATAGTACCAAGGAAGTACGAAGAATACATCTTGTACACATCTCTATGGAGGTATCGATCCACCGGACACGTTCATCTCTACGATATATCAAGAACCAATCGCATGCAGACGAGGAAAGTTACACTACTTAAAGCTTGTCTGTTTTTGAATCAGACTATTTGCGTGCACCGTCGTAGTGTTGGTACCGGTACGTAACAATAGTAAGAATTATGCGTGAACGGGAAAAAGCAGCCACAACCAAAAACTGAAAGTTACAACGCCTGGAGAAAACAACAAATACCAACTTTATGATTCGGCGTGGGAGTACGAACGTTAGGTGTACTGTGGTACAAATAGGTGCATGACTGCGTTACAAATGGGAAATAACAGGAAAATGAAAAACAAAACACCTAAACCGACACACAGAACAACAGTTGTGCCAACCCGGGGTACTGTCTTCTCCAAGGATTACAACAAACAGATGCACGAGCTAAACCACGATGATGTAAACAACGACGGAAACCCGTTTCTATATCATTTCGAAACAGGATTTGATGCCTTGTGTGCCAAAAACGGACACTTGGTTAACACAATCCTTAGTGGATGCCAGAAGATAGAAGAAGTGCGACAAAGACTCAACAGCAAAAAAGGACATTTCGAGGAGGACGAAGCTTTGAACATTTGGGAACAATGCTTCAAGTACATAACCGAGGAAGTATTTCCCGACTACAAAGAAGGGAACACTGACGGGATGGACCATGTATGGGCAATGGGAGTCATTCTTGCATACATTACATGTGGTTATCCCGCATTGAAAACATCGGAAGACATTAAGTGCTACAACAACGTGGGTATTGGACCGGAAGTAAAATCAATAGAACGAGAGAGAATGATACAAGACGGTCGTACTTTCCCGGCAAAAAAATGGAGTAATCTGACACCGGAGGCAAGAGAACACATAAAAGAATGTATACATTACCACCCTGGGAACCGTCCTTGTATGACGTACATTTGGTTGAACAACTGGCGCAAAATGACGAATGAGGCAATCATCGAAACTGACAGATTGGAATGGTATTGCAGATCAAAAGACGATAACGAGTGGTACTCAACACAAGAAATATTGCCGCCAATTAAAGAAGAGAACATAAATAACAAAAACACGGAAAAAAAATGTACCAAACATAAGTGGGATTCGTTCATGAACAAAGCAAGAAAACAGTCAAAAAAGAAAAAACGGAAAGTAAAAGAAGTGACAAACAGGGGGGAAAAGAGCGAACAAGACGAAAACGAGTGGAAAATTGAGAAATGGCTAAGTCTTTACGAAAAACGTTGGAATTCGCCGGAAGATTTAGAGGAATATAACAAGTATCCCGTTCCTTGTGGAGCATGGGGATGCGTGAAACACTAACTCTGCAACTCTGTAAGGATTCCATTACAAAAAAAAACCATGACAATATCAAAGGTATCACCGGTACAAATTAAGTGCAAAAAATAGAACGGAAATTATGTAAAATATCACCTAAAAAAAACTATACATTCAAAAAAAATACTCATCAGAAAGCAACAAAACAACAACAACAAAATTTCCTCCGTTTAACCTACAAATTGTGATCCAATCCATAATTAATTCAGGGGGGAGTGTCAACCACCCAAAATATAGAATTTACTGCAACGCCGTTGCAGAAAATTGAAAAACAATAAGTAGATAAATAAATACGGAATGATATGGTACCGTAGGGTAAGTACGGTAGGGTAGGGAAGAACAAAATGTTCGGGTCCGCGCCAAAATTTTGAGGACTCCACATTCCAGAATATCACGGCACGCTCAAAAATAAGATAGGCAGGCGACAGTACAAGAACAACACTCACAGATAGTACAATTAGTTGAAATACAGCTATTCCTTGGAGACAGTAAATCAAGAGCTTACAGTGTGTACAGTAGGAATGAAAAAAAATTACCAAACGATTCCTACAAACAACATTATTATCATAAAAATAGCGCACCAAATCAATCAAAGGTAAAAACGGTAAGTTGATGTGCACGAGTTAACAAAAAAATTATGGTGGAACTGAGTACTATTTGCAGTCCGGTGACAGGTAGAACCTTTGTTACCAATAACACAAACAGCCCAAACAGCAGTGTATCGGGAAGTGACCGAAACAAACACAAACGATAGCCAAACATATACAACCACCAACAGTAGCAACAGAAATATTCTACAGACAACAAAAGACTACGATAACAATAACTTGGAAAACAACATTGTCAAACATGTCAAAGAAAAAGCATTCAGGAAATTTAAATTCCCGCCAGAGATTACATTTGTGAAGGCAACGATATTCAAAATTGTAAAACAAGCGAATAACAATGAAATACCAAATACAATCGATATAAAAGACCAAAAGTGGAGTGGAATTTATTGCCGTGCAGTGACTGCGTGTAGGCACAATGCTCAAACATCTTGCCAGGAAAAACTACAAAGGTACGCAACCAACAAGAAAATGATTGCCGGCATGCAATCGTTCATAATCCATTCTAACATTTTGGTCGTATTAACACTGACACGTAGACGATAAAAGAAACAACCAGATACCAGATAGTTTCCCAGGAACGGTTCTAATCACGGACACACAAGACGTTAACTCAGAAAATAGGTACCAATTGCACGAAGACTATCGGCGGAAAAATTCACCAGAATTCAAATACTTCATGAAAAGAATTCTTGGAGCTGTGTCACCAAAACAGACAGACTTCAAAAGAAAATCAGTCAGAATGACAATCAGTAACATTTTCACCCCAAGCGATGAAGCTTTTGCATTGCTTTTCCTTTACAACGACTACGACTTGTGGATAAACACAACAAAGGGCACGAGGTTGAGAAAAAAATTCACTGACGGTAAGTCTGGAAATAAGGAGGGGTGGAGTAACGAGGGACAAGATCTTTACGAATACCTAGTAAGCGAATTAGAAGAACGAAGGGAGGAACAACAGTCAAAAGAATTAGAGACGGAAATACTTAAAATCTACCAAAAGCAAAATGGCAATCGTAAACAACAAGATAAGGAGGAGAACACAGAGGGAAAAACACGGAAGCGAAAACGTACCTTGGTTGAGATTCTTGGCGAAGATGATGAGGACTACAAATTTTTCATGGAATACAATAAAAACGAACAAGAGTAATTGATGATATCAACATCAATAGTAGAACGGCTAGTTCATTATTATTTTTATGGTTAGCACAATATTGTTCCGGGTCTTCTGTTCGAATATAATAAAAATCAACAAGATAATTTCAAAAGCTGATAAAATACTTTCGTATTTGTTACAAAATATGTTTGTTGTATTTCCGTATTTGATAAGCGTAGCGTGAATATTGTAAAATGTCGGAGAGTATTGCAAATGCGGATAAAATATTTTCTTATTAGTACAAAAATATGGTTGTTGGATTTTGATATTCGAAAAAGATAGTGTGAGTAACGTGAAAGTGACGTAACAGAATACATTGCTGGTTATCAAGAAGCTCCTATATTTGTTCAGAAAATTGGTATCAACGCTACGACAATATCAGTGTACATAGAGGATATTATTACAAAAGATGAATTTCGTGTGGAAAATAACAAAAATTAAATGGCGAGTAAATATTAACGGGGTAAGCATGAAACAAAATTGTAGAATAGAAAAATTTGGAAGCAACCATGAAACAAGGGATGAAAATATGGATAGGAAAATAGTCCTACTTGAAATTGTTGCGAGCAAAAATAGGTAGAGAATTATTTATTGTGCGCGCAACAAAATGTTTCGGAATATTTTAAAATATCGCACGAATTTTACGAAAGCACGAGCATCGTTTATGTGACGTATGAGCGTCTTGATAATCAGCAATCTATTCTGTTACACCGATTTCATAGTAATACGTTGCTGCAACTTTTTTTTGGAAACGACCAGCAGGCGGATTGATCCGCAACTTGTTGGGGGGGGGGGGGGGGGGGGGCATCTTCTTGTCCTTGATAAGTATGAATTTACCCTGCTGTAGTGGTGGCGCTTACTTGTTGATGCAACGAGCAGGGGAATCCTTGTTGCTGCTGCTATAGGGAGATTTCCCGTCGTCAAAATCTTGCCCTTGGGGGTGTTGCTGTTGTTCTGGCTGTTTGAAAAAAAACGCCTGGTCGGATCGAACCGCAAGAACTTGGGGGTCTTCTTGTAGTACTTCTTGATAATAAGTATTGATTTATCCTGTAGTGGGGCTTTCTTGTTGTTGTTGCGAGCAGAGGGATCCTTGTTGCTGCTATGGGAGGATTTTCAGAGTTTTCACAGTTTTTGCCATTGGGAGTGTTGCTGTTGTTGTTCTAGTAGCTCGTTTCTCCTACTATACCACCCGGCTGGTCAATCCGAAACTTGCGGGTCTTGTTCTTGTTCTCGTTCTTGGTGTAAGGAAGAGAACCCTGAGTAGCAGGCACCTCTAATGCTATGGTAAAGGAATGGTTTGGTGGTTGTGACCACTTGGTATTGTGATACTAGGTGTGCTGTTAATGGAGTTTCTTTTCACTTTTTGTGATCATTTTCTTGACCGAAAGAATCTAATCATAAAGTTAGAAGGGGTTCCGGCGCGCGTAACAACCCCTGCAAATTGGGTATCTACTACTATGGATACTAGCTCTTGACCTTGCCAATTCTGGTGCGGTGATTACTTTGGTCAAGAAGTTGCAGCTGGAGAGAAAAATCAATAAGACTACTACTACCAGGACCAAAATCGATGCTTCTAGTAAGGCGGGGGAGGCGAGAAAAGCTGTTTCAAAATGGCTGCCCTACTACTTTACACACTTACTCGTACGGTATCATACTTGTACCGTAATTAATTGGTGTAGTGCTCACGTACCGGTGCCGGTATCCATAGACCAATTGACGGACCAATAAATAAGGATAGGGACGTATTTTAGTGTACGTACGTACATATGAAGAGCTAATTGTACCGGGACACCGGTCATATTGAGAAACTTTCAAATATTGCACAAAACTATCTTCCATGCCCCATTTTACAAGGTTCGTGGAGTACTTTGTATCATAATATCATTATTATTATGGTACGAACGGTACATAAATGGAGGATATTTTTTAACATGTTGTATCTGTATGAAGTATGTGATGTTTATCAGGAGTCATAAATAAGAGGGGTGCGACACGCCGTCTGTCCGTCATCCGTTTTCGCTGCATGATACTAGAAGAAAAAAATGGGGGTCCTTGAAACCATGATAGGAGGATTTTGTTAAAAACTTCCCCAGCTAAATTTTTAAAAGTCTGTTTTTACTGCATAATGCTAGTAAAACTACTACACTTTCAAATGATAGCAACTCAATCAAAAAGCAATATTAAAATTAGTTACAGGGTTCACTCTAAACCAACTTTTTGTGAGGAAGCTGAATATTTAGCTTGTTTGGGCTGATTATGCACAGAATTGTATTTATTAAAGAGAGAGACAGCACAAGATATTGTGAGAAAAAAGCAGCGAAAACGGATGATGGACAGACTTTTTTGTGGGTTTGGAATCATTTTTGGTGGGACTGACCAGCGAAAATGGACAGCGGACAGACTGTTTGTGGGTTTGGAATTGTTTTTGGTGGGACTGACCAGCAAAAACAGATGACAGACAGACCGTTGAACCATTTTTTGGTGGTCACCCCACATGTGCTTGTCAAGAACGCCACAGATGAATAATACAGCCAAACGTCACTTGCTATGTGTCTCTCAAGAGTATAAGGAAGGTGTGTATGTAATATGAAGGTCAGAAAGTGAGTGGAAGTACCTTTGGGAATCAGGTGTTTCACTGTCCTTTTTACTAGCATTATGCAGTAAAAACATACTTTTAAAAATTTAGCTGGGGAAGTTTTTTCCAAAATCCTCCTATCATGGTTTCAGTGGAAACTCGTCATGTCGCACCCCTCTTATTTATGACTCCTGATGTTTATGAGATACTAAGTACAGATGAACGAGCTCCACGTGCTCCATACTTTGCCTAAAAATACTTCGTGTTCAATAGCTTCTCATTTTCTGAGCGATCGAGAAAGAATAGGACCTGGTGCAACCGCTCTCCGTCTGGCAGCTGGCGTAGAATTAGTTCTTGTACCGGTACGAAGTATTAGCGATACTGAATATTTTTATTTTTATTGTTACGGTACGAGTGCTCGTACCCGTACGAGTGCGGTACTAGTACAATGAAACGAGACATTAACGCGATAAGATTACGGTACGTACCGTACACACTGCCCATTCCTCTGATGGAAATTTGTACCGTGCGTACCGGTACGTACCGGTACTCGTACCGGTATCCGTACTCGTACCGGGACAAATTCGGCCTGTGCCTTAAGTACCGGTACGAGTACTCGTACCGTACCATACTCGAACCGTACCGTACCGTCATGTATTATGCATGGAACGGAAAAAGCTATCTTGGCGGGATCATGTGCTAACCCTATTAACCCATATACCGTTGAAAAGCTTACGAGAAGAGCAACACGAATCTGCTGTTTGTTTCCGAGTTTTAGTACCCCCAAATATAGAACTTTTTATCTTCATTACTGTACATGAATATAAAGAAATAATGAGGTTTTTGATGTTCTGCACGTTCTATTTTCAAAAAACTTGCGCACGCCCAGCCACTCAGCAGCCGTTAAACCGTTAACATAGATACTCCACGTGTAAATAATATCAATTCAAATCGTCTATCCATATTGCTGTATCTACGAATGGCATGATACCACTTAGGAATAATTCAATCGGACCCAATGATGATCTCGAGTACGGTACCGGTACGGTAGTAAGTCTGTTCTGACTGTCTCGTGTACAATCCCTACTAATAACGGCAAGTCCGATCTGAACTACTTCAGAACGTTTGGAGTGCAAGAAGGCAAACAGCTAGCAAAGCGATCAACCGAAACGGCTAGCAGGAACCAACTGTCACAAGTATTTCTTTTCCGGCTCGTTTCTGTACATTCTGTACTACTCAGCAAAAGCCCGATTGGAAATACTATCGAACTTCCGGTCGAGCTAGTTTCAAAGGCAGAAACAAGGGGGTGCAAGCAACCAAAAAACGGACCGACTGTCAAGCGTCACACAAACAAGATTCAGGGTTATTTCAGAATCACGCGCATATTTGGGTCAAACTCCACTGGTCCCCCTTTGTAATTTCACCCTATTTATTAAAATTAATGTCGAACTCATAATATTTTTATGCACATTTCGTTTTCCTACCCCACTGGCATCTGTTTCCGAAGTAGTGGCATGTTACTGAATTTTATGCCTGAAACAAACAGTGCATGGTCGCAATTTTTTAATCTCAATCGTTTCCTTTTTTCTATTGTTATTACTGGCTATTGTACGACTTCAGTAGTAACGATGGTCCGCACTCCCAAATATCAGGTATATTGTGTACGTTGCTACCGGGACTCTCCTCTGATCACTACTGGTTACGGAAAGCAGAAGGTTACCAAGAAGAAGAAACCCCCCTTGTTTACAGCGCGACGAAGAAAGAAAACGGGAGTAATTGTTTCTCCCGGTCTTCTCAACCATATTTCACGTAATCCGGGTACATGTTATTCTTATTACTACCGGTGTTTGGGGGTAGATGATTTTGCATCTTCGTTATTCATTAGAAAATCGAGGAAGAAGCTCGAGGATGCTACTCAACAATTAGGTCTAACGAGCACCTGTAACGGTCCACAGAGTAGTGACGGCGCATTACCAGAGGTGCTCGACAATCAAGTTATGTATGACCCTTCTGTCGAACCGATTGGGCGTGCCTTGATTGGTCGGGCATTAACAAACATAGAGGATGACAATGATTCTGTCTCCAATGACAATTTTTTCTTTCCTAATGCCGACGATGAGGAAGAAGGAAGTGTGAGCATAGAGGCCCCCCACTCTTTGATTGTCAATGATGAAGAAGGCAACAACATTGATGTTGACGATTCCCATTGTGATTCAAACACGCTAGTAATTACGACACCCAATGTAGGAAGAAACATATCTGACGAATTGAAGGTCAAGATCAAGTTTATTTTGCGTTTTTCTATTTTCTGCAACGGCGTTGCACCAAATGCCCATTTTCCCGTATTTTCGATGGCATACTAGTATGGTACAATCATACCCCCCTTCTCATGTGTATTTTGCGTTTTTCTATTTTCTGCAACGGCGTTGCACCAAATGCCCATTTTCCCGTATTTTGGATGGTATACTAGTACGGTACAGTCATACCCCCCTTTTCATGTGTATTTTGCGTTTTTCTATTTTCTGCAACGGCGTTGCACCAAATGCCCTGTTTCTGTATTTTGGATGGTATACTAGTACGGTACAGTCATACCCCCCTTTTCATGTGTATTTTGCGTTTTTCTATTTTCTGCAACGGCGTTGCACGAAATGCCCTTTTTCCGTATTTTGGATGGTGTACTAGTTTGCTATTTCTTCTCTGCTTCATAGCTCTTTCTGAATTTCTCATGGTCAACAAGGATGCCGTTGCCGATGGAGTAGTAGATGAATTGCTGAAGATTGCGGTTGCTGTTGCTGACGATGTGTCAAATTGTATGCTGCCACGGGATGTGTTGGAGGAGGAGGAGTGCTGTTGATGCCGATGCAGATGCCGATGCCAATGGTTCAATCGTTCCTGTTGGTGGCTGTTGCTTTCGCTTTGCGTTTTGATCGTTCCCGGTTTCGGTTGGTTCGATTGTTCCGGTTTGCTCAATTGCTGTTGATTGCTCTCTGTCGCCGCTCCGTGTTGCTTGCTATCTGCCGCCGCTATTGTTGTTACCGCTGCCATTTGCAATTCGATTGTGGTTGCTGTTGCTGGTCTATGAAAACATGTAATAATTGAACAAAATGGGTGAGTATCTATTGATGTAGTACTAGTAGAGTAAATTATAACAACAGAATAATATAATCTACATGCTAACCTACACAGTTGGCGTCCGATCAATTCATTGCTAACGATTTGTTGTTCTGATCTGTTGTTCCACCTCAACGGAAGATTCGCCGCACCTCTATTGTTCCGATTCCTGTTCCGGTCCGATGTTGCAGCCTCCAGCAGGGAAGAAGAAGATGCACCTCCAGCGACACCAGGAAAGATTCGCCGAGCCTCTATTGTTCCGATTTGTTATTCCGATCCGTCCCTATGAAAATAAGAAGAAAAAATAGAAGTGAGGAAAAAGAAAATCATCATCAATGCAACAGGCAGGCAGCAATGTCTATCTATCTCACGTTGTTGCCTTCCACTTGGTGCTGCCTTCGATTCCAATCGTTGTTGCCAATATGTTGTTCCGATAATCGTTGTTGGTGCTGCCGTTGATTTGCAGACTTGTAGTAATTCCTATGTCACGAAAAACAGGGACTTGTTCCTGTTGATATATAGGCAATTGATGCAGATTTTGTGCTTTCAAGATGTTTATGTAAGGCGGCCGTCCAAACAAGAATATCTTTCCAGCAACTAATCCCTAATCCAATGCTTTCTACTTCTTTTGCAGTACAAGGCTGTTATATCGGACTGAAATATCTGAGAACGGATCGTTGTGCTCGTGACATCGTCGCCTGAGGCATGTGACGAAGAGGGTCGGATCCCACATTCTCGGACGAAGTGTTGCTTGCAAGAAACAGCACTCTACTCAGATAAGTTGGAAAATGAGCTCAGTCAATTTGATTCGAAAGTGAACTAAATTCACTTTTCGAACAGTGTGAGTGATTTTACAGTGCACTTTTTTCTAAGTACTGAATCTACATGAAATTCGAATCTGTTTGAATTTTTTGAACGTTCGTTCGAATTATTTTGGAATTAGTACTGAATCTACATGCTAGCTAGTACGTAGTACTGAATGCTGTATGTGATCCGTTTGAATTTTTTGAACGTTGAACGTTCGAACGTTCGAACAAATGTTCGAATTATTTTGGAATTAGTACTGAATCTACATGCTAGCTAGTACGTAGTACTGAATGCTGTATGTGATCCGTTTGAATTTTTTGAACGTTGAACGTTCGAACGTTCGAACAAATGTTCGAATTATTTTGGAATTAGTACTGAATCTACATGCTAGCTAGTACGTAGTGCTGAATGCTGTATGGGATCCATTTGTATTTGCTAGTACGTACTGAATTATTTTGGAATTAGTACTGAATCTACATGCTAGCTAGTACGTAACAAACGATTTTTTTCTTCCTACGTACTTCAAATTTTTTCTTTTTCTTCGTACATACTTAGGGCTAGGGTTAGTGTTAAGGTTAGGGTTAGGGCTTCGAATTTTTTTCTTCATACATAATGACTAAAATTATTCTAAAATTCATACTGACTAAAGTATCAGCCTGTTTCTTGTCCAGTTTGTTTCATAGTCTACCCCATCCATAGTATGAACAATATTCATCCTGAAATTGCAGTCAATGCCACACATTTGCACTCAAAACTACCTAGGACTCACTATTTTGGTACATGCATGTCCAGGGACAAACATTATTCTAAAATTCATACTGACTAAAGTATCAGCCTGTTTCTTGTCCGGTTTGTTTCATAGTCTACCCCATCCATAGTATGAGCAATATTCATCCTGAAATTGCAGCCAATGTCACACATTTGCACTCTAAAACTGACTAGGACTCACTATTTTGGTACATGCATGTCCAGGGGGGACAAACATTATTCTAAAATTCATACTGACTAAAGTATCAGCCTGTTTCTTGTCCAGTTTGTTTCATAGTCTACCCCATCCATAGTATGAGCAATATTCATCCTGAAATTGCAGTCAATGTCACACATTTGCACTCTAAAACTGACTAGGACTCACTATTTTGGTACATGCATGTCCAGGGACAAACATTATTCTAAAATTCATACTGACTAAAGTATCAGCCTGTTTCTTGTCCAGTTTGTTTCATAGTCTACCCCATCCATAGTATGAGCAATATTCATCCTGAAATTGCAGCCAATGGCACACATTTGCACTCTAAAACTGACTAGGACTCACTATTTTGGTACATGCATGTCCAGGGGGGACAAAAATTATTCTAAAATTCATACTGACCTGAGTATCAGCCTGTTTCTTGTCCAGTTTGTTTCATAGTCTACCCCATCCATAGTATGAACACTATTCATCCTGAAATTGCAGTCAATGCCACACATTTGCGCTCAAAACCGACTAGGACTCACTATTTTGGTACATGCATGTCCAGGGACAAACATTATTCTAAAATTCATACTGACCTAAGTATCAGCCTGTTTCTTGTCCAGTTTGTTTCATAGTCTACCCCATCCATAGTATGAGCAATATTCATCCTGAAATTGCAGCCAATGTCACACATTTGCACTCTAAAACTGACTAGGACTCACTATTTTGGTACATGCATGTCCAGGGGGGACAAACATTATTCTAAAATTCATACTGACCTGAGTATCAGCCTGTTTCTTGTCCAGTTTGTTTCATAGTCTACCCCATCCATAGTATGAACACTATTCATCCTGAAATTGCAGTCAATGCCACACATTTGCACTCAAAACCGACTAGGACTCACTATTTTGGTACATGCATGTCCAGGGACAAACATTATTCTAAAATTCATACTGACCTAAGTATCAGCCTGTTTCTTGTCCGGTTTGTTTCATAGTCTACCCCATCCATAGTATGAGCAATATTCATCCTGAAATTGCAGTCAATGCCACACATTTGCGCTCAAAACCGACTAGGACTCACTATTTTGGTACATGCATGTCCAGGGACAAACATTATTCTAAAATTCATACTGACCTAAGTATCAGCCTGTTTCTTGTCCGGTTTGTTTCATAGTCTACCCCATCCATAGTATGAACACTATGCATCCTGATATTGCAGTCAATGCCACACATTTGCACTCTAAAACCGACTAGGACTCACTATTTTGGTACATGCATGTCCAGGGACAAACATTATTCTAAAATTCATACTGACCTGAGTATCAGCCTGTTTCTTGTCCGGTTTGTTTCATAGTCTACCCCATCCATAGTATGAGCAATATTCATCCTGTAATTGCAGTCAATGCCACACATTTGCGCTCAAAACCGACTAGGACTCAACATATTGGTACATGCATGTCCAGGGACAAACATTATTCTAAAATTCACACTGACTAAAGTATCAGCCTGTTTCTTGTCCAGTTTGTTTCATAGTCTACCCCATCCATAGTATGAACACTATTCATCCTGAAATTGCAGTCAATGCCACACATTTGCACTCAAAACCGACTAGGACTCACTATTTTGGTACATGCATGTCCAGGGACAAACATTATTCTAAAATTCATACTGACCTGAGTATCAGCCTGTTTCTTGTCCGGTTTGTTTCATAGTCTACCCCATCCATAGTATGAGCAATATTCACCCTGTAATTGCAGTCAATGCCACACATTTGCGCTCAAAACCGACTAGGACTCAACATATTGGTACATGCATGTCCAGGGACAAACATTATTCTAAAATTCACACTGACTAAAGTATCAGCCTGTTTCTTGTCCAGTTTGTTTCATAGTCTACCCCATCCATAGTATGAACACTATTCATCCTGAAATTGCAGTCAATGCCACACATTTGCACTCAAAACCGACTAGGACTCACTATTTTGGTACATGCATGTCCAGGGACAAACATTATTCTAAAATTCATACTGACCTAAGTATCAGCCTGTTTCTTGTCCGGTTTGTTTCATAGTCTACCCCATCCATAGTATGAACACTATTCATCCTGAAATTGCAGTCAATGCCACACATTTGCACTCAAAACTACCTAGGACTCACTATTTTGGTACATGCATGTCCAGGGACAAACATTATTCTAAAATTCACACTGACTAAAGTATCAGCCTGTTTCTTGTCCAGTTTGTTTCATAGTCTACCCCATCCATAGTATGAACACTATTCATCCTGAAATTGCAGTCAATGCCACACATTTGCGCTCAAAACCAACTAGGACTCACTATTTTGGTACATGCATGTCCAGGGACAAACATTATTCTAAAATTCACACTGACCTGAGTATCAGCCTGTTTCTTGTCCAGTTTGTTTCATAGTCTACCCCATCCATAGTATGAACACTATTCATCCTGAAATTGCAGTCAATGCCTCACATTTGCACTCAAAACCGACTAGGACTCACTATTTTGGTATATGCATGTCCAGGGACAAACATTATTCTAAAATTCATACTGACCTAAGTATCAGCCTGTTTCTTGTCCGGTTTGTTTCATAGTCTACCCCATCCATAGTATGAACACTATTCATCCTGAAATTGCAGTCAATGCCACACATTTGCACTCTAAAACTGACTAGGACTCACTATTTTGGTACATGCATGTCCAGGGGGGACAAAAATTATTCTAAAATTCATACTGACCTGAGTATCAGCCTGTTTCTTGTCCGGTTTGTTTCATAGTCTACCCCATCCATAGTATGAACACTATTCATCCTGAAATTACAGTCAATGTCACACATTTGCGCTCTAAAACTGACTAGGACTCACTATTTTGGTACATGCATGTCCAGGGGGGACAAACATTATTCTAAAATTCATACTGACTAAAGTATCAGCCTGTTTCTTGTCCAGTTTGTTTCATAGTCTACCCCATCCATAGTATGAGCAATATTCATCCTGAAATTGCAGTCAATGCCACACATTTGCACTCAAAACCGTCTAGGACTCACTATTTTGGTACATGCATGTCCAGGGGGGACAAACATTATTCTAAAATTCATACTGACCTGAGTATCAGCCTGTTTCTTGTCCGGTTTGTTTCATAGTCTACCCCATCCATAGTATGAACACTATTCATCCTGAAATTGCAGTCAATGCCACACATTTGCACTCAAAACCGACTAGGACTCACTATTTTGGTACATGCATGTCCAGGGACAAACATTATTCTAAAATTCATACTGACCTGAGTATCAGCCTGTTTCTTGTCCGGTTTGTTTCATAGTATACCCCATCCATAGTATGAGCAATATTCATACTGAAATTGCAGTCAATGCCACACATTTGCACTCTAAAAATAAGTACTAGGACTCACTATTTTGGTACATGCATGTCCAGGGACAAACATTATTCTAAAATTCATACTGACTAAAGTATCAGCCTGTTTCTTGTCCAGTTTGTTTCATAGTCTACCCCATCCATAGTATGAGCAATATTCATCCTGAAATTGCAGTCAATGCCACTCATTTGCACTCAAAACTACCTAGGACTCACTATTTTGGTACATGCATGTCCAGGGACAAACATTATTCTAAAATTCATACTGACCTGAGTATCAGCCTGTTTCTTGTCCAGTTTGTTTCATAGTCTACCCCATCCATAGTATGAACACTATTCATCCTGAAATTGCAGTCAATGCCACACATTTGCACTCAAAACTGACTAAGACTCACTATTTTGGTACATGCATGTCCAGGGGGGACAAACATTATTCTAAAATTCATACTGACCTAAGTATCAGCCTGTTTCTTGTCCAGTTTGTTTCATAGTCTACCCCATCCATAGTATGAGCAATATTCATCCTGAAATTGCAGTCAATGGCACACATTCGCACTCAAAACTACCTAGGACTCACTATTTTGGTACATGCATGTCCAGGGACAAACATTATTCTAAAATTCATACTGACCTGAGTATCAGCCTGTTTCTTGTCCAGTTTGTTTCATAGTATACCCCATCCATAGTATGAGCAATATTCATACTGAAATTGCAGTCAATGCCACACATTTGCACTCTAAAAATAAGTACTAGGACTCACTATTTTGGTACATGCATGTCCAGGGACAAACATTATTCTAAAATTCACACTGACTAAAGTATCAGCCTGTTTCTTGTCCAGTTTGTTTCATAGTATACCCCATCCATAGTATGAGCAATATTCATCCTGAAATTGCAGTCAATGCCACTCATTTGCACTCAAAACTACCTAGGACTCACTATTTTGGTACATGCATGTCCAGGGACAAACATTATTCTAAAATTCATACTGACCTGAGTATCAGCCTGTTTCTTGTCCAGTTTGTTTCATAGTCTACCCCATCCATAGTATGAACACTATTCATCCTGAAATTGCAGTCAATGCCACACATTTGCACTCAAAACTGACTAAGACTCACTATTTTGGTACATGCATGTCCAGGGGGGACAAACATTATTCTAAAATTCATACTGACCTAAGTATCAGCCTGTTTCTTGTCCAGTTTGTTTCATAGTCTACCCCATCCATAGTATGAGCAATATTCATCCTGAAATTGCAGCCAATGTCACACATTTGCACTCTAAAACTGACTAGGACTCACTATTTTGGTACATGCATGTCCAGGGACAAACATTATTCTAAAATTCATACTGACTAAAGTATCAGCCTGTTTCTTGTCCAGTTTGTTTCATAGTCTACCCCATCCATAGTATGAGCAATATTCATCCTGAAATTGCAGTCAATGCCACATCATTTGCACTCTAAAACTGACTAGGACTCACTATTTTGGTACATGCATGTCCAGGGGGACAAACATTATTCTAAAATTCATACTGACCTGAGTATCAGCCTGTTTCTTGTCCAGTTTGTTTCATAGTCTACCCCATCCATAGTATGAACACTATTCATCCTGAAATTGCAGTCAATGCCACACATTTGCACTCTAAAACTGACTAGGACTCACTATTTTGGTACATGCATGTCCAGGGGGGACAAAAATTATTCTAAAATTCATACTGACCTGAGTATCAGCCTGTTTCTTGTCCAGTTTGTTTCATAGTCTACCCCATCCATAGTATGAGCAATATTCATCCTGAAATTGCAGTCAATGGCACACATTTGCACTCAAAACTGACCTAGGACTCACTATTTTGGTACATGCATGTCCAGGGGGACAAACATTATTCTAAAATTCATACTGACCTAAGTATCAGCCTGTTTCTTGTCCAGTTTGTTTCATAGTCTACCCCATCCATAGTATGAGCAATATTCATCCTGAAATTGCAGTCAATGGCACACATTTGCACTCAAAACTGACTAGGACTCACTATTTTGGTACATGCATGTCCAGGGGGACAAACATTATTCTAAAATTCATACTGACCTGAAGTATCAGCCTGTTTCTTGTCCGGTTTGTTTCATAGTCTACCCCATCCATAGTATGAACACTATTCATCCTGAAATTGCAGTCAATGCCACACATTTGCACTCAAAACCGACTAGGACTCACTATTTTGGTACATGCATGTCCAGGGGACAAACATTATTCTAAAATTCATACTGACCTGAGTATCAGCCTGTTTCTTGTCCGGTTTGTTTCATAGTCTACCCCATCCATAGTATGAGCAATATTCATCCTGAAATTGCAGTCAATGCCACACATTTGCACTCTAAAACTAGTACTAGGACTCACTATTTTGGTACATGCATGTCCAGGGACAAACATTATTCTAAAATTCATACTGACTAAAGTATCAGCCTGTTTCTTGTCCAGTTTGTTTCATAGTCTACCCCATCCATAGTATGAGCAATATTCATCCTGAAATTGCAGTCAATGCCACACATTTGCACTCAAAACTACCTAGGACTCACTATTTTGGTACATGCATGTCCAGGGACAAACATTATTCTAAAATTCATACTGACTAAAGTATCAGCCTGTTTCTTGTCCAGTTTGTTTCATAGTCTACCCCATCCATAGTATGAGCAATATTCATCTTGAAATTGCAGTCAATGGCACTCATTTGCACTCAAAACTACCTAAGACTCACTATTTTGGTACATGCATGTCCAGGGACAAACATTATTCTAAAATTCATACTGACCTAAGTATCAGCCTGTTTCTTGTCCGGTTTGTTTCATAGTCTACCCCATCCATAGTATGAGCAATATTCATCCTGAAATTGCAGTCAATGCCACACATTTGCACTCAAAACTGACTAGGACTCACTATTTTGGTACATGCATGTCCAGGGACAAACATTATTCTAAAATTCATACTGACCTGAAGTATCAGCCTGTTTCTTGTCCGGTTTGTTTCATAGTATACCCCATCCATAGTATGAGCAATATTCATCCTGAAATTGCAGTCAATGCCACACATTTGCACTCTAAAACTAGTACTAGGACTCACTATTTTGGTACATGCATGTCCAGGGGGACAAACATTATTCTAAAATTCATACTGACCTGAAGTATCAGCCTGTTTCTTGTCCAGTTTGTTTCATAGTCTACCCCATCCATAGTATGAGCAATATTCATCCTGAAATTGCAGTCAATGCCACTACATTTGCACTCAAAACTACCTAGGACTCACTATTTTGGTACATGCATGTCCAGGGACAAACATTATTCTAAAATTCATACTGACCTAAGTATCAGCCTGTTTCTTGTCCAGTTTGTTTCATAGTATACCCCATCCATAGTATGAACACTATTCATCCTGAAATTGCAGTCAATGCCACACATTTGCACTCAAAACTGACTAAGACTCACTATTTTGGTACATGCATGTCCAGGGGGGACAAAAATTATTCTAAAATTCATACTGACTAAAGTATCAGCCTGTTTCTTGTCCAGTTTGTTTCATAGTCTACCCCATCCATAGTATGAGCAATATTCATCCTGAAATTGCAGTCAATGCCACACATTTGCACTCTAAAACTTACTAAGACTCACTATTTTGGTACATGTATGTCCAGGGACAAACATTATTCTAAAATTCATACTGACTAAAGTATCAGCCTGTTTCTTGTCCGGTTTGTTTCATAGTCTACCCCATCCATAGTATGAGCAATATTCATCCTGAAATTGCAGTCAATGCCACACATTTGCACTCAAAACCGACTAGGACTCACTATTTTGGTACATGCATGTCCAGGGACAAACATTATTCTAAAATTCATACTGACTAAAGTATCAGCCTGTTTCTTGTCCAGTTTGTTTCATAGTCTACCCCATCCATAGTATGAGCAATATTCATCCTGAAATTGCAGTCAATGCCACACATTTGCACTCTAAAACTGACTAGGACTCACTATTTTGGTACATGCATGTCCAGGGGGGACAAAAATTATTCTAAAATTCATACTGACCTGAGTATCAGCCTGTTTCTTGTCCGGTTTGTTTCATAGTCGTACCCCATCCATAGTATGAACACTATTCATCCTGAAATTGCAGTCAATGCCACACATTTGCACTCAAAACTTGAGTATTAATCACTATTTTGGTACATGCATCATGGCCAGGGACAAACATTATTATAAAATTCATAATGACTAAAGTATCAGCCTGAGACTTGTCAATATTGTTTCATAGTCTCCCCAATCCATAGTACTATGAGGAATATTCATCCATACATTTCAGAAAATAACACACTTTTGCACTCAAAAAGTAACTGAGAAACACTATTTTGGTTACTTGTTCATACAGAAATCAAAAAACAATAACCAAAAATTACGGAGACTACCCTTTGTACACCACATCTCTACGGAGGAATCGATCCACTGGACACGTTAACATCTATATCAAGAACCAATCATATCCTGACGAGGAAAGTTACACTACTTAAAGTTAGGCTGTTTTTGATGGACTAGTACAAAAAGACGTCGGTACATTCAAAAAATGTACTCCATAGAAAATAACAAAACAACAAAAAGGGCTTTTCTTGCAACGCCGTTGCAGAAAATGAAAAGACAATAGGTACGAGAATCAATGCTTGGGCTACGTACGATTACCCTCAGTGGAACCTACGGATTGTGGTCCGCGCCAAAATTTTCAGGACACCACATTGCTGAATATCACGGCACGCGCAAACAAAAGATAGGCAGGCGCCAGTAAAACAACACTCACAGGTAGTACAATTAATAGTAATACAGCACTTCCCGGGAGGCAGTAAATCAAGCACTTACAGCGCGTACAGTATGAATGAAAAAAACATGCCAAACGCTTCCTTCAAACAACATTATTATCATAAAAATAGCGCGCCAAATCAATCAAAGGTAAAAACGGTAAGTTGAGGTGCACGAGTTAACAAAAAAATAATGGTGGAACTGAGTACTAGTTGCAGTCCGGTGACAGGTAGAACCATTGTTACCAATAACACAAACAGCCCAAACAGCAGTGTATCGGGAAGTGACCGAACAAACACAAACGATACTAGCCAAACATATAAAACCACCAACAGTAGCAACAGAAATATTCTACAGACAACAAAAGACTACGATAACAATAACTTGGAAAACAACATTGTCAAACATGTCAAAGAAAAAGCATTCAGGAAATTTAAATTCCCGCCAGAGATTACATTCGTGAAGGCGACGATATTCAAAATTGTAAAACAAGCAAATAACAATGAAATACCAAATACAATCGATATAAAAGACCAAAAGTGGAGTGGAATTTATTGCCGTGCAGTGACTGCGTGTAGGCACAATGCTCAAACTCTTGCCAGGAAAAACTACAAAGGTACGCAACCAACAAGAAAATGATTGCCGGCATGCAATCGTTCATAAGCCATTCTAACATTTTGGTTGTATGAACACTGACACGTAGACGATAAAAGAAACAACCTGATACCAGATAGTTTCCCAGGAGCGGTTCTAATCACGGACACACAAGACGTTAACTCAGAAAATAGGTACCAATTGCACGAAGACTATCGGCGGAAAAATTCACCAGAATTCAAATACTTCATGAAAAGAATTCTTGGAGCTGTGTCACCAAAACAGACAGACTTCAAAAGAAAATCAGTCAGAATGACAATCAGTAACATTTTCACCCCAAGCGATGAAGCTTTTGCATTGCTTTTCCTTTACAACGACTTTACAACGACTACGACTCGTGGCTAAACACAACAAAGGGCACGAGGTTGAGAAAAAATTCACTGACGGTAAGTCTGGAAATAAGGAGGGGTGGAGTAACGAGGGACAAGATCTTTACGAATACCTAGTAAGTGAATTAGAAGAACGAAGGAAGGAACAACAGTCAAAACAATTAGAGACGGAAATACTTAAAATCTACCAAAAGCAAAATGGCAATCGTAAACAACAAGATAAGGATGAGAACAAAGAGGGAAAAACACGGAAGCGAAAACGTACCTTGGTTGAGATTCTAGGCGAAGATGATGAGGACTACAAATTTTTCATGGAATACAATAAAAACGAACAAGAGTAATTGATGATATCAACATCAATAGTAGAACGGCTAGTTCATTATTATTTTATGGTTTGCACAATATTGTTCCGGGTCTTCTGTTCGAATATAATACAATAAACAAGATAATTTCAAAGGCTGATAAAATACTTTCGTATTTGTTACAAAATATGTTTGTTGTATTTCCGTATTTGATAAGCGTAGCGTGAATATTGTAAAATGTGGGAGAGTATTGCAAATGCGGATAAAATATTTTCTTATTAGTACAAAAATATGGTTGTTGGATTTTGATATTCGAAAAACAAAGTGTGAGTAACGTGAAAGCAACATAACAGAATACATTGCTGGTTATCAAGAAGCTTGTATATTTGTTAAGAAATTTGTATCAACGCTACAACAATATCAGTGTACATAGAGGATATTATTACAAAACATGAGGAGTTTCGTGTGGAAAAAACAAAAATTGAATGGCGAATAAATATTATCGGGGTAAGCATGAAACAAAATTGTAGAATAGAAAGATTCTTAAGCAAGCATGAAAAGGGGCTGGAAAAAACGGTGGCGAAAATAGACCTACTTGAAATTGTTGCGTGCAAAAATAGGTAGAGAATTATTTATTGTGAGCGCAACAAAATGTTTCGGAATATTTTAAAATATCGCACGAATTTTACGAAAGCACGAGCATCGTTTATGTGACGAGAGTATTTCAGTTCCGACTGCTTTCTGTACAAATTGTACTATTCACCACAAGCCGGATTGGAAATACTATCGAACTTCGGTCGAGCGCGAAACAAAGAGCAACCAAAAACCGGATCAATCAGACCGACTGTCACAAGCATTTCAGTTCCGACGTAGCTGTGTACAAATTGTACCATTCTGCACAAGTTGGATTGGAAATACTACTGAACTTTGGTCGAGCGAAACAAAGAGCAACCAAAACCGGATCAATCGGACCGACTGTCACAAGCATTTCAGTTCCGACGTCGCTGTGTACAAATCATACCATTCTGCACAAGTTGGATTGGAAATACTACTGAACTTTGGTCAAGCGAAACAAAATTTTGCGAGCGAGAGCCCCCCTGCCGGACGACTGAATCGATAGATAGCTCCATCGGCGTCTACAATGCATGTAGATGGGCGCTGATACCTCTAGAATGTTCTAGCTCCCTCTAGAACCAAAGTTATGGCAGTAGCAGCAAGATTGGTCTCCCCAGATGACATTTTGTTCTCGAAAATTCTTACATAATGTACACGAATTTTGCTAGCGAGAGCCTCCCTGCCAATCGTTTGAATCGATAGATAGCTCGATCGGCGTCTACAAGGCATGTAGATGGGCGCTGATACCTCTAGAATGTTCTAACTTCCTCTAGAACCAAAGTTATGGCAGTAGCAAGATTGGTCTCCCCACCAGATGACATTTTGTTCTTGAAAATTCTTACATACTAATGTACACGAATTTTGCTAGCGAGAGCCCCCCTGCCAATTGTTTGAATTGATATATACGTCGAACATCATCTACAATCCATGTTGATAGAGGCTGATACCTCTAGAATGTTCTAACTTCCTCTAGAACCAAAGCTATGGCAATATCAAGATATGTCTGACCATTTCCACAAAATCCAGTACCCAAATGCACTCATTAGGTGGTGACACACAAAAGTATGACAGATAACTCACTTCTGTTTCTTTCATGATTCATCTTATCCAAAGGAAAAATATCCATGGACTAATCACACAAAATATCAGATTTTGTATTTTCTAATTACAAATTAGTGTGTAGTTTTCCTCCAAATCCAGGACCATAATACACTTATTAGGTGGTGACACACTAACTATGACAGATAGTAACTCACTTCTGTTTCTTTCATGATTCAACTTATCCATAACAGGAACTATATTCATGGACTAATCACACAAAATATAAGATTATCTATTTTCTAATTGCAAATTAGTGTGTATCACTCCTCCAAATCCAGGACACAAATGCACTTATTAGGTGGTGACACACTAACTATGACAGATAATTCACTTCTGTTTCTTTCATGATTCATCTTATCCATGACAGGAACTATATTCATGGACTAATCGCACAAAATATCAGATTTTGCATTTTCTAATTGCAAATTAGTGTGTATTTTTCCTCCAAATCCAGTACCCAGATGCACTTATTAGGTGGTGACACACAATCCATCACACATAACTAACTTCTGTTTCTTTCATGACTCATCTTATCCATAAAAGGGACAATATTCATGGACTAATCACACAAAATATCAGATTTTCTATTTTCTAATTGCAAATTAGTGTGTATTTTTCCTCCAAATCCAGTACCCAAATGTACTAATTAGGTGGTGACACACAAACTATGACAGATAACTCACTTCTGTTTCTTTCATGATTCATCTTATACATAACAGGAACTATTCATGGACTAATCACACAAAATATCAGATTTTGTATTTTCTAATTACAAATTAGTGTGTATTTTTCCTCCAAATCCAGTACCCAAATGCATTTATTAGGTGGTGACACACTAACTATGACAGATAGTAACTCACTTCTGTTTCTTTCATGATTCATCTTATACATAACAGGAACTATTCATGGACTAATCACACAAAATATCAGATTTTGTATTTTCTAATTACAAATTAGTGTGTATTTTTCCTCCAAATCCAGTACCCAAATGCATTTATTAGGTGGTGACACACTAACTATGACAGATAGTAACTCACTTCTGTTTCTTTCATGATTCATCTTATCCATAACAGGAACAATATTCATGGACTAATCACACAAAATATCTGATTTTGGAATTTTGAATTGCAAATTAGTGTGTATTTTTCCTCCAAATCCAGTACCCAGATGCACTCATTAGATTGTGACACACAATCCATCACACATAACTAACTTCTGTTTCTTTCATGATTCATCTTATCCATAACAGGAACTATATTCATGGACTAAACACACATAATATCAGATTTTCTATTTTGTAATTGCAAATTAGTGTGTATTTTTCCTCCAAATCCAGTACCCAGATGCACTCATCAGGTTGTGACACACAATCCATCACACATAACTAACTTCTGTTTCTTTCATGATTTATCTTATCCATAACAGGAACTATATTCATGGACTAATCACACAAAATATCAGATTATCTATTTTGTAATTGCAAATTAGTGTGTATTTTTCCTCCAAATCCAGTACCCAAATGCACTCATTACGTGGTGACACACAAACTATGACAGATAACTCACTTCTATTTCTTTCATGATTCATCTTATCCATAACAGGAACAATATTCATGGTCTAATCACCAAAAATATATGATTATTCAATTTCTAATTGCAAATTAGTGTGCTGTTTATGTGCTACTGGTAGTAGTAGTAGTCGTACTTACTTGATGGTCTATCCTTTTTCCGTTTTTTATGGTCTGTCCTTTTTCCGTTTTTGTGGTCCGTCCTTTTTCCATTTAGGGTTGGCTTGCACGCGCAAGCGCGCGCATGCAAAGCCGCTCGCGCACGCTCGCGCAAACATGTTTTAAGTAGGCATAAAAACAAATAGTTTTTTTGGTTCATTTAATCAAGCCTCTTTCAATCAAGTTCACTATCTAAGACAATGAGAAGTCCGTTGACAATGGGTGATTCCCGAAATACTTTTTTACAACGTACATAAATTTCTGTTTTTAGTATTTCAGGAATGAAAATTTCGTACATACTTTTTTTGGCGGGAAAGTGCATAAATCTCATTTTGGAATCTGGAATCTGATGACATGGACAATAATATTAGCCAAATTTGTCTTCTTCATACGATTAAACATTTGGGTTTAATCCGTTCAGATTTTTCAGTGACGTTCAGATTTTTCAGCGACTTCACAATCAAATTTTTCATTTTCACCTACTCACCATTCAGTGACTCAACGTTATGACTCAACCAACAATAGGTACTCAACCGACGATAGGTAGTACTCAATTGACAACATAAATAGTTGCCCATCCGTTGACTATGTCACTCGAGTTGCTTGTTTGCTTGTATCTTCTAGAAGATGATGAGGAGGAGGATGACGATGACACTGTGGAAGAAAGGCGTCAAAGAGATAGGAGAACACCAAGGATAGCCCTACGCCGTCATTCTGGGTCTCCCTTTCTTTCTCTATTCAACTCTGGCCACAAACAGGCTCTTCTCAAATGCTGTGGTGTGGACTACACAGTCTGTAGAGAGCTTCTTGGTCTATTTGAACCAACATTTGATAGTTACACAGTTGATAGATACACCGACGCTGTTTGGAAGAGGAAGGTTAATGCTAATGGAGTATGGAGTGGAAGAAAGTGTGAGGCAAACGCAACTTGCTGTCTTGGTCTAGTACTTCATTGGTTTAGAACACGAGGATCTGTCGCAAGATCTGTATCTATGGCGTTTGGACTCACCTCTACTGTTATGTACAAATGGTTGAAGTTCTCCAGAAAGGTTCTTTTGTTCGTATTGCAGTATCATCCAAAGGCAATGATTAGCCCTCCAACTGAAGAAGAATTGGAGGAATACATCAGCGCGATTGGTGCCAAATATCCCAGATTAAAAGAACGCTGTGTCTGGGGTGCGGCCGATGGACTCAAAGTCAAAATTCAGCAGTCTTCCAATTGGTTGATTCAGAGTCAGTATTACAACAGCTGGGTCTGTGACACGCATGTCAACAGCGTCTTTGTCTTTGCTGCCGATGGGAGAATTTGTATTTGCTGTTACAACTGCCCTGGTACCTGGCATGACAGCATGATTGCCGATCATGGTGTTTATAATAAAATAGAAGAACTGTTCGTCAAGTTCCAAGCAATGGCTTGTGTTGACTCTGCGTTTAGGGTTGCCACAGGGAGACAACAATGTCTTGTCAAAAGTTCCGAGAATGATCTGGATACCCTAGAGGCTATTCTGTTGAACAGAGAAGCAACATCCCTTTGACAGTTATCAGAGTGGGGGATGCAAATGATCCAGGGGCAGTTTCTGCGATTGAAAGACAGGCTCCTATTGGAGACATTTGGCCATAGGAAGGTCATTTTGAACTTAATGATGCTCCTGTACAATTACCAAACAAGTACCATTGGTCACAACCAGATCCTGAATGTCTTTATGCATAAGAACAAAGGATACTTCTCTTATGACGACAACCTACCGGAAGATGCCACCGGCCTCTTTGACTGTTGAGCCGTTGAGCAGTTCACCTTCAAATTTTGCTTTGCGTGGTTGAGTAGATTGTTGATTTGAAGTATCAATTCTCCGGTTGAGTAGATTGTTGTTGAGTGGGACCATGGCCGATACGGACGATCGGTCCAAAGTGGATTGTCGGTTCTCCACCATGGTTGATTGATCGATTATCGACCATCGACCATGATGGTTGATTAGATTGCAAAGTGTAGATAAAGGTTAGCTTTTTAATTTACAAATTAGTAGTAGCTTTTGCTGTAGATTTGGACATAGCTTTTGCTGTTGGTAACTTTTGGAATTATGAGCTTAGAGCTTGCTGGAAAGATACTACGAGTAGTTTATACGACTACTAGTGTTATGATCTGGACTAGTTTCGTTTGATCTGCTGATCCGAAGTAGTTTTGCTTTTGGTGTTAGGGTTCGTAAAAACCGCACGACTCCTCAAGAGGGGTTCAACTCCTTAAGAGGGGTTCAACACAGCGCTGGACAGGTTAATCCCATCAGTTCTTCCATACATGGAAATGGGAATCGAAATGGGAATTGACGTGGGAATTGTTGACTCCTATCGATTTGATTCCGACTGATTTGAGACTTTCATGTACTCCCACCAACTTTACGATTGCATGAGATATTACTAGTAGTTGCTAGTAGTTGCTAGTAGTTGCTAGTAGTTGCTAGTAATTCATTATTTTTACGAGTAATTCATTGTTTCATTTTCTTGGCAAGTTGCAAAGCTCATAATTGGTTTTCTTCCAAAACCAAAACCAACTTGTTACCACTACTAACTAATCTACAAATCTGATCCTACTACTAATTGCAATCTTCCAATTGACAATGGTGGTGGTACTTTCCAAAGAAGAAAAGACACATCTTTTTCGGTCTCTTTTAGCCAAAGCAAAAAGAGAAGACCGAGCCACAACCCAACGAGAATACAGGGAACTGATTCTTTATCACCAGCGAGAGCTTGGTCGACACCGACAAGAGATTCAAGAGATTTGTAAGCTTCTTGCACACACCAATCTTCCACGGACCAATCCAGTTGTTCCGAATGGAACCAGCAATCCACCACCAGTCGTTTTTAATGGAGTCGCCTTTCCCAACCCATCTAATGATAATGATTTGTTTGGTGATTCTGATTCCGATTCCAATTTTTCTGAACCTACACCGGATCTTCCTGCTATTTTTCCAGATCTTCCTGCTGAACCTAAACCGGATCTTCCTGCTATTTTTCCGGATCTTCCTGCTATTAAACAGGAACCACCAGACCCTTAAGTGGAATCGCCGGCATTGCCGGCCGGGGGGGGATCCGAGTTGGAGTTGGAGTTGTTGGGATCGCTGTGCTGGGGGGAATTTGAGTTGGAGTTGGAGTTGGGATTTGAGTTGGGACGAAACTCGTTTAGGAATATGGTGGCAACATCTACTATGGCGGCCTTCAGCGATTCCAAGGCAGCCTCTCTTTGTTCCCTTTCAAGACATTGATACTCTATTCTTTGTTCCCTTTCAAGCCGTTGATACTCTATCCTTTGTTCCCTCTCACGCTCGGAATTCGCTATCAAGAATTCAAGAATTTCCTGGCGTCCGTTGGTTGTGTTGGTGGTGGTGGTGCTGGCGATGGTGCTGGTGTTGGCGTTCCTGCGGTACTGTCTCTTGGATTGCGGAGTGGTGGTGGAAGAAGGGGAAGCACGTGCGGCAGGAAACCGTTGAGATGAAGAAGAAGAGGAAGCCGACCGAGACCGAGAGCGCAGAACAACAATTCTTGGTGGTACGTAATAAGACCAAAGTCGTGATCATCGTTCGGTTAGTTAGTTAGTTAGTTATTTCTGTTTTACTTTACGGTGTTGGAAAGAGTTATCGATAAGATTATGATCGGATTGTTTCTGGACCATATTGTTCTCTCAATTACTAATTTGTCTTTGCTTTGTGTGGGGGGCGTGTGGATACTCATATCGTGCGTTTGTGAGATCCTCATATCGCCTACCTCTATTCAGTGCTTTAAGTATCCCTCGACTCTCACTTGCGCTTATGTATAATTTACTTATTGCGCTCCTCCAGTGATAGTTCTTGGAATCATACGTCTCGCGGTGTATTTACGTATCACGTATTTCCGCACGTATACGTATTTACGTATACGTAAATACGTATCACGTATACGTAAATACGTATCGCGTATACGTAAATCCCTTTCACGTATACGCAAATTCTCACGTATACGTAGATTCTACGTTTTACGTACTTATTGTACGTTCACGTATCACATATCTTTTAGTAATTCAACACACCCTTGGATGGTCCTCGGGCTATCCGGTTCATAGAGATATATTGGACGTACCTTTTTATGGTGGCTGCCTGGATGGTGCTTAGTGGGGTAGTCAGCCAGATTATGCTTTCCCGGTTCCCAGAAAATATCGAATTGGCCTTGTTGTGCCCTATCTTTTAACCAATAGAATCGCATATCAATGGCCTTGGACCGCTTCTGTTTGATCGTGCCGTTGAGAATACCTTCTGCTGTATTATTGTCGGTTTTCATTGGAGTGGCCGGTTGCGAGTGGCCTAATTCGACCAGACATTGGCGGATGGGCAAAGCTTCCCGTGCATTCAGGAACAACGATGCCACTTCGGCTTCGGCTGCTGATGCCATCACATTTTTGATGATCTTGGCTAACACTAGGACCGGTCCATTGAAGGTGTTTCCCTCGGTGTCTCCAAGGAAATGGTACCCGCCCGCCTGGCTCCTGGCCCCCGGACAAACTAAGTAGGCCGCGTCACTGTCGACACGGAGAATCATATCGCTGGCACGGTAAATGACAGTGGCGTCGGGGTTACATGCTGCGTAGTTGAGGAAGTACTTCGTGGCAGCTAATGCGGTTTGGTTGTTCTTGGCTGACGCTATATCGTTGAGTGCATGTAACATTGTGCTGTCGATTGCCCATGCGTAGAATAGGAATTTTCCGGTAACTTGTTGTATGAATTTGATCTCTTCGTCCGATAAATTAGTCGTGTCCTCCATTTTCGCGTATTGTATTTTTGCGCCGTACGCCGGTACGTCAGCGCGTGATGGCCCTGCGTATGTGCGTGAGGGCCGTACGTGTTCGAATTCCTTCAATGCTTGTTCCACGTAACCCTCCATGGACAATTTTACTTCACGTCTGTCGTAGTCCCAACGTAGGTGGACCCCCACGTATTGCTTTCCTGACCAGTCAACCTTGAAGGTGTATTTGGCCCCGACTGCGTTGACTAGATGATCCACGTCGGCTTGGTTGATGTATTTGATCCCAAAGTCATCCACGACTAGGGTGAAGCTTATGTCCCTCTCGTCGTGTAGGAAGAGTCCCTCGGTGTGGGGTGCCTTTCTGTATCCATGCGTACGTAGGTGCGCCACTAAGTCATCATGCGCAATTTTCCCGCTTTGTTTGAGTCCGTACCATGCCTTTTTGATTCTGGCATAAACATACTCGCCCCTCTTGAGGCCATCTAGGCTGTAGGCTGTTCTAATGCGTGGGGGAATCATGTCCCATCAAAATTTGACGTATTCGGGCTCGTCTAGCGTGGAGCATAAGTACATGTTAGAAATGTTGCCGGTACAATACCTGGCCCCTGGGGTAGACACTACACTGTTCCAATGGGTCTTAATGGTTTCCATGCTTGCGGTTCTGGTAGATACGTCACCTAGGTACTCCAGCTGATTGCCCCCTGCCGTGATGCGTGTCCTGTATGGATCGGCTTTCTCGGGGTGTATGGCTACGGTGTATCGTGGATATGTGACCTTCTTATGTATGGGTACTGCGTGTCTATCTATCCACTCCAACACATCCATCCCCTCCACTCCGTTGGGTTGGAATCCTTGGAATAGTCGACCGAACTCATCTTCACCCGATCTGAGCCATAATTCCTGTACCTGTGTCTTGGGTTGTTTGATTAGATCGCGGTATGCCGCCCACTTGTTCAACTCATCATCCCATATGGAACCCCCGCATGCCAATTGGGGCCGGTGCGTTAACTGGGTGGTCGATAGGGCCTGTTTCGGTACGGGAAAACGAATTGGGTCGCGCGGGTAAACCCCCATTAGTCCTTTGGGCTTAATCTTGGGTTTGGAGTAGTATTGGTCGGATTTGTAATATCGCGACACTTCACCATGCGTGTAGTCAGCAGTGTCCCCATCTGTGAATCTTACTTGGTAGTATTGGTTTGTCTGATCATAGCTTACAATTTCGCCTTCATACCACCCTGAGTTGAACTTCTTTCTAATGATTGTGCCCGTGGCCCAGGGGTGTCCCCGTCGCGCACTGTGTTGTTGTGTGGGCTGCACCCTTCGAGGTTCGCGTGCTTTCCCTGTTTCGTTAAGTGATTTTGCATTGGGCCTGTGTGCCACCCTTGGAGGTACGTGCGCTTCTTTAGTTGCATTATTACGCGTGGTATTGGGCCCATCGCGTTTTTGTCGTGTACTTATATGCAAAAGTTCCTGTATGCTCCAAAGGGCCTCGTTCACTTGGGTTCCCTGTTCTATATAAGGGATCGGTGGATGGGGTTTGCTAGTAGCCTCTTTTAGGTCTTGGAGGATCATGAGGAGCCGGTCAGTAGAAGAGGTTCGCGGCATCTCAGTCTTGGGGGCAAAAGCCACTGTGTTGCTAATTCTGTTTGCGCGGCTGTCAGCACCGACGCAGGTGTAATTCCTGTAGTGTTTCAAGGCCGGGCCAATGTAATAACCCCTTGTCCCATGGTCCTGCCACTGCGCCTCGTTCCTGTGCGCGGTCATGAATGATCACCCGGCAGCCCATCGGGGCGAGGGGGTGTTTGTTATAGTCATAGATCCCGCGTCTGATTTCATACGCTGAGAGTTTGGGCTGGGTGCGCGCAGCACGTAACAAGTTGAGCGTAATGATGGCTTGAGGGATCAGTAGGTCCCAATCGTCCACCGGGAATTCGTCATCCACCCCATTCAACCCAGCTATAAAGTGGTTCTTAAAAGTCTGTATTGCCCTCTCTGCATGGTTGAGTCGATGGTCCCCGGGTGAAGCTAGTTGGTAATCGAGGTTGTTCTTTGTGATGTACGCTATTAGTTTCTTGGAGGTTTCATTGTCCATTCGGACTATTTTTGCCTTCACGTTGTCCTCTTTCATCCTTGCGTAGCACGCTGTGAACCCACGTAGGAGGTCTTCGCTCTTACGTGACTGGATGGGCTCCACGTCAATGTAGTTGGAATCGTAGTCGTACATGAGGAATACATACTGGTGTCCACGGCGTGACGTGACTGGGTATCTCCCTGGTAGGTCCCACGCGATGAGTTCCCGTGGTTCGTCTCCGGCCCGTGGCCCTGCATGTTGGGTTGGTTGCATCATCATTCGTGGATACTATGTCCACGCAGACGTTATGTATCTTCTTTCGCTCGACGCGGGGTGGCTCAATATCTCCGGTCGGTCTGTTCTCTCGGCTGACGTGGGGTGGCCCTTCGTCGGCGGCCTGGTAGGTGCTTTGCTCTCTTTGGCTTTTGTGTGCTTTGTATACCTTGTCGGACCATTTGTAGGTGTCCCATTGTAGTTTCTTCTGTGAGTGGGAGGTGTCGGTTGACACGTTGTACAGTGAGACCCGGCCACGTGGCGAATGACCCACGTTTGATGGCGCGGACCCACGTTTCTTTCGTGGGATACCCTGCTGCTGCGTGGTAGAATCTTATTAGCTTGGGGATGGCTTGAATCTGGTATGCCCCTGCCCCCGTGTGTATTGGATATTCGTTTGGGTTGTTATTTGGGTCGGCGCTGGTTGCGCTGCTTTCGTTTTTGTTTTCGTATTTCGGGATGGCGCTGATTGCGTCGCTTTCGTTTTCATTTTCGTTTTCGTTTTGCGGGGGGGGGACTTTCACCCTTGGAGATTTAAGCGTCTCCGGCTCGGCGGGCTGGTGTAGTGGAACCATATATAGATTCCTAAGGGGGTCACGTCGGCCGGTGAGTATGATTTGTTTGGTGGGGCCAATAACAGCCACGTGGTTCTTAGAGAACTCCACTTCGCAACCGTTATGGCATAGTTTGGGCACTGAGACCAATGGCAGCTCCACTTCATCAAACTTGTGACAACCGCGTGCTTCGAGGGGGAGTCGGGGTAAATCTAACAGGTCGGTCGCAGTGGATAGCATAGTGCTCCCCATTAGCACAACCTACGGTTAGCGCCCCCGGTGTGTCTTGATGTGCCCCCCCTTGGTACGCCGCTGGGACAAAATGGTCTGTTGCTGCTGAATCCAGGGCCCCATATCCGGGTGGGGCACCGACATGGGACGCAACGTCTTGTGCGAAGGTCACGGAACGCGGTGGCCGAGGTAGTTTGTCACGCGAGGGGTCACGTAGGATACTGAGTAATTGTGAATCGTGATTACTAGATTTATGTATACTACTACTGTGGTCCCTCCCACACCGTCAGGACCGGAGGGGGGCCTCATATACCCCTCGTCTGTTGCCGTTGGGATTGGGTCCATTCCACTTCATCCACCTGTCGTTGTTCCTGGTGGATCCTCCCATTTGGTTGTCGTATGTGGCTCCTTCCTGGTGGTTGGACTTGTTCCTACGGTGGAAGCAATCTCGCCCGCTATGCGACAGGTTGACGCCGCAGGAGTGGCAGTAATATTCGTACTGTTTCCACTCGTGGGCTAGTGGCCAACCTGTCTCGGCCTGCCTGTGGCGACTGGTGTCGGCTGCCTTGAGTCGATTGACGTCAGCCTGTAGCGAGGCCATGGCCGTTTCCCATTGGTGCGACATTGTCATCGTAGACGCTGCTGTCGCGGTTGACGCCGTGGTTTCGGATACGCGCGAGTAGATCTCACGGCACGCGTTGGCCAGCTCAAGTTGTTGGGCTTCGAGGTCTGTGAACCGCCGGTCGTTATGAATGTTCACCATGTTGGCCTTTGCGGACTTACTGTGGTATGCGCTGTACAACTCCTTCAGTCATTGTCCCCAGAACTTTTTGTAGTGTAAGAACTCATCTTTCGGGGCTATCGTCGTCCTGTGCTGTTTCCAGTCCTCATTGACTCTGTGGAGGGTAATCGGGTCATGGCCGCTGCGCATGAATGCGTCCCGAGCATAATTGATCATTTGTGCTGAGGATACCCCTGCAGTTTCCGGAAGTAGGTTGATCTGCCATTGATACTTGATTAGTTGCCTAAAGTACTCCTTGGGCCCGATTGGGCTCGGTGAATACGATAGGGCATTCATTTTCTTCGAGAGCTCGCGAGTGAGTTGGTGTTGGGCATCCGTAGTACAGAGGTCAGCTTCCATGGCTTGGAACGCGGCCAGTACCGTGGTTCCTCTGGGGAATGCCTCTGAGCCCAGGGTCTTTTAGATCATCCAGCATGGTGGGAAACTTTTTGTTGGTAATGAGCAGGGCTTCTCTATCATATTTGTTCCACTCCACGTATAGGGCGCGTCGGCGTTTCCATAATTTGTACGCGTCTGAGGTGAGCTCTATTGTGCTATCGAGTTCTTGGGGCTCTGTCGGTGCTGTGGGATATTCAGCTCCGGCGTCTCTTGCGTTGTATTGTTCCTTACTTTCCAATAGGAATGCGTACCCACTCCCTTGTAGGAATTTGATGGATACTACTTCGGCCAATGTGTTCGCTAGGGTCTTCTTAAACTCGTATACGTCCACACTCGTCGGGACCGCTATGGGTTTCAATTGGATCTCGTCCAGGTGGTCTTTAACCCCAGTGTAATCCTTCTTTTTTACCATCTCGTCGTCGGTGTCACTATCTTCACTGTCTTCGGTATAGTCGTATAGCAACCTGTTCTGCGTTTGTAACTGTGTGTTTTGTTCTTCTGTGTATTCGAGTAAATCCTGTTGTAATGTTCGAGCTCTGCCAGTTGGTCTCTCAGATCCCGAATTCGGGTGGAGCCTACGTTTCTGGAATCGTCGATGCTGGTGTCTGGGGTAACTCCTCTCGTTGTAGGGCCGGGGATTCCTTCGGTTTGTGTTCCCTCTGGCATTGGGGTGTGTAATCTTATCGATAACTAATAAGACCAAAGTCGTGATCGTCGTTCGGTTAGTTAGTTAGTTAGTTAGTTATTTCTGTTTTACTTTACGGTGTTGGAAAGAGTTATCGATAAGATTATGATCGGATTGTTTCTGGACCATATTGTTCTCTCAATTACTAATTTGTCTTTGCTTTGTGTGGGGGGCGTGTGGATACTCATATCGTGCGTTTGTGAGATCCTCATATCGCCTACCTCTATTCAGTGCTTTAAGTATCCCTCGACTCTCACTTCACGTATACGTATTTACGTATACGTAAATACGTATCACGTATACGTAAATACGTATCGCGTATACGTAAATCCCTTTCACGTATACGTAAATTCTCACGTATACGTAGATTCTACGTTTTACGTACTTATCGTACGTGCACGTATCACGTATCTTTTAGTAATTCAACAGTACGTTTATGGGAGTCGTTGGTGTATTGTTTATGGCAGTTGGTGTATTGAGTTTTGGTTCTTCTTGGGTTGGTTGGGAAGGTTGACAAAGCGGCGGTTGTGTTGGCTGGGTTGGCTCCGTTGACTGTTGGGTTGGCTGGGTCGGCTCCGTTGACTGTTGGGTTGTTGACTGTTGGGTCATTGTTTGCAAAGGTTGACCAAGTGGTATCGGAGGAATGTTATCATCGTCAGAGTCGTCCTCCTCCTTCTGCTCCTGCTCCTCACCACTACTTGCTATGTATTCTTTGTCTTCCGTGTTGGTCTGGTATCTTTCTTCCATTTCCGTATGGCTCTTGTCCATCACCAACTCCTTCCTTGCACTTAATCAAATACTTAACCCTCTTTGCCAACTTTACCTCCTTGGGGCAATTTGGATCCCCAGTAGGAATTTGTTTACAATATAGACCGTTGTATTTCCTACGGAGGTTCTCAACACTTCGATTGGTATCAGGGAAGTTGTCATTATGGATTTGGCCGACTTGCGCCCAATCCTCGGGACCAACAGGAAGGATTGTTTTGAGGGTGTACAGAAGTTCCAAGACTTCACTTCTGCTGTAGTTTCTTTTCCCCGACCTTTTTCCTGCTGTCTTCACCATTGCTGCTTTACTACGATATAAAAATTATGTCCGGAGCTGAAGAATATGTATCTCCTCCTCCATCGTTGTCACATAGCAGCAACAACAGCAGATAAACCATTAGTGATACGATTTGGTTGTTGTGGTGCGTTGGACAATATTTTGTACTACTATTTTGTACTAATACTACTCGTACTGTAATCAGCCAAAATTGGCGATCTGATCCGTTGGATGTGTGATTAGTCCGTTGGGGTCCTATTAGGGACCGAGAAAAATTTCAGTCAGGAATTCCGATAAAAAGTGTAACAAAAGACTGGTCGAGTAGAAAATCTCCGGTTCATGTAGTACATAAAAGTATTTCGGGAATCACCCAATGCCAAATAATAATTAAAAACAGCGAAATCTACATGGGAAATTAACAACGGTACGGTAGTACGGTATCTGACAAACGACTGGTCGAGTAGAAAATCTCCGGTTTATGTACTGCATAAAAGTATATGAAATATGAGGCCCATTTCAGATGTACTCTTTTGATTGTACTTATGGGTTCTACGTGTTTACTTATCTATCCGGTCTTTAATGTTGCATTGGTTCGAATAGTTTAACCTGTTTCTAGTTGTAGGCCTAAGTGTAATTTTTTTAACACTTAACGATTTTAAGATTCCATTGGAGTTTATTTGGACAAAGATAAGCGAGAAGCCACGATGCCGGGGTAAAGCGAGCCATCGTGGAATCGATTGTGGGTGCCATCCGAGAAAAGGGTGGAAGGTTCCTACTAGAACGCTCCGAAACCAACAACAACGACGAAGCAACAGCAACAGCAGCAGCAACAACAGCAGCAGCAGAGTGGCGCGTCATTAGCAATTCCGAGGCAATACACAGAGCGACGATGGTGCTACTACTATCATCATCCGGCGTCAACACTGCTTCTACCGATACTAGAACCGAGAACAACAACACAAACAACAACAACAACAACAACAACAACAGAAGCATTGACAATGCGATGGCGATGGCGATGGCGACGACGAAAAACACTCAAATTGGCAATCAAATTGACAATCATCAAATTGGCAATCATCAAATTGGCAATCATCAAATTGGCAATCATCAAATTGGCAATCATCAAATTGGCAATCATCAAATTGGCAATCATCTAATTGGCAATCATCTAATTGGCAATCATCTAATTGGCAATCATCTAATTGGCAATCATCAAATTGGCAATCATCAAATTGGCAATCATCAAATTGGCAATCATCAAATTGGCAATCAAATTGGCAATGCCACCACCAACCTGCTCACGGAAGTCTTCGAAGAGGGAAAAAGTCAGATCAATGGACAGTTGATACAGGCGGAACAAATTCTACGAAACGAGCTGATAATACAACAACAAAGGCGCAATCAGATCATGCAATCCGTTGCTGTACCAGTACCAGTACCAGTACCGGGAATGCCCGGTGCCCTCCTCTCCTCTTCGAACGCGCGGTCGATGGGACAGGTCGTCGGTCGTCACAACGTGGAGAAGAACACGATGCAGCAGCAGCTAGTAGTGGTTCCGAGTTACGAAGGTGTTTTGTGTGCGAGAGGACGAAGCCGGCATCCCGGAAATTTGGTGTTTCGACAAATGATTCTGGCCGCGATGCAAGATCATTCCTTCCTGGAGTGGTCCGAACAGAAAATGGAACTCGTGAGCGATACGATCGTAGCCACTATGAAACAGGATCGCAACGGCAGATTCCTAAAGCCCGTCGTTGTTGCAGCAGGACCCGACGGCGGCGGCGACGACGACGACGACACGTCGGACGAGAGTGAGAGCGAGATTGTTGTGTGGAGGGAGCTTTCGTGGGCGGAGGCGTTCAAACAAACGTTGCTTGCGATTCGAGAAGCGCGAGGAAAGCTCGCTCTGCACACTGCCAAAAAGCAAAAGGTACGACGAAACTATGCAAATACAAATACAAATGCAAATACAAATGCAAATGCAAATACAAATGCAAATGCAAATGCAAATACAAATGCAAATGCAAATGCAAATGCAAATACCGTCGAGGGGTCTTCCCCGTACACCGCCGCTGCCGCCGGGGATCCTCCGATTGAGATTGCGACTGCGATTGCAAGTCCCAGCGAGACGGATGTCATAGTCGGTGCCGTATCGAGTGAAGAACCCTTTAAGCATCCCGGGAATCAAGTCTACCGTTCTTTGATAACGTGCAACGGCACTAGATACCGAGCGTGCGATTCGGAAGAAAAAAGGCGTCGAATATGCCAATCCGTCATCTCTGCAATCAAGGGGCAAGACGGAAGATTCCTCAGGTTCAATAGAATGACGAGAAAGTGGGATTCGATACTTGATAAGGAAGCGATGGGGCTGACGGCTACAATCTTTGAACGATTGTACACGACGAAGCAAGACAGTAGTGATACGTTTTTGGCGAAGCGTGGCCCAGAAGAACCGGCAGGAATGAACACCAAATGGGGGCAATCGCAATCAGCAGGAACGATGGCACGACCCATGGATATAATGGACGACGACGACGACGACGACGAAGCAAATAGCAGTAACAACCCAAAAGCAAAAGTTGCTAACGCGTCTTCGCATGCATTTTCATCTTCTTCGGATGTGCAACAGAACCAGAACGGAACAGATCGTGGACCCCACGCAACTACAAAAGAATCGAAGAATGGGCCCATCATCATCAGAAACAATTATGATAACGATTCGGGGAACAAGAAATGTGTCGATTTGATGGCAAAGACATTGTACGACCTGCAAGAAAAGAAAAGTCCACTTGGCGCTGTGACACCGGCAGAATATAAAGCTATCGAGAACTTGGCAAGGAGAAAGACTGGCTTGCCTGCCGATTGTTACGTGAACAAGGGACCGGTACAAGATATTGCTTCCAAGATTCGCTATTATCGGAACAAGGAAAAGAAATACAAGATCCTAACACAAACCCAAAGAGTTCCTAATCCTCTGCTGCCCGAAGCTGCCGTTTCTCAATCACCATCGCCAGTGCCAGTGCCACCGACAAGGGAACCACTCAATGTAAAAGTTGAGGTACTAAATGTAAAAGTTGAGGATTCTGGCAACCTTGATTATGAAAGTGACGGAAGCTTGGTCTTCTAAGAAAGAGAAAAATAGTATACTCCGTGCAATTTGACAAGTGTTCATCATAGTGAACACGGCACCAACAATCGTTGACGGTACGTCTTACTGTATTGGAGTATTAATTTTCCATTCGGCGAACGAATCGCCCAATCTTTTTTGGAGCGCTGTAACAACACAATGTACACGTAATACATGAATAAAAAATACATATTGATTGTTATCAAAAAAAGCCCTTTCAGGCGTACTACTAGAAGCTGGAACTACTTCCTATCCCTTCCTGACATCCACATGTAAGGGATTTCATTCTGAGTACGGTACCGGTACGATGTCGCACCAATGCAACCCGGGTTGCATTTAACCTGGGCTAGTACAACCGGCTACACGATTCTACGTAGGCACTAGTATTATGTTTGGTACCCCACCATTTGGCGGGCTACGCAATTTTTTTGGTACTACTACTAGTAAGAGTAGAGTACCGGTTGCATTTTCAATTTTAGCATAGTTGCACTACTGGTTGATTTGTAGCCCTGCATTTTCCCATGGAGGTGCACAACTTATGCAACTCCCGAATAGTGAGTGACTCACTTATATGCAACTCCTGAATAGCGAGTCACAAGGAAATAATTTATGTGCTTTTGCTCTCTTAATTCTCATACACATGTATGATTCAAATCGTCAATCGAACGCACCACTCCGATTAGATTAGATTAGATTAGATTAGCTCGCCGCTCACTCAGATTAGCCAACCACTCACTTTTTTCGATCGATCTAATTGCAGATCAATCTAATTCTTGCAAATCGATCGATTGGCGATTTAATTAATTGACAAGCAAAACAAGCAACAAGAAGCAAACAAGATGTCGCGTCAGCTGAGCATGGATCCAAAGAACATTCGGGCCCGTGAAAGAGCCCGCGAACGCCGTGCTAGAGCCCAAGCAGCAGCAGCTTTAGCTGACATGGATCCTGCAACAAGAACACCAAGGGAGGAGGCAAGGGTTGTGCAGCAAGCAAAGGACCTTGCAGCTATCCATCGTGCTAGAGCTGTCATGCAAAGAGCTGAAGCAGCTGCAGCAGCAAAAGATGGTGACTCTGATGACGACGCACTGGAGCCTCCAGAGGAGGACGAGGACGAGGACTACAAGGAGGAGGAGGATGAAGATGAAGATAATGGCCTAGGTGAGCTAGCTGCCTTAGCCTTAGCTTCTGATGATGAGGATGAGGAGGATGAAGTCCTAGATGATGCCGCCGCCAACGATGATGTGCTGATGGCCTCGCCGCCCCCCCCCCCCCCCCCTCCCCCCCCCCCAGCAACGACGACAACAACAACACCAAGAGGAAGAGTGATCCCCCGTCGAACAAGAGGACCGGCCCGAAGGGGACCGGATCCAATTCTACCCAATGATGTGAATGCCCCCACTCAGCTCTTAAGATATAACCAAATCTTGTTGGAGTTGATGTCCCATATTGCTGGAGGGCACAAATATGCCACCAGCCAGGTGTTCAACCAGGAAGAGCTCAACACTGTTAAGCCAGATCACATCTACAAACGGATGTGTTTGAAGGTGTATGGGATGGAGGATCCAGGAGTAGATGATAATCCAGTTGGCGGCCGTTCTAGCACTTTGAGATATTGGAAAAAAGCTCTCTCCTACTTCATGACTAACACTGCAGCTTGGGATGAAACAAACAAGACCGGCAATCCTACTAGATCCATCAAGATCAATCAGCTGATCAAAGCTGTGGCTAAGAAGGGAACCCGGCAGCTTGGCGTTGAAACGTCTGCTGATAGGGCTTCCACACATGAAGAGTTTGCTCAAATGCTTGACCTCACTGCCATTGGCGACAGCCTCCAAAGCCTCCGTCACATGGCCATGCTCCGAGTCCAACTTGAAGTTTTCATGTACCAAGTGTAGGATACGATCGATCGTATTGGTCTCTAACTGTATTAGCAATTAGATGTTATAATCGATGGACAATTTCTGTCGTGATATGAACCAAAATTATTTCTGTGTCTGTGTTTTGCTGTGTTGTTTGCAGTGATCTGAATTGGAATTTTCTTTGATGCACATCCCAGCGGGCTTTGTGCCTCGATCGGTCGATTGATCAATCAATTGGATTGATCGATCAATCGATCATCAATCAGATGATCGATCGGATGATCGATCGGATCTATCATCGATGAACAATTTCTGTCGTGATATGAATCAAAATTGTTTCTGTTTCTGTATGTTGGCGTGTTATTTGCAGTGATCTGACTTGGAATTTTGTTTGACGCACATCCCAGCGGGCTTTGTGCCTCAAGGGAATGATCGATCAATCAATCAATTGATTGTATTAGCGATTAGATGTTACATGTAATCAATGAACAATTTCTGTCATGATATGAACCAAAATTATTTCTGTGTTTGTATTTTCACGTGTTATTTGCAGTGATCGGACTTGGAAGTTTTTTTTATGCACAATTCAGCGGAGTTTGTGCCATCGCTGATGTGTAGCATCTCTCTCGCTGAATATTTGCGCGCGCTTAATCTACCCACGTAGAGTTCTACATGGTTTTTGTACTGTTGTATTTTGGGTTGTATTAAGAGTGCACCCTCACGGTACGTAAGCGGCAGTCAGCAAGCCAACTCGCATCCCCGCTTCCTTGTTTCCATTCCGGGTGTCGACGTATTGTACCATAGAAAAATTTCCGATAAAAGTAAGATCATTATTTTTACCAGAATCGAGCAGTTGTCAGACTGTCTGACAGACCTGCGCGTGCACAGTCTTACAAAGTAGTATATAATAACCCAGTTATTTTATACTAAAACTAAATAATAACCCTAGTTATTATTAATCCTGTCAGTGTAGGTTTTGTACTATACATCCGGGTTTTGACCATATATCCGGGTTTTGTAATACCATATGTCCGGGTTTTGTATGTGCCGTTCTGTAAATCCGGGTTCCTTTCTTACATAGGTGTCAGCGTAGGTTTTGTACCACAGTAGTATCTACAAAGTTTTTGTACTACAGTAGGTTTTGTACTACCATCACTCGTAGGGCTGTATATCCGGATTTCTTTATCGTAGTTTCTACGTAGGTTGTGTACCACAGTAGGTTTTGTACTACCATCACTCGTAGGGCATTATATCCGGGTTTTCCTGTAGTTTCTACGTAGATTTTGTACTACCGTAAATGATACTGTAGGTTGTATACCACAGTAATTTTTGTACTACCATCATTCGTAGGGGCGTATATCCGGGTTTCTTTATACCAATTTGGTTGAATTTCATTGGCTCGATCCAATCCATGTGCGCGCATACGCATACATTATAAATGGTTGAATGTGATTGGTTAGTTTTACTGCAAAGTGGTTATCTTAGAGTGTCAGAGATTTCGACCGTTACGGTTAAATCACGCGCGTTTTGCTAAGAGAGGTGTCGGACACTGCTCTGACATATTAATAATAATCTCTCATTACTATTGTTTTACATTTTACCCTATGGTCTCACGAGTTTTTCTCCCAATAGTACGAGTACGAGTACCGTACGGTAGGTACTTGTATTCACGAAGCACGAAATAATAGCTCGCCGTCAACAAACGATGTCGTGCTAAAGGAGATTGGCAGAAGGATTTAAGAGTTTTGCCTGTCATTGACAACTTCATTTATTGTTACACGGACTGTAACGCTCACACAATAGATACTTCTTCGTACTTCGCATCTTACTGTTCACAGCGCAATCCTGCTACTATCAAACAACTACTAGTGCCTCGAGTGTTTTATCAAAGAACACTGCTGACACTCAGATCCACCAGAAGAAAAGACTCTGGGGGGGAGTAAATACTATACTACCGTACTTCGCAGCAGAGTAATTGGCAACAACCAAATAATAATAATGAGAGATTATTTATACTAAGTCAGCGAAAAGTCAGACTTCAGTCTTAAGGATTGTGTGCAGTTTAACGGTTAACGGTAATTTCCTCTGACTTGGTCAAATAACCACTTTTCGCAATTCCAACCAATGAAATTCAACCATGTACGCGCATGCCGGCCTGGCCGGCAAATTCCATGCAGATGTGGGATTGGATCGAACCAATGAAATGCAACCTTATGCCATTTAAAACCCAGATATTATAATGAAACCCGGATATATGGCCCGGATAGAGTAATTGCAGTACAAAACCTACACTGACTTCAGTAAAATAACTTGACTTATTATTTGGATTCCAGTACCACTACGATAATAATAACTGTGTTATTATATACTCAAGTCAAGAATTGCATGTGCCCCGCAAGTCACAAGTCTGACTACGAGTCTGACTTGGACGTGATTCTGGTAAAAATAATGAAAATAATAATAATAATAATTGTTGTTTAAACGTTGAATTTGCTATCCGAAATCACGTCAAGTCTGAAAGAATACAGAAATACAAACAATCCTATTGACTAGATTCATTAAAAAGTATGAATCCTCTGGGATCTTGATAGGTCATTCTCCAACCTCTTGCACTTTTGTCATTCTGGTTGGAGAACCCGAGGTGTTATTTTGGATTACCTCAGAATATGTTTCCCCAAAAGATTTTCTTCAACGACCCCATACCTACCGTGCGCGCGGTGTCTCTCAACACACTCCCTTTACTTATGGCCAAATATGGTGTTCGGTTTACTTGCAAACCCGATAGACGGTTCCTATCGTGTGAGCCTGTCAGTTTATTTACCGGCCGGCGTGTTTGCCTGAGCAATGCCCTTAGATACGGCGTGCACCTGCCTTGCCTGTAGGTATGTGTTATGGTATGCTGTGTAATCACAGTTATCTATGATTCTCATAATGGTGTTTTGAAACTTCCTCTTCCTCTTGGTGGGTTTGTGGGACCAGATTGGGGATCCCATCGTAACTAGTAGTCGTGTCCTCACTCTCGTAGGTAGATATGGATGATGATGATAGTGATGACCCCTCTGTTTCAGGGCATTCATGTGAGATCATTCCAATATTCAAGAACATGTAGGTAGTTTGTTGGGATGGGGTAAAGGTTTCACCAGACTCGACTGCGGTCATGAGGAGCTGCCTACTATGTTGGTCTGTTGGTAGGTTTGTAGATTCATTGCCCTGCTGGGCGAGCAGGGTAGATCCTTGGTTGACTTGTTCTTCCCTCTTCTTTCTGGGGTCGCGTTGCTTGCCAGTTTCGCTGTGTCCCGTGGTGGGTCTGGTTCGGTTGTTCCCGCGGGATTTGGTGGGCTTCTTGGAGTCCTTGAATGCCACAACCATGTCTAGTGCTTCCACACTTGTGGTTGGGTAGTTGTTCTGATGTAGGGCGTAGTTGTCAGCAAGGACTTGGCGGAGGTTGCTGCTATCAGTGTCAGATCCTTCGATGATGAGTGCAGCAAGTGCTCTCTGCTCCACCGCATGATTGATGGCCACCTTTGTGGTTCCTTCTAGAGCTAGATATGTGGGGTAATCATAGGCTGAATACGTGGGGTTGGATTCCAGTTCATAGGTAACCATGGCCTTGCAGACAAGAGTCCCACCAAGTGACTTGACCACATTGAGGTTCTCTTTCATCATCTTGGTGTACGACGCTGCGTCAAGATTCCTTTGCTGTGTGCATAGGAGCTTTCGGATGGCTCTGAGCTCGTTTGTTACTGTGTGTACCTTGGTTCTGCTCGATTGAAAACATAGGTCACGGACGGCCTTGAGTAACTCCACAATGCACTTGGAACTGTCGATGGTCTTCCATGTCTTGAGTCCCTTGAGCTTGGCTTTCATTCCATCATTGATTTGCCCAAGGGCCAGACGATATACCTTCTCCATGTCTCATTGGTATTGGATCCATTCGTCTGCCTTCTTCTTGAGTTCTTCCTTGTACATATTCATCAGGGTGTCCTTCAGTCCTGGCACCTCAACCATTTGTGTGGTCTGTGTTGCTGGGTTGATTACTACGGTGGAATATTCCGATGCCGTGGGCTTGATTGGTGCAAAGTCCTTTCTCTCGAATCGGATTAGATGTTCAATAGATGATCCCACCTGTGGGATGTACTTGGATCCCCCGAGTGTTTCGAGCCTGTCCTTGAGCTCGTTGTAGTGCTTGGCACTTGCGTCTTCGGGGATGAGGATGGCCTTTAGATCAGTCTGGTTATGTCCTAGAAATCTGTCGGGGCTGCGTTTGGGTCCACTTGGGCTCTTGGCCTTGGGAGGTTGTTGCCCATTGGGTGTGGCGTCGTTGGCCTTGGATGCTGGCTTTGCGGCCATGCTGGAGTAGGAAGTCTTTGTTTCCATCTTGAGCGTATTATGTATTCAATATAGGATACTATCAGTTGTTGTTGGTATCTCACACTGTCTTTGAGCGTGAGCACGTAGTCGATACTTTTTAATTAATGTTGTTTGAACGTTAAATTTGCTATCCAAAATCACGTCAAGTCTGAAAGAATACAGAAATACAAACAATCCTTTTGACTAGATTCATTAAAAAGTATGAATCCTCTGGGATCTTGATAGGTCATTCTCCAACCTCTTGCACTTTTGTCATTCTGGTTGGAGTACCCAAGGTGTTATTTTGGATTACCTTAGAATAGGTTTCCCCAAAAGATTTTCTTCAACGACCCCATACCTACCTATGCATGTATCGTATGTTCGTATATGTGTGCGCGCGAGTAGGAAGTCTTTGTTTCCATCTTGAGCGTATCGTGTATTCAATATAGGATATTAGTTGTTGTTGGTGTTGGTATCTCACACTGTCTTTGAGCATGAGCACACAGTCGATACTTTTTAGTTAATGTCGTTTGAACACTAAATTCGCTATCCGAAATCACGTCAAGTCTGAACGAATACAGAAATACAAGTAATCCTATTGACTAGATTAATTAAAAAGTATGACTCCTCTGGGATCTGCTTGATAGGTCATTCTCCAGCCTCTTGCACTTTTGTCATTCTGGTTGGAGAACCCAAGGTGTTATTTTGGATTACCTCAGAATATGTTTCCCCAAAAGATTTTCTTCAATGACCCCATACCTACCTATGCATCATATATGTCTCTCAACAATAATGGTGAACGACGTGTACGTACCGTATCTTACCGTAAGCAATCGAAACACTGTGACATCATCCATCAGTGGCAAAAAAACAAAATTTGCAACAGCCAAATAAAGTACGGAGTAACGGTGAACAAGGTGTAAGCAATCGAAACACTATGGCACGCACCAGTATTGGGTGATTCCCGAAATACTTTTATGTACTACATAAACACGAAATTTTCTACTTAACCAGTCTTAATGTTACAAATCATAGTCGAGGTGAGCTCACTTCAACTATGATTTGTAACGTTACACTTTTTTATAAGGGAATCCACATGTTTTCGCGCCATACTTATTCATACGAAGAATTCCACATATATTCCAAAAGGAGAGAAAATGAGATTTATGCACTTTCCCGCCAAAAAAAGTATGTACTAAATTTTCATTCCCGAAATACTAAAAACAGAAGTTTATGTATGTTACAAAAAAGTATTTCGGGGAATCACCCATTGCCGTTTCTCATCTTCAATGTACGGTACGGTACAAGTATTGAACATCCCAGAACGAAAATCTGTCATCATTATTTCGAACCTACCGGTAAGTAATAATGTTGGTGTTGTTGTGAGAATAGTACGGGAAATCTAAAAGTTGTCATATATGATCTACGGTACTCCTCGTACCGATAAGTCACAGTCATTAGTATGACGATGTGCTTCGTAGTTACGAAGTCTCATTGTTTATACTTCGGTAATATTCGAGATGTTGAAGCGAACTCAGAACTCAGTCAAAGTTGCATGCAGGACCTTGAAAAGAGATATTCTTATTTTTAGAAGTAATTTTAACCTCATCCATTAACAATTATTATTGTACTTTCCTTTAACTTGACCCCATCCTTTATAAAACTCAAGTAAGTTGTTATGAGTATATCATAAAGACTCTCAAAAAATAATGTACCCGTTGCTACTATGACATATGAATGCAGAACAACATGATCCCCTTGCTCCACTTTGACACATGTTCTCCGTCATAAAAATACCTGTAAGTATGAGACTGCTCGCGGAAGACTGTAACAATTTAATTATAAAACTCAAAGGAGGAAAATAAAGTTCAAGAAGGCCATCATCGCCCTGGTCCAATAATTTCCTTCTTCCTACGGTACCGGTACGAGTACCGGTACCTACCGTACGGTACTCGTAATTACTGGTACCGTACCTGACCGTACTACGAGTACCACAACCGACGAAGTGAAAGGCTCGAGTGGTTGTTGGCTCCATATCATATCAGCATTGTATCGCACCTTTACACATTCAATAATATAAAGTAGTAAATAAGAGTGGAGAGGCATTTAACTGTGGTGGAAAGAGATTAATCAGTGAAGAAGAACGACCAGCGAAGTTCTCGCGAGAAGCGATACAACTCCATCGTTGTTGTCGCGCTTGTTACGCTTGTTACGCTTGTTACCATGATGGATATTTCCCTTGGAAGAGTGGGTACTACCAAGGATCGAGTTCAATTTCAGCCTGCAAGTGGGGGAGAAACAGCTACTATTCCCTTGCAACCTGAATTTGAAACCCTTGCACCGCCCACTTTTGAAGTTTTGGATGATCGTGATCCCATGTTTGATACAGCAACTGGTACTGATACCGATACCGTTCTCTGGCCACACGACACCGATGAAGGTGAAGCTAACAATGAAGACGCCAGTGACGATGATGATGAAGAAGAAGAAGACTATGATGATGATGATGGTGATGATGAAGCGGCCGAGGAAGATCCCCATGTTTCTACTACAAACTCTGACCGTGTGGTACGAAACCCCAGCAACTCTCAGTTTAACCAACGTAGGAGTACGAGCAAAGAATATTTTTATGACGGTGGCAATGGGAATGGAAATGAAAATCGGAATGGAAATGAAAATGAAAATGAAAATGACTTGAAGGAGGTTTCCGACATGGAAATCGACGATGATCCTTTTGCGTTTATGGACGGTGTAACAGATGAAAACTTGAACAGAGTTGGACTTGACGTGGACGTTAACGTTGACGTTGACGTTGAGAAACGAATGCACAAGAAATTATTCGACAGGGCAACCTCGTTGTCTAGTCGTTCTCCCGTGTCGTTTTCGTCGGCACAGGCGTGGTCAACAGCATCGTATCCTGGAATGGAAGGATTGTCGGAGGAGGCCATAGATGATGCTCTGGAAGATCCAAGCCTCATGGAGAAAGTATTGGAAAGAGAATTGTACGAAATGAAACCGGAAGATCGTGAAGCCGCAATCCATGAACTGCACGGTGTGGAATTCGAAAGCAAGAATCGACACCGCGAACTCAGTCTCGGTTGGAAAGAAGCCAACAAAGAATGCCCAAAAAAGACGGCTCGGGCATTGAACGAGATGCAAATGGTCCTGGACGAACTGGTTCCTCCGGCTTCGATAATATCACGAAACAACAATAACACAGAAAGCAGCACGAACGATACAGGAAACGAACGCGGAAACGAACGCGGAAACGGAAATCCCAACACCAATCATCGTGGCTATCGACGAGGCCTAGAGTTAAAGAGCGACTATATTTGCACCCCGGAGTACCGGCTGAAATTTTTGCGAGCCGATCGATTCGATGCCCAAAAAGCCGCCGTGAGGTATTGCGCGTGCCTCGATCTCCTCATGAAATGCTTTGGTGAAAACATCTTTCGACGACAACTGTACATGAGTGATCTTACTTCCTTGGAACACAAATTCTTTCGCGATGGCAACATCCAGGTGCTGCCCTCCCGCGATCGGATCGGCAGGAGGGTGATCGTGTTCATAAGCCGACACGATGCGAGTACGCCCGAAGAATACTTTGCGGCCTTTCGACTCATAGTGTACATTACTTGGGCGGTTCTAGCGGAGGATGTTACCACACAAATCAAGGGAGCCGTCGTGTTGATCTTCCCTTCTTTTGAAGAATCGTCCTTGGCCAAGCAGTCGGCGAAGAAATTGAACCAGCTCATCACCACACTGCCTCTGAGATTTTCGGCAATTCATTTTTGCATACCCGATGTACCTATATTTAACATGGTGCGATCGTTGTGCTTGGTACTCATCGGAGCCGAGGGACGAAGAGTGTGCCGGGTTCACACCGGTTCCCCGGTCGAAGTCGATTATGCACTTTCTAGCTATGGTATCAATGTCAAGGACATTCCTCGAACGTATACATTCATGATCAAAACCAAGAACTGGGCACGATTTGCCAAGGTGCGAACGGCCATTGATAACTACCGCAAGAAAACCGAATCGGAAACGGAATCGGAAGAAGATTCATCGGTATCGGGTGAAATATGCGGTGTGGAATGCCCCGAAGTGAACTGTATACTGTTTGGCAACAAGGCAATGGCTTGGGATCATCCCGGGAACATCGAGTTTCGGGATCTGATCGAAGAAAAGGAACTGGAACGCGAGATGTATCCGAAGAACGCGCTGAAAGGTGACAAATACAACGATTGCATCATCGATGCGGGCCGCTCGCGCAAATTTGTGTACATGGAATACGACAAGGTCAATCTATGGTACACGGAAATCACCGATGAAAACGTGCTTCGTCACAAAATAACCCAGCTGTTGACCGGCATTCGAAAGCGACGCAAGGGTGCGCGGATGGCGCAAAAGATGAGGATGGACATTTCAACTGTCGAGAATACTCCCCTGCGCCCAACCTTTGACGGGGCTAGTTACATCGGAAATCGATGCGACTTCCTCTGCAACTTTTCATAAAAGAAGAATACCGCACAACCATGTTCAACCGAATTCTATCTTTGGTGGGAGGGAGGGAATGCGTCGCGGACGCACAGAATTGGTGTCGAATGAAGTTTCGAATATAATACGAAGCATAAGATCATGATACAATTCACGCCGAGTCGATGCTTCCCATGCACCTGCAAGCGCATCGCAATGCATGAGTTGCTACAACATTTCGCTTGGAACATGACACGAAGCGAAGCAAATGATCTGAAATGGATCGTCGAAGTGCAAGAACAACGTCATCGTCGGAAAAAGTGGACAATGATCTGCCGTGCTGAAAACTTGTAGAGTACCACCGAAGCTACGATACGAGAATGAACGACTTGAAAAAGGAAAAAAAAAACTATCGTTTTTTTTTTTTAAACAAAAAATGTTGTGCAATCTGCTGTTAGTTGTACCTACCCAACTACCAAAACTTTCAACGGCAAATATCTGTCCGTCTGTCGCATCTTTGTTGATGTCAGACTCTGGAGTCCAACGAATTGGATACAGTGTATGCCGACTGACTGGTGAGCAGTTGCGATCCTACTACTACCGTGGACGTGATTTGACTGCAGCAGAAACAAACAAACAAACAACGCCGCGACTGTTGGGCCGAAGCCCAACGCAGCGCAATAGAATGATGGCCGTTTACATTCTCTGGTAACAAATCAGAAGACATCGCATAAAAAAATAGGAATCACTAATTATCTACCGTACGTGTAAAAAATACGGAGTAGTAAATACTGTATACGGTAGAAGTATTGCTTATTTTCTCTTCCTATTCCTACCGGTATTGTTTTGCGATCTTGCGCAAGATTCGTGCATATTTTCTTCAGTTGAGCAAGGTGAACTCAAAGCAACAAACGAGGTTCGTATGCTGTATTTATTCTGTAAAAGTTAACTTTAGTACCGTAGGCTAGTGTGGACCTGTATGTTACTTACCCCGATACAACAACACAAAATCCTTCTCAACGATCCTGGATCCTGGGTATGGTACGAGTACCGTAGACGTACGCACTCGTACCTCGTCTGTACGTGTACCTACGTTACATACTGTGATGTTATTGCTGTCTACTTTATCGTATTTTTCGTATTACTTCGTACGGAGTACCGGAGTATTTGTTATGGAGTGTGACCTGACTCAGTCAGCTCCAGCAAAACCCGAGAAAAAATAATCATTGCAAGAAGTACGTGTTACGTGTAGGTGAGATTGCGGTTGAAAGTTTCCTACCTTCGCAACAAGCGATACCAGTACGTAATTGACGTCGCGGGCACTTCCCATGTACCGGTAATACTGGTATCGGTACGTTTTGGATTGAAAGAGCGCAAATCAAATCACAGATCACGTACATAGCAATTTCAATCCGAAAGATAGAGAAGGAGCAATAAAAGCCGACAGAAAACAACGATGAGTCGCTACAGCACAACCAATATCTTCGCCGTTCTTTTCTCCCTGTTGTGGATGGCTTCGCTCCAATGGGGTTCGATCCTCGCCTTCTCGCCTGGTCGGTCGACCCACCGCACCGGCTGCGCAAGTCCAAGCCCGACCGCCCGCAGTAGTAGCTCCGGCAACACGGAGAGTGCCCCCGTGACCAGCATCGATGTGAGCGATCTTGGTTTGACGATGGAAGACCTGGACAAACCGATTCCCAAAGAACTCTTTGGCGACTTCAAGGTAACAACGAGCGGATATCAGAGCACGTCGCGGATCGAATCGGTCGACGACGAGGGGTGCCTGTGGGAAGAATCCGGCGATGCCATCGACGTCTCGCTGTCGATCGAGGGATTGCGCGGCCAACCGGTAGCGGCTATGGACGTGGCCTTTTCCAAAACGACGTGCACCGTGACGGTATTTGGGTATGCCGTTTGGAGTTGCCTCCTGAAGGGAGAATGCGTTCCGGAATCTGCCACCCACCAAATCCAAGAAGGACACGATAGGATCCCGCTTATCACGGCTTCGATTGTCAAAAAGAAGGAGAGCGCGTCGGACGAACGATGGGGGGGGTTTATCGATACTATCGGGGAGGACAGTATTCTGTAAGCCGAAAACAATCCAGGAAGAACGTTGTGTGGAAAAACATTCCTTTACTCTTAACTTGCCAACTAGCGTATTGTTAGATTGAACTGTTATTTACTATGCGAAATATATTTTGGCCTTGTGTCCCCAGTCGTAGTGAAATTTCCACGGGCTTTGGTCCACCACGTCGCTCTTTCTTTATAATGGTTGTTGGACTGGAGATCAAGCTTTGCGTTACTCGTTCGTGTACCAACCATTCTTATCGTCCCATCAGTGTCTTGTTTGGTCAACGGAAATTTTCCTTCCTCGTAGCTTTGAAGTGCTTCAGCAGTGGGATCCCCGCCTCATAGATGTCACCATTCAGATTCACAGTCTCGAAATTCTGTTTGGCCTTGACGTAATCTTTGACGAAGCAGTCAGGTTTTGATTGATCCCGAATTGGGCATGAACTAAGGTAAATGAGGAGTGCGTACGTGGAAGGTGGTGAACCGGACTCTGTCGACTGGGTTGCGTGTTGCGTTCCTGTGAAACCGCATGGCCATGTGGACCATATCATTGCCTATTTCATTTGGTTCTTCGCGTCAGTGCCAAGCCTGTTGTTCCCGGTTTGCTGTGAAATAGACACAAGATTTGTATGGGTCGTGTTGCAAATGCGTCGGTCGTTCTGTTCGTCAGATGCTTTCGAATGGAAAGGCCGAAATTGGTTTCGTCATAGGCCGTCCGCGTGCCCGACCCGCATGTACGGTAGTTTTGCTGGGTGTGATATGTTACAAGACGATCGGTGGATTTGCGGAAGTCACGGTCCAAAACACGCGAGCGTCGAATGTTCGATTGCACTCGTCCATTTTGTTTCGTCGCAAATGTAGTTTTGCGTTACCAGCCGTTGCGTTACCAGACGTTGTAGCGCCTCGATTGGTGGAAGGAAGCGTTGCCGGGACTTCGGACCCCCACCGAAAAAATCCCGGTTCGGTTCGGTTCGGTTCGGTTCGGTTCGGTTCGGTTCGGTTCGGTTCGGTTCGGTTCGGTTCGGTTCGGTTCGATTCGATTCGATTCGATTCGGTCAACGAGACACGAGCTCGAGAACTAACAACTGTCCTTTGCAACGAACCAAGGGGTTGGTAGTGGGCGATTTTCCGTTTGCAACGTTTCCAACGGTTCGTGTCTTCGAGGCTGCTCATGGATTGGATGCTGGTGTATGTGATGTTTGTGAATGATGGCGTCGATAGGTACAACAAGGCGATCTCAATTGGGTCGCCGTTCCGTTCCGTTTCATCTCATCGACTGTGATCGTGATCGTTTCTTCTGTCGCACACGCACACTCTGTCTGCGATCCGGATCGGAATCGAAGTCCGGGAGTGAATCGACATGCCCATCTTCGGTGTCTGTCTCGGGCAGGGAGCGTGTGGATGTTCGTTAGGGTGATCTAGGGATCCCGAGGATTGATTGATTCATTTATTCATTCATTCATTCCCTAACTTCGATGCATGCCGATGCATGCCGATGCATGAATTTGTGAATGAATTTGTGAACGATTTTGAATGTCTGCACGCGCCTCGAACAAGCGTTACAGTTTTACTTACAGTACTCGTACCGCTAGATACGTACTCGTACGTAGTCACACCATACGAAGTACCCTACCGCTATACTCGTACTTCGTACTTCGTACAACATAGCCCGACACGTACGTACCGTACTTAACGCGCTCAGACTTAAAAAATACCTCAAGTATTCTGAAATTCGGAACAGAATTAGTTTTTACAGAGGTTTAGATCAAAATTAGTGTGGTATTCCAACGCTCGCGATTGAAATTACCCACGATTCAAGAAAATCTGAAAAGCAAGCCGGTCTTCAATATTGAAGACTGGATGAAGAACATATCCAAATTCTCTATGTGCAATGTACGTTGAGTTTCCATTCAACGGCTCTTTACTGTTATAAGCTTTCTCAACGGCTCCTCGGAGTAGTTGACAGAGCCAGCTCACAATCTGAATCTTAGTTTTTAACAAATACATAAACCTTATTTTAGTACCTTTTTAGAGGCGTACGACACTGTTTAAACAGTCGAATAACCGCTTCGACCCCTTTCTACCGGTAAAGACTACTTCAACTACTACACATCTAACAAGAACCGATCCGACGATTGTCCAGTAACAATAAGAAATCGACCAGTATGTCTTACTCAGTCATTCCCTTCAAGTATGACTTTGATCAAGAGACTATTGACAAAATTGAGTACAAGATTACCCAAGAAGTCAACGGCTCCCAAGAAGTTACCAAGATCAAAATCCCTTTGATTACTGCAGGATCAACCAAATTACAAATTCTTTTCACCATCAATGAGTTCATTAGATCTAAGAAGACCCTCAACCTAACCACAGGACCAAGAATCTATGACAAGTTTGTAGACCTCCTCAGAGACTACACCGACTGTAGCTGGTGGAACAGCTATGTATCAGCCAATGTTCCACAGAGAACTGTGGACAATTTCCAGACGACAGTGGAAGCATTCATCAGCTTCAAGTTCAACAGCAACCTTGATGCCTATCAGAATCACAAAAGATTCCTCACCAACATTAAGAAGACAACCTCCATGACTGTACACCAATTTGTAGCACAAGTCAACTTCCACAACCATGTTATTCTCCCATTACTACCGGGACACCCGCCACAAGGTGCAGAGATCAATCAAAGTGACTTTAAGAATCTAGTCTTCGAATCGATGCCAGAGGACTGGAAAGACATCTATCAACAACACCATTCGCCCCATAGAGATTCTCTCTCTGAAATGATGATAAGATTTGAAAGATTCCAATCTGTACAGAATAAAAAGAACAAGAAATCAGATAACTCGTCTCAGAACAGCAACAACAATGCCAACAACAACCGAAACAACCGAAATGGAAACAATCGGAACAATCGCAACAATCATCGCAACAACCGAAACAATCGAAACAACAACAACAATAACAATAACCAACGCAACAACAACAACAACAACCAACGCAGCAACAACCAAAGCAACAACAACAACAAGGGATCAACTAGGATCTCAAATGACTCACCGTGTCCTATCCACCCTGGTGCCAATCACACTTGGGGTCAATGCTACACCAACAAGTATGGCAGCAACTCCAATCAGTCTAATAACAACACTAGGGACAACAACGACTCGCACGTGAATGATCGCAGCAGCAATTCCAACAACAGCAATCGATCCACTAACTCTTTGTCGCATGGCAGTAACTTCAATGAACCAGAACAACACATGTGTGTCTTCATCAATGAACCAGAAGATACTACCATCCCTGCTACTCCTTGGCCGGATCTCTTCCATGTCGATATGGATATCGATGAAGAATACTACAACACAGATCTTCAAAGGTTTCCCTCTGAAAAGACCGATTCCGACAACAACAAGCAAGATGTTGCCCCTAGCAAGGACAATGTCGACATCGACCTTGCTCCAACCACAGTAAGTGTCTGCAACTCGATCAACGGATCCCTTGGCAAGTACTACTTGAAAACCCTCTTCGATTCCGGATCAACCGACAACCTTATAGTGGAATCAGCAATTCCCTCTGGAATCAAGAAGAACCTCCTAGACCAACCAATTCAAATGCAAACAACAAACGGCAAAACCACTTGCAACCACTATGTAACCTTGGAGAACACCATATTCCCAGAACTATCATACTCCATGAAAGTCCTACAAATCAAATGCTTTGTAGTCTCTCAGAACATCAACTATCACCTCCTTATTGGAAGGAAAACCATGAGAGATCTTGGAATGAAAATGGACTTCGAGACTTGTACCATAGAATGGTATGAGAAGACAATGGACTTCCATCCTCGCAATTACTTTGACAACAAGTCCTTGCTCCACAAGGTCATGTCCGCAGAACCACACGCGGTTGCAGAAAGTTACTCCAACCAATCAATCCAACAGTCTTATGTAGATGGAACCACCAAGTATGAGAAAACTGACCTCCACAAGCTTGTCACCGACCAAAACCATCTCTCCTACCAAGAGAAACAAGCCTTGTTACCAATACTCCTCCAAAATGAAGAACTTTTTGAAGGCTTGAATGACAAAGAATTAGGCATTTTCCCTAATCAAACGTTCCACATTGATCTCCAGCAAGGCGCAACTCCATATCATGTAAAACAACCCTATTCCATTCCGCTGCACCAACAAGAAGCAGTAAAGAAAGAAATCGACCGACAAGTGAAACTTGGCATCCTTGAATGGTGCTATGCAACTGAATGGGGAATGCCAACCTTTGTAGTGCCCAAACCAGATGGCTCCTGTAGACTCATCAGTGACTTCCGAGAACTCAACAAAGTTACCAAGAAACTCCACTACCCGCTCCCAAAGCTCCAAGACATCTTCCACAGAAGAAGAGGCTTCAAATATGTCACCCTTATCGATGTCAGCATGCAATTCCACACATTCAAACTTGATGAAGCCTCCACATGGCTTTGTGTCCTTGTTACTCCATTCGGAAAGTTCAGACTCCTCCGATTGCCAATGGGCTTCCTTAACTCTCCAAGTTGGGCCCAAGGCTGCATGGAACAAATGCTCTCCCACCTGAAGGACATCGAAGTATACATCGACGATATTGGTATCTTCTCAGACACCCTTGACTCCCATTGCAAATCAGTCTCCTCTGTTCTGTCCTTACTGAAGTGTCACAACTTCTCTGTCAAGCCCTCCAAGTGCCACTGGTTTCAATCCCAAGCTCCTTGGCTTGGCCACATCATCTCTCGAGATGGAATTAGACCCAATCCAAACAAGATTGCTCCCATCCTGAAACTTGCTTTTCCCTCAACAACAACCCAACTTCGATCCTTTGTTGGGATGATCAACTTCTATCGAAACTTCTACCCAAAACGAGCTGAAGTCCTCGCACCCCTTACCGACCTCTCTGGACGAGCCAAAGGCAAAATCTCTCCAACTCCAGAACTCATTGAAGCTTTCAACAAAGCCAAATCGCTTATTGCCAATGATATCCTCCTTGCCTTCCCTGATCCAAACAAGCCCTTCCATGTCTATACTGATGCTTCTGATTACCAGCTTGGCGCTGTCATCCTCCAAAACGGCAAAATCATCCTTTGCTTCTCCAGAAAACTCAATTCGGCTCAACGGAAATACCCAACAATTGACAAAGAGATGCTCTGTGTTGTAGAAGTCTTCAAAGAATTTCGAACCATTCTTTGGGGTGCTGAAATCATCGTATGGACAGACCACATCAACTTAACCAGACAAAATCTTACCAGCCACAGAATTATGACTTGGCGCATGCTCCTTGAAGAATTTTCCCCAGTATTCAAGTATATCAAAGGCAAAGACAATGTCATTGCTGATGCCCTCTCAAGGCTCCCACTTCAGCAAGACACTCCGGAGAAGAAGAAGGAGTTCTTCGGTCCCGATCCAACGGATGACTCGGACCTTGCAACTGACTCAACGGACTCCGATCTTCTCGCTCTTTCCGAATTGTTTCTTAACTACCCAGAAGACATTCCCATGTACCCCTTAGCCTTCGACCAACTCGCCCAAGATCAAGCAGCCAATGCCGATATTGCTACCAATCCTTGTTATACAACTGAAAACTTCAATGGCATCGACTTGAAAGTTGTAGACTCCAACGGTCGCCAGAAAATTGTACTCCCTCCAAACAGAGTGCAAGCCACCATCAAATACTACCACCACGTGCTTGGCCATGCCGGCGCAGAACGATTGTATCGAACCATCAACCAATTTGTATATGCCCCAAACCTGAAGGACCAAATCAACGCCTTCTGCAAAACGTGTGACACGTGCCAACGATACAAGAATAGCCACCAAAGCCACGGACAGCTCCCCACCAAAGAACACCAGTATGTTCCTTGGGACACCATTGCAATCGATGGAGTAGGCCCTTGGAAAATCAAGATCCCTGGCCATGGAACAGTCTCCTTCAATGGCTTTACCATCATGGACATGTGCACCAACCTCCTTGAAATCATTCGAGCCCCACAAGTAAACCCAACCGGCCTCATGGCAGTTCATGCCCTCGACAATGGCTGGCTCTCCAGATACCCAAAACCAGTAAATTGTATTATCGACCAAGGAACCAACTTCATGAGCAACGACTTCCAACTCCATCTTGCCAACCTAGGAATCAAAGCCAAGGTCTGCTCAGTCCGGAACCCACAATCCAATGCAGTACTTGAACGCGTCCACGATACGATGAAGTCTGCAATGAGAACAGAACTCAACACCAACCCTCCACGAACTCTCCAGGAAGCAACTGATATTATTGACACCATCTTCGCATCGGCTCAGTTTGCAGTTAGATCAACCATCAACAAAACGTTTGGAATGACACCCGGAGCCCTTGTATTCCACAGAGACATGTTTCTACCGATTCCAGTAATTACTGACTTGGCCATGGTCAGAAACAAAAGACAAGCTCAAATCGACAAGAATGCTATGAAAGAAAACAGCCACAGGAAGCTTCATGATTACAGTGTAGGAGATCAAGTTATGGTGAAAAATGAAAAGCAAATCCCTGGAGCTTTTGAAGCAAGAAGCAAAGGCCCCTACACTATACAGCAAATCCACACGAATGGTACAGTTTCCTTTCTCTTACGAAATCAAGTAATTCAACGCATGAACATTCGAAATCTGAAACCATATCACACCAACTAAAAATTTCTTATCTAAGCAATACTGGTCACACACGACTAACAAAAATTCTGTGCCACCAATCGAACTTTTACGAGAAGGAGAAGAGTGTGGTATTCCAACGCTCACGATTGAAATTACCCACGATTCAAGAAAATCTGAAAAGCAAGCCGGTCTTCAATATTGAAGACTGGATGAAGAACATATCCAAATTCTCTATGTGCAATGTACGTTGAGTTTCCATTCAACGGCTCTTTACTGTTATAAGCTTTCTCAACGGCTCCTCGGAGTAGTTGACAGAGCCAGCTCACAATCTGAATCTTAGTTTTTAACAAATACATAAACCTTATTTTAGTACCTTTTTAGAGGCGTACGACAATTAGATCAAACGTGAATCAACTCGGTAGCAAAGCGAAGAAACAAACGAAGTTATTATGAACATAGTCAATACGGAGTTTACTTATTACTCTTACGGTATTACGGAGTACTTCATATTTACTTCTATTTCGTAATTACTTCGTACCTACCGGTATACCCAGAGTATCTCACTTTGCGATAGACAACCGCACAAAAACCATCCACAACTCGGTTATCGGTAACCGGTACTGGTGCTCGGGTGCACATTTGATATTAGAGGAACGGAGGGACCATGACATCAGCAACCCAACCCCACGGGTCATTCCAACAACCACCACCATCGGAACAACAACAACAACAACAACAACGCCCTCGCCGTAGCGGCAACGGTCGTTGTTGTGCTATGTTGCTGTATGCCCTCGCGCTGTTCGCCGTGTGCTGGCTTCAAATCGCTGCCAACGTGATTGCCTACTTTTGGACCCATCCCCCGAACGATCCCCACGGTCGCTTTCCGCTGCGTTCGTTCCGCCGGGAATCACCATCGGTCTCGTCCGGGAAACGAGAAGGCAACAGCGGTGGCAACGGCGGCAGCGGCGGCGGCAGCGAGCACTTTTCCGACGCGGGGGTCGATTCCTCGCCTCCCGTGACGGAAGCATCACTCGAAGCCGAGCTGCGGGAGCTGAAAACCCGGCTAGAGCGCGTAACCGAACGCTTGGAACGAGAGATCGAGGACGAGGAGCAATCCGACCCGTCCCGCTATTGGTTCGGCGGAACGGGAACGGGAACGGCTCCCGCCAATGGCGGAACAGGAAAAGCCAAAGTCTTTGTTCCGTTCACCATTCGGGATGTCCAACGCACGGTTCCGGTCCAGATCCCGCACGGCTTTCACGTGTTTGATTTCATTGATTTATACGCACAGGACTGGGACCAGAACCAAACTGTTGGCTCTTATTCGACTTCGAATGCGTCTCTCTTTCACAACGGCTACCTTGTTCCCCCCAGAAAAAACAACAATGCCACCAAAGAGGAGGAGTGCCGGGGGTATTCCAAGAAATGCTACCGCACCAAGTTTCTCCGCGTCGTGGACTACCTCTTGTCGCTAGAACGGCATTCAGACACCAATACCAATACCGTGGAGTACTATTATTTCTACATGGAATCGGATAACGATTTGTGCGTCCCGCTGACGAAAATCCGGGAACTGGCCTACCAATACCAACGATACTTTGTGTCGACCGGGATCGGCGCGAGCGGATGGATCGTGACCTCGCGCTTTCTGAGGGATTTGGTCGGGTTCTGGAGGACCCACCAACAACCCCGCCACGAGACCGACTGGGACGAGCTGACCGCCGAGCAGTGGCTCGAACCGGATTCCTGTCGCCGCCCTCCTGCTGAAACAGAACCGGAACTGGTCCGTGACGCGGCGATACCTCACGTCGCACTCGATCCTCGTCGGGACCACGAAGGACGCCGGCTCGATCGCGATGCTGTACGAGCCCGATCCGGAGGCCGCCCCGACGGAACCCCCGAGCAACAAAGAACCGATGGACAAACGAATCAAAAACGGCGAATCCAGCGACAGCGGTGTCGTGATGAGACCGGCCCGGTATCTTCCCCGGTGTATGGAGCCCCATCGCGGGATCTGGCCCAATAAAACCAGCACCGAAAATGGTAATCACAGCGAAAACGACAGCGACAACGACAACGACAACGTGGACATGCACCACTGGGACTTTTTCGATTACAGCCGTTGCCCCGAGAGTGACATCTTTCCCTGCCACGAGGAGGACCTAGAGGAGCTGGCCAAAATGGATCCCTACTACCTCCGGCGGCGCGAGGTGGTCGCGTAGCTTAGCGAAGCGAAGTGTAGCGAGGAGTCCCAACCACCAACACCACACATACACAAGCAAAAGCTAGTGGGTGGGATTCCCAAACCCGAATTCGAATTCGAATGTGAATGGCCAAACTCGAAACTACCGCAGGAAAGACGCGTGGCCCCGTACGAATCGGAACCGAAAATTGGAGTCTAAATTCCGGACTCGATACCGCGGTGGGTGACTACAAATGCCTCGTTTGTCTTGCGCAGTCCGCTTGTCACCCGGAAACAGAACCATCCAGCGCTGTCGATGTCGATGCATTCGCAACCTATCGACTGGATGTTGTACGATTGTCGATTGTCGATTGGGTCGGATTAGATCGAACCCCCTATCTCTGATTAGCCATCTACCGATCGATGATTCTCTGCCAATCGTCTTCCTCGGTGGAACATTGCCGAACGCAAAACATTGCCAAAACGAAGTGATCTCACGAGGACTGACTAGTGATGTACCGTATCTACCACTCAAGCCACAACCTGGGAGAGACAAACTGTTGCGAACAAGATGGTGTGGCTACGTGTACATGAAATGTAAATGTTGATATTGATACCATGTGTTTACATTTTTTTAAGATAACAGTCGATGGAAACTACATAGAATACACTTGCGTTATACAATCGGAAACGAAAGCTCGTCGAAACGCTTGGTTTCGTTTCGTTTCGTTTCGTTTCGTTTCGTGTTCAATCGAAACCGTGGTTCTCTCGCGGCAACGCACCCGTACCGCAGCCGTCCTCTCTATTGCACCCCCGCGCTCCAACCATCCACGATCCAGAGATCCCCCACCCGGAAACACCCCCACGCGGTGTTTTTTTGAATTGCTCGCCGGATCTGGTGCATTTCCCGGACGGAAATCGGCGTTCCGTCGCCATAGGTCACGTCGACGGGTGTGGTCCGCTGCCCCCGGATCCCGTGCTTCCACAGGGACCGGGCGCTCACACGCAGTGCGCGGCCCAGCACCGAGAGCGTCCTGGTCCGGCGAAACTCGGACCAGAGCTGAGCGGGAAGAGACGTCCAGTGAAACGTGTGCGCGAGGGGGAACCAGACTGGCTCGTCCGTGATCGGATGGAGCAGAAAGGCGTCGGACTCGAATTGGGACTCGAACTCGAATTTGCTCGTAGCGGTGCCTCGGCATCGGTTCCGTATTTTCTTGGTTCCAACCAATTTCTTGTAGACCCGCTCGAAGGACCTTCTGTTGATCGTTCCATAGAGCTGAAACCACCCCCGCGCGTTGTCGTCGTCGACGACGTCGTCGCTTGCCGGTGGATCGTCGCTGCGCGTGTACAGAAGCTTTTTGGCCGCCAGCTTGGCGCGGAGCTCGGAATTCAGGTCTCGGTGGATCGCGCTGAGATCCGTGATGCTCGCATCGGTACCGATTTCCTCCCAGCACCGCTCGTTGGTCGTGCGCTGGTCGCGTTGGTTGCTCCGCGAGGAAACGACGACGTACGAGCGGAGCCCAACGTTTCGAGATTGGAGGGAGCCGGGATGTTCCAGGATCCTCCCGATCTCGCGGACGGCGTCGGAGCCTGCATGATCGTCTTCCAACAGGTCGAACCCCCGAAACACGACCGCACCGTGATCGAGGACGCGTCGTTGGATCCAGGAGCGGTTGCTTTCCACGATCTCGCGCAGGACGGTCGGGGACGACAAAAACCACGAATGCAACCCGTTGGGTTGAATGATCATGTGCGACGATGTCCCGGAGCTCTTCGGTGTTCGATACACGATCAATCCCCCGCTCGTGTCAGCGATCCCTTCGTCCCGATCTCCCATGAAACCATCTACCTCCGATCCATCGCTGTTCCTGTTCCTGTTCCTGTTGCTGTTGCTGTTGCTGTTGCTGTTGCTGTTGCCACCACGCTTGGCAACGGCCACGACAGCGGGAGACGAAGAGAGTCGTTTCAGGCCCCTCCAGTCGCGATGCATGGAAGACCGGATTCCGCGATTTGTATCCGCCGTAAGCCCTCCTCCCGCTGCAGTGGTTTCGGAGCAATCGAGGTCCTCCGGGAGCTCAACGGCGGACGAAAACGAGGTCGGGGTTTCGCCGTCGAACCCGTAGTTTCGGTAGAGGAGTCGGGTAGTTCTCGTTCTTGTTTTCGGTGTCCTGGCAGCGGTTCCGCTCGGGATGCAGTTACCGTTCTTCTCGCCACTCGGATTGGAGATGGTCGGATTCCAACACGACGACACGGATGGTCCGTGTTGCCCGGGTTGCGGTCGTGGATCTCGATACAGATCCCGTTCTCTATCCAAGACGGTGGGAAACGAAGAACAACCATGGATTGGGGTCGAAAACGATCGAGCAGTGGGAAGAAGAAAAAGAAGAAGCGAGAGGGCAAGCAAGACCCAACCACCGATTCGGAACGTCGTCGTCGTCGTCGTCGTCGGGCTGCGCTTGGTCGGAATCACGGTTCGTTGTCCGACGACCGCAATTTTTCCCATGGTTCCCAATGAATGGTTTGATTTCTTTAGGTTAGGTTTGATCCTATGTTCGGTCTGATTTGATTTGATTTGATTTGATTTGATTTGTTTGTATGTTTGGTAATTTACCGTTCTGTGCTCGTTCCCTTCTGTGAGGGGACACAGCAGGACCGGTATTTTATTCGGATGCTTGTTTTGGTACGTACTGTACGGTACGAGTATCTTACGGTACGATTTTGTCGTTCTGTTTTTGACACCCGTTGTTCGGTTCGGGTTTCGTTCGAGATTTTGGGGGAGACTGAAGACGCGAATAGGATTGAAAAAAACATGACTGAAAATACAGCACGGTAAATGAATGCCACGCGTGATTATTTTGGCAAGAAATTCGAAGAAGGTCGCGCGGGAAGTAATACCGCGCGTCGTTTTTAGTCCTACCTTACCGGTACGGTACCGTTATTGGATGAAGCATCGGAAATCAAAAACCGAGATGAGAAAGTTCCCGATTCCATGTTTGAAGGTACTCGTAGATACTGCACATACCGTTAGTAGGTATCATCAAATCATTGGCAGAGCTGTTCACGGCTCAGCGCAACAAAGATCGTTTTCATCGTTGCAAAAGCACGTCATATTGGAAAGATCGGAAAAGAAAATCGAGACATCATTATCATCATCTGGTGAAAGATACAAGAACCCGTAACTTCGAACAGCAGGACTGCTATCGCAATCCTTCGCACGAGAAACACAGACTCCACTCCACTCCACTACACACTACACTGCACTACACGATACCCTACACACAATGAAGGTTTTGGTGACCGGAGGAAACCAGGGCATCGGGTTCGCCCTGTGCCGACAGCTCGCCCTGGAACACAACTGCCACGTCTTGTTGTCGGCCCGGTCGCAGCAAAAGGGGATGGACGCCGTTTCGAAGATCGAGATGGCCATAGGAGAGACACCGGGCTGCAAGGGATCGGTCGATTTCCTTGAACTCGACACGTCCAGCGACGACTCGGTGGCGGCGGCCGCCGCGGCGCTTCACGCCAAAGACGCCGCCACCAAGCTGGGAGCCATCGTCAACAACGCCGGGATCGGTCTCAACACGGGACACACCGGAGACATCCTCAACACCAACCTGTACGGTCCCAAACGCGTCTGCGAGCACTTCATCCCGCTGCTGGACGAGACCACCGGCCGGATCGTCAACATGGGCAGCGGGTCCGGTCCGAGCTACGTGTCGTCTGTCCGCAGCAAAGAGGCCAAGGCCATGCTGTGCTCCGGTCCGGGGGGAACCTGCACCTGGGAGGAAATCCAGGCGTACGCCAAGAACAACCTGAACGACTCGGGAAACCCCTACGGGCTGAGCAAGGCCCTCCTGGCGTGCTACAGCGGACTGCTGTCGCGGGAGCATCCCAACCTGTCCGTCGCCTGCGTCACCCCGGGCTTCATCGACACCCAGATGACGGCGGGGTGGGGTGCCTCCAAGAAACCCGACCAGGGAACCCTCGCGATCCGAAGGTGCCTCTTCGATCCACTGGAGCACGGGAGCGGCTGGTACTACGGGAGCGACGGCGTCCGATCCCCGTACCATTTTATGAGAAACCCGGGCGAGCCGGAATACGACGGCGCCAATCCATTTCTGTAACTGTAAACAGACCGCGGCGGTACGGCACGCTGCGTTGTGTTGTGTTGCGTTGCGTTGCGTTGCATTTACAATGCCTGCGGCGCGGTGGTGGGCGGAAAAACAAGCACAATGAATGAATGAACGAAACGGACAGTTCGGCAAATGGCTTGTTGAGGTTTGGGCTGAGTCGGATCTCTTTGCGACTCGAGTGAGATCAGGAAAAATAATGAATACCCAACGAAAAGAAGAAGTGGTTACCTACGAAACATACCAATAATTTTGGAACAGTACAGTATAGCTAGTAATTAATCATTCACCAACACCAAGATACAATCGCGGCTTTCCAAGCACCAATGCGAATAGAACGATCTCGACTGAATCAAATAACAGCATCACGTTGTCAACAGCATTGAATGCTGTACGGAGTATTGTACCTGTATGGCAAAGTTTCGGATTCGATGCTAAGTAATGCCGGCGTCGTATCATATACTTCGTACTTGAAAGTATCTTTCGTCCCAATCCTCCATTCGAAATGGGTTTCGAAAGAAACGATGATAGAAACAAAACCCCGTACTCGTAGTGATGCCAGCCAGATTGCAATAGGCCGACTGCTTGGGGGTTGAATAATAATAGAAGGTGCTACCAAACAAATGGATGTGTTTGGTGGGGGGTTGTTTACACAAAGTCTCACCAAACAAACAAAAAGAGGTGTTTGGTGTTGTCGGGGGGTTGTTTTTGTTGTCGGGGGGGGTGCACAGTTCGAGGCGGTGAGTGAAATGCCGAGACCATGCGTGCGGTGGTGTTGCAAGCAACAGAGCATCGCGGTGTGCAAAGAATAGTTTAACAAGAAGGGGCAATGCCCCCAATAAATTGTTAAATTTATTAGAACAGTTACTACACAAGATCAAAGCCAAGAGGCGAAGAGAGATACGATGACAACACGCTCGAGCTGTGTGCAGCGATTCGATGAGGTGTCTCAGATGTTTTGCGAGAAGTCATTTTTCACAAATTTAATTTTTATCTTCCAGTACTTGCATTGTACACTTACATAACAATATTGAGTAGGTAAAGTATGTATCATAGCGAACGAGTATCGTACCGTACGAAGCAAGAATGGAAGATATTTCTTCAGTGCGTCAGCTACGATAGCGACTACGTACCTACCGTTACAGACGACGACTCCATACGGTAAGATTACAAGATCCCTCATCCAGCCCGACACGATTTCCGGTGCACAGCAACCAGAAATTACGAAATACTCCGGTACAAGTACGGAGTAAGTCTTACAAGGTGGTGCTGTGTTCGAAGTCGTCTCCGAACCTAACTTCGCCCTTCGCCTTCATTGTAGCAGCAAACAGAACCGCATTGCGTCTGTAACAACTTCGTTTCGTTTCCGGTTCGACACAATGTTCCGTTTCGGAGGCAAAAAACTCTTCCGATCGTTACTTTTCGTCGTGTCGATTTCGGCCATCACCGCAAGCAATTTCTTTGGGGTCGTCGAGGGCTTTTCCATGTCGTCCCAATCTCCGTCGGGCAGCAAAACGATATACGGCGTGCCCAATTCGGGCTGGACCTCGCCACAATGGAACTGGGGATACGCTTCCGGGACGGGACACGATTGCGCCGCCATCTGTCGGAGAAAGTACTCGACGCGGAAGGAACGATCCGCCCTGGTCGACGAACTGGTGTCGGCGTCGGGAACGACCGACATGGAAGAGGTGAAGCTCGTCATGGCGCTGGCCTGGCAGAACGGTCGCTGGGACGGGTCCGACGGTGGACCGGGAGGATACGGCGACGTGCTGGCGGCGATGGCCGACGCCAGGCGCTACGAAGATAGTAGTACCGGGAGCCTGTTCTTGTTTCGCGACATGAAAGAACGATTCGGCCTGTTGAATCCAACCGACGAGGATCGCACGGCAATGGAACAACTCAGCGATGATGGAGATGTGGATGCTTCGTTGCGATCCTGCAGCGGATTGGTACTCAAAGCAATGGGATTCATAACGAATGGATAGTAACCGTTACGGGTGGATGGATAGATGGATGGATTTTGCCAACAGTGAATCAATTGCTTTTTAAACAGAACGATTGATTTCTTCGGAAAAAGGTTTGATTGCAGAAAGAGAGAGGATGGCAATAAAGGCGTCAAATTATGGCTGGTAACCTGATGCTTCAGTCGATGTACACCTATTCGAAAAGAATGAAAGGTTCGCATCGAATACACGCAATCGTACTAGATTTCCATCGCATGTTGATTTCCAACGACTTCGTTGCGAAACCGGGGTGCTGGCACAGTTTGCTTTCCGCATGTGTCGGTCACAAATCATACAGATGCGTCTACCAAACGATTCACTCGAACTGTGATGAATATGACATCTTTGAATAATGCTTCAAGTTTTGACTTCTCATCGTTCCTGCCCTTCTCGCAACTTTCTAAATCGTAATACATACAAATACGGTAGGCTATCGTCTTCATTCTACGTTGTTTGGATGGGGTTTGAGTAAATAAATCTCAATACATACTACACGTAACAGGCTGTCGTCATTCTTCTAAGTTGTTTGGATGGGGTTTTAGTAGCTCACAGATGCAAACAGTATTGAAAGCTATGGTATCTAGTTTTACATGCGTAGCGTCCCAAAACCGAATCCGGTATTTTTGTATGGTTCACTAGCTCTGGATTTATTGGAACAAAGTGAGCGAAAGTCTCTATCCTCTAATCTACCCGAAGTCACAGAATAAATGAAACCGGCGACGTGAAATGTCTTCCTAATTTCCTTTGGTGTCACTATCCCCAGCATTTTAGTCCTACCGTCAGAAATAATAATGAAGACGGTGCACCGATGCGCAAGATCAAGAATTGTCGCCATGGTTACTTATTTATCGAGACTGATGTTTTGACTCCTCGTAATCTTCTTCGTCCATGACCAGCTCGTCCAGCTGCCATCGTATCATTGATTTGATCTCCGGACGAATTTCTTCCGAGGTCAAGAGTGTGGCACAAGAGCTAGTAAACCAGTCCCTTAGGTCCAATACGAGTGACCGAAACGATATCGTTTCTTTTGTTTGAACAAACAGCAGAACCTGGTGCCACAACCGGACCCAGGCCTCCACACCACGACAGAGACGAGCGGCATGGGGGTCGTCGTTTATGATATCATCATCGCCATCGTAATTTTCGTCGCGAGAGCAAGTGCACTCCCCGAGTCGCACGATGGATCCGTGACGCGTGCGGACATCGTCCAAATGCAAAACGAGTGTGTGCAATTGTCTTATCGAAACATCCAATGCATTTCCCATCCAATCGCTGTTCCGATTGTCCGGCAAACGGGTTCGCAATATCTCCATTCCCCTCTCTGTTCGACCCACTTGAGCCAGGACCGCGATTGCTGTATTGTACCACTGCGGTATTTCGGATGGCGATGAAGAAGAATCGTCAGAGCTCTGTTTGTCGCTTCTGCCGTGTTCCATTTTCCTGGAATGAGAGATATTGGTGTTTCTGTCGTTCCCGCCCATGGAATCCCTGTCAACCGCCCCTTGGTTGATGTTCGAATTCGTTCCATTTGATAAAATCTGCGAAAAGGACATTGACGTGTTGCCCGTGACCTCGTCGTCGCACATCCACTGCCCGAATTGCAATTCTTCGAACAAATCCAAAAGAAGGCATCGTCATAAAGAGGCCGTTGGACGGAGGAGCCGACCGTGTGGTACAATCGTGCGCTTTGTTCGTTTTCCATGATTGGTCGGCACCAATACCGCTGCGACTCTTGTACCAAGCACCAAGCTGGCGAGGAGAGGCTACTTGTAGAAGCCCTGCCCAGACAGCCAGAGCCAATTCGAAGACCCGATCTTCTGCATTCCTCGAAACAAAGTTATCACTGTCATTTACACGACACCCCAGCCCTGCAACCCCGTCATCACCTTCGTTTTTGGAATATCCATACTTTCGTTCCAGATCGGCCGTATCGGTTTCCACATAATTATTGTCTACATCCATCTTTGGCTCTTTGTTTTCCATCTCGGTTGGTGCGACTACAACTGCCCCGACCCTTGGCAGCTGCGCCAGGCGATCTTCGAACTTGCCGATGCGACTTCTGGGTCGTCGTCGACCGAAATCCCGTGTCATTCCTCTTAGGTATAGAATTGGTTTTCCGTCGATTTCCACCATCGAGTTCGTTCGAGTGTTTCTTTCTGGAACGGATCAATTTTCGGTAGGCTATTCTTTGAATCGTCGCAGCTATGGACGGATAGCACAAATCCCACCAGGTTTCCGTGTCATTTTTTTCCTTTTCCGCTTTGCTGTTTGCTGTTGCTGCCGCGGCTGTGAGTCCATTCCTTCCCGCGACTTCCGAAAGGAGAATTCGGAGTGTTTGGAGGTGTATCGGATTTTGCGATGACGACAACCATTGAACCCATTCGCAAAAGAGCGAGAGAGAGGACGAAAACGACGACGACGACAAAGACGACGACAAAGACGTTTGATTCGCTGTTTCACCCCTTTTCGGGTGTTCGTGGACGCGCGGTTCGTTTTCGTTTGGATCCCACCACGGACTTCGCAATGCGGTTCGGATTTGCTCTAGTTTTTGCTCCCGTCCGATTCTCTCGTTTTCGTTGCAGGCCATTTACGGGTCGGATGCGAATCCGACCCTTTCGTCGGCTTTGGCGATGACTGTTTGGGAACGAATCTTTCTCTTGTCGAAGACTTCTCCCCGCGTCCGCACCGGTCGAGCCTGTTTCGGAACCCGCAACTCGTTCGACCACAAACTTCCGAGCGTCGGGGGATAGGAGCAAAAGAGTTGACCAATATCGATCGGCCGACTCGAAGGACGATTTTCGAACAAACCATTCGAGCAGATCTCCTTCGGTCCACAGATACGGAGAATACGAATACGAATCGAAGAAGTCGTCATTGTTTCTATTGACGACGCTCGGGGCATCTCGAAATCGATGAGCAGGCGCAGAGGCAAAAGTCGATGATGTGGCGATCGAAAGCAAGACCTGGCGAATGAGACTGTCATCTCCATCCCTGTCGCCATTCTCGTCGTCGTTCTCGTCGTCATCGTCGTCGTCAACGGTGATCATCGCATTGTTGTCCCGAGTCCATGTCTTCTTCTTCTGTTCCGTTTTGTTCGTTTTGAACTTTGTCATAGATACCGCCGGTTCCAGCTGTGTCAAGAGGTTCAGGGCCAAGCGAACGATGGGAGGGTTTTTTAGAACGTTTTTTCTTTCGGTAGTACTAGTTTCACGGGTCGAATCGTTATCACTCGTGGCATTGCTCCCCGCAACATCGTTATCGGTAGCGGCAATGTTTTCCTTCTTGGGTTTCTTGTTGTGTAACGAAGAGAACGCATCGCAATCACTACTACCGTGGGAAGATTCTGGTAGAATCGTTTCTCCTGCCGTCTTGGACGAGTGAAGCTTTGCGGGATTCCCCAGCAGACGGCTCGAGAATGCGTCACTAGTGCCAGACCCCACGGCAGCCGGAACAGCAGTAGTGCTGCCCGACGCAATGCTGGTGCTCGCAACGGTGGCGGTATCCGACACAATGCTTCGACCCTGATTGGATTGCTGTTGCTGCTGCTGCGCCAGGAGCTTCCACCGCTTGGCCTCCCGCTGTGCCAGTCGCAATTCGTGTTCTAGCTTGGACTTGTCCTGCTGGGCTCGCTCCGTGAGTGTTTTTCGTGTGTGCTGCAGTTCGGCCTCGAGGGTCACCACCGAAGCTTCCAGCTCAAAATTTGACTCGTTGGACTGGTCGAGCTGGCTCCGCAGTGCCTCGAGCAGCTGCTCCTGCTCCGGCGGTGGATGCCCGGCAGGAGCACCGCCATTTCTGGTCGCAGGATTGCTGTCGTTTGGTTCGTTGTGGGGGCCTGGGCTACCGGGATGATGCTTTGCTTGCTGCTGCTGCTGCTGATGCTGCTGCTGTAGCTGATGCTGTAGCTGCTGCTGCTGCTGTGGCTGCTGTAGCTGTATAGGAGCATTAGATGAATGGAGATATGACGACGGCAACGACGACGATAGATCGGCAGATCGCCTGACGTCGCGAATTAGTTCCTGTTCCAGATGCTGTTGCTCTTGCTCTTGCTGTTGCGGTGGTTGATGGTGTGATTGTTGCTTGTGTGGTGGTGGTGGTGGTGGTGGTGGTGGCATTGGATTGATCGCAAACGAAGATGACGACGCTGTTATATCGGATCCAATGCTTGGCTTTTGCCTGGTGCTGTAGCTATTGGGATTTGTTGCTGATGTATGGATTTTGGTGTCCTGGTTGATGTCCTGCTTGCTGTTGATAGTGTTGCGGTCGTGCGGGCATAAGGATTTCGGGGAGGGTGAGAATCACGCTGTTGATTCGGAAACTGTTGCTGGTGCTGGTGCTGGTGCTGGTGCTGTTGTCGCTTCGGATCGGTCTCGGTATTCTGGTTGTATGGGTTACGGAGATGGTAGTTGTTATTGTTATTGTTGTTGGAATTGTCATTGGCATTGGAATTGGCATTGGCATTGGCATTGGCATTGTTGTGATTCCCATTCTCGTTGTTGCCTGTGGCCGTGGCCGTTGCTGTTCATGTTGCTATCGCTGCTTCTATCATAGATTCCGTTGTAAGCATAGCGTCCCGAATTGGGATTGGGATTACCGCTCATAAGTAATAGCGCGAACTAGTTTCTTTCCATTACAATCAGGAAACTAGTGCTGCAGTGCTTGGAATATTGTAACCGAACAAGACCCTCGGTTCGACCGACCTTCCCTGCCTTGGAAAATAGAACAAGAATATCCAGCTTTGCTGCTCGGCAGAAATAAAATCCGATCTATCTGTCAACAGTGAATCTCTTGCTTAGGATATGGAAACGATGAGCCGATCAAGTCGTTGGCGGGCTTGTTCGTCCGTTCAATCGATGTCGTGTTTTGCGGTCGACGCCTACGTGTATTGTTATCAGTTGTAGTTGTTCTCGGTGTGAAGTCTTACGTTCTCGGTCGTTGCATCGATCGATTGATACGGTACTATGGTACAGATTGAGATCATTCTTCTGAAATCGATTGAGAATGGTGATGATTACGAGCAGTGATCCTGAACCTCATTGGTGATCATTATTTTAATATCATAGGAATTTGTACCCTTAGTCGGTACTCTATTACCTATCAATACATAGTACGAAGTACTCGTACTCGTACTTAGTAAAAGTGACGTTAGAGGATTGGACCGTTGCATTATTGTTTTTTGGCAATGATCGTTGAATGTTTTTATCAACAAGAAGAATGAGATGGACCAATCCCCGCTGAAATTTAAAGTTTTTAACTTTCTATTGGAGATTTGAATGGACCAGGAACGTGTTGTGATTCTTCATTCGACATTTACACGCATTCACTCTAAGCCTCTAAAAATGGGTTTCGGAAGGAACCAGCTGTCGGGCATTTTGACTCTATGACTCGCAGAAAAACTATCGCAAAAATTCTGCACCATAAAAACAATTTCCATCGATTTCCTCGGCCCCGAGAGCACTAAAAAGACTTTCCGAGTCATTGACACGAATCTGGTTGAAGACGTCAGAGCCACTCATCAGCTAATTGGAACCAATGATGATGGACCGATTGCGGTCTGATGGATCATTACGAGAAAAGATTCATCTGTTTGATCTCGCTTGACAAACACCACTTAAATTTGCATTCCAAATTCCAATCGGTCGAACGTCGTTGCAATCATTGCCACCTGATGTACCCATTCGTACGAGTACTTCATTACTTCGCTGTAACAAACGATATCGCTCCTTCCAGCATTACTTGTAATCCTACTCGTACTATACCGATACTCCGCATACATCTAGCCGTATTTTTTGTCAACCAACGCAAACTGCACGGTTTGACACACAACGTGGAGATACAAAACGCAAAAAGACATGCTTCAATCACAAACACTTCATTATTTTTTGAAATACAAGTACGGTATTGAATAGAATTATACATAAAGTTTCATGAGATAGCATACCATGACTAATTCTTCCTTGCCCTTGCTCGAGCGTCTAGACGACGATGTTGGATCGTGGTCTTCGTCTAGTGTCACGTCGTCTAGTGTCACTTCGGATGATAGAAAAGAAATGCCGGAAGACGGCATCAACAACAAGGTAGAACTTACCTCGGTCATCATTGAAAATGCAGCCGTAGCAGTAGCTGCAGCTGCAGCTGAAACCGAAAAAAATCTGTCGGACGACGGCTCTTTTTCCTTTTCTTCTAACGACGTCGTCAACGACGAAGCTCAATCCAAAGCCGAAGCTCGGTCCTTCTTCTCTTGGCCCTCTTTCTCGGCTTTGCAAAACGGCCGACTCGTGTTGCTGGTCCTGGCTATGGCCTACGGGTCTCTCAATGTGAGCACACGACTGGTATTTGCTCGTCCCGATCCACCCGACGCGAGCGTCTCATCGACGATCCAGGGATGGTTTTCCGTCCTCTGTTTCATTCCTCTCTTGAGAAGACAAAGCCGCCGTCCGACCGATGCCATTGTTTCGCCATCACCAATCACAGACATCACCAAGATCAACGGTCCCGCCGAAACTGCAACCCAACCCTCGTTCTGGCGGTTCGCCCTGGAACTCGCTCTGATCGACTTTGGAACCCAGGCCCTCATCAACATGAGCCTCATGGCGACTCCGGGCGCAAGAGCTTCGTTTCTCATCCAGATGAGCGTGGTTTTCACTCCCGTTGTCTCGGTTCTCCTGGGCAATCAAAAAGTCCACAAGCAGGTCTGGTTGGCCTGTTTCGTGGCCCTGGCGGGCTTGTTTGTCCTGTCGCAATCCTCGGACAACCACGAAGCGGACCCGCAACCTGCCGGTGGCGACCTTCACTGTTGGGAGGATAGTGCTGCCACCAACAGCAGCAGCGACGCCGCGGACGCGGGCGTGTGCCTCTCGAGCTCCTCCGGTTTGCCCATGTTCTCCCTGAGCTTCACCTGGGGCGATTGGGGCTGTCTGTTGGCCGCTCTCTGCTGGAGTTTCTACATTTATCGCATGAGCGCCTGGGCAGAACTCTTTGACGAAACCGCCACTCAATTTGTCAAGAACGGTGTCGTTGCCGTTTGCTACACAATCTGGATGCTAGTTTCGTTCGTTCAACAGAGCTTTGATGCCGACAATGATGATGGTGTCGGCAATCCCGATGCTCCGCGCGGGTTGTGGAATGGATGGAAAGACCCCGTGGTCTGGATCATTCTCTTTTACAACGCCCTGGGCCCGTGCACCATTGCCGATGTTTGCCAACAAAAGGCGCAAGCCTCTGTTCCTGCCGCAGAAACCAACGTGATTCTGTCCTTGGAACCCGTATTTACCACCCTTCTCGGATTTATGGTCTTGGGAGAGATCCCTTCGCTTCAAGAATTGGGTGGAGGTCTCCTCATTACGATTGCGTCCATCATTGCCAGCTGCGGTTCGGGTCCAACCGAATCGCCTTCTTGTTCTCCTTGCTCTCCCGCGACTTCTTCTCGATGACAGACCTTGCCGTTTCTACAAGATAGCTACTGGGTATGGAAAGACGGTGAACAGTCACTTCCGAAGAAGACTGTGGGTTGTTCCTACGATAGCTATAACGAAGGGGGGAAACGCATCGATAGAGTATTTCATAGAAAAAAAGGTATTAAACCTAGAATTATTAGTAAAAGCTACAATTATACATGGAATCATTTTGGGGATCGAATGAACTAATTATTATTATTATCGATCAAAAGTACTATGTGTACCGGTACACGTACACGCTCAACTTTCTGCTTCGTAAATAATGATGAAATGCAATATTCAATTTTGTATATTATCGTGGAATGCGATTCGGGTGCTCTCCGTAGAGAACCTGATGGAGGGTTTTCCTCAGGGCTTTTGCGTCACAGGGCATTGGTTTGAAGAGAAAAGCATCACTTCCGGCCTCGAGGAATTCGATCTCTTTGTCGTTTGCCGAGAGCCCACAGATGCGACAATTGATTCCATTGGCACGCATCTGTGCCACGGTTTCGGTGCCCAATAGTTGTTTTTCAACGCTTGCCATATACATGTCGCAAAAGATCAAATCAAAATGCTCTTCATTGGCCAGTAGAATTGCTGCTTCCCCGTTGGCCGCCTCCCGGATGATCCACTCGGGTGCGACTGACTTGATCGTACGTGAGAAGAGTTTTCGCAGGATTCTATCGTCGTCGACGAACAATACCTTCATTTGTTGAGGGAGCTCGGGTTGTTTGGCAGATCTCAAATCGTTCCCTTTTTCTTCATCGGTGCCCGTTCCTTTAACATCCGAGCATTCCTCACGCTCCTCGTCGCCTTCCGGATCAACGCAAAAGCTTACATGACCATTCGCACCATCGCTGTAGTCAGATTCGAGTGGCAGCAACACGGTCGAAGTTACCCGACTTGACTTGAGATCGATGATGAATCGAGCACCGGGATGCCCTGGAACCCCACTGTCATATGTAGTGTCTAAGCTTATCTCACCCCCCATCAACTCCACAAGAGTTTTGCATAGATGAAGGCCGATGCCCTTTTTAGAAAGATGACAAAATCGATGTAGAAATAGAAGAAAGTGAGACAAAAGTCACAACACACCTCGCATGAAGCAAGTCGACACAATCCACGTCATGTTAGGTCGTTTTCTTACCGTTCCCTGACTAAGAAGATCGAGAGATTCTTGATACTTGTTAAACATGTTCCCTTGTTTTTCAATAGGAATGCCCGATCCTGAATCCTCGACATAAATTCGGACCACGCTTTTTGCGAAATTGCTAGAACTGCTTGGCTTCGATATCAAAGGTTGTAGAAGAAGGATTGCCACCATCGAAACTCAAATCGTCGTCATCATCATTGAGTTCCACAACCTCTGCTCGAAGCCGAATGAATCCTTCGTTGACAAACTTGACACTGTTCCGACTCAGGTTCAAAATGACTTGCTTGAGACGCAGGATGTCTGTTTCTACAGTGACATTCTCCGGACAGTCGACAATGATTTGAACCTTGCTGTCGCCGTTTCCTCCGCCGTTGTTTTCTCCTCCTCGATGAAGCATTCCCGCTATGGGTTCCAAAATGTCCTCCAACAAATCGGCCGGAGCAATTTTCACTTCGAGTTTTTTGCTCGCAGCTCGATTCATGTCAAGCATGTTGCGCAAAAGGTCGTTGATGAAGTGCAATGCGTGATCTACGGTTCGGATGTCCTCTCTGGCTTGAACGAGTCTGGGAGAAGAAATTGTTTTGATACTCGCGTCAGGCATCTCCTGCAATAATGACTCGACCGGGACTCTGTCCTCTTCTTGGTTGGCGGAGTCGAAAATCAGTTGTGATATGGATGAGACAATGTCATCATCGGTCTGTTTCTCGGATCCATCCCCGTGCGGATCGTCGTTGGTATCGATGTTGCTAGCGTTGTCATCGTTGAAAAAATCAGCGATACCTCGAATGCTTTTGCTTCTGCGATCCAGTTCCGTTCGCAGAAATTGGGTCGCGGCCATGGCAGCCGCCAACGGATTCCGGACCTCGTGCGCCAGAAAATCGTTGAGTTCGCGCTCGGTTTGGGCCGCCTTGTTTGCGTTTTCCAGCACCAGGGCATTCCGTTCGGCTGCCGCCCTGGATTTGAGGGCCGAATAGGTCCGGTTCCTGCGGTCGTTGGCCAGCACCCAAACTGCCAGGCCCACAAAGGCCGCGAAAATGAGCAGACCAATGATGGCGACAATCATCACTTGCACCCGGTCCACTCCGGTTTCGTTCAAGACGGTTACCGTCCATTTCCGATTGGCGATGGAAATAGTTTTTTGGTAGCACGATACATCGTTGTCGCAGTCGAGTTTGTCCAAATCAATTTCTTCGGTGAGTTCGAACACGGCATCCTCGCCCCCGTGGATATCGCTGTGGGTGTTTTGTGTCTCGTTGCAATTCAATCTTGCTGCTCCCATAAACTCGGGCTCACTTTTGGTTGGATCGGACAAATCGTGAATGTACACGGATAGTCTGTTGTTTTGGTGGAGGGCTGCTCGTTTCATGAGATCGGAGATGCACAAGACAATGGAAGAGAAATCTCTCGGCCAACTGGTTTCATCGTCGTGACTCAAGCGAACCCCCGGATGCATCAGGACTACACCGTAGGAGGGACCGGAGTAGCTCGAGAAAAGGTCGTTGCCGGTGCTGCAGCGGCTCAATTGACCCTTTTGCTTGACGAGAGACAACCGATCTGTCAACGAAGGGCGTTGCGTCTCAAACAAGGCGTCAACGGCTCGTATCCGAGTCTCGCTCGAGTAGTAATCGAGATCGATCGCGGCCTCGTTGCCCCGGATGGGTTCCATGTAGTGGATCGGAAAGTAAAAGGATTGGTTGCGCCACCTCGGCAGCAGCGTTTTTGAATCGCCGTTGAATCCACGAAATCCTGTATAATTCACGTCCGGATAGCTGTTCCTTGTAATAGGCGTCGGCTTCCGCTTCGGCGTAGGGTCGTTCGAGATTGGTAATGTTGGGATCGAATTGCATAGCCTTAAATTTGAGACCGGATGCATCGATGTATTCGTACAATTCACGAAAGCCTCTTCGGAACCCCTTGGACCATACGTTGTAGTATTCCGCGGAGCTTTCCGGATCGCTCTGGAAGGCAGATGCGTTGAATCGAGGCCGGTGGCGACACCTTGCGTGTATCAGGGAAGCAACGTCGGCGTATTCGTCAAAGGAATCACTGATTTTAGCCACGGTGATGGAGGCACCACTCACGAATTCGTTTCGACGAGAGATATTTTCGGCATGCCAGAAGATCATAGAGAAGACGATTCCGACGATCAATCCGAAGATTACAATGATGGCAGCAAGAAGGGCAACGCTGTGCTTACCGGAGAGATGACTCCTTCGAATTCTTCCACCATTGATGTTGCTACAGTTGCGGGGACGACTAATGTTTGTACCAAATGTACTGAAACTACTAATCGTATCTGTATCATCCTGTAAACTTGAGGAAACCATAGCAAGATCTGATGCAAGTTTTGGAAACATGATGGTTTCTGTTTCAGTTGCTCTAATAGTTACAGATAGTTTTGGAGTCTTGGATTTCTCTTGCGTTGTCTCGGGTCCTGTTGATGTCGCACTTTAAACTCTGACAGAAGTGAAGAATAGTACGAAGTGTTATTTTGTATTTATGAGGTAACGTTTGTAACAGTTTCCGATTGATTGATTCTTTCCGAGATTTGTCTTACACGCAATTATTCATCGATTGAATATTCTTTTGACTGAAACATAAGTTTCACTTCTACCGGTAGATCAAGACGACAAGCGAGTGTGAAAGTGACACTGAAGGTAATCTCAAATCCTACGGTATGAATACCGTACGGTATTCGTAAATCTTACAAATAAGACCTTACGTACGGTTCGTACCTTATACGATACTCGTACTTTATTGAGTTTGATGAGAAGAAGCTTAAGCACCAAAAATTATTCGCCACGTATCCGATCAAAGAAAAGTGAACAGAGAAATCCATTAGGGCCTAGATGATTCTTAGAAAAGGGATTGAATTGTCTTACCGGTATGTAACTGGGATTAGTTGAGTCCATAAGCAACAGGGTTTATTATACAGTATTATCATGACCTACGAGAAACAACAATTCTCGGGTGCTACACGTGACACCAGGGACATTCATTGCCTCTTGAACCCTTCGTCCTAATTCCTTTTTGAGCTTGATAGCGCATGCCCAATTTATGTATGTTGTTATTGAAGATTTTCAAAAATAGGAGTAATTAATAAAGCTGTAACATTCTACCGTATTCCTCGTTGGAGGTTCTTTTTTGAGTAAACTTCAATATGGCAATGGCAATGGCAATGGCCGCAGCCATTTTAGTTTTTACTTCATAGTCAAGGACGGGATAGAGGTCGAGGCACAACCCCAATCAAAAAAGACTTTCATTTTGTTTCTACGGCCCGGTTCGAAGTAGCGTAAGCACCCGGTACGGGTGTTAATTTCCGATGCAGATTTCGCTACCGTATTTTTAGGGAGCCCCCAATCAAGTTCACAATACTCAGCAACCAGACATCCCCTGAAATTTTTAAAATATGCAGCATCTAGATCTACCACTAGTAGTAGTAGTAGCTGAGATCATGATCTAGATCAACTATTCTTTGGCATTGTCAACCAACGTCTCATTTTCTTACATAGTGCACTTGATTGAACGAGGCTTAATAAAATCAACCAAAAAATAATTTTGTTTTTATCAGCGGAAAAAGGAAAGACCGTTAGAAACAGAAAAGGAGAAAGGACAGACCATTAAAACGGAAAAAGGAAAGACCATAAAAGCGGAAAAAGGACAGACCATAAAAACATAAAAAGGATAAACATTTGTTTGTGATTTGTCCGTGAATATTGTTCCTGCTGTTATGGATAAGATGAATCATGAAAGAAACAGAAGTGAGTTACTAGTATCTGTGATAGTTTGTGTGTCACCACCTAACAATGAGTATATTTGGGTCCTTGATTTGGAAGAAAAAATAAACACTACTTTGCAATTAGAAATTCCAAAAGCAGACATTTTTTGTGATTTGTCCATGACTATTGTTCCTGTTAGTATGGACAATATGAATCATGAAAGAAACAGAAGTGAGTTACTATCTGTGATAGTTTGTGTGTCACCACCTAATGAGTGCATTTGGGTCCTGGACTTGGAGAAAAAATGCACACGAATTTGCAATTAGAAATTCCAAAATCAGACATTTTTTGTTATTTGTCCATGAATATTGTTCCTGCTTTGGACAATATGAATCATGAAAGAAAGAGAAGTGAGTTATCTTTGATAGTTTGTGTGTCACCACCTAATGAGTGCATTTGGGTCCTGGACTTGGAGAAAAAATACGCACTAATAGAAATTCCAAAATCAGACATTTTTTGCTATTTGCCCATGAATATTGTTCCTGTTATGGAGAAAAGAGTCGAAGGTTTTGCTCCGTGCTTGCTTGTTCTTGCCTTTGAAAGTAGCTCGACCAGGAGTCTGATAGTATTTCCAATTGGACTTGTTCAGATTAGTACAGAATGTACACAACCTAGTCGGAAAAGAAATACTTGTGACAGTCAGTTCCTGCTTCAGTCTAGGTTTAGCTTGCTGATCCCTTTTTTGGTTGCTTTTTGGTTTGAAAGTAACTCAACCGGAAGTTCGATAGTATTTCCAATCAGGCTTGTGCTGAGTAGTATGAAATAAACACAACCTAGTTGGAAAAGAAATACTCATGACAGTCGGTTCCTGCTTTACTCTAGGTTTTGCTCGCCAATCCCTTTTTTGGTTGCTCGCACTTGCTTGTTTCTGCCTTTGAAAATAGCTCGATCCAAAGTTTGATAGTATTTCCAATTGTGCTTGTGCTGAGAAGTACGAAATGTACACAACCAAGTCGGAAAAGAAATGCTTGTGACAGTCAGTTCCTGCTTGAGTCTAGGTTTTGCTCTCCAATCCCTTTTCAGTTGCTTGTCGCTTGTTTCTGCCCTTGCACTTGCTTGACTGGAAGTTCAATAGTATTTCCGATCCAACTTGGCACTGATTAGTAGAAAATCCACACAATGCGGTCCAAAAAGAAATACTTGTGACGCTCAGTTCCTGCTTGAGTCTAGGTTTTGCTTGCGATGATTGTCATTTGCCATTTGCCTTGCACTCCAAAAGTTCAGAAGTATTTCAGATCCAACTTGCAGTGATTAGTATGGATTGCACAAGAGACAATCAAAACAGACTTACTCTGGATTGACCATTGGGTTCAATTGAATTATTCCTAAGTGGTATCATACCATTCATAGATACAGCAATATGGATACACAATTTGAATTGATACTAATTACACATGGAGTATTTTTTACGGTTTAGCGGCTGCTGAGTGGCTGGGCGTGCGCGCTGTGAATGCGCGGAGTCTTAAAATTGTTGAAAATAGAACATACAGAACATCAAAACTCTCATTATTTCTTTATATTCATATCCAGTAATGAAGATAAAAATTATATATTTGGCAGTACTATAACTGGGAAACAAACAGCAGATTTGTGTTTGTCTTGAAACAAGCTTTTCAACAGTATATGGGTTAATATGGTTGGCACAGCATGTTCTTGAAAAGATAGCTGTTCCCGTTGCATGCATAATTCATGACGGTACGGTAGTCCCAAATTGTCTTGTTGCCATCAACGAGAATAGTACAAAGAAGTATCTATCAATAGTACAAAGAAGCATTTTTTAAGTGAATGTTGTATCTGATGTCAGTTGAAATGATGCACCAGCCGGTCACTTCAATATTGAAGATGAATGAAATACATATCTTAGTCTTACATGTGCAAGAACTTTTCATAAGTTCATCACCTCCCAACGTGTAGCCCTTTTTGCTTGCTTAAGTTCAGCTACAATCTTTGAATTAATTCAGTTTCATACATACTTACATGTTGTATCATTACTACTTCCCTTAGAGGCATACGACACTGTTTAAACAGTCAAATAACTGCTTTGACCTACCTGCAGGAACTTCACTTATTCAAGTGCTTTTCACCATCAATAAATTTTCTCATGCAAAGAAGACACTCTCCTTAACACAAGGACCCAAGCTATAGGAGAAGTTCTCTGACATACCGAGAGACTATGCCAATTGAAACTGGTGGAATGAGTATGTAACAGTCCAGAAAAATTGAACTGTGATGGACTTTGCCATCACAATCAATGCCTTCATTAACAACAATTTAGATGCATATCAATGCCACAAACGATTCCTCAACAACACCAAAAATACCAACAACATGACCTTACACCAGTTTGTCTGCATGGTCGCCTTCCACAGCCATGTGATCTTTCAGCTACTGCCTGGCCACCCGGCAGAGAATCCATCCATCAACAATGAAGACTTCAAAAGTCTGATCTTCAAATCCATGCCAACTGAATGGAAGGACTCCAATGAAGCACATCACTCCCCCTATGAAGATACCCTTACACAAATAGTCCCGATGATGGAAAGATACCAAAACAAAGTAAACAAAAAGAATAAGCAAAATAATCATCAAGATAATCATCAAGATAATTCCTCCCAAAACAGGAATAACAATAACAACAATAGCAACAACATCAACAACAATTGCAACAACAGTAATCGCCGTAACAACAACAACCAAAACAATTGTAATGGAAACAATCAAAATAACAACAATCAATCAAATAATAACCAAAACAACCAATAAGGCTACAATAACAACCACAACAACAGCAATCCAGGAAGAGTATCTGATCCCTCAACTTGTCAAATTCACCCAGGCAAGAACCACATTTGGGGCCAATGCTTCCTCAATGCCAACAATCCAAATCAACCTAATCAAAATAACAGAGATAACAACAACAACGACAACAACAATGATTCCCATGTGACTGACCAGAATTCTAACAGCAGTTGGTCAAGCAATTTGTCCATCTCCTATGGCAACTCACATAAACCCGAGCAGCACATGTGTGTCTTTGTCAAAGAACCTCCAGAAGAAACCACTCCAGAACCTTGAGCAGACCTCTTCCATGTCAACATCATAATTGATCCTGAATATTACAACTCAGATCTGCAAAGATTTCCTGAAGCAACTTTACAAACCCTGGATTCTCTCAACAATAATAGCAATGTTGCCTCCAACAGCAACATTGGTGACACTGATCTTGCCCCAACGACAATCAGCATTTGCAACTCTGTCAATACCATCCGTGGAAAGTACTGTCTGAAGAACCTCTTTGTTCCCAGATTCACCAACAACCTCATTGTTGACTCAATTGATTCCTCTGACAGCTACAAAGCACGCCCTTGATCAACTAATCTGAATGCAGACAACCAATGACAAGGTAACTTGTAGCCATTATGTGATCCTGGAGAATATCATTTTCCCAGAGCTCTCTTATTCCCTGAAAGTGCTGCGAATCAAGTGTTTTGTTGTCACCCAAAACATCAACTACCACCTCCTCATTGGTCACCGAACCATGAGAGACCTTGGAATAAAAATGGGTATTGAAGCCTGTATCATTGAATGGTGGTTCAACAAGACCATGCAGTTCCACCCACATAACTACTTTCTTGACAAGATCATGCTCCACAAGATTGTATCAGCATAACCTCATTCCATTGCTGAAAGCTACACCAACCAATCAGCCCAACAAGCCTATGCAGATGGATCAACCAAATACGAGAAAACAGACCTCAACAAGTAAGTATCAGAACAAGAATACCTCTCCAATCATGAAAAATCCTGTCTCCTCAAGATTCTTACCAACCATGAAGAACTCTTTTAAGGCTACAATGACAAGGAATTAGGTATTTTCACTAATCAGGGGTTTCACGTTGGTCTCCAGCAAGCCGCAAAGCCATATCATATCAAGCAACCATATCCAGCCCCCGTTCACCAACAAGAAGCCATCAAGAAGGAATTCCACTGGCAAGTAAAACTTGGAATCCTCTAGCATTTCTATGCAACAGAATGGGGAATACCAACCTTTGTAGTACCCTGCTGACTCATTAGTGACTTTTGCAAACTCAACAAGATCACCAAGAAACTCCACTATCCTCTTCCTTAGATCCAAGACAACTTCCATCGTAGACGGGGATTCAAACATATCACCCTCATTGATGGCAGCATGCAATTCCATACCTTCAAACTGGATGAAGCCTCCACATGGCTCTGTGTTCTGGTTGTAGCATTTGGAAAATTCTCGCTCCTGCCAAATGGGCTTCCTTGACTCCCCAAGTTGGGCCCAAGGCCGCATGGAACAGATGTTGCTCCATTTGAAAGATATTGAAGTATACATTGATGATATCAGAATATTCTTTGACACCCTTCATTTGCATTGCAAATCAGTCTCAGAAGTCTTGTCCCTCCTTGAGGTACACAACTTCTCTGTAAAACCAGCCAAGTTTCATTGGTTCAAATCCCAAGCACCATGGCTAGGTCACGTCATTTCCAGATATGGTATTTGTCCAAACCCAAAGAAGATTGAACTCATCCTGAAATTGGCCATTCCCTCAACAATCACCCACCTTCAGTCCTTTGTTTGGGTGATTAACTTATATCAGAACTTATATCCAAAATGAGCTGAAGTCCTTGCTCCTCCCACAGCTCTGGGGGCAATCAAAGGGAAAACTCTAACCAACTTCAGAGTTAATCCAAGCCTTTATCAAAGCCAAAGCCCTTGGTGCACAGGATATCCTCCTTGCTTTTCCAGATCAAAATAAGCCCTTCCATATTTACACCAATGCTTCCAATTGTCAACTCTGAGCTGTTGTCATCCAAGAAGGCAAGATCATTCTTTGCTTCTCCAGAAAGTTGAATCATGCCCAACAGACATGCCCAACAGTTGACAAAGAAATGTTGTGTATTGTCAAAGTTTTTAAGGAATTCAGAACCATTCTTTGGGGTGCAGAAATAATTGTTCAGACCAATCATATCAACCTTACTTGCCAAAACCTAACCAGTCACAGAATTATGACTTGGTGAATACTCCTTGAAGAATGTTTGCCAGTATTCAGATACATCAAAGGCAAAGGTAATGTGATTGTCAACACGCTCTCCAGGCTTCCCACTCAGTATTCCCCTGAGGAGGAGAAGGAATCTCCAGCCCCGGACAAACTTGTCAATCTGGACATACTCAAAAATCCGGATTCAGAAATTGCAACTGACACCTTCAATCTTTCAAATTTATTTATCAACTATCCAGAAGATATTCCAATGTATCCGTTAGCCTTCACTCAACTGCCCGCCAACCAAGCTGCCAATGCTGATATTTCCACAAACCCAAGGTATACCACTGAAAACTTCAATGGTACTGATTTGCAAATTGTTGAATCCAACAGCCAAAAGAAAATAGTACTCCCCCCAAATCATGTCCAAGCCACAATCAAATACTATCACCATGTGCTTGGCCCCACCAGCTTGGAAATATTGTATCAAACCATCAACCAATTTGTATATGCGCCAAATCCCAAGGACCAAGTCAACGCCTGCCAAAGGTACAAGAATAGCCACCAAAACCACAGTCAACTTGCAACCAAAGAACATCAATACATCCCCTGGGATACAATTGCAATTGATGGAATTGGTCACTGGAAAATCAAAATCCCTGGCCAAGGAACACTTGAATTCAACAGCTTCACCATCATTGACATGTGCATCAATCTATTGGAAATAATTCATGCGCCACAAGTCAAACCGGCTGGCTTTTATGGCTGTCCATGCTCTCAACAATGGATGGCTCTCCAAAACCTTTAAATTGTATTATCAATCAAGGAACAAATTTTATGAGCAATGAAGCCAGACTCCGTCTTGACAACCTCAGTATCAAAGAAGCAAAAGTTTGCTCAGTCCGCAACCCACAAGCCAACGTGGTGCTTGAAAGAGTACACAATAAAAGTAAGTTTACAATGAGAACCAAACTAACACTAATCCTCCTCAAACACTCCAGCAAGCCTCGGACATTGTTGGTAGTATTTTTGCAGTGAGGTCAACAATCCACAAAACTTTTGGAATGACACCCAGTTCCCTTGTCTTCCATCGCAACATGTTGCTCCCCATCCCAGTTATTACCAATCTTACCATGGTGGGATATAAAAGACAAGCTAAAATCAACAAGAGTGCCATGAACGAGAACAGCCACAGGAGTTGCATGAATATCAAGCTGGTGGAGACCAAATTATGATTTTGAATGGTAAGCAAAATCCAGCTAAGGACCATACATGATCCATCAGATTCATATGAATGGAACAGTTTCCTTTCTCATAAATCAACATATTGTTCAATGGATGAGCATTAGGAACATCAAACCATATCACTCAAATGAAAATTCCACTTACTAGTAGATCGTGGTTGCGAGCGAACATAAAATTTCTGAGCAACCAAGTGAGATTTTGTGAGAAGAAAAAGAGTGTGGTATTCAACCCACATAATTGAAGTCCCACAATTCATGAAATCGCAAATTCTGATGTCAGTCGAAATGACACGCCAGCCAGTCACTTCAATATTGAAGAATAAATGAAATACATTACATGTGCGAGAACTTTTCATAAATTCAATGCTTTTTGACGCTTAGCCCTTTTTGCTTGCTTAAGCTTACAATCTTTCGATTAATTCAGTTTCATACATACTCACACATATTGTTACTACTATTACTGCTTCTCTTAGAGGTACCGTACGGGTGACGAAGAATCTGTAAAATTGTTTATTTTAAGGATGCGCAAAAATTCTTGAATTGTGACCAATAATTCTCAACAACTCGACGTCGGCTGAAAATGCTCAATAGACCCACATAATGCTGAGATAGTAAGGATTCATTCACTCTTATTCAACATAGTCCACAGATCTCTTGTTGTCAAGATCTGAGGGACACAAAATTGGGGCCTTAACAAAATCCCTCTCAAAAAACTATGGAGAACCCTTTCTTTTTTACTTAAATAAAATAACTGTTGCTTAACGCCCAGTGAAACTCCTGCTAGGCTATGCACGCTTGGAGCCTTCGCGCAAGCCCAAACAACGCGGCAACCGAGGTGCAAAGAATACCGGTACTGGTAGAATCGATCACTTGAGGTGCAAAGAATAAACCAACCAAGGTGCGAAGAATTGGTCGGTCAATCGAGGTGCAAAGAAGAAACCGTAGGGTACGTACCGTACGGTACGGTAATGTACGGTAGAATGGACAGAGGTGCCCTAACCCTAATCCAACCCTAAAAAAGTGAGTCCTAGTCGGTTTTACACCCTAATTTGCAATTAAAAAATAGAAAATCTGACATTTAGTGTGATTAGTCCATGAATACTGTTCCTGTTATGGATAAGTTGAATCATGAAAGAAACAGAAGTGAGTTATCTGTCATAGTTTGTGTGTCACCACCTAATTAGTGCATTTAGGTCCTGGATTTGGAGGAAAAATACACACAAATTTGTAATTAGAAAATAGAAAATCTGATATTTTGTATGATTAGTCCATGAATACTGTTCCTGTTATGGATAAGATGAATCATGAAAGAAACAGAAGTGAGTTATCTGTCATAGTTCGTGTGTCACCACCTTATGAGTGCATTTGGGTACTGGATTTGGAGGAAAAATACACACTAATTTGCAATTAAAAAATAAAAAATCCAATATTTTGTGTGATAAGTCCATGAATATTGTTCCTGTTATGGATAAGATGAATCATGAAAGAAACAGAAGTGAGTTATCTGTCATAGTTTGTGTGTCACCACCTTATGAGTGCATTTGGGTACTGGATTTGGAGGAAAAATACACACTAATTTGTAATTAGAAAATAGAAAATCACATATTTTGTGTGATTAGTCCATGAATACTGTTCCTGTTATGGATAAGATGAATCATGAAAGAAACAGAAGTGAGTTATCTGTCATAGTTTGTGTGTCACCACCTAATTAGTGCATTTGGGTACTGGATTTGGAGGAAAACTACACACTAATTTGTAATTAGAAAATAGAAATTCACATATTTTGTATGATTAGTCCATGAATACTGTTCCTGTTATGGGTAAGTTGAATCATGAAAGAAACAGAAGTGAGTTATCTGTCATAGTTTGTGTGTCACCACCTAATTAGTGCATTTGGGTACTGGATTTGGAGGAAAAATACACACAAATTTGTAATTAGAAAATAGAAAATCGGATATTTTGTGTGATTAGTCCATGAATACTGTTCCTGTTATGGATAAGTTGAATCGTGAAAGAAACAGAAGTGAGTTATCTGTCATAGTTTGTGTGTCACCACCTAATTAGTGACTATGAAACAATCTGGACAAGTCGCAGGCTGATACTTTAGTCAGTATGAAATTTAGAATAATGTTTGTCCCTGGACATGCATGTACCAAAATACTGAGTCCTAGTCAGTTTTAGAGTGCAAATGTGTGGCATTGGCTGCAATTTCAGGATGAATATTGCTCTTACTATGAATGGGGTAGACTACGAAAGAATCTGGACAAGTAGCAAGCTGATACTTTAGTCAGTATGAATTTTAGAATAATCTTTGTCCCTGGACATTCATGTACCAAAATAGTGAGTCGTCCTAGTCAGTTTTAGAGTGCAAATGTGTGGCATCGTCTGAAATTTCAGGATGAATATTGCTCATCCTATGGATCGGGTATACTATGAAACAACATTGACAATTCTCAGGCTGATACTTTAGTCAGTATGAATTTTAGAATAGTTATTCAGTGCTGTTAAAGTAGTTGCAATTATATGGATTAGGAAGGAAAGAAGTGAGGAGGAGGAGTCTGAGTTTCAAGATTTTTCGCAATAGAGGTGCAAAAAAATCGTATCGGATAAGAAATCGATTCAAAATCACTCTAGTACAAATTCTACGTAGCAGTACTTCACGCAGGCAAATTCCAAATTTAAATTCGTAATGGCCTAACGGGCGATGATTGGTCTAACGGTTGATGCTTGAGTGGGCGTGCGCGAATTTCATAAAACTAAGGCGCAGAGATAAATTATAGGCTCATTATTCTTGTATGTTCATATACAGTGATGAAGATAAAATACTTCTATATTTGGGCTCCATAAAACTGGGAAAAGAACATCATATTCGGATTCGTCTTGAAATTAGCTTTTCAAAAATATATGGGTTAATAGGGGTTACACATGATCCATAGAAGTTAGACTTTCAAAAATGCTGCTTCTTTGTGACCTGTACGGTATACAGGTATGACTCGTAGTTGTAACAAGAATAAATGAATGGGTAATGGAAAACTGAATTGAAAGTGATCAACAACGGCAATCGGGTGCACTACCCTTGTTGACGCGGTGCCCTTCAAAGAGGCGTTTGTTAAGTATGTAGCAACAAAATCATGCACCATACCACACAAAGTACTCGTACTCCACTCCACTGGCCCATCATGTTGGAGCACAGTACAGATGGTGATGGCGTGTAGCATTTACCAAGTTACTAAAAATGAAAGAGGCTGTATGAAGAATATGGGCTGGTACAATTACTGCAGTTTTTAGTGAGCTGAAGGGGGCGCAAGGTGATGTTTCTGAAGGCAAAGAAAGCCATGAATGGAACCCTAAGGGCAGCAATCTTATTTTGGGAAAAGCTACTAGTGGCATACCTGAGAGCAGTGTAATGTACGACAGACGTACTATCAAATGATTAATGATCATCTCCATCATACAATTAGATCAAATATAATTAGAGAGTCACAATGCATCCAAGATTCCCTCTGAATACTCTTGAAGTGATGTCATTCAATATTTGATCATGTGAATTCTGTCTTAAGACCGGTGACAAGTATCGGACGCACCGATACTGTACTTTGTGCCGGTCCTCTTGAAAATACATACACTCTTAATCTCTTAGCACACAACATTCATTCTTTAACTAAAGACTCCTCTTAGTTTGTTACAAGCAGAAGGGTTTGAAGCCAATCCCTATGATATATGTACCATGAACAAGATGGCCGATGGGCACCAAATAACAATAGTTTGCCATGGTGGATGACCTGAAAATATCACAAAAGAGCAAAGAAATAATCCTTTCCTTTTCAAATACAAGTTGGAAAGAATTGAACTGGTACTATACACCATGCATTGTAACTCAAATCACTGGGCCCTGATTAAAACAAAATGCATATTACTTGAAGCAATGCCGCAATGTTCAAACTTGACACTAGGGGATGTGATTGATTCAGAGGCAAACAAGAAGCAAAAGAAGCGTGAGAGGGTTTCTTCTTATATTTATTTCTTAGTTGAGCTGAGCTCAAGATGGCTCCATACTAGCAGTTAGCTTGGGCGGCTAGATACCGTGCTGCTATTCACCAGAGGGCTGGTTATTTAGCTTTTATTTGTGCAACTTTCCAGTGATGTTGCTAAAGAGCAGAGACTGGGGGCTCTTTTGGACGATATGTATGAAAATAGCACAGGAATCATTATTTGTGCATAAATATAAAATTTCAATTAGGTGTGGGAAAATTTATATTTTGCTATGTATGAGCAATGCTGATAGTTTTCTTGTCATAGTTAAGTGAAAAAATAGCAACAAGCTTGCTGGAGACCTCTTCTACTGTTCGATTGTGGCATCATGGGAGTGGAAAAAAATTGACCTTAAGTCAGGCAAAGCCAGTAAAAATTATGTTGGCTTCTAACCTTCTGCCTATATTCAGTAGCCTCAGTAGATTCAATTGATTTAGGTCTAGTTATGTGCCATTGTTCTAGGTTCAGCCTGGTCTACTCAAGGTCAAGACCAGCAATCTGGCAACCTAAGGTTGAAGCTGGTTTGTTTTACCTAAGTGTAACAACTAACCACATACACTTATTGAATTACATCAAAATATTTTGGATAAGCTTTTGTGTCCATGCATAGATTGGAGTAATGGTATAAAACGTTTGGGTTGCAATGAAAGGCTTTGTCAGGTTACATGCAAAGATATCAATATTCTTGCAATTTCCCCGGAGAAGGGGTATCTTGCATGAAAAAATAAATGTTGTTCTGATCCCAGAGCTGCAGAAGGTAGCAAACATGCTATCAAGCTTTTGATGACATACAAGAAACACAATAACATGGCGAATAGGCCAACAAACCAAGAATAAATTGTGAATTATGTTCTTCACCAAAAAATCAAGTTACATACTAACATGCCCCTGATGGTTTAATTGTGGCATATGGCTCGTGTTTAAATTTAATCCAACCACAATTTTATCAGCTTTTGTGCATGCAAGCACATTGTATGTCTTATGCTTGAAACATGCATGTTCTTAGATTCTAAATTTTTATCCACATCTGGTGGACAATTTTTGAAAGTTTAGCATGAAACCCAACACATGCCACATCTGTCTAGAACAAACAAGCTTCACACATGATCTATTTCATAGAAGTTTCATTAATGCACGCACAGCAACTTTTAGTACCTTCTTCTTCCAGCATTTTTAATTTATGGTGAGCATCAAAGAAGCCCCTTCTGTATGCTACAACAAAAGCAAGAATGAGAACCTCTGAGAATGTGAAAAAAGTGTGCCTCCTCAGCAATTTTTTCTTTATCATCAACTAACCAAAAATTGTGGAATCCCACATTAGAGCAGCTCTTCATTAGGGAGCACTCATATCATGTAAAAATCAATGAGATTCAATTTTGATTCAAAATTTTACAGTGTGTCGTCCTATTGTCCAGATTTATCAGAAATAAGCTAATTCTTCCTTATTTACCTCTTTCTGAATAGGTTTATTCTTATGTTATCTCTGCTCCTCTTGCTGCTGATCACAGAATGATGGAAATATATGATCATCACCCAAATCACTGCCCGTACCACAATAGTTTACATTAATGATCAAAGATTTTTTAACGGAAACAATTACATCGTCATTTTGCTACATAATATACTTAAAATTCAAGGTTGAAGACAACAGCAATCAGAAGATTCCGGGTTCGATTCCCGGGAGGGTTTAATACGACCCTTTGGCCCAACGGCAAGGCGTCTGACTACGACTACCATTCTTTTTGTGAAATCTGAGTTTTTCATGACCACACGAGTTTTGGTATTGCCAAGGTACGAAACACGACTAAGATTAGCGGTACTTGTAGCAAACTTCTACGGTCGGAAGATTATTTTGCCGCTTAGTATTCTTGAGACTACAATTCTTGTTGTACATTATTGGTGGACATATCGTGGTTCATACTTTACTTACTTTTTCGAATAAGAACGGGTAGTGAGAGTTAGTCAACCGTGTTGAGGAAGTCAGGCGAACGTGGCCGTATCAACATCGAAACCAAACATCTCTCTCTTTGAACCGGATAAAAAAGCACCGAAAGGAGAACAATGTTCACTACAGTCAAAAGAACCATTACATGTCTTGATGTACTTTTTAGACAACGCTATCCTCAGACCAAATTACATAATGACATCCAATGAGGTATTAATACATGTAACTTGAATCTTCCTGCAAAAATCTCATGACTGTAATTCTAAGAAATAAATCTGCGCTGTGCGGCACCGAACTATCTGAAATCGATTTTGATTCAAGTATGACACTTGTGTCATACTTTATTTGATCACTTATTTCTCTTTGCTGCTTCTTCCTTTGCCCTGCGTTCTATACCCTTTTTCTCTAGATCAATCCCTTTCTCGCTCCGGAAGTGATTCCACGTTGTGTCATAGATGGTGTTTGGATCGCTCGGGATGCAATGCTGGTTCTTGAAAAATGTTGCGGCCGCATTGACCGCCGGAAAAAGCGAACAAATCATAAAGGCATTTCGATACCGCTTGATGCTGTCTCTTTCTTCGTCCCACTTATCGATCCTTCCGTCACCGTAATGCGAGTACCAGGTATCTTCCAATATGTTAAGGGCAGGCAGCTCCAGCAAGGGGTGTTCACAGCTGAAAATTTCGGTCGGGAACAGATACTTGTTGATGAAAAAGTCTCCGATCGAATACCGCTGGCAGAAATGAAGCACGTTCGGGACGGTCTCGGCGTACCGAGAAACGTCACAAACCTGGGTGTCCTTCGGCAAAAACGCCCATCCCTCGCCTTCGGTCATATCGACGTTAGATATCATCATTCCACGGGCCATTTGGTGCCGCAGGCCCAAGTGGGCGGCTGCCATGCAGTAGCCATACATCTCCGCCATAAAGACGGGATGGTGCTTGAAAATTGACGGCAAAAATTCCGCCCACTTGTAGCTGATGCGGAAGGCATCGCGGGCCGTCATCCAATAGGGTGGTCCGGCCGCAAAGACATATTTGGCTTCTTCATCCGTCACGTCGTGGACGGGACTGTCCGGACCAACAATGTCCGTGAGGTGCGCTTTGACCGGATAGATCCACTTGCTACCGAAGGAATAATCCTGCGCCGCTGGATGACCCTGCTTAACCTTGCCAATAAGTTCGTCGTCGTGTCCCAATTGGCGATAGTATCTGTTCCATTGATTCAGGGGCGTTTTCGAAAAATCGTTGATGAATGGACGCTGCATGAGCATATCGGGATCGACCAAGACAATGATGTGGTCGTCCCATTCGGGCACGGTAATTTCCTCGTCGTTGTCACTCCACACATACCCGAATCGGTGTTCCATCCAGTGTTTCAGTCCAAATGGTTTGTTCCAATACTTGGTTTGCTGGTAGCTGAATCCTTCGCTTTGGAGCTGTCTTCCATATTCGGGCGTAAAATGGACCAAAAAATTGGGGTTCATGATCGAGAACTGTTTCTTGTGGAGTTCTCTCATCTTCAATTCGTCCTCGGGACTGCACCCGGACACGATTCTTGTTACGTCTCCCTTTTGTTTGTGAATCATTGCGTGGAAGAAGAATAGATAGGACTGCCAATCGTGAGACAAGGAGCACGCCGTGGAAAAGACGACGTGAATCTGATTGGCTTCGTCGCTGAAATCGACGTCTCCAATTGCGGGATTTGCAATTCCTCCGTTCGCATTGCTTGCCCCATAGGTCTTGGTTGGAGCAAAAGCTCCAGATCTGACCTCGTATGCTCCGAAATTCGCCCCAATGACGGTGCCGGTAATCACCACCAAAAATACCTTGAGCAACGAAATCATGAGCTTCGTCCGTGACAATGTCGCCCTCTGCTTTTCGAGAGAACTCTTTGATAGTGCCACCATCTTTTATTGTATCGTCTTTTTGTTGAATGTTACGTAATTAGTTTCAGATGTTTGTTCACCCCTTCTCCCCGTTCCGCACTTGTTTCGTATCGATCCGACAGCAACTCTCTGCGCTCAAGTGGGTCATCACATGCATTGGAAAAGAAGGTTTTTGTTTCCGATGCCTATCGTACACCATAGTACTCGTACTCGTACTCGTACTCGTGCTCGTACTTGCAGTCTTACTTGTATTCAAATTCATGCAGTTACCGGTACCGTACTTATGTCGTTTTTTCGTCATCCGTGAAAATACTCGTTTTCGTGAGTGCTTTCGTGCAACCAATACCATACGTACCGGTACGAGTTCTACTCGTACTCGCACCGGTTGACTGATGTTTTCTCCGACTAAAACCTCAACTCTAATGACAAAAGTTGGTTTGTTCCGAAACGTACAGTGAGAGTACGGTACGGTACGGCAGTAATTGTACCAGTAATTTTTTCGTATGATTGTTGAGATACGGTAGATACCGTACCGTACGTACTCTAGATACACACTCACACACATTCAAGCCATCTCAAATGGCTCACCGTTTCCAAAGACTGAACGAGACAGAACAAAACCGAAGAAATTTGGATCACAAACTACGAAAAGCCTCCAACAACCAAACTTCAAACTATATTCTAGCCAGTTTCAGCAGCACGAATACGTGGTGATCTCTGGAGCTGCTGCAAAAAGATTTGCTTTGGATCAGCGAACAAATCTCCAAAATTTGATGATCCTTCAGTGCAATGGTCTATACAATAGTGCCGTGCTTTTGGACTCATCAGAAGAAACACTTTTTGCGGTGACATCTGGTGAGTGACATCTGCAATTAAACACGCCATCGCATACATGATCTAATAGTAGTGTTCCGAGAGATTGCATCTCGGCTGGCTATCAGAGATGCTACGGGAGACAAAGAACACGAACCTAGTAGTATATCAAACACCGAACTGTCTCAACAAGGCTCCACCGCTTCTCGTTACAGCAGTTATGGATACACGAACAATTGAGTTTGGATCTGAAAACTCCTATAATATGTCATTGGGATGCCAAAGCTGTGGTTCAATTCCACACCATCGCGACGAACAAGAACCCCTCTGCTGCGTGGATCGCGTGTGTGCATTCGCATAAATCAAAGCGAAAATACGGTGCCGTGACCCACAAGCATGTCAATTGTAGCACTCGTCCTATCGGTAGCCAACCCTCCTAGGAAGCCATACTTGGATTGTTGTAATGGATCCATGGGAAACAAACCATTCTGTCGCCGGAGCACCCAAACAGTTGGCCACAACCAGTTCCGAAAAGGGCGGCGTCCGTGGTCGGGCACAGTGGAACGAACCAATCGTTCTTCGATAGCAACAATGACGAGATTCGATGGGAGGTACACTAGGAATACCCAGTTCGGTTCAACTCTAATGTACAATCTACTTATTCATTTGGGTTGTGTCCACTCCCGACAATGATGACCGTTTTGACGCCGCAGTTCTTGCCCCAGAGTGATTGTCTTGACATCGCAATTCATGTATTTTCATCGGGAGTAATGCCCAATCCCGAAGGAGGCCGACAACAAGTCGTTGATGCAAAATCGGGTACGGTATTCCAAACCGACCCGATTTTGGTACCGTGCCGCCTTTCGTCTCTCACTACCGGCGTGTGTTGTAATGCCAATCTTAGTTTTGGGTTCTATTGCTATTGCTATTGCTATTGCTATTGCTGTTGTTGTTGTTGGGATTGCTGTTTCTTTTCTTCTTGCACGATCGGTCCCATGTCCGGCCCGAGATCGATCTCGTTCGGATCCTGCATCTTGAGGTGCTCCGCAAATCCCTTCGGATAGACGTAGCGGCCCTCTTTCAGGTTCCAGTTGGGATCCTTCCCGGCGTCGCGGCTGCCGGAATTGTTGAAGGCCCCCCGCCGGACCTGGGCCGCGGTCAGGGCCTCCTCCCGGTCCGTCAGGTTGCCGATGTTCTTCGTGGCAAAATAGGGCAGCGTGGCGGCCGCTCCGACAAAGCCGACGCAGCCCAGCAACCAGTTCTTCGCGGACCGGGAGCGGCTGTTCCCAGCGGCCTCCAGTCGCTCGTGTTTCCGGCGCAGGTTCTCGGCGCTCTGCTTCGATGCCGATGTCGATGCGGTTGGTTTGACGTGCCGCAAAAGTTCTCGCCGAACCTCCGGGGGAAGCTTTTTGAAGGCGTTGGATGCCATTTTTGTTGGTTGTGGCGCTTTTTCGGGTGGAAAAGAAAAACGACTCTTTTCGTCTCTGGGTGCGTGTCGATCCTAGTCGGGGAGTATCAGTACGCAATATCTTACGATCCGACTTGCTGGTATGATATTGAACTTCTTCGTCAAGAAAGTAAGAGTAGTACCTGTATGAGTACGAGTGTGCATTGCTGACAACGTTGGGAATGAAGAAAGCGAGGAAAGAAAAACGTGACAAAACAAAAACGAGTGAGTCGTTTTGTTTTGGATTTGCCCGAACGGATGACGGATTGACCCCTTGTCACGTGACTGACATAGCGATCGATCCCGCTACCGTTGGAGACGAAAATCTTCTAATCGCCGTTTTGTTTTTCGGTTTTTGCGATTTTTCTCGGAGCCCTTTTTTCCTCGCCTTGCTTAAAAAATGTGCTACGGTACCGTACGTACCGTACACCTATTACTGTATTCAATCATCAGGGGTATTATGCTGCATCGTTGCCACCGACATCATCGCTTCCGGAACGTTCTTCGAAAGCTTGTTAGTTACTGTAGTTAGTTTGCTAGTTGGTTGTTCATCGGTAACAACGAATCCAATGATCGAAGGTCTCCGAGCACGGCATACTCGAGAGACGACGGCGACGACAAGCGGGGGAGTGCGCGTTTCATCAACAACAGAGGATTCATTCGATACAGTACTGAGCACCGTAGGTTTGTTCCAAAATGGCGTTCGGTCAATTGGTGGTGACATCGATAGTCGAAGCCGCGGTATCCCTGGCGAAACAGAGACTGGAAGGTGCTATCGATTCGGGCAACAAAAACAAAAACAACAACAACAACAACAACAACGATGATGATTCCATCGACGAGGGACAGAATGATCCCGTATTGATGGCAACTACCGTCACCACCACCACAACCATTACGAGGTCGACGATCAACATCCGGGGGGAGAAATCCACGATTACCGTCAGCCGTACCACGTCGAAACAACAGCACCCGATACTACAAAAACAAAATCAGAACCGAACCGGCACCACGATTTCGAAAATCCAACAACGCAATAAGAATTCAGCGGTTCACAACGAACGGTTGGTGGTCGACAATCCACAGCGCAATCCACAGCACAAGCACAAGAAAATGCAGCGACAGCGACCACGGCAGGCGGCACCGATGATCGCACACCCGGAATCCATTGGTCGAAAGAGACCGTGTCACACCACAGCCTACCGAGAAACGCCAAAACCGCGAACCACCACTACCCCGATTGCGCGGTCACAGCCTGCAGCACGAGTGCGGCGACCCATCGTCAGCCGGTCTCCCGTTCCCGATTCTTCGAAGCGTGCAACGCGAAGAAATCTCCTCCTTCCAGACGGCAATGAATCTTCTCGGTCGCACCCGATCTCCGGGAAGGCACGGGCACCACCGCAACAGCAACAGCAACAGCAACAGCAACAGCAACAACGCCGAACACGATCACGGACACGATCCCAACAGACGCAAACGCAAAACACCCTTTCGTCGTCCTCCGCAACACACGATCGCATTGCCTCCGCGAACAAGGAAAAGGACAACGGCACCGGCGGTTCCCGTCTCGAACCGAAACCGAGTGTTCTGACCACCGTCGACCACGGCAGTGGCAGGGGCAGCGCCGTTTGGAACAAGCCGGCGTTGTTTGCCGCGGCCGCCACCATCCTGGTGGACCTGAACGAGAAATTGCGCATCCACGGGGTTGGGAACACGACCACGGTCACGACCACGACCACGACCACGAACGCACGCAGCGGCACGACGACACCCTAGCTCGGTGGGAGAATACGTGCCGTAGTCACCACCGCCGTCGTTGTCAACACCAGAAACCCAGCGGGCACCGTTCGTTTGTTCACTCACACAAACACAAACATAAACAAATACAGCGAGTCAATCGCGAGAGCAACGATGCTGCTACAGCAACGATCTTGCGAACTTTTGTCTGTGCACAGCACAGCACAGCACAGCACAGCATGGGAATATCCTTTGGATGAAAAAACAAGGCGGGTGGGGTGCGTGTGAACCGCGGGATATGTCGTGGCTACGGTTTGTTACGGGCTATCTTGCTGCCAACAACAACCCCTGCTGTCATTGTACGATAGTACTTTGTTATTTTGTACGATAGGGAACACGCTGAAGAAATACAACGAAGAGAAAACCGATGGCAGTGGTGGCAGCCAAGAGACACACCTGAAAACAGTGCTGCGTTCGATAATACAGTCCGATCGTGTACTTGTACTTGTACTCGTACTGTACCGCCGCCGTAACATCGTGTTCTGGATCCGGTTTCCGCGTCGGTCGTTCTGGGTTTTGTTTGTCACGGGATTTGGGGTTGCGTCCTTGCCATTGATTGCCGACGAACGACGCTCCTTTCTTTGTCTAGCCGCAGAACCGGTGGCACCGCATCGTACCGCACCCCATCGTACCGCATCCTCTCTTGCGGTATGTACCGTAGCTAGTATCAGTATACTGCATACTGTTCGCACTCGCATTTGGAATGCACGGAGGAAAGGTTCCTTCACTCCCCCGAACATTAGCCATCGATGCAACGGAAGGACGGGATCTCCAACGACGAACGTTTCTCTTCGAATCCATCCAACCTACCGTGTTGGTACCATTGTTGGGATCGTTTTTCATGCTCTTGCCAGTACCATACGAGTGCGAGGATGATACGGACTGACTGCTGTATTCATTCCCATACGTTGGCTGGTACGTACTGTATTCATTCCCATACCATGGCTGGTATGATGTTGTATTGAAATGTGCATGCTAAGTGACATACTGTAGTTGTACATAAGCAATAATAATAATATTCCTAATAATAATATTGATAGCAATGGGAGTGCTCATAGTCGTGACGGATGCGGTACAGTACCGTATTAGATTTTGTCATGGTGAATTGTCACTTGTCACTTGTCACACCGGACTACCGGTACAGCATTGTTTCGGATGGAATATGGAATGCAGAGCTTCCAAAAGAGATCAATTTGGGTGTCGCTACTTCAGTATCGGCTTCGTTGCCTCCACGATGCCATGCGGATTGCGTCGTCCAAGCAGTGATGGTAGTTTTTCTCATTGGCATCGATGGAATGTGGAATGTCAGGTTTTTCTTGCCGTTCAAAAAAAAAATGGTGACGATGCGAATGAATGAGAATCAATCAATACTAGTTCTCGTCTTGTCTAATGTCGTCTGTCAATCAACCAGTTTTGTGCGGTTCCCGAGTCCCGTCGCGGTTTTCTTGTTTTCACATCAAAATCTAAGACCTCTCAATCTTGCCTGCGGTACACACACAGTACTGGGGCGGTAATACGGAGTAGTAGTAAATCCAGCGCCAGCGTACCGGTATCTCCAAAGTACTGTCAAGAATCGTGACTTTTGAACGAGAACTGCCGATGTGACCAGAACGTGATTTTTGGTAATACCGATACGTAAAAATCTTACCGAAGATCCAAAGCATGCTCCTTCCTACCGGTACCCATTTTGACACAAATTCTCATTATATTATTTCATTTTTTGAAGCCAGTCATTCCCGAAGACAACACACCACTTTACACTCTACACTCTATACTCTACACACCACACGATCGCCATGTCCGTCTCTCGTTCAGTCGCCACCAAACTCTTTGACCTCACCGGCAGAGTCGCCATCGTTACCGGAGGCGGAACCGGAATCGGAGCCGGTTTGGCCCAGGGCATGGCCGAAGCCGGTGCCAAGGTCGTTCTCGTCGGACGCCGTCCCGATCGCCTCGACGAATCCGCTGCCAACATCAACGAGGTCGTCGGAGAAGAGCGGGCCTTTGCCGTTCCCGCCGATGTTCTCAAGTACGATGAGCACCCCGCTCTGATCCAGAAAGCCCAAGACATCACCGGGGGAAGCATCCCCCCCACCATTCTCCTCAACAATGCCGGGATCAACGTCCGCCAAAAGGCCGAGAACCTCACTCCCGAGCACTGGACGGTCAGTCTCGATCTCATGCTCACCGCTCCCTTCTTTTTGGCCAGGGCCATGTCCGATGCCATGAAGCAAGAAAAGTACGGCCGCATCATGAACATTGCCAGCCCCCAGTCCTTCCTGGCCTTTCCGGATTCCATTCCCTACGCCGCCGCCAAGTCCGGAAACCTAGGATTGGCCCGCGCCATGGCCGAATACTTTGCCCCCTACCACGGATTCGAGAATGTCACCGTCAACAACATTTCTCCCGGGTACGTCAAGACGGAACTGACCGAATCGGTCTTTGCCGATACCGAACGCGCCGGTCGATTGGCCCAGCGCACCCTCATCGGACGCAATTCGGTTCCCGACGACATGGTCGGAACCGTCGTGTACCTGTCGTCGGAGGCCTCCAACTACGTCACGGGCCAGACCATTCCCGTCGACGGTGGATTCACCTCCCTGGGATTGCGATAGTAGACCACCACCACGACGACGACGACGACAGCGACAACTCCAAGGAACGATCGAGGAAACCGTGCGGCTACCGTTGAGTCTCGCACGAGCTATTATTTTGACCATATCGTATATATACGCATCGCATCGTGCCGAAATGAAATAAATGAAATGAAACAAAACCAACCACGCACGGAACGAATGCATTGTAAGAATTAAATTTAAAAACAATGAATTACCATGATTTGACTACACGTAATTACACGTACACGTAGATGAAATATGAGGTATGAATCTTATAATTGGTTTTGAATTCTTTGCAAAGCAATCGAAAAAGCATAAATGTCATCATCATTGGATCAGAACCGTCGCATGTAGCAGGACAGTGCTGTTATCATGGAGTTTGAAAATGCTTAATCTTCGAAGGGCGGTTTCCTCTTTTCCCTAGATGCAGTCCCGGTATTCACTACGAGTATGATAAAAAGAAACAATAATGCAATTCCATTGTTTTTCATGCATAACGATGTGTGATCTACTTATTAACAATAATTACTCCGAAAATGGTACAAGGGTTTGGAACGGGAACACAAAGCGTTTGGTTTGTGAAAGATGAAGCACATTGAATGATCCCATCGTTGCTGCCTCTCATTTCCTGAAAGATCAATCGAAATCATCTTCACTGTGTTATGAGTTGTGGTGAATCACGACAAGATTCTTTCCTGAATTTTGGTGGGCACTTGTCGTCCTATCGAGTTGTCTCGATCAGTGTTCGACCCATCCTTCGCAGAGGCATCCTTTGTACCAACTTCTTGCTGAGCGTCACCAGATGCGATATTCGAGGGGACCGGGAAGGCTGATAGAAACACCTCGTTTTTGTATTGCTCGAACCGCAATTTTGCAAAGAGGTAGGCACCGACGATGGATAGCACGAAGTGAATCCCGAGCACCGTGAATCCAATGGGCCGTTGGGTTTCCGCATTAGGCAACGATAAAATTTCGGCCACGCACACAGATGTAAGAACGACTATGGCCGTAACCAGGAACAGTCCCAACATGGATAACGACTGATAAGTATTTTCGTTTCGTCGCTTTCTTCTCCCCTTCGGATTCCGACCTGTTCCAAATGCGATTCGATGAGTTCGGGTATGCAGGCGGATCTCGGGTGCCCTTGCAACAAAATCAAATCGATATCGGAATCGATGGCTTTCGGGCTGCTCAGTTTCAAACCATTGAAAGTATTCCGTGCCATCATTCCTTAGTACGTAGCCACTGTTGCTGACGTTTCTGCCGATGAAATGACTGTAATCCTCGTGTTGGCTCGTTTCGGGAGGTAGGCTTCGGCTGCGACGTACATCAATCCTTTCACTGCCAAGGAAATCGCCCGTCACGGAAAATGAGTTTGTACAACTTATCACAAGGTCGTTTTCTATGGGATGGCAACAAAGCCAATGCGTTGATGGTTCTGTTGGGACGGTATACACAACCAACGTGCGATATTCACCGCAGTGCCCTTCGGTTTTGTCGCGTTCCATGCCCAACTGGTGCCGCTGTCGCTCGATATCTTCCTCTCGGACGAAATTGGTAATACTACCAAGGTGCGATTCCGCTCCCACCTCCATGTCTGCTATCCGTTGTACCGATGCGGTTTTTCTTTTTCCTCCATTCTTCTTTCTCTTCTTGCCTTTACTCAGAGTTCCCGATGTGTTTCTCAAGATGGGTTCACAGAGTAGGACTCTGCCGATACGATGCTCCGTTTCCCTAGGCCGAGTGTACTTTTTCACAAAGTCATAGGAAGCGAATTGATGGAAGTACATCCCTATCAATCCAAATATGCACAGGCCCAACCCCACAATGTAGCGAACCAAATCGTACCATTCTTCAACTATGATATCGTGAACTCGTTTCGTTTCTTTTGCATCTTCAACATAGCTGTCGGCGTCTTCACTGACTACGCCGCCAACTGATAAAGCAAAAACAGCGGCTGATAGAGATACAAACGTCACTAGGGAGTCGGATCTGTTGCGTTTCGCGCAGGGACGATGGGGCGAGCGACCGCTGACAAGCCTGTGCTTTGACCACATCGAGATGTTTTGCTGGATGGAACAGGAATGGCCTTTTTGTATGACGGATCGGAGGACGGATACAATTTGCTATGGGTGGGAATCGATTAAGGTGACTGCATTCTATCTCGATGATTGTCGGAAATCGAAACCTTTCTTAGTCTAACCAGCTGTCAAGAGCTAACGCTGCGCTAATGCCAGCACTCTGGAACGTGATCGTTTGGTGCCTTTAGATCCTGGGTACGAACGCGTAACTCGTACTTATTCAACAAGATGTCGTATCAGGATGTCGAAATGCTGGAGTGTGGCTTGTGCCTATTTACTATTTACTCAGCCCGCTTGAGGACGGAACCATTGACGAAAACTTGATACTGGTAATTCACAGAATCAACGACATGCACATCACATCCTAAATACTCGCATGCAACATGTACAAGTTTAAGCGTTAACGACAAAAATACACACAGCAATAGTATTTCGGATCAATTTGTGACGCAAGAATCCTCAACCGTTCAATGCGTTGCCATGTGCCCGTTTATTTGTTTTCCGAGCGATTAATGACGGTTACTTAAGCTGAAAGAACAGTAGCGCGTGGAAGTTTTGCAAATACATTGGAAATGGAATATTGTACACGTGACATTCCGAAACACACTTGAGGACGTAGTGGAGTTGCCGCTCGGAAGCTAGTCTAGCGGGCCATGACAAGTCCCCGAGCGATACCTCGCCAAAGAAGTCAAATCTAAATTGATACTGATCGAATGTATTAACGGTCTAGTAACGGTAACAAATATTTTGCGAAACTGAAATGTTGTCGGAATTTTTTTCTCCCTCGAAAGGAGAATTTCACAGCGGTCCTGCGGAAACAAAAAAAGACAGCGCGAAAATTCACTTTCTTCACAAAAAAAATGACTAAATTCGTGCGTTACTTTCCGTCGCCATCGTTATGAGTTACCGGCACGACTACGTACCGTACCGTACCGTTACGAGTTACGAGTATCGTACGTACTCATTACTGGTACCAGTAGGTTCGTACGTGTACCGTAGATACAGTACGTCTAGTAATTATGGATAATCTTATTCAACCCGGGGTTGGTTTTTGTATGGTACGGTACGGTACGTGAGAATACGATTGGAAGTGACAAATCTTCGTTTTCGAACCTTAAAAAGCACTCTGTCGCCGCGATGACGACAACCAAACCAAACCGTTGGCTATCGTTCCGCACAATCGCGGTGCTGGTCTTGCCTGTGGCCGTCCAAACCATTGTTGAGCACTTCGCGCCCGTGGCGTCCCTCTCGGCACCGCGAATGGGAACGCGAACCCCCGATCCACACTCCACGAACCACGGCATTGCCGGTCGACGGGAGGTGCTCTCGGGTCTGGCTTCCAAGGCATCCTCCTTCGGGATTCTTGCTGCTTCTGTCCTGGCAGATCCCGCGCAAGCCGCGATCGATGTTTCGGGTCTGAGGGTCGAAAATCCAACCGCTACCGACGTCTTTTTGGGCGGCACCTACTATCCGGACGACGATGTGGATCGGCAAGGAGTCGACGGTCGAATTTCCAGAATGAAGTACCAAATCGAACTGGCATCGTCGGCATCGACGTCGGACCTCTCGGGATTGTATCGATCGATCAAGATAAAGGGAGTGAGCACCACGATCAGTAGTAGTCGGGACGATTATCTCGAATTGTCGGGAACGATATTTCAATGTTCCGGCAGTAGTGAAGGTGGTCGACCAGGGGGGCAGTGCATAACCATCGATTTTTCGCCTCTGGGTGGTCCCAGAGACGTCCAAGGCTATTGGGACGAGAACGAAAAAGGCATTCGATTTGTCCGTGACAACAAAGTCTGGTCGAAACAATAATAGTGGAAACCATTCTCGAAAGACCCCACAGCGCTGATTCAAAACGATTCATTTGTTGACATCCAACAAATAGGTTTTCATTACAATGTTCTTTTCATGTTATATTACGAATTGTTACACGTTTAGTACGTTCTATAGGAAAAATTTTCTATGACCTTAATTTTGAAGGGTGGGATCTTTTTTCATACTGTATTGGCCGGTAGTAGACAACAGATACGGTTGATATAGCATCGTAATTGTCATCATTAAATATGGCTTTCGCTGCCACGGAGTCTCCTGGTGGTCGCAAGGCCATAAATAGTCACCAGAGAATCCAGATCATCCAAGTTTGGATGTTGGAGTTTCTCATTGACCTGGATAATCTTACCGTCGACAATTATATCCTCATCAAAATCTTTCATGCACGAAGAGAACGGGCCACCAACGGTGTTATGAGGTACGCCTAGGGCATGCCCAAATTGGTGACACAGCGAATACTGTAGTAGCGCATCACCAGCAGGTGAAGAAGCATGTTCGTTGATACGGATCAGTGCGCTGACAATGTAATCTCCCCTCATGAAAAGAATGCTCGATCCTATCGACTCGTAACCAAAGTCTCCGCTGCACACTTTGATATGGCCTATTGCCGGGGGCGTGCACAAAAATTCATAATCGACTGTAGTAAGTTCCAACGATGAGACGGCATTGCTTTTGCCGTAGTCATCCACTGTCACTCGAAGTTGGTTCAAAACACGATCGCCTCTTGCGGCGTTGACGACCTTGATTTTCATTCCAGTGGTGACATCAGCAGCAAAATACCATAACGGAGTTTTTGTTCGTTTGTCTACGGACTCTCTCCATATATCCTCACCCTTGATAGTTTGATCCCAAGTCAGCTCTTGAAGCTTCTCGGTAGTGAAAGTTGGTAAAATCACAGGCTTTGAGGTGGGTTTAAGCGTGGGCTCTGAAGTTGATTCCGATGGGGGCTCTAGGCTATCAGTTGGTAAAGACTGTTCAACAACTCTAGTTGGCAATGGCGATGGTGCGGGCTGAAGATTTGGCTTTGCCGTCGGTTTCGAGGATGCATCCATTAATGTCACTGGTCTTGACGTTGGCTTCGAGGATGAATCCCCTGTTGTCACTGGTGGTGACGTTGGCTTTGAGAATGAATCTCCTGCTTTCACTGGTGGTGACGTTGGCTTCGAGGATGCATCTATTGCTGTCACTGGTCTTGACGTTGATTTTGAGGATGCATCTCCTGTTGACGTTGGCTTTGAAGATGCATCTCCTGTTATCAATGGCGTTGTCGTTGGCTTTGAAGATGCATCTACTGTTGTCACTGGTGGTGATGTTGGCTTCGAGGATAAATCTCCTGTTGTCACTGATGGTGACGTTGGCTTCGAGGATGAATCTCCTGCTTTCACTGGTGGTGACGTTGGCTTCGAAGATGAATCTCCTGCTTTCACTGGTGGTGACGTTGGCTTTGAGGATGCATCTATTGCTGTCACTGGTCTTGACGTTAATTTTGAGGATGCATCTCCTGTTGACGTTGGCTTTGAGGATACCTCTCCGGTAATCAATGGCGTTGACGTTGGCTTTGAGGATGCATCTACTGTTGTCACTGGTGTTGACGTTGGCTTTGAGGATGCATCTACTGCTGTCACTGGTGTTAACGTTGGCTTTGAGGATGCATCTATTTTTGTCACTGGTTTTAATACTGGTTCCGGCGATGGATTGACCATCTTCTCCGGCTGTGAAGCTGGGTATGGAGTTGGAGAATTTGTAGGTGAACTTGTAAACTCCGTACCATTATGAGTTCCTTCTACTGATGGAGAAAATGTTACGGTGGGGGAAGCTGTCGGGACTGAAAGGTCGATTGCATTAGGTGTGTCGAAATCGATGTCGCTCGCCCAGTCTTCATCGATGTTTGGCCGCCGCATGGGTTCCTCAGGTTTTGCTCGATCAATCAATGATATAATAAGAACAGTAATTCCTCCAAAAATAGCCATCATCATTCCCAACGAAATACACCTTCTGAGCCACTTAGATGACGCCGACATCTTATCCTGAACTCCTTGTCCGAATGATTCATTAGTAATCGTAGAATGAGGAGACCTACTTCCTTTGCTGGTAGTGTTTGACACTGCTGCTGAGTTTATGGCTGTATGGGCAAATTTCTCATCCGTTGAGCTTCCTAGAGTTTGCTCATCTATGTCTACTGTCATGAGCGAGTGCGGAGATGGGGCTCTTTGACATCTTTCGTCGCCAGGAATAGAATGAATTTCGCTAGCTTCGTTCATCGATTGAGATTCAATAGTGGATTCTTCATCCGAGAATTTGAAATTCATGGGTGGCATGATGATATTTGGCGACTCCAAATCGCTAACCTCATTGAGGGAGGCAGCTCCTAGGAGACTTGGAAGAGATGTAGGGGACGAACTATTGCCGACCTGCTTAAGTCGAGGTACCCAACAACTGGATTTAGGTCTTGCTTTCTTTTGCGTTAGCATAAAATGCTTCCCTGCGTTCGCGGAGGGTTTCGTGATTCGGAATCGTCGTCCTGGAACTGCCGAAGTTTTCTCGTTTCCCACCGAAGCAGAAACAGGGAATGCAATCTCATTTGATGTGTCTGGACCAACCCATTCCATTGGTACAATTGACCGAATTATTGATTGGTAAGACATCGAAGTGTAAATAGATACATCTTCACTCTCGTCGCAATCGCTTTCGAGCGAAATAATAGACTTTGTCGACCTAGCTACTTGGCTTTTGTTGCTCTTTACAGGAGTTTTGTCCAAAGCTTTACACCCATTGTCATCGGAAGCAGACTGGTTCTCTTTGTTCGAATTCTCTACGTCATGGTTCACCGAAACATGGTTATCTCCGCCCGATTCTTGCTTGGATTTAAATGCTTCATTCGAAGGATCACCACGCGTGACTGTAGGCTTTGCACGGAAATTAGATACAAGGGGTGACGCATCTGGAGCAATACCCTTTCCATTCATTAGGACCACAGGATTCTCTAAAGCAGTTGCAGACGAAATCATATTGTACATCAAGGAACCTGGAGATTTTTCTTGCCGAGAGTGGCCACCCTGGAGTCCTTCACCTTGTTGAGAGTGATCATCGTGGATCGAAGCCATGTTTTGTGGAGAATTTTTGTCCGTGTAAATACTTTCTGCAATAGAGTCGTCAGGGTTTTGCGTACGGCTCACGCCAGACATGTAGACTAATGGGGTTTCTGCACTTGTAGCTGTTGAAATCATATCGGCCATCAAAGATGCTGGAGTCTTCCTTTCTGAACTCGTGACCGCTTTGATTTTAGGGGAATATCTATTTCCATTGTCTCCGTCTCCGGCCAACTCGTTTTCTTTTTGCTGAGGACCCCATCCAGACTTTAACAGTAAAGGGGTATCTAATGTCGTAGCGGCTGAAATCATGTTGCATAGCAGAGATTCCGGTGAATTATTCCCCCAATTCTTAATTCTTCCTGTATTGGGAGTAGGCTTGATGCTAAATGTTGAGCCTCCAGGAGAGTAGTCACCAGGAATTGAAAGAGTACTCTCCGGAGAGTCTTTGCCCTCGTATTTGTCGTCAATTATATTGAGTTTTTTTCCCTGAGGAGAGACAAGTGTCGAAATCTTTTCTTTCTTGGGTAACTGACAAGATGGAGACGGCGACTCGTTGTATTTTTGCACATCATCTTGTGTGAAAATTGGATCAGAATCTTCCGAAGGTAGCATCAAAGTCTCCCAATATTTCTGTTTCGGTTGCGAACCTGGAGACTCTTCATCGTTCTGGTGACTGCCTTCAAGCATTGTCTTCTGATGGTCTGCTTGATTTATGGTTGTTTTTTCAATTTGGCTATCTGGTACGGCTGTTTGTAAGTCTCCAGTTGGCGATTGACCATTTGAGGGAAAATTGTTATTATTGTTTGAATCCAACCATTTCTTCGAGGCAAACGCGCCTTGGTTATTGAGCGCCGTCATAATCGATCCTCCCAGAAATCCGACCAATTTTTTACTTTGATCTAAAATATTGTTGTTGTTTTCTTTTAAAGCAGAATGAGAGGGATCCGCAATGGCAGTAGAAACATCGCTACTTGGTTTTCCTGATACGTGAATACTTCTGCTGTTGCGGACGCTATTTTCCTTCTCGTCAAGTCTTTCGGATGTAGCCATGTTCTCTCTTCCATCATTTCTTGAGGAAGTCATGTTGCCAATCAATGTCGAGCTCATCGTGAGAAAGGTATAATGATGATTGACGTAAAATTAGTTTATTTGGCTCTCAATTCATTTGCCAGTATGACGGACAATCGGATGTTGACGTAGTATCTTTTGCTCACGTGAACCTTCTTTTGGGTTTTGGAAAAGGAGAATACAGCTCTCAATCAAGGGTACGATGATGCCTGCAACCGTTGTAGGGCGGTGAATTGTCGTAAGCTTAGTGGTTGGTGAAAGGAATTCTTACTTCGAGGTTTACGGTTTGGATTTAGGGTATTGAATGCACGTATCATAATATTATCATAAATACCGAAAGAAACATCACCTTTCTCGCAACGGTCGAATTCAAATTTGAATTTGATTTCTATCCGCCTGTCGGTCGTGAATCCTACCGTTCGTCGTAGTGGCTCAAGCAATTCCAAACGAGTTTTTTATCGTGCTCATGCCCTCATACGGTACTCGTACTGTATCTACTTCAGATATCCATACTATGAATAGGTAGTATTACGGATTGTGGTATCAATAGACAGGAATTAGTACTACCGTTCGAGCTACGAGTACGTACGGTACTAATCTTACTCGTATCGTGAGAGTACGTACCGGTACACAAAAAAAACGCAACCTAAAATGCATCAGTACAAAAATCATGTGGAAGAAGTCTACAAAGGTAATGTTTGCTGAGCAATGCGCACCTTTTTGTGTAACACTCGTCTAAGTATCGAAAAAATTTGGAAGGCAGATTACAAACTACTCGCTAAAACAACAAGAGTGCTCACAAGACAGATAAAAAATTGGCCATTCTCTTTCCAAGCCGAGGGACAAGAATATGAAAGTTAACGTGTACAAATAATACTATTATCCATTACTCACATGTTACACGACACTAACATTGACTTAGACAGGTGATCCATCGAACCTGCCCGTGATTACAGCACTCACTCAACAACACACGGAACATGAAAAAATTGAACCAAAAAACAGAGCTTATCAGCAACAGCAGGGGAGGATCCCCTATCCAACAAGCTACTCCTCTCCTCCTCCATCGATTGATCAATAGCTCAAGAATCGATCGAACCAACACATCGATCAAGCCAGCAACACATCAATTGAATCAACAAATCCATCGTCAAACAAATCAGTTGATTGTCAAACGGATCCATCAAACAGTGCCTCAAACAAGAACAAGAACAAGAACAAGAACAACACAAATTGAATCACCGGAGCGCCAGATTCCCTCCATCCCTCTCATCACGACGTATTGCCTTGATTAGGTTTGTGATGGACAAGTCCCCATAAGCATGCTTGATCTTGTTGATAGCAGTGTTGACATCATTGCCCTGATTTAAGATCCTCTTCATATATCCCCATACCACCTTCCTGTTGGAATACTTGAACTTAATGCGCCCCTGCTCAGCTGCAGTGAACTCTCTTGCTGGCTTCCTCCCTCCTATTCCATTTTGGTACTCATCCCACAAGGCTTGGATGGTTCTTGGAGTGCCATACAAGGTTGCCGGGTGCTACCCCTCAGCAAGACCCGGCACAGCATCCACTACAGTTGGTTCTCTCCCTCCTCCTCCTCCGAGTCAACGCGCTGGCACCATTGCAATTCCCCTACAGATCTGTTGCAACTGCTTCACCTGTCTCTTCATCTCTGCTATCTCTGCAATGTTATGGTTCCTGAGCTCTACAACATGGTTCTATGTGGCACACATCTTTGCATAGATAGTATTCTTCAATTGCTCTCCGTGCCCTTGTGCTCCCCTAGCAATCTCATCTTCTGTTGTAGGGATTTTGTCCAAGTACTCAACCCCATCATGATTTGAAGCAATCACTCGAACCTTTTGAATAGGATTCACTTCATCCTCCAATATTCATTCTAAAAGGCTGTACTGATCAAGTACTTTCCCCTTCAGTCCAGGTAGAACCAAATCAACTGCTGCTCCATCAAAGCAAGCCCAAAGCACGGCCTTTGCAAGAATGGCGCCGACTGTAGGGCCAAACTTGGCTTTAATTGCTGGTGCAACCACACTGCACAGCCACTCCTTTATAATACCACTAGCATCTTTCTCCTTGTACAAGCAGATGCCCTTGTAACACAACTTACTAGCTGCATTAATATCCGGCCAATCCAACTGCACGTCCAGATAGCTGTCTTGCATGCCTCTAGTCTTCCATCTAGCTCTGTAGTTGATGTCGTCCCTAGTAGCTCCTGCTCTGCGCGCCATATTAGTACCTCACTTCTTAACAATTGAGTGCCAAGCTTCTGGTCTGTAACAGGTTCGAACTCTGGATCATTGATGATCCGCTTGAGTGCATTCTGGTACAAGCTCTTGCAAGCATTTGCTTCCTTGTCTTGCACCTTTGCAGATGAATGAAACACAGTATTTCTTTCTGCAAAGAGCCATTGGCTCAATCGCCCTGCCCCAGTGCTTAGCCAGACCTCCAAATAGAGCATTGCAAGGCTAAGAAGAACACACTATCAGTGATCCATAGCCCCCATTAGCAGCTGCACTGGGCAGTCACCTTCATCCTGTACATTCTTTGACCATCTCATCTGTGCTGTAATGTAACCAGTATAGTTAAGGCTTGCTTCCAAGTTAACCTTCTTCATATGCAACATATCATCTCCCCTACCAATCATATGAAGCTGAAACTTCAACATAGCTTGGTGTCTAAGCTGAACAATGCTGTGTCCCTTTGCTAGATCAAGCACTTGGAGGAACTCTTCATTCATAAAGCATCGGTCTGCTTGACTCTCTTTTCCTTGGTGGCGAGTCTCTTTCTTCTTCACTGCTTTAATAAGGTTGTTAATGCGGCGGGACTTTGTGGGGTTTCCTACGCGTATGGCTCCATTCCAGGTGGCATGGCTTGAGCATGAAGTATGAAATAGCCTTCTTCCAATACATCAGAGTACTTGATCTACCAAGTCTTGGATTATCATCTATTCCAGGATCTTCTTTTCCATACACCTTGAAACACATCCATCTGTAGACATCCTCAGGCGTAATGACACCAAGCTCCTCAGTAGTAGTGAATATCTTGTCCATGGGGTATTTGCATTCATGCAAGAAATCCATCACCATCAGCAAGGTCCTGTGGTATCTTAATACTTGGGTGGGGGCACTCACATTGTTTGGTAGGACAGGCGTTGGTCCTGCAACTTTGCCCCCTTGATGCTAAGATGTGGCTGTTGTATCATTGTCATCCTAGCAACCAAAAATGCAACCCATCTAAGGTTAAATATGCAACCGGTATTGTACGGTACTAGTACAAAAAACTTTACCGCACCTCTGTTTCTGGAGGGTGCCAAATGGGGTACCTAAGTCTACAGAACGTGCAGTATAGAGTTGCACGCAGCCAGGAAAATTCAACCCGGGTTGCATTTTATGTGTATCGTACGAGAACGGGTACCGATACTGTGCGGTACGGTACAACAAGTTTAGTTGCTAATGCCTGTCGATTTTAAAAGACTGGTTATGAGCCTTTTTTTTCACGTGTTATTTTACACACTAAGCTAAAAACTGCCTGACAAGCACCTGTCCATGGTATTGTATCTCAGGCTATAGAACCCCTAAAAAGTTGGTAGTAGCACAGGCAATTGAATCGCCACATTACTAAGGGCTCTTCATCAATGTATTTGTAGCTTATTTACTCCAACGGTTTGGGAGAAACAAACACACCATAGCATAGGTACCGGTAGTAACGGCTCACATGTTTTTTTATAATTTTGTCGCTGTTTTCTGTTTTTGCACCTCTGTGGTTAATTTTGGTACTGGTTTTGCTGTAGGAACGCTGTAGGAATGCTGCGTGGACAGGTTAAGATTTAGTGGTTAATGATTCGCGCTGACGCTCTGTAGATTTTGGTACACTTTCTACGTGTCCGATAGGCATTAACCACTAAACTCGTACCGGTATGTCAATAAAAAAGATGAAAATGAGAAAACACGACTGAAATTTTTTGTGACGAATGACGATACAGGAATCTTAGCCCGTACGTAACGGTATTGATTATACCGGTACGAGTGACTCGTACGAGTACTCGTAATCGTACTTCGTACTAGTGAAAAATTCGTACCGGTGCGATACTTCTTACGGGGTTGATGGTTTCTACCGGTATGTCATACGAGTATGTACTTGTACGTACCGGTGCCGGTACGGAATTCGTACCGATTCGATCCAGAATGAATCATCATCAATCACGAATAAGATCTTAATGTAATTCTTTCACGATTTGCACATCTGTCGTACGCCTCTAAAATAAGGAGGTACTAAAATAAGGTTTATGTATTGGTTAGAACCTAAGATTGTGAGCTAGCGCTTGTCAACTACTCCGAGGGGCCGTTGAGAAAGCTTGCAACAGTAAAAAGGGTTGTAACAGTAAACAGCCGTTGAATCGAAATTCAACGTACAGTTTTACATAGAAGATTTGGATATGTTCTTCATCCAGTCTTCAATATTGAAGACCGGCTTGCTTTTCAGATTTTCTTGAATCGTGGATAATTTCAATCGTGAGCGTTGGAATACCACACTCTTCTCCTTCTCGTAAAAGTTGGATTGGTGGCACAGAATTTTGTTAGTCGTGTGCGACCAGTATTCCTTAGATAAGAAATTTTTTAGTTGGTGTGATACGGTTTGAGGTTCCGAATGTTCATGCGTTGAATTACTTGATTTCGTAAGAGAAAGGAAACTGTACCATTTGTGTGAATTTGCTGTATGGTGTAGGGGCCTTTGCTTCTTGCTTCAAAAGCTCCAGGAATTTGCTTTTCATTTTTCACCATAACTTGATCTCCTACACTGTAATCATGAAGCTTCCTGTGGCTGTTCTCTTTCAAAGCATTCTTATCGATTTGAGCTTGTCTTTTGTTTCTGACCATGGCCAAGTCAGTAATTACTGGAATTGGTAGAAACATGTCTCTGTGGAATACAAGGGCGCCGGGTGTCATTCCAAACGTTTTGTTGATGGTTGATCTAACGGCAAACTGAGCAGAAGCAAAGATGCTATCAATGATATCAGTCGCTTCTTGGAGAGTCTGTGGAGGGTTGGTATTGAGTTCGGTTCTCATTGCAGACTTCATGGTGTCATGGACCCGTTCGAGTACTGCATTGGATTGAGGGTTGCGGACGGAGCAAACCTTGGCTTTGATTCCTAGGTTGGCAAGGTGGAGTTGGAAGTCGTTGCTCATGAAGTTGGTTCCTTGGTCGATAATACAATTTACTGGTTTTGGGTATCTGGAGAGCCAGCCGTTGTCGAGGGCATGGACTGCCATGAGGCCGGTTGGATTTACTTGTGGAGCTCGGATGATCTCGAGGAGGTTGGTGCACATGTCCATGATGGTAAAGCCGTTGAAGGAGACTGTTCCATGGCCAGGGATCTTGATTTTCCAAGGGCCTACTCCATCGATTGCAATGGTGTCCCAAGGAACATACTGGTGTTCTTTGGTGGGGAGCTGTCCGTGGTTTTGGTGGCTATTCTTGTACCGTTGGCACGTGTCACACGTTTTGCAGAAGGCATTGATTTGGTCCTTCAGGTTTGCGGCATATACAAATTGGTTGATGGTTCGATACAGTCTTTCTGCGCCGGCATGGCCAAGCACGTGGTGGTAGTATTTGATGGTGGCTTGCACTCTGTTTGGAGGGAGTACAATTTTCTGGCGACCGTTGGAGTCTACAACTTTCAAGTTGGTGCCATTGAAGTTTTCAGTTGTGTACCGGGGATTGGTAGCAATATCGTCGTTGGCTGCTTGATCTTGGGCGAGTTGATCGAAGGCTAAGGGATACATGGGAATGTCTTCTGGGTAGTTAAGAAACAAATCAGAAAGAGAGAGAAGGTCGTCGGAGTCCGTTGAGTCAGCAGTTGCAAGGTCCGAATCATCCGTTGGATCGGGAGTTGGAGGACCGAAGAACTCCTTCTTCTTCTCGGGAGGGTCTTGCTGGAGTGGAAGCCTGGAGAGAGCATCAGCAAGCTCATTGTCTTTGCCTTTGATATACTTGAATACTGGGGAAAATTCTTCAAGGAGCATGCGCCAAGTCATAATTCTATGGCTTGTGAGGTTTTGTCGAGTTAAGTTGATATGGTCTGTCCATACTATGATTTCAGCGCCCCAAAGAATGGTTCGAAATTCTTTGAAGACTTCTACAATACAGAGCATCTCTTTATCGACCGTTGGGTATTTCCGTTGAGCGGCGTTGAGTTTTCTGGAGAAACAAAGGATGATTTTGCCATCTTGGAGGATGACAGCGCCAAGCTGGTAATCAGAAGCATCAGTATAGACATGGAAGGGCTTGTTTGGATCAGGAAATGCAAGGAGGATATCTTTGGCGATGAGGGACTTGGCTTTGTTGAAAGCTTCAAGTAGTTCTGGAGTTGGAGAGATTTTGCCTTTTGCTCTTCCAGAGAGGTCCGTAAGGGGTGCAAGGACTTCGGCTCGTTTGGGGTAGAAGTTCCGATAGAAGTTGATCATCCCAACAAAGGATCGAAGTTGGGTTGTTGTTGAGGGAAAAGCAAGTTTCAGGATGGGAGCAATCTTGTTTGGATTGGGACGGATACCATCTCGGGAGATGATGTGGCCGAGCCACGGAGCTTGGGATTGGAACCAGTGGCATTTGGAGGGCTTGACAGAGAAGTTGTGACACTTCAGTAAGGACAGGACAGAGGAGACTGATTTGCAATGGGATTCGAGAGTATCTGAGAAGATACCAATATCATCGATGTATACTTCAATGTCCTTCAGATGGGAGAGCATCTGTTCCATACACCCTTGGGCCCAACTTGGAGAGTTGAGGAAGCCCATTGGCAATCGGAGGAGTCTAAACTTTCCGAATGGAGTAACAAGGACACAAAGCCAAGTGGAGGCCTCATCAAGTTTGAACGTGTGGAATTGCATGCTCACATCGATAAGGGTGACATATTTGAAGCCTCTTCTTCTGTGGAAGATATCTTGGAGCTTTGGGAGTGGATAGTGAAGTTTCTTGGTTACTTTGTTGAGTTCCCGGAAGTCACTGATGAGTCGGCAGGAGCCATCTGGTTTAGGCACTACAAAGGTTGGCATTCCCCATTCAGTTGCGTAGCACCTTTCTAGGATGCCAAGTTTCACTTGTCGATCGATTTCTTTCTTCACTGCTTCTTGTTGGTGCAATGGAATGGAATATGGTTGTTTTACATGATACGGCGTTGCGCCTTGCTGCAGTTCGATGTGGAACGTTTGATTAGGGAAAATACCTAATTCTTTAGTCGTTCAAGCCTTCGAAAAGTTCTTCATTTTGGAGGAGTATTGGTAACAAGGCTTGTTTCTCTTGGTAGGAGAGATGAGTTTGGTCGGTGACAAGCTTGTGGAGGTCAGTTTTCTCATACTTGGTGGTTCCATCTACGTAAGATTGTTGGATAGACTGATGGGAGTAACTTTCTGCAACGGCGTGTGGTTCTGCAGACATAACCTTGTGGAGCAAGGACTTGTTGTCAAAGTAATTGCGAGGATGGAAGTCCATTGTCTTCTCATACCATTCTATGGTACAAGTCTCGAAGTCCATTTTCATTCCAAGGTCTCTCATTGTCTTTCTTCCGATGAGGAGATGGTAGTTGATATTCTGCGACACAACGAAGCACTTGATTTGTAGGACTTTCATGGAATAGGATAGTTCTGGGAATATGGTGTTCTCCAAGGTTACATAGTGGTTGCAAGTGGTTTTGCCATTTGTCGTTTGCATTTGAATCGGTTGGTCTAGGAGGTTCTTCTTGATTCCAGAAGGAATTGCTGATTCCACGATGAGATTGTCGGTTGATCCGGAATCGAAGAGGGTTTTCAAGTAATACTTCCCGAGGGATCCATTGATGGAATTGCAGACGCTTACTGTGGTTGGAGCAAGATCGATGTCGACATTGTCCTTGCTAGGAACAACATCTTGCTTATTGTTGTCGGAATTGGTCTTTTCAGAGGGAAATCTTTGAAGATCCGAGTTGTAGTATTCTTCATCGATATCCATATCGACATGGAAGAGATCCGGCCAAGGAGTAGCAGGAATGGTTTCTTCTGGTTCATTGATGAAGACACACATGTGTTGTTCTGGTTCGTTGAAGTTACTGTTATGGGAAGAGGTAGTGGATCGATTGCTGTTGTTGGAGTTACTGCGATCATTCACATGCGAGTCGTTGTCTCTATTGTTGTTATTGGACTGATTGGAATTGGTGCCATACTTGTTGGTGTAGCATTGACCCCAGGTGTGATTGGTACCAGGGTGGATAGGACATGGTGAGTCGTTCGAGATCCTAGTTGATCCTTTGTTGTTGTTGTTGCTTTGGTTGTTGTTGCGTTGATTGTTGTTGTTGTTGCGTTGGTTATTGTTATTGTTGTTGTTGTTGCGATTCCGATTGTTTCGATTGTTTCGATTGTTGCGGTTGTTGTTGTTTCCATTTCGGTTGTTACGATTGTTGTTGGCATTGTTGTTGCTGTTGTTGTTGTTTTGAGACTGGTTGTCTAATTTCTTGTTCTTGTTTTTATTCTGTACAGATTGGAATCTTTCGAATTTTATCATCATTTCAGAGAGAGAATCTCTATGGGGAGAATGGTTAAGTTGATAGAGGTCTTTCCAGTCCTCTGGCATCGATTCAAAGACTAGATTCTTGAAGTCACTTTCATTGATTGCTGCATCTCATGGAGGGTGTCCCGGTAGTAATGGGAGAATAACGTGGTTGTGGAAGTTGACTTGTGCGACAAACTGGTGCACAGTCATGGAGGTTGTCTTCTTAATATTGGAGAGGAATCTTTTATGATTCTGGTAGGCATCGACGTTGCTGCTGAATTTGAAGCTGATGAATGCTTCCACTGTCGTCTGGAAGTTGTCGACAGTTCTCTGTGGAACATTGGCTGTTACATAGCTGTTCCACCAGCTACAGTCGGTGTAGTCTCTGAGGAGGTCTAGGAACTTGTCATAGATTCTTGGTCCTGTGGTTAGGTTGAGAGTCTTCTTAGATCTAATGAAGGCATCGATGGTGAAAAGAATTTGTAATTTGGTTGATCCTGCAGTAATCAAAGGGATTTTGATCTTGGTAACTTCTTGGGAGCCATTGATTTCTTGGGTAACCTTGTACTCAATCTTTTCAACAGTCTCTTGATCAAAGTCATACTTGAAGGGAATGACTGAGTAAGACATACTGGTCTTCTATTGTACTGGACAATCTTCGGATCGGTTGTTAGTTGTGTAGTGGTAATTTTTATTCGGGTAGTTGAAGTAGTCTTTACCGGTAGAGTAAAGGGTCGAAGCGGTTATTCGACTGTTTAAACAGTGTCGTACGCCTCTAAAATAAGGAGGTACTAAAATAAGGTTTATGTATTGGTTAGAAACCTAAGATTGTGAGCTAGCTCTTGTCAACTACTCCGAGGAGCCGTTGAGAAAGCTTGCAACAGTAAAAAGGGTTGTAACAGTAAACAGGCCGTTGAATCGAAATTCCAACGTACAGTTGCACATAGAGAAGCACATGAAGAATTTGGATATGTTCTTCATCCAGTCTTCAATATTGAAGACCGGCTTGCGTGGCATTGTATTTCAGATTTTCTTGAATCGTGGGATAATTTTCAATCGTGAGCGTTGGAATACCACAACATCGTCACCTCACCGAGGTAAACCCCGAAGCAATCGGCAACACAGCAACATTCGATGTCGACACTAATCGACCTTGAATCTCATAAGTGACAAGCACGCACAATATCTAATGAAACAAAACTGCAGGGTAGTAGCATCTCTGCCGATACTTTTAGCAAGAGCATCGATAGTGTCGTTCTTTCCATCATTAACAACAGCCTTCTTCATCTATCCGAGTACGGGGTCTCCTACTTGTAATCGAAACATTTCCATGGGTGGTACTAGCACTGGAAATCGATGGTCGGGCGCGTGGGCAGATATCCTCAGCGGGGGAAATCCCCGTTGGAAAATCACATCCCAAGAATGCCACGAGAAAGCCTACGCACATTTTGAAAATTTTGTCTTGAACGGACGACAAGTAAACCACAATGATGACAACGATTCGAAAAACATCTCTGTGCTATGTCCACTAGCAGGGGATGATCCCTTCGTCCATTTGCTATACACAAAAGGATACAGTGTCACAGCCATTGACTTGGTTGCGGAAGCGGTCGAAGCAATGAAGGAACAATTTGGGGGTGACGAGAGTTCGTGGACGAGAGAACCGGAAGAATCCTCTGATGTCTGTAGTGGTGACAACGGTGATATTGTTTGGAAACACAAGAGTGGCCGAGTTACCTTGATTGTTGGTGATGCACTCAAGAAACGCCCGAATCTCAATAACTCATTCGATGCCGTCTACGATAAAGATAGTTTCGGTGCATTGCCCATACAATTGCGGAAACCATTTTGTCAACGAATAGCAGAATATACCAAAGACAATGCCATCGTGTATTTGGAATGCAAACTGAAGGGAGAAAATGACACTTCGGGACCTCCCTTTTCTCTGAAACAAGACGACTTAATGGAAGATGACAATTATGGCGGATTGAAGTTCGAGTACATCGAAGGACTAGGTCGTATCTATGACTTACCGGCGAATATGAATGCGACAATGCAACAAACTGGTCACATCATTCGTCGCTGTCGTCATACGCCCAATGCTGCTCTTTGATCTCGTTACGTTTGTCAATCACTAGAAGACAACTGTCAACAACAATTAACACTCGAGTAGCCGGAATGGTCCCAACAACGGGTATTATTTTTTGAATGAATGTCTTTCACCTGAAATTCCCATAGTACCAGTTCAGAGCAAGTTTTTCATCGTATTGGATCTGATCGCATTATTTTTCTTCAATCATTACGACATCCATACTCGTAGTACCGGGTATCTGTCACGAAGCAGCAGATACGCTACAACCATACTATGATGTTATTTTCAACTAAAGCTCCATGATTATAATTACTCTGTATCATTGTTTTGTCCCCGCCATCATCGTTGCCAAGCACGTATTAGTCCCCGAATTGGAACTTGCAGTGTTTTTGCGCGTCGAGGCAGACACCAGCCATGAACTGTAGAGGCGAGATTGTTGATTACACTCTTTCTGTGCTGCACCAGTTGTCGTGCCAAACATCTGCGCCATTCACCATTTCAATGACCATTCGAGGTGGTATGGACTTGAATGGAACTGATGTAAATGTGCATCTAACTGGCTCCTTGCTTCTCTGGTTGTCCCTGTCAACAAATGACTCATGCTTGTCGGGGGCAACTCCCTGGAATTGCACTGATGTCTGTAAAGTGAGAAGGTCCTCCATGAGACTGTTAAACTCATTATCACCAAAAATTTGGTGGACAACAAAACCCCTGGATGAATACACACTGATGATGGACTTGACACAGTTGAGCAGGGTCTCCTGTTTTGCATTCTGTATGACTTGGCTTGTCCTGAAATACAACTGTCTTGAGATGGTGTGTAAGAACCTGATTCCATCCACAGTGTACAACCATTCCAAGCGTAACATACTTATATCTATACAATATATACTTCGACCAAATTATCACCCCAGCAGACTTCAACACATCAAAGCGGGTCTTTGTCTCATCAACACAGTTGGATGCTCCCTTGTTGGCATCCTGCTTGCATGATTGGAGCTTGCTCAATTTGCTTCCAACATCCAGCATTGGATGCACTATTGTAATATTATCTCAATAGCAGTATTCACGGAGGATCCGTAGAAGGGATATCACATCCTGGCCTAGTACCTCAATGGTGCCCCAGTTTGTGTTAGCCTTCATCTGTTGCTTCACTCCCAGGCTCAATTGTCCCTCAACAGTGGAAAAGAGGTTCTTGAGATCTTCCTCATAGGCTTCAAAATGCTTTCTGGCCCCCTTGGCCTTCTCTGTCCATAAACTGTTCAGTAGTGCCTGCTGATGATGTTCGCCACTTCATTGTTTGTCTATTTCTTGGCGGCAGGCATTGCTGGCATAAACTCAGCCTTAGTCCTCAGCAGAGTGAGGTCAAGAAGAGTTGCCTTTACATTTGAGTTCTTCTTTCTGGCCACTACTTTGAGTCCTTTAAACAGCTTGTTGTACTGCTGGGCCTTCAATCCATTGATTACTAGCACTTTTTTTAGTTTGTCCTGATTGAAGCCTTTAAACTTATGTTCAGGGTTACTGTTGTTCCCCCAATTCTTGTTGCGGTTGCAGGCACGAGCATGTTGATTTGCGCTATTGCCCCGGTTGGGGCCAGGGCTTGCATTGCGCTGGTCACAAGACATGTTGTTAGAATTAAATTGGTCCGTGATTGACATTGGTTACTTGCAATGGAGGACAGATGTCAAAACTTCTACAGGACAGCCAATCCGGAGGATAGGTGTCAACTTTGACAGATGGATGGGGTTGAAATATCTAGTATGGCAACTTTGTTTTGGACTGAATATCCAAAAGCTGGTACTTTTCTCTTTTATATTGAAGAAACAGCAGTATGAAACTACAAAACGCTGAAGAATAACATAGATCCTACTGTTGGTTAGATAAAAGATAAAAGTATGAGACATATGCCGGTTGGGAAATCTGTTGTATGCACTGGATTTGCACGTTTAGGCTGTCTTCCCCTGTATCAGGAATTCCAATTGGCTACATGATCGTCACTGTGGTTGGCTACATGATCATCACTGTGATTGGCTACATTGATTCATTCCTGAGAATCTAGTTGACTGACAGCCTTGCCCTTTGTAAATAGAGCCCAGTGGTATTTTGTAGCGTGCATCACCCTTGCTACATCATCCGGCTTGTATAATCTCATGCTTCTATATGTAAACATATTGGGTGATTCCCGAAATGCCCCCCCAAAAAACTAGACATAATTTGGGTTTTCAGGAATCAAAATCTAGGAACCTAAATTTTGGCACCAGTACCTAAATGTCTCATTTTTGGAATAAGGAATTTGTCCATACCTAACATGAATTCCCGAATTTAATATCTAAGGATAAGAAATACGAAGTAAATAATAAGCATGTGCAAGAGAAAGATTCCAAGGGAATTTAGGTCTCAGACCTACTAGTAAATGTTGGTTGCCAACGGCCAACAACAACCAGTATTTGGGTACAAAAGACCTAAGTTAAGGTCTTTTGAGACCCAAATCGAATTGAGGTTCAGGCATTTTGCATTTTGGGAATCACCTATTATCTACTTGATGTGCCGCGCGCCACAGTGCGCGCTGGGCATCCACTGGTCATTTTCCAACAGTTTCTCCTTCTCAAGTAATTGCCTCACCCTTCTCTTCTAGTTTGTGTGACATACCGCAAGGGTGCACATTATTAATACAACCCAAAATACACAGCAAAAAATGTGTAGAACTCTATGTGCGACACATTAGGGTGCAAACATTTGGCGAGAAAACATTCCCATGAGCAAGGCACAAATAACAAAGCAAAATACCGACGCAAGAAATAATTTCATACCATGATAGAATTTTCCATCCATTACGTGCAAATCTAATTGCTAATACAGTTAGAGATGGACCCAATTTATCAATTGATCAATTGGATCCTACACTTGTTACCTAAAAACTTGAACTTGAAAACCCTGCTATCAGCAACAACAGGGGGGGGGTTCCCTATCCAACAGCAACACACTCTGCTCCACTTGACAATCCACTGATTGGATCAACTGGCAATGACCACTCTGCATTCAATGAAGAGTGCAATACCCATCCTGTCTCTCATCAGGATGCATCTTCCTAACAGCTGAGTGATAGTACAGCCTCCATAGCACCTCTTGATCTTGGCAATGGCTGTGTTTTCATCATTCCCCCAATCAAGTAGTCTTTCTATATCCCCAAAGAACCTTCCTGTTGCAATACTTGTACTTCACTTATGCTCTTTTCATAGCATTGAATTCCCTTGTCGGCTTCCTCCCTACAATGTCATTCTGATACTCATCCCACAAGACTTGGATAGTCTGTGGTCTATTATACAGTGTCACTGGCCTTTCAACAACATAATCTCCTTGATGAGGATTTTCACATGATCTCCCTTCTACTCCTCTCAAAGCTGGCGTCATTGCTATCCCACATATGATCTAGGCAAGGGTCCAGATCTGCCATTGAAGCTCAGCTAGCTCTGAGATCTGTTGATTACTCATCTCTGCTACATTGGTTTGAGTAGTGGATAGCTTGGCGTATATGGCATTTCTCCACTGCTGTCCCCCTCTTCCAAAGACCCCTCCTCCATCTTCTTTGTCTCCATAAGGGATCTCATCCAGCCAAACCAGACGATTTATATTGGAACAATCATGTTGACTCTACAAATAGGATTTGTCCCATCCTCAAGTCTCCCTTGCAGCAACTCATATCTGCCAAGGATCTTTTGCTTCAGTCCAATGAGAACATACCCAGCAACAGTAGGATCAAAGCCAGCCCTAAGGAAGGACTTCATGAGGATAGCAGCACCATGACCAAACAGAAGCACAGAGTCAGTCATCCATCAATTCACTGTCATCCCTCTCATTGTACAAGCAAATGCCTCTGTGGAAAAGCTTGCTCCCGACATTGATATCCGGCCAATCCAACTGGACATCCAAGTACATATCTTGCATATACTTAGTCTTCCATCTAGCCCTATAGTAAACATCGTCTCAAGTAGCTCGTCCTCCTCTCATAGCCAGCATAGTTGTAACCTACTTCTTAACAGAATGAGTCCCTTGGCGTTACTGCCTTCCAAGAGGCCTAAACTGACACCCTTGAATGATACCCTCAAGAGCTTTTTGGTATGCAGTCTTGCTCCTGTCTGCTTCCCTGTTCTGAGCTTTCAGTGCAGACTTGCAGTCAGTATAACCCCCAGCAAATAACAAGTGGCTCAACCAGTGTTAGCCCATGCCACTACTGAGCCATGTCTCCAGGTAGGTAAAACCCCCAAGGAGAACACAGTACCTGTGACCCATTGCTCCCGTGAGCAGCTGTAGTGGGCAGTATCCCTCATGGTGTACATTCTTTGACCACCTCATCTGAATGGTAAGGTAGCAAGAGTAAGTCATACTACTCTCTTTCAAAGTTGCCTTCTTAGCTGCTGCAGCGCATGTCGCGGCATGGTGTTTGCAAGCCCAAACGTTCTGGGGATCCATGTTCAGCTGATGAGGCATGTCGTTGGCTTCTTGTTCTTGTTTGCAATTAATAAATTAATAATTAATTAAACCAATTTGCAATTAAATCAATAAAGAAATGAGCTATCAGCTAATTAATTGAAAAGTGAGTGAGCTAGTAGTGAGCTTGAGCTTGAACAAAAGCACCACATGCAAAATTTGGTGTGTATTTATGTGTGTATCATTGAATTCATTAATCTGTTGTTGGAATTAACCAAGTCACTCGCTTTCGTGAGTTGCCTCGTGTGAAAATACAGGGCTAGAAATCAACCAATTGTGCAAGAACTCTGCTGAAATTCAAAATGAAACCAGAACTGCCTGTACTATGTCGTAGTACTGTTCTCAGTACCAAAAAAAGTACCGTACGGGTCACAAAGAAGCAGCATTTTCCAAAGTCTAACTTCTATGGATCATGTGTGACCCCTATTAACCCATATATTTTTGAAAAGCTAATTTCAAGACGAATCCGAATATGATGTTCTTTTCCCAGTTTTATGGAGCCCAAATATAGAAGTATTTTATCTTCATTACTGTACATGAACATACAAGAATAATGAGCCTATAATTTATCTCTGCGCCTTAGTTTTATGAAATTCGCGCACGCCCACTCAAGCATCGGCCGTTAGGCCGTTAGGAATTTAAATTTGGAATTTGCCAAATGACGAAGAGACAAAGTAGGGCTACGTAGAATTTGTACCGTACCGTCATGTATTATGCATGCAATGGAAAAAGCTATCTAACCGGGATCATGTGCTAACCCTATTAACCCATATACCGTTGAAAAGCTTATGAGAAGACGAACACGAATCTGCTGTTTGTTTCTGTTTCTTTCAAAGTCAAAGGGACATGATATATAGAAAGCCGTTGAACCGTTAACATAGATACTCCACGTGTAAATAATATCAATTCAAATTGTCTATCCATATTGCTGTATCTATGAATGGTATGATACCACTTAGGAGTAATTCAATTGTTGTATGGTGCACACGAAACGTGGTAGCGAGAGCCCCCCTGCCAATCGTTTGAATCGATAGATACCTTGATTGGCATCTACGATTCGTGTAGATGGGGACTGATACCTCTAGGATGCTCTAACTCCCTCTAGAACCAAAGTTATGCCAGTAGCAAGATTTGTCTCCCCATGTAACATTTTGTTCTTGAAAATTGTTGTATGGTGCACACGAAACGTGGTAGCGAGAGCCCCCCTGCCGGTTAGCTGAATCGATAGATAGCTCGATCGTCGTCTACGATACATGTAGATGGGCGCTGGTACCTGTAGAATGTTCTAACTCCCTCTGGAAGCAAAGTTATGGCAGTAGCAAGATTGATCTCCCCATGTAACCTTTTTGGTGTTGTAAATTCTTACTTAATTTATACGAATTTTGCTAGCGAGAGCCCCCCTGCCAATCGTTTGGATCGATAGATAGCTCAATCGTCGTCTACAATGCATGTATATGGGCGCTGGTACCTGTAGAATGTTCTAACTCCCTCTGGAAGCAAAGTTATGGCAGTAGCAACATTGATCTCCCCATGTAACATTTTGGTGATGTAAATTCTTACTTAATTTACACGAATTTTGCTAGCGAGAGCCCCCCTTCCAATCGTTTGGATCGATAGATAGCTCGATCGGCACCTACCATGCATGCAGATGGGCGCTGATACCTGTAGAATGTTCTAACTCCCTCTGGAAGCAAAGTTATGGCAGTAGCAAGATTGGTCTCCCCATGTCCCATTTTGTTCTTGAAAATTCTTAGACAATTTACACAAATTGTTCTAGCGCGAGGCCCCCTGCCAATCGTTTGAATCGATAGATAGCTCGATCGGCATCTACAATGAATGTAGATGGGCGCTGGTACCTGTAGAATGTTCTAACTCCCTCTGGAAGCAAAGTTATGGCAGTAGCAAGATTTCTCTCCCCATGTAACATGGTGTTGTTGAAAATTCTTAGTACCCAAATGCACTCATTAGGTGGTGACACACAAACTATGACAGATAACTCACTTCTGTTTCTTTCATGATTCAACTTATCCATAACAGGAACAATATTCTTGGACTAATCACACAAAATATCAGATTTTCTATTTTTTAATTGCAAATTAGTGTGTATTTATCCTCCAAGAAATCCAGTACCCAAATGCACTTATAAGTGGTGACAGACAAACTATGATAGATAACTCACTTCTGTTTCTTTCATGATTCATCTCACCCACAACAGAAACAATATTCATGGTTCCATCACACGAAATATTGGATTTTTTATTTTTTATTTACAAATTAGTGTGTATTTTCCCTCCAAATCTAGGACCCAAATGCACTTATTAGGTGGTGACAGACAAACTATGAAAGACAACTAACTTCTGTTTCTTTCATGATTCATATCACCCATAACAGGAACAATATTCATGGACTAATCACACTAAATGTCAGATTTTCTATTTTTTAATTGCAAATAACTGTGCATTTTTCCTCCAAATCCAGTACCCAAATGCACTAATTAGGTGGTGACACACAAACTCTGAAAGACAACTCACTTCTGTTTCTTTCATGATTCATGTTATCCATAACAGGAACAATATTCATGGACTAATCACACAAAATGTCAGATTTTCTATTTTTTAATTGCAAATTAGAGTGTATTTTTCCTCCAAATCCAGTACCCAAATGCACTTATTAGGTGGTGACAGACAAACTATGACAGATAACTCACTTCTGTTTCTTTCATGATTCATCTTATCCATAACAGGAACAATATTCATGGTTCAATCATGCAAAATATTGGATTTTCTATTTTTTAATTGCAAATTAGTGTGTATTTTTCCTCCAAATCCAGTACCCAAATGCACTAATTAGGTGGTGACACACAAACTATGACAGATAACTCACTTCTGTTTCTTTCGTGATTCATCTTATCCATAACAGGAACAATATTCATGGACTAATCACACAAAATGTCAGATTTTCTATTTTTTAATTGCAAATTAGTGTGTATTTTTCCTCCAAATCCAGTACCCAAATGCACTAATTAGGTGGTGACACACAAACTATGACAGATAACTCACTTCTGTTTCTTTCATGATTCATCTTATCCATAACAGGAACAATATTCATGGACTAATCACACAAAATGTCAGATTTTCTATTTTCTAATTGCAAATTAGAGTGTATTTTTCCTCCAAATCCAGTACCCAAATGCACTTATTAGGTGGTGACAGACAAACTATGACAGATAACTCACTTCTGTTTCGTTCATGATTCATCTCACCCATAACAGGAACAATATTCATGGTTCAATCATGCAAAATATTGGATTTTCTATTTTTTAATTGCAAATTAGTGTGTATTTTTCCTCCAAATCCAGTACCCAAATGCACTAATTAGGTGGTGACACACAAACTATGACAGATAACTCACTTCTGTTTCTTTCGTGATTCATCTTATCCATAACAGGAACAATATTCATAGACTAATCACACAAAATGTCAGATTTTCTATTTTTTAATTGCAAATTAGTGTGTATTTTTCCTCCAAATCCAGTACCCAAATGCACTAATTAAGTGGTGACACACAAACTATGACAGATAACTCACTTCTGTTTCTTTCATGATTCATCTTATCCATAACAGGAACAATATTCTTGGACTAATCACACAAAATGTCAGATTTTCTATTTTCTAATTGCAAATTAGTGTGTATTTTTCCTCCAAATCCAGTACCCAAATGCACTTATTAGGTGGTGACAGACAAACTATGACAGATAACTCACTTCTGTTTCGTTCATGATTCATCTCACCCATAACAGGAACAATATTCATGGTTCAATCATGCAAAATATTGGATTTTCTATTTTTTAATTGCAAATTAGTGTGTATTTTTCCTCCAAATCCAGTACCCAAATGCACTAATTAGGTGGTGACAGACAAACTATGATAGATAACTCACTTCTGTTTCTTTCATGATTCGTATCACCCATAACAGGAACAATATTCATGGACTAATCACACTAAATGTCAGATTTTCTATTTTTTAATTGCAAATTAGTGTGTATTTTTCCTCCAAATCCAGTACCTTAATGCACTAATTAGGTGGTGACACACAAACTATGACAGATAACTCACTTCTGTTTCTTTCATGATTCATGTTACCCATAACAGGAACAATATTCATGGACTAATCACACAAAATGTCAGATTTTCTATTTTTTAATTGCAAATTAGTGTGTATTTTTCCTCCAAATCCAGCACCCAAATGCACTAATTAGGTGGTGACACACAAACTATGACAGATAACTCACTTCTGTTTCTTTCGTGATTCATCTTATCCATAACAGGAACAATATTCATAGACTAATCACACAAAATGTCAGATTTTCTATTTTTTAATTGCAAATTAGTGTGTATTTTTCCTCCAAATCCAGTACCCAAATGCACTAATTAAGTGGTGACACACAAACTATGACAGATAACTCACTTCTGTTTCTTTCATGATTCATCTTATCCATAACAGGAACAATATTCTTGGACTAATCACACAAAATGTCAGATTTTCTATTTTCTAATTGCAAATTAGTGTGTATTTTTCCTCCAAATCCAGTACCCAAATGCACTTATTAGGTGGTGACAGACAAACTATGACAGATAACTCACTTCTGTTTCGTTCATGATTCATCTCACCCATAACAGGAACAATAATCATGGTTCAATCATGCAAAATATTGGATTTTCTATTTTTTAATTGCAAATTAGTGTGTATTTTTCCTCCAAATCCAGTACCCAAATGCACTAATTAGGTGGTGACAGACAAACTATGATAGATAACTCACTTCTGTTTCTTTCATGATTCGTATCACCCATAACAGGAACAATATTCATGGACTAATCACACTAAATGTCAGATTTTCTATTTTTTAATTGCAAATTAGTGTGTATTTTTCCTCCAAATCCAGTACCTTAATGCACTAATTAGGTGGTGACACACAAACTATGACAGATAACTCACTTCTGTTTCTTTCATGATTCATGTTACCCATAACAGGAACAATATTCATGGACTAATCACACAAAATGTCAGATTTTCTATTTTTTAATTGCAAATTAGTGTGTATTTTTCCTCCAAATCCAGTACCCAAATGCACTAATTAGGTGGTGACACACAAACTATGACAGATAACTCACTTCTGTTTCTTTCATGATTCATCTTATCCATAACAGGAACAATATTCATGGACTAATCACACAAAATGTCAGATTTTCTATTTTCTAATTGCAAATTAGTGTGTATTTTTCCTCCAAATCCAGTACCCAAATGCACTAATTAGGTGGTGACACACAAACTATGACAGATAACTCACTTCTGTTTCTTTCATGATTCATCTTATCCATAACAGGAACAACATTCATGGACTAATCACACTAAATGTCAGATTTTCTATTTTTTAATTGCAAATTAGTGTGTATTTTTCCTCCAAATCCAGTACCCAAATGCATTTATTAGGTGGTGACACACTAACTATGACAGATAGTAACTCACTTCTGTTTCTTTCATGATTCATCTTATACATAACAGGAACTATTCATGGACTAATCACACAAAATATCAGATTTTGTATTTTCTAATTACAAATTAGTGTGTATTTTTCCTCCAAATCCAGTACCCAAATGCATTTATTAGGTGGTGACACACTAACTATGACAGATAGTAACTCACTTCTGTTTCTTTCATGATTCAACTTATCCATAACAGGAACAATATTCATGGACTAATCACACAAAATATTAGATTTTCTATTTTTTAATTGCAAATTAGTGTGTAAAACTGACTAGGACTCACTTTTTTAGGGTTGGATTAGGGTTAGGGCACCTCTGTCCATTCTACCGTACATTACGGTACGTACCCTACGGTACTACTGGTATGGTGTTCGCACCTCGGTTGGTTTCTTTTTTCGCACCTCAGTTGGTTTCTTCTTCGCACCTCGGTTGGTTTCTTCGCACCTCCGTTTTGGCTTGCGCGCAGGCTCCAAGCTTGCATAGCCTAGTAGGAGTTTAACTGGGCGTTAAGCATCAGTTATTTTATTTTAGTAAAAATGAAAGGGTTCTCCATAGTTTTTGGAGAGGGATTTTGTTAAGGCCCCAATTTTGTGTTCATCAGATCTTGACAACAAGAGATCTGTGGACTATGTCAAATAAGAGTGAATGAATCCTTAGTATCTCAGCATTATGTGGGTCTATTGAGCATTTTCAGCCGACTGGGTTGTTGAGAATTATTGGTCACAATTCAAGAATTTTCCCGCATCCTAAAAATAAATAATTTTACAGATTCTTTGTCACCCGTACGGTACCTCAACAGATGGTGGGTTACCAAACATGATATTAGAGCCTACGTATTCATGTACTGGTAGCAGTTTGTACTAGACCAGGTTCAATACAAGAACCCGGTAGATACCGCATATTTTGAATTTTTTTGGCGACGCTCACTCCCCGCGGTTTGCTCGACAGAACGAAGCTCGTTAAGTAAAAGCGACTACGAAAATTTGACAAGACTACCGGTGGTTTCCTAGCGTCACGTAATCTCGTTATTCATAACGGTACAGAAAAAGTTTTCAAAAATATTTCGTGCCGGAATCCGCACGATGTGTTGAGAAAGGACGCGCGAGCAATTTCGATCCTGCGTAATTTTTTGATCATTCTTGTTTTTTAATCTCGCTTCATGGCTTAATAGATTTTATTGACAGCATATTCGGCTTGGTGTGACCACGTCTCAAAAACTTAAAAAACTCTCTCGATCTTGACCCGCTGAAAACGCTGGAAATGTAGATTGGGTGGGGGCTATAAAATAAATGCGCAACATAATACGGCAGAGTTTCAAATACTTATAAGACTTTTTCCAAGTGCTTACAAAGCCTATAGAACCAGGAAAACTTTACTTCATGGATTCACCGGTCTATTTAGGCGTTCTTTTTAAGAAAGGGAGAACTGTACAACATACAGCACGTTTGGCCACGTGTGAAAGGGACTAAAAATAATTCCACATGTTACGATGTATTCTCTCTTCAACGATAAATCCCAAGCCCAGTCGATGCAAAGGATGAGACAGAATGAACGCAAAAATGCAGTTCCAGCGTCACAAAATGTTGCGGCTTCAAATTATTCAATTGTAATCGCTTGCAACAGACTTTACCCGATTCTAAGATCATTCCATTTTTTTACGACAAACAAGACAACAAGGTAGACATCCGAGTACCCAACGGCCCGTAACAATTATCAATGCGTCAAGATCATGTCGACGTTTGCCAATTCTATCGATGTGAACAGTGTTAGTCGGGAAATGTTGCGCACTATGGAAGGGGCCACTACTCTTTGCTACCAAGCTCAACACCATTACCAGCAAGCTGCTTCTGTAAGCAGGAATTTTTATTGTACCGAATTCACGGCCCTTTTCGCGGAACGTGACCAAGCACTGAACGACGCACTGCGAGAAGCACAAAACGGAACGGTCAAGCTGCAAATGTCGTTCTCTTTGATCCACGAAAATTTGGAATTGTGTCAGCGCTTTCCGGTGTTGATATCGCAAGCCGACTCCTTCCCTATTGTCGAATTGGAGCGTATTAGGTGTACCATCACCTCTCCAAACCGCTCTAACGAATTCAAGGTGTCACTCTACAATAATTTAATGCAGTTTGTTCGCAAGTGTGAAAGGATATCTGTGTATCAGCAAAGCCTCCTTGCGGCTGTTGAAATTCACGTTGAGTCCGACATCACGTACATGTCACCTAGTGAAGAACAAGTGGGTAGGGAGACAGAACAATATCCTGAACCACCCACCGATCCTATGACAGCAGCGGAAATGTACTTCCAACCGATACCAGTGTCCTTTCCTACTCATCCACATGTCGAAAGTCGAAGAGGCATGGTAGAAGAACACAACTACGACAGTGCCTTCGGTAATTCATCCGTTGCTCTCCAACGAGAAGAAGAGTACGAGCCACTTCCCTATGTGAATCGCAACGATGTCGAAGATTTGCACTACGCACTACTAGTACCAGAAGTCGACTCCTCGGTCCCAACCGGCAGTGTTTTCCATCGGGACGCAAGGCGTGTCGGAAACAATCGAACAAGTTACGAAGGAATATCCGATTCTACCCTTCTATCGGACATCCGAGTTACGACGCCTTCGACGACTCACCAGGAGGCATCGGCGAGACGACACTTCTCCACGAGCAAGGAGAGCAATCCTCGCTCGGGCTTTCGCCTACCTCCCAAAGCCAAAGCCAAACCCAACCAATATCTACCGAACAACAACAACAACAACAACAACAACGCTCTGGCGCTTGCGCTTGGAGGCCGTGATGATTTTATTCGAAGGGACTCTCACGACGCTCGGTTTGGGGTCTACCCTCCGTTTCAAGGTGGCAGCGAGCGGGGTCAAGACACCGACAGTGCTAGCGAGGGACGGAGTCACCCATCCCTTGAGAGTCGCATTTTCCCTCGCCGTTCCCATTCCTATTAACATCCGGCAGCATGCGCTCTACTCAAACTTAGCATAACGATCGAATCAGTTAGTTAACCTTATTTATATTGATTATGTGTCTGACTGTCTGTCTATCTGTCTGTTTGTGAGTGTAGTTGCGTAAAAAATAGTATCTTTCCGTTTGCAACGCTCCGCTCCGCTCCGCTCTGCTCGGATTTTCGTCAGTCCGAATCCTCGTCGGAATCGGCCAGTCCCAAATCCGCGTAATTCGTATTGGCGCTCGACGACGCCTTGCCGTTCTTCCCCTTTGATTTGCTCGACGCGCTCCCGCTCAATCCCGATGGTCCGCCCGGATCGTCTTCGTCGTCCTCCTCCTCGTCCGAAATATCGTATTCCGGTCGGTTATCGAGGGCCTCCTGGGCCGCCGCCGCCGCCGCGGCCTGTCCCGTGGGCTTTCCGAGTGCTGCCGCCTCGCAGTCGTCGAGCCACTCGCTAAAGACGTCCACGGGTTCGTGGAGATGATGGATGGGCATCTGGAAGGAGGCACCGCACAACCGACAATTGAGGCTACCGATCCCCGCTTTGCGGTCCATCTTGCATTCGACGACCTCCTCGTTGGCGCAAAAGGGGCACTTGAAGCGCTTGGCCAGCGTGGCGCGCTTCTTGGTTTGGACCTGTGTTTCGATTGATTTGTTGTGTTGTGTTTTGATTTGTTGTGTTTTGATTTGTTGTGTTTTGATTTGATTTGTTTTGTTGCGTTGTGTTTTGATTCGTTTCGTTTTGATTCGTTTCGTTTTGTGTCGTTTCGAATTGGTTTGGTTTGTTGCCACGCAAGGTTGTTTCACATACCCAAGCGATGAATTCGTCGAACGATCCAATTTGCATCGCGGGTGCATTCGATTGTTTGTTGCAATTTCATTGTCGGATTTAATTCGTTTTTTTGTAGTTGTAGTTGTCGTTGTTGTTGTTGTTGTTGTGTGCCATAACGAATTGATTGGAGTCGGAACACGATTGGGTCACGCCACGCCACACCACACCACACCATCATCCGCATTCGGTTCACAGTATCACAATGGACGATTGCCGAAACCAGCGTTTGTTGTTTCGAGTTTGATTCGTTTGTCACGACAAAAAACAGAAGAGCAGAAATAGTTCGTTTGTGTGTGTGTGTGTGTGAGAGAGAGAGTGTGTGTGTGTGTGTGTGTGTGTGTGCGTGTCAACTGGCACGTCGTTCCGGTCGATTGCCAACGAATGGACCGCTGGGTATCCGGACCGGATGGGAGCCCGATAATGAATGGCAAAAAAACGAATGAATTAGCGGACGTACCGGAGCCTTTTTCGCACGACGTCCCATTGTGGATGCTTCTTGTTATTTTTGTCCTATTTCTATCACGTTTGGATGTTGGAATGGCAATCGTTAGCTGTGCTGTTGCCGCGGATGGTGTTGGTCGTGTGGTCGTGTGATGCGTGATTGGTGTTGTACACAACTACGAAATCCACAAAACAGTACCGTACAGTACTCGTACTCGTATCATTAGCGTGACGGAGGGAATGGCTTGATAACGTCGGTGTGTCGTATCGTGCGTTCCCGATAAAGTACTCGTATGTAGCGCGTGTGGTAAGTCTTACTGGTCTCGTTACCGGTACTATCGGTACCTAATAGATTACGAAAAGGGACGTGTACCGGTAGGAACCTACCGTTTGGGAGAAATGAGAAGCAGGTTTGAAAAAATCAGATTGTCGAACTTCTTGTGACACCCAAAACCAAAATTGGTTCGGCGGTGCGTACTCGTACTGGTATCGGACGTTCGGTACGGTACGTACTCATACCGGTACCGGTATGTAGATAGGGCGGTACAAAGGTTTGGCATTCTGACAATACCCGTACGTACCATACAGTACGGTACGAGATCGGTAGAAAACGACCGTTCCAGGTTCCAGCTACCGTACGTACCGTACCAGAGGCCCAGATACGAGTACGAGGTAATCTTACGAGTCAGGGGTCGGGTACCGTACTCGTACGGTACGAGTCTGGTACGAGTATCGTCCCGTTGGTTGATAGAGCTACGAGTACCGGTATTACGTATGGTATGTAAGACCTTTCTCTTTAAAGGTACGCTAAGTACCTACGGTACGGTACCCTGATAACGTTACGGCCTCTGCGAGGAGCGAGGACACACTAAGATTACGTACCGTACGGTAAGATACCGGTACGATAACCGCTACGAGTAAGATCTTAACGTGTTAGCACGAGCACGAGCACGAGTACTCGTACTCGTACTCGTACTCGTACCGCGCGATTGATTGATTGATTCAGATTCATCCATTTTTCATTCTGTTCATTCCCCTCGCCAATGCTTGGTCCATCGAGTCAAACGGCGAAGGACGAGAGAGAAAGCGTTGGGGCTCCGGTATTGGCCATGGACGGATCCAACTACGAGAAGCAACACAACTATGCACAGCCAGCAGTAATACTACTTCTAGTACCGTACGGTACCGTAGTGAACACCACCAGGTGGAAAGAAAAGAATGCAAATGCAAGACTGAGTTCACGAAGTTGTTTGTTGTTGGAATCCATCTTGTCTAGTGCACGGCAGCATCTAAGACAATTCGTTTGGTGTCTTATCTTTCGCGATACATACTTGTACAAACCACTCTAGTATTCTTCGAAGAGTAATTATCCCTGCCTTCACGTTTCCTTAAGATAATTGTACCGTATCAGCCCGAACATGTTTTCATCTCGAAGCAGCACCTTGCTCCGACGAATGGTCGCCAAACCGGCGGCGATGCAATCGGCATCTCGTCGCGCCATGTCTACCAGTCACACCTTTGACATTACGGGATCCTTTGAGGTGAGAGCGATGTGATGTGGTGTGATGTGATGTGATGTGATGTGATGTGATGCAATCGAATACGAGATTGAATCGAATCGGAAACAACGATGGACTCGTTGGCGTGGTTCGGAGTCGGAATGCCTATCCAATCCCAAAGGTTTTTCCCGGTCTCTTTTGCTGTATACGTACTCACGGAACTTTTCTTCATTATTCTCGCATCGTTTGCACCGAATACGAATACAAACACGAACACGAACACGAACAATGCTGGATGGTTTCGTATGGGGCGGTCTCATTGAATCGAATCGGATCGGATCGGATCACTTGAATTATACACTATTGCATGGGATTGCGTCGGATCGGATTGAACTCTGCTCGACTGGACTCGGATGGATTCATTTTGCGACTTGCCAAATGCTTGATTGTTTTGTTTTGTTCTGCTCTGCTTTGATTTAATATGATATGATTGGATTGGATTCCCTTCCCTTCCCGCAATCATTATATTATGATTATTAGATCCACAACTTCGAATCCGGACCGTCCGACACGGCCGAGGTTTCCAAGGAGGAACTCGTCGATATTTTCGAAACCATGTACACGATGCGCCGCATGGAAATCACCTGCGACAACGAATACAAGGCACGCAACATTCGCGGATTTTGCCACTTGTACGACGGACAGGAAGCCGTTGCCACCGGAATCCAAACGGCACTCGACAAGGAGGACTCCTGGGTTACCTCCTACCGGTGCCACGTCCTGTCGCTCATCCGGGGAGGAACCGTGGCAGGTGTCATCGGAGAACTCTTTGGAAAGGCCCAGGGAGTCACCAAGGGAAAGGGTGGATCCATGCACATGTACAGCAAGGAAAACAACTTTTTCGGTGGACACGGAATCGTCGGAGCACAGGTTCCCATCGGTGCCGGATTGGCATTTGCCCACAAGTACAACGCCAAGCCCGGTCAACCGATGAACTGTGCCATTGCGTGCTACGGTGACGGTGCCGCCAACCAGGGACAAATCTGGGAGGCGGCCAACATGAGCAACCTCTGGGATCTGGTGAGTCGAGTCTCGTCGGACGGGGGGAGGGGGGGCAGTACCCGAGTTTTGCTACCGTGTCTCTGTGGTGGTTGTGTGTGTGTGTGTGTGTGTGTGTGTGTGGTTGTGTGTGTGATGGCGGAGTTCCGTTCCATGGTACGCTTGTTTTGACAAAATTGCTTGCTCACACGCGTCGATTGTTTCTTTCTCCTTTCGGAACCAAATTCTGAATCCTTTTTTATTGGAACCCGAACATATTTATATCGAACCATGTGGCTTTACAACGGAACGCATCGAACCGAACCGAACCGAAACAAACAAACAAACAATCGCGCACGACGACAATGACATTCTCTGTCCAAACAACAACATATTTTTTTCGCAGCCCATGATCTTTTGCATCGAAAACAACCACTACGGTATGGGTACCTCGATCGATCGCCACTCCAGTATCAGCGATTACTACAAGATGGGTAACGCAATTCCCGGTTTGCGCATCGATGGAATGAACGTATTGGCCGTCACGGAGGGCATGAAGTTCGCCAAGGACTACGTTGGCAACGGAAACGGTCCCATGTACGTCGAAATGATGACCTACCGATACCACGGACACTCCATGTCCGATCCCGGAACGACCTACCGAAACCGCGAGGAGATCGAATTCACCCGAACCAACCGCGACCCCATCGAACACGTGAAGGCCTGTCTGCAGGAAGCCGGCTTTATGACGGCCGAAGAGATCAAGGACACCGAAAAGCGAATCCGAAAGGAGGTTCAAAAGGAGGTCAAGAAGGCCAAGGAATGGGCGGTGCCCGAACCCAATGACGTTGTCGAAGACATTTACGCCAAGAGCCTGACGCCCCACGACTCCACATACCCACCCTTTGTTCGCATGCCGGACATTGCCAAGTCCTTCACTTTTGAAAACGTTTGATCGATCGTGTGTGTATAATTCAATTTTTAGTAACAACAAATCGATAACCATCTTGCAATAACTACAAGTACCGTACTAGCGCAACTATCCCCGAATGCACTGTACAGTTCTCTCTAGTCACGCACTTTCGCGCAACATGTCGTATCAGGGGTCTGCCCACCACCAGAAAGCGGAATTTTCAAGTACAGTAGAAGTGCTTTGTAGCGGTGTCATTGGATTACGAGTACCCGATTCTTTATTGCTTCCTTCATCTTCCACAGTGAGCGCCGTCGTCTGAATTCTGTTGCTGATTATGATTAGTTATATTGTAAATAATGCGTATAGTTTATCGCTCGTTTTAGAGTTTTTTTTTAAATTCGTTGATTTCTTCATTCATTTCATTCCCATCGTCCAGTCAATCCTTTCACTTTCGATCGACAAATAATCGTCTCTCGTTTCCCCCCTCTGGAAGTAGATAAAGTATGTATTATTGTTGTTTATAATGTGCATGTATATTCATAAATCTCATCTGTTTGTTTCAAAAAAGCGTTAACTGGGAGTTGTGACCAAAGCAGCTGTTGTCGCAGCAGCAGCAGCAGCAGACGCAGCAGCGGCACCCGCTCCTGCAGAATCGGTCGTTTCTTTGGTTTCGGATGTCTTTTTGTCGTCCTTCGGTATAGCACCTGTTCCAGGGGCCGATGCCGATGCCGATGCTGCGGGTGCTCCCGGTTGCACCATAAATGCCTTGTGCAGCAATTTGGCGCCGTGTATCGCCGAATAGCACTTTCGAGCTTCCTCGACCGTCTTGAAGGTGACGTGTCCATACCGTGAGGCAAACGCCGAACGCACTGTAATGGCTATAACCGTCCCATACTCCTCCAGCATCTTCTCCAGCGGTGGTGCTCGGATCAACGGATGCAGTCCAAAGAGCATTAGATTTGGACTCTTGATTTTCGTTGCGGCGTCTGCTTCGTTGGTATTGTCGGGTGGAGGCGGGGACTCCAGTGCGTATTTTTCTACATTCGTTAGGGAAGATGAAACCGAAGGGGGCATTGCTATTTTTGCCTTCTTCGGTTTGTTCTCGGCAGGAGCCGCGGGCGCACTATCCCCTGTAGTAGTGGCAGTCGATGTCGTATCAGCAGTAGTCACCCCTTCTCCTTCGTCTAGTTTTCTCTTTTGACCCTCCGATGAATCGGTGGGAGGTTCTACGGCTCCTTTCGCCGCGGATGACTGTTCAGCAGTGGCACTTTCAGAAGTTGCCTCGGAAGTCATCGCACTGTTATCTCGGGCAGAATCTGCTGCCAGTGTTGTCGTCTCCCCCTCGGATTCGTTTGTCATTTTCGTGGTCCACAACGTTCACCACTGTATTGGCGTTTGATAGAATACAAGTTAGCCTTAACTGCCGTACAAGTAAGATTACTTGTACCGTACTGAAAGTTCGAGTTACTTATTTCTCTCGCTTCGTTCTTCTACCGGTACGGTGCGGTATTTCAAAATGTATGTTAATTCCTCTTGCTCTTACGGTAAGTACACTGGTCGCCCTCTGTCTAACACAATTCTGTTATCAAGTGCTCCGTGTCGTTCACTGCCAGAACTTTAATTGGTCTTTGTTCTTCTTTTCGCCGTTTCGCGAGCTGTCGATACCCATTGTTGTTCGCGTTGGCGTTGTGAGAGACAGACCAATACCAGACACGAAAGATACTATTTTTTGAAGGTTACCCACAACGTCAATCATTCAAGAATGGTATCGGACCACGTACAAACACGCACGCTGAACAGCCACGCGTTTCGACGCTCAGGGCCGTCCGGGGGTTTCGTGCGCAAGGAAAAAAATTGGCACAGCGAGGAAGGGGGCGGGGCGGCTGAAGGAAACTCATTAGCGTGGAGTCTGTTGGCTGAGAAAACTACTTTGGTAAGAATCTCGAACCGAATTGATGTACCGGTACGAGTACGAGTACGAGGTACGTACCGGTACGTCGTACCGTAGCGAACCGAATGAAAGGAATGGTAGTGCCACGTGGAACACAAGAAACACGGACGAAGTACAGACTGGGGAACACACACATAAGAAAGATCTCACTGTATCACTATATCTGTCACAAAATCACAGGCCGCTGTAATAATCTGCAAAAATTACAGCTAACCCTAGTACTACTAACAAGCGGGCGAAGGATTCCTCCAGCAAAATCCAAGCCTAGTACAGCTCGTCGTCACTCTTTTTGCTTTCTTTAAAACGATTAGTAGTAGAATAAGTTGGCTTAAGATGTCCAGGTTCAATAGTCTTCCCTATTGTACCCGTACGAGCCCCTCTTGGTTCGATAGTTATCCTATCGCACCCCGAACCTCCCAACGTGAGGATCACAGCAGGGCCCAACGCGCCTACAACATCCCGGCAGCAGGAAACAGTCGATAGGCTTGCCCTCCATCCGTCATCCTATCGCATCCCGAACCTCCCAACATGAGGATCACAGCAGGGCCCAACGCGCCTACAACATCCCAACAACAGGAACAAGTCAATAGGCTGGCCCTCCATCCGCGGCCCTGCCTACCACAAGGACAGGCCCGACAGATCACCGACGACTGGAACCGGACTGTCGACCCCGATGCGCGACTCAAACAGTAGCGGCTCTCCTTGTAGCTAATCCGCAGTGCTCTGACAAAGCACCTACCTTGTGGATGTCATCCCAACGCAAGACACGACTATCCCCAACAGACGCTCAACACGGCCCGGCATATGAATTACCAGGAGTTTTTTCAAGGGGCCGGCCCCTTTGGAGACATACCGGCAAGGCATGAAGTCTATCAGGCCATCTACACCATCTTCACGGAATCTGAAGGGGCCCTCCTCCCTCTCCTCCTGAATCTCTTCAACGCGCAAGCCATTGGAGGCTTGGGGATCTTTGTGGAAGACTTCTCTGGGATCAACCACCTCCAGGTCATCCATGGCATCCGGCGCTACCCATAACCATTACCCAGCCATCTGCCAACTTTGGCAACAACTCCTTTGGCTATATAGATGATGTGGAGGGACAGGAGTGTGAGCTGGTTCAAGTGAATGCGGCCATGCTGGCCAAGGCTACCGCCAACAGAGTATATCTAATGGCTCACCACGATACTACATTGGCCCAGAACCCAGACCACGAATTCATCCCAGCCATTCCTGAGGATGCCGCCCATACCGAGATGCTCCAAGCTCACAAGGTTTTCTTTCTCCCCTTTGAATTTATCCCTGTAGTGTTATGATTGGGCCTCACCCCATGACAGGCCTTCCAGGTCCTCCATCCCCACATCCTTCAGCAAGGGCTTCTTAGAGAGATCTGCAAACCCCTCCTGGACACACTCTGAGCAGTGGGGACTCGACCAACCACAGTCAATGGCGCCATAGCGCTCCTCGAACCAGGCCCATCCTTCAGAGCCAAGGCAGGCCTCCATGCTTACATGAAGAGGAACGTCCTCCTCCGAGACCTCCCAAGCTTGGGCCGTACAGCCCCTCAGGTGGACTCACCTCTCACCGCGGCCGTCACTGCCCTCACGGATCAGCAACTGAGACTAAGTGAGAACCTGGATTGGAGAAGAAACACATCTTCCCAGATGTACACAGTCAGGGAAGTGTGGGGCCCCCTGTACACCCAATGACTCCTTCTCCTCTGTGGGAAGACCAATGAAGCCAACCTTCCCCCCATCTACACGGCATGGGCCAAGAAGAGCAAGCACAAGAAGACCCACATGATCCTCGAAAGCCAAGTAGCCACCAATGCCTACAACCTGGGTATCCAGGCCCCTCTCATCACCACCGCCATACTCAAGAGGTTTCAAGACTGCAACTTCTATGGGACCGACCCCTTTGTGTTAATTTCCTTTTGAAACTGGCTGTTGAGCTGATTCAATCCAAAGGCAAAGAAGAGCAACAGGAGCTATGGCTGCAGGCCGGTTGAGGTGCCGGTCTGTTTGTGGTCTAATATTTCTCTGATATCCACTACGATTGAACGCTAGTCCAATCAGATCTATTCTAACTACCGGTGGGCTCAGTCAGTTAGATCTTAGTCTTGTAGTTCTACAATGGGAAGCATGGCTACCGGTGCAAGGTTTAAGGTTGAATAATCAAATAATCTAAAAGTATGAGATGAAGAGATGTTTCTTGCTGGAGAGCAAGTGTCTCTTCTAAAGATCGGTGCTGCCGCTAATACAGCACGTATTTTATACAGAAAACAAGTAACAAGTTCGTGAGCAGCGCTTCGAACCGCTGCTGTCTTTTCTTGAAAACAGCACACTTAACAAGAGATTGCATGTGCGAACCTCTAGTGTGTGTTCTTCTTTGATTACTAAGTATCGAACGTCGATCGTAAGAATGACTGTCGTTTGATCACTAAGTATCGAATTTGGGTGTCAGAATGATGATTGCACCTCTGTTTCGGTCTTACTCGTAAGAATGACGGTTGTTCGACCACTAAGTATCGAATTTGGGTGTCAGAATGACGATTGCACCTCTGGTTCGATCGTATTCCAATCTCACATAGAGAAAGAGGTCTCATTATTCCAACCACTGGAGGTGCACTTCGACTCGTATTATCGTATCATTCCAAGTGCAGTACTGTATGTTACGTAGAAATAAACGTACGTAATTTAGAGTACTGTAGTTCTCGCGTACGTGCAAAAGGAATTTAATATGCCCCATCTTCTCGCAAGTGATAAAGCACAAGCATTATCTCTGTGAGAAGAACAAACAAAATTCCTTGAGCACAGGAAGAGTACCAAAGGAGAAGAATGTCCCATGATTGGGCATAGATTTGCATAGATCAAGATGCCCCATGATTAGGCATCGATTTTGCATAGAGTAAGATGTCCCATGATTGGACATCAACTAATTGTAGATGTTGGATCAATTGTAGATTGTGGATCAATCGGGGTCAGATCGGATCGAGGAAGATTGGGAATCGATTGAGTATCAAAACATAGACGATTGACGTAATTGGACATGTAGAATCATCGATCGTAGATCGAATCTTGGAAGCAAATCATATCAATCGAAGATCAAATTGTAGATCAAATTGTAGATCAAATCGTACATCAAATCGTAGATCAAATTGTAGATCTGTAGTCGTAGAAGTCGATTGATCGTAGATTGATTGATCGTAAATTCTCAAACATCGTTCGTACAAGCAATTCATAAGCATTCTATTGATGAGTCGTAGATTGAACCGCTGATTTGTAGAAAGCGAGTGATCAAAATCAATCGTAATCGAAGCTTGATACCTTGATGGTGGAGTACATGTGTCAATTGTAGACTTGATCATAGACAAAGCATAGAAGTCGATTGATCAAGGACAACATCGTAGAAATGGAATCGAATCATAGTATCGTCGATATACTAATCGTAGAACCAAGGATACATGTAGTGCCCCACGATTGGAAGGGAAGACTTGCTGTCGTGCCCCATGATTGGAAAGGAGGACTTGCGAGTGGTCGTGATGGCTGTCTTGTACAGAAGAAGTGCCCCTGCAGGAGAGTCGGAAGGGCAACAGGTCAAGGGATGACCAATGGGGGTTCAATTGTACTTAACGTGATGCGGGTGGATCAAGTGGCATATATCAAATGGTTAAATCCTATATCCATGTGATTGTAGGTCAAATTGTAGATTCATATCAGTGGAAAGAGCTTAATATGGCCCATCTTCTTGCACAAGATCAAGCATAAGCTTGACGTATGTCAAGCGTGTGAGATATGCCCCATCTTCTTGCTCGGGAGGAGGAATGAATGAATCATAGAAAACGAATCGTAGGAAACCGAGTTGTAGATACCGGCTTGCAAGGAATCGATGCGTGAGTATTAGCCGCTTCGAAACGTACGACGCAATTGGATCGTGAACAGAGTCGATTGGTAGAATTCGATGGGTCGTAGATCGAATGCGCATGATCGAGATTTGAGCCTTGCAAAGAGTCACGATGGCTGTCTAGTTCAACTGAGTAACAAATCAGAGATGACTGACTGATTGATTGCTCAAAACTCAGTAATCGATTGAGTATCAAATTGAAGATGATTGAACCGTATGTGATTCGATTGATCAAGACGAGACATCAATTGTGACTATAGATCTAATCGTAGATCGAAGTGTTTGGTCACGGATATCAACATGGAATGAACCGTAGAATCGATGGAATGGATGGACCTAATCGTAGCTTGAGAAGCAACTCGTGGAGGACAAATTTTCGTGAGCGGGATGCCCCATGGTTATGCATTGATTAGGCATAAATCACGCAATTTGTAGATACAACCATAATCAATTCGTAGGAGATCGATTTGTAGATACAACCCTAATTGATTCGTAAATATCAATCTAGGGATACCGACTTGGAGAATCAAATCAGAGAATGGATCAAATCGTAGATTTGTAGTCGTAGAATTCGATTGATCGTAGGTCAAATCGTAGATTGATCATGAATCAAAGATCGCGAAGATCATATTGTGAGCAAAGCGTTGTACGTGATCGTAGATCAAATGGTGCCCCATGATTGGAATAGGTAGTATATCAAATCGTAGTTTGGATCTGTCAGATGACGGCGTCATAGAGCCAATTGGCAATCAAGAGAGTAGCATGTAATTGATACAGCTTGATCTTGATAGCATCGCGATGCCGTTTGGTGATACAGACAGTAGGCAAATCGTAGGTCATATAATGTGCTTCATAAAGAGGCTTCCAAGCGGGATAAGCAGATGGTTTCCAAACTGGACAGAAGGATGCCCCATAAAGGGGCTGCATAACTGAGCTTGAAACGACACTATCTTTAGAAGATGCCCCAGATGGTGGAAGTTGCAAAGAAGGAATGCAAGAAGGTTGGGTAGCAGAACGGGCACGATGAAATACCACGGTTTCAGACTGAGGAGAAAACGTCCATCGGGAGTTGGCTGGAGATGGATATGAAGTGCGAGCGCAAGTGGAATGTGAGCCGTGATTGCGTTTAGGGGGGACATCTTCAGTAGGAGTGTCTGCAGGAATAATACTAGGAGTGGAGGAATAGGCGATTCTTCTGAAGCGGACTGAATCAGTGCTGGGTGAATACTTCCAGGTGTAGGAATAAGTCCCGGTGGAGGTGGAATCAGCAGTTGATCCAGTATGGGAACTGCCAGGGAGTCCTGTAGGGGGCTTAGGATTGTCAACAGTAGAGTGGTCAGGCGTTTTGCGAGCAGTAGTAGGAGGGCTGTTATGAACAGCGAGAGTGCTACGGGTGGAATGAGCGGGTGCGTGAGTTGATTCTGGTGCTGCTGGAGGCATTGGAGGTGTCGACCGCTCACCATCAGCAGTAGGGGTTCGTCTTGCTTTGACCATTCCGTGACAGTATTCCTTGAAAGCTTTCTTGGTGTAGTGCTCCCGTTCTTCCCAGTCTAGGCCTTGTTCTGTGAGGCGTCGACCAAAATCAACGAACCGCTGTAACTGTAGCTGTACATGCCGAGTGAGTGGTACTCTTGTACTCCCGTCGTGATATTCAAGATCATCGATGGCTTCTATGTATAGGAAATCTGACCATGTCCTATACTGGCTATTGATGAGCGCCTCACACAAAGTGCTGTGGGATTCTTGTGGGACATCGAAGGAGTCGTGTAGTAATGTGGCTAGTGCGTGATCAAATGATGGGAAGAGGTCCGAGATGGAGACATCTTCTTTATCAGCTTCTTGAGTAGTGTTATCCTGTTGGTCGGGCGTCATAATCATAGGTAGATGCCGTGTTCGCAGCGAATGGGGTATTACGTAGGACAGTGAATGCCGACTTCGATGAGATACGGCAGGTGTGCTGATAACAGGGGAAGGAGCAGAACGGATTGCTTGGTGTAATCTCGTCGTTACTCCGGAATTGTCGTCTCTTCTATTAGCGTTGTGGCGTTGATGGCGTAACCTCAACAAAAGGCGTAAGGCGTGTAGTTGGCTTGGCTGGTCCGGAAGAATAGAAGTAACGGATACAGGAACGCGTAGAGGCCTTCTATTCGTGAGGTTAAGAGGTCAAAGCGACGTTGACGCCTTAATTGGTGAAACAACGGGATTTCGTTTTCTAGTCCGAATTAATTGAATTTTTCGTTGGTGTTGGTAAATTCTAGAGTACTGGGGACGAGGAATTTCCTCTAATACTAGGGGATGGGGAGTCGGTCTCGATGAGATACGACGACAAAGAGATGACCGTTGGTTGTCGTAATGACGTTGATGGCTTATGGTCTTCGTCTGTCTTGAAATTACTAGGTCTTTCACTTAGTAAAAGAGGGTGGAGGAGCAACGAAATCCGTGTTTGTTTTCGTTGCGTTGTTGGTTGTCTTGCAATTATTGCGTATGGATTAGAACTGGTATCGTTGTGTCGATATCGTGTGGCGAGGTAGCAGAATTCAACGTGAAGCAAGGAAAATTCGTTGACTGTGTGTCGCTGTTGTTGACAAAACACCGTAGTCTTCTTGTATCGAGAACGAAAATTCGTTGACTTTGTGTCGTTGTTTTGTTTTCGTAACAAAAATTTGATTGCGAATGATCGGTCAGTACGTAGTTGGCTTTTCCTTGTGCAATTGTCGTATATCGCATATGGGGTGAGGCAATTATCAATTGGTAATTGCAGTCGATGTGTTCCGCTGTCGGATTGTTTCTTTCGTCAATGGGATATCTCTGTGAATACTGTGAGAGGTTGTCGTGTAGACGAAAAGGTGTAAGACAGATATTGTTGGAATAGCTGTAGTCGATGGTTTATGGTGCTTGGCACAATCAAATGATGGGCGTCGACGTGTCCTTGACAAGATGGTGTCACGAGGAGTGTAGATGCAGAAAATATATAATCCGGGGAACTTGTGGTATGGTCCTTGGTTGGAGAGATTGCTATTGGCGTGTCCAATGCAATGGGCTTCTATTAAAGACTTCGGCTTGTCCGTTTGGTCTTTGTTATGCTGTAATCGGATCAGAGAACTATCGATCGTCGTCCGTAGTCGAGTCAGTTCGATGATCTGCTGTCGGATTGTTCGTCGTACGAGGTGCTTCTGCTGTCGTCTTCTTTTGCAAGCTTCAACAAGCTTGCGACTGTTAATCTGTTAATTTCCTTTTGAAACTGGCTGTTGAGCTGATTCAATCCAAAGGCAAAGAAGAGCAACAGGAGCTATGGCTGCAGGCCGGTTGAGGTGCCGGTCTGTTTGTGGTCTAATATTTCTCTGATATCCACTACGATTGAACGCTAGTCCAATCAGATCTATTCTAACTACCGGTGGGCTCAGTCAGTTAGATCTTAGTCTTGTAGTTCTACAATGGGAAGCATGGCTACCGGTGCAAGGTTTAAGGTTGAATAATCAAATAATCTAAAAGTATGAGATGAAGAGATGTTTCTTGCTGGAGAGCAAGTGTCTCTTCTAAAGATCGGTGCTGCCGCTAATACAGCACGTATTTTATACAGAAAACAAGTAACAAGTTCGTGAGCAGCGCTTCGAACCGCTGCTGTCTTTTCTTGAAAACAGCACACTTAACAAGAGATTGCATGTGCGAACCTCTAGTGTGTGTTCTTCTTTGATTACTAAGTATCGAACGTCGATCGTAAGAATGACTGTCGTTTGATCACTAAGTATCGAATTTGGGTGTCAGAATGATGATTGCACCTCTGTTTCGGTCTTACTCGTAAGAATGACGGTTGTTCGACCACTAAGTATCGAATTTGGGTGTCAGAATGACGATTGCACCTCTGTTTCGATCGTATTCCAATCTCACATAGAGAAAGAGGTCTCATTATTCCAACCACTGGAGGTGCACTTCGACTCGTATTATCGTATCATTCCAAGTGCAGTACTGTATGTTACGTAGAAATAAACGTACGTAATTTAGAGTACTGTAGTTCTCGCGTACGTGCAAAAGGAATTTAATACTTTGATGTAGCGGATGGAATCCTCCCCCTTGCCTTCACTCTTCCTGGGGGATCAGCAGCTACCCTGAAAAGGGAACACGAGGCAGCTGCCAACGTGGCCGCCTATGACACCATGGTCTCTACCAAAGGCAACTCCCTCTCCTTAAAGGACTCTCTAGTACTAGAGCTGCAAAAGACCAAGGCCTACATTCCAGTGGACTGGGCGGAAGCCACCACCCAACTCAAGAGCTATATGGCTGTCCTAGCAACTCTCCTGGGAGTCACACACGAGGTGGTCAAGTGCTACCACCGGGGGCTCTCTCGCCTGGAGTGACAGCAAATGCGCCTCAGAAGAGCCATTGCCGATGAAGTGGGGGAGCGCATCACTCCTGAAATTGTGGTCTACTACTTCCAGGTCCGAGTACGGGGCTGGCTGAAAGAGCAATGGGAATCTGGCACCACCATCCCTTCCCCAGACTTTGGGGAAGACATCCATAGGTTCCGAATGACCCAGAACCTCAACTGGCTCCCCAATGTGTCCAATGTAGACACCCTGAGATCCCTCCAGCAGTATACCAACCCCCACTGACAACGTTCAGGGGAGCACTCCCTCTGGGAGCACTCCCTCTCCAGACAAAGGGGGCGACGGCAAGGGGGCCCCCAACGCCGGCAACCCGGATCAGCTACTTAATCCCAACAGAGACCCCAGATTCACGGACAGGTCCAGCCCCCTGGTTAGGAAACTATGTTCAACCAAGATGCGAGCAGCCATTGCCTCCATGAGGGCCAAGGGTAAGGGCCCAGTCACACACCCCGGCGGCAAGGAGCGATGCCACACGTGGCACATCAAAGGCTCCTGCTTCATAGGCTGCAAGCAGCACTAGGACCACTCAGAAATCACCGCCAGTGAGCAGGACCTACTCTGGGAGTGGTGCCAAGAGGCCTATGCCTGAGGCACTGGCAAGCGCCATCAGCATAATGGCGTCGAGCCCCTCCCCCTACTCAAGAACCGACTCTCGAAGGGGGCCATAAGTATTCAGCAATCATCTAACCAACAATTACCTAACCAGAAATTACAAATCACACATGAATTAGGTAAGCCTCACCACCAACCGCACGCGCGGCTCTCACTTATCGATTCCCGAGCGTTGTAGTACTATGTGCCTTCCACAGACTCCCCACGAGCGCTGTATGTGCCTTCCACCGACTCCACTGCCCCCGCATTGGCCGCCTCCCCACCTTCCCCTACACTTCCGGGGACCGCGCCCCTCCCCCCGTCCCCTCCACTAGGCCCAAGCCCCTCACCATCACGACCTGGATCCGGGCCAATACCAGCCCCTCAGATCGCTCCCCTCGGCCCGCCTCTCCCCATGGCGACACGCCCCAGCAACGTGCTGGCGACCCCCCCCCCCCCCCCCCCCCCCCCCAGCGACGTGCTGGCAGACCCTCCCAGCAACGTGCTGCCACACTCCCCAAGCAACATGCTGGCAACCCCCACTGGCGTCGACTTGTTTCCAAACTCCACCGGCGTCAACGTACCGGTCACACCTTTCTAGAAAAGCGCCGGTAGCAAACGTACAGACGTACGGACATTCAGAGAAACACACGAATGAGATAACACACGTACGACTAACAGGCAAATGAGCGAGCCGACTCGCTGAATCGCTAACAGTAATAGTGCACCGATAGAGGTTCGATCCCAGAAGTCATCTTACATGAAAACACTCACAAATCTAAATACTAATACTTGAAATCACTGAATACCACTAGTAAGAATATCTAGCGGACTACACGTGTAAACGCGTTAGTGACGAGAGAAAAAATAGAGTTTATCAGACCCAAATGGACTCATAGAGTCTGGGTAACAAAATGAAAGCTGATTGCCGACTGATCACCGGTTAATCGCCGTCTGAAGCCAAAAGGCTGGACGTTAAAGACCCTCCCCAACAGAAGAGACTCAGGCGCTTAGAAGATTAACAACACTACTAGCGCAGCAGAGCACACCAGGCTAATATCCGTGGCTTCTACTGAGGTTTGTAGGGGAGAAAATGAACACCAAAAGCTTGTTATCCACCAAAATAGACACTTGCAAGAGGTCCCCGACGATGGAGTCCCCAACGATGGGAACAGCAAAAAGATGTGTCGAAAATATAACGGAAAAATAACGGCCGGAATAACGCGATGTATGTGTGTTCAGTACTACGAATCGCATAACGGCTACAAAAGAACCGTTAATAAAGAGAGGCACGCGACCTCGGGAATGTGACCTCGAAAACAAAACAAATGGGAATCAAATTCAATTCCTACAGAAAAGAGCCCAAGTATACTCACTCGTATACAAATGATATGATAACAAAACCAGCCGAGGTAATATACATACCCAGTATTGGATAAACACATACACAAAAAATAGAAATGACGAAAAAATGCTGAACCAAATATTTAATAAGAGACAAACAAATATTTGATACCGTTTCGGAAAAAGGGAAACAACTGTTGAGCTTAAGTATAGAGGAACTGAAAAAATTGGGGTTCAGATAGGAATCAATCCTCATACCATGGATATGAACCTGTTTACTAGCAAAAGCACGTGGAAAGAAAAATACTCCACAAGTTGCTTCAGAACTCAGAAAATCACAATCACAGCTTCCTCATGAAAGCAAAAGCTAACAAACACCTTATTACAAGACTAATTCCTACAACATACTCCAAAACAACACACCATGGCGCCACCAACCAGAGCTCAACTAGCTGCAACCGCGGCAGCAGCAACAGCACAAGCAGAAGCAGCGGACGCGGCGGCAACAGAGGCGGCGGGCAACTTGATGGGCCTACTACCTCCATCGGTAACAACAAGGTTGGACCCGGAACAGCTTGAGCAACTCACAGTGACTTTGGTTGCAAGACTATCAAGCAGGGACATATCTCTATCAACGACAGCAAGAGAAGCCAAAGAAAGGGCAGAGGCCAATCATGGCATCCCTGGCTACGAAGGAGAAAGGGCGCTGACCTCAGCCGAGGTTTGTTTCAGGAAGATCCTCAAGTCCTTCGGAGTCAACAGGCCTACGGCAAATGAAATATTCAGACATGGATATTCTAACATGAAGGCCATCGCAGATCTCGATTCAGAAGGGATCAAGTCCACTCTAGGGTCGCTAACCAAGGCAAAACACCATCTATGCCCGGATCCACAGGAAGTCTTTATTGGAAGGGCATTTGGCGATCGACTGAAGCTGTTCGTGGCTTGGATTAAATTCCAGCCTATGATAGGCGCAACGGCCACCGAAGTGGACTGGATCAAGGACCCAACGGCCGAGATGGATACAAGGGAACGTTTGAGATCTACAAAGGAGGACGATGAAAATACGGCCGTTAAGGATCTAACACTACCCGACAAACTGACTACGATGTCAAAGTTCAGGGAATTTGATGAGAACTTACGTGAATACCTACGGCATAAGAGGGGTGTCACCAAGACATCCCTACTTTACACAATAAGACAACAATCTGCAGTCGGAGAAACCAACAGGTGCGGAACGGTCGGCTCGGGCCCAGACAATGCGTATCCTGACTGGACTGAGTATGCAATATGATGCACGATTCACGCCAACTCTCATTGGTCTAAAGACAACAATACTCTCTGGGGGATATTGTTTAAGCTGGTAGGATCCGGACCCGGTTGGTCCTATATACAAAGCTTTGGGACCAAAAACGGGGTAGGGGGTGACGGCCGAAAGGCATACTTCGCCCTCTACTCTCAGGCATATGAAGCAACCAACGTAAAGCTAATTGTCGAAGCAAAAAGGCAGTTTATCCGGGAATCGGTATACAGAGGGGATTCCAAACACTACAATTTTGACAGGCACAAGAGGCTATGGCATGATGCAAAGCAAACCTTGATAAGATACGGCGCATTCCCACCTGAGGACCAGTTTGTGTATGACTTTGTACGATCCCTACAGGATGTACGACTCGAGCAATCCATCCCAAATGTAATAACAGAAGAGTCGGACTATTACGCGAATTTTGAGAAAGCTTCGGCGTATCTTACTCGGATGCTCGGAGTAAAGAAACTCCAGAATCAACCGCAAAAGAGGGGTAGGAATGTGTCAGCCTTCACTAACAACAAAAAGAGGAAAGGTGACAACAAACGCGGCAACTTCTCTTCCAACAAGCCACAAGGCAACAACAACAACAACAACAATAGTGGTGGCTCAAAAGCACAACCAGGGACCTATAAAGGGCCCGTTGAATGCAAGTTCTATCCACGAGAAGTATGGTTAAGCATGTCCCAAGAGCAGCAACAAAGAGTCCGAGCGCTAAAACAAGCAAGGAATGCAAGCAATAGCGGGGGCAACCAACAATCGAAAGTAGCAGCAACCACAGCTGCAAACCCTCCCAATAACCCCAGTTCAGCTGGAAACCAGTTTGGCTGTCACAGCCATATTGGAAACGGGAATGGAAATTGATTCGCCGGCCGGGGCCTTAAGATAGAACCTCGGGTAGGCCGGCCGATAGTCCATCTCAAAGAGATGACCCAGTCATCCAGTGTTAAGCCAGGCCGATGCGAGCTGGATAGCCATGCAGACACGACTGCAGCTGGATCTAACATGGTATTACTAGATCCACTGGATTCTATCATGACATTTGCTGATGTTGCTCCATTTTCAGATGTTTACTCACCAATGAAAGATGTTCCTATTGCCCATTGTGCTACTGCTTGGACAGACCCAACGGACGGTATCACATACATATTGGTATTCGGACAGGCCCTCTATTTCGGAGAATTACTGCAGCACAGTCTGATATGCCTGAACCAAATCAGAGAATGCAATTTGAATGTGGTCGAAGACATACCAAGAAGATACTGCAGTTCTTCCAGTCACAGTCTTATCTTTCGGGCCGACGGCTTCGAATTGGCAATACCATTGTTAGTTGATGGCGTTCTGTCATACTTTGACACACGGAAGCCGACACGCCGGGAAATTGATACATGTGACCAGGTCCTTGCAACCGACACTCATACTTGGGACCCATACGCCCCCCACTTCAGAGAAGATGAAGAAGCAGCAAACGCGTCGTTCCCACGAGTAGTGGCCGCCCTCTCAGGGGGAGGACCGACTGGGACAACTGAGTCATGGATACAATCCACAGACAACCCTATACACATCAATGTAAAACACAAGGATTATCGTCTCAGATACCTACAAAAAATCTGTACAACCCGTACTCAACGGCCGGGGTATACTCAACAAGAGATTGGCGACCGGTTACACTCAGCTTTTGTTAAAAGTACCGGGGACAGAGAAAGCTTGGAGATACTCCAAATTTCAGCTACTTCAACCAAAACTTCGATTTCACTAACAGAGGAAGAGCTTGCCATCCAAAAGGAAGCAAAAGCTCGGACAAAAGAAAGAAAATTACTCCGATGCCAGCAAGATGTGATAGATAAGGAAACTTCCCTAGAGAAGAGGTCATTTATCCGACGCAGACAATGGGGACCTCCGATAAGGATTCCGGAGAAAGTGGACAGATATGACTCAGAAGCCATTGCAAAGATGTGGAACATCAGTGTAAAGAGGGCTGAAGAAACGATTAAGGTCACTACCCAGGAAGGCATAAGAAACCTTACGCAACCAATCACCCGAAGGCTGAAGACCCAAAAATGGAGAAACAGGAAAGTACTTAAGGGTCGATGGTTTGCTGATACTATGAAGTTCAAAGTACCGAGTATCATTAGAAACGATACTGACGCACAGATCTTTACCAATGGGAAAGGATATGTGGCATTCTATCCAGTAAGAGGGGAGAAACGGTGTCACGGCGGACTATCTTGCTTCATAAATGAGGTAGGAATACCGGAACATCTTGTCACCAATGGGGCAAAGGCCCAAGGAAATCATGAGACACACAGCACTGGATGGACTAGGCTTCGATCGGAGTATTGCATTCGCCAAACCTACATACAGCCCCATTGTTGGTGGCAGAATACGGCAGAACACAGTGCAGGGGACCTAAGGAGATCAATCAGATTGATGACTTCTAAGAAAGGAAGCCCGAGGAGGTGCTGGGACTTTTGTGGAATGTTGGCGGCCGGAAGGTTAAGTAACACCGCATCTGGGGACCCATCCGCTATGGGAAGAACAGGATTTGAGTTAGTCCATGGATATACTCCGGATATAACCCCATACATGATACACGATTGGTATGATTTCATCCGGTGGTACGACCTACAGGATAAGTCGGAGAAATACGGACGATGGCTGGGCCCATGTGGAGATACTTATGGAGGTGGCGATTGTCACTATGTATTGTATAAGACTGGAAAAGTACACATAACAAACGGCACATATCTGAAGTGGAATGGAAGCACCCAGACACTATCCTGCAGTTAGAGGAACACAACAAGCTACTTAATGAAAGGATTGGCAATGAGGCGAAGCCCTCAGATACTTACCTGGAAAACGAGTTAGGGGAACCACCCTTGGGCCTATTTGATGGCAAATATGAGGGTGAGGACGAGGTACTTATGGCTGAGCCAGAGGCGTCTTCCCCGGACATCGACAATTTAACCGACAATCTTGACGAGTACCTCGGAAGCCAAGTGTTACTGCAGATAGGGGACCAACGGATTCGTCGTACGGTTAATAACCGATACAGGGACGCGAGTGGGATCCTAGTCGGAGAAAAGAATAACAATCCACTCCTAGATACAAGGTCCTACGAGGTTTCTATGCCAGACGGATCCATTGAGATCTACACAGCAAATGTGCTTGCGGAGAATCTCTATTCCTCTGTGGACAACAAGGGGCGCATGTACTGTCTTCTGAACGAGCTACTTGACTATGAAAAGGATAAAGAGGCTCTGACGGTACAGCAGGCAACTATCACTACTAAGTCCGGACAAACTCGGACTAAGCCGGCAACCAAAGGGTGGAGAATCCTGGTCAGTTGGAAAGATGGAACTTCTTCTTGGGCAAAGTTAAGTGACATGAAGGAAAGTTTCCCCGTCGAAACGGCTCTGTTTGCCAAGGATCAAGGCATAATAGATGAGCCAGCCTTCAAGTGGTGGGCCTATCGGGTAATTCGGAAGAAAGACCGGATTATCTCCAGCGCCAAGACCAAATATTGGACCAAATCCCATAAGTATGGGGTTAGACTACCGAAAACAATTGCTGAAGCAAGAAGGATAGATGAAGAATCCGGCAGTGACTATTGGGCCCGGGCTATTGCAAAAGAAATGAAGAACAATTTCATAGCTTTTGAGTTCAATGACGAGGACAAAGTACCGGTGGCACATACAAAAATCACTATGCACATGGTATTTGACGTGAAGATAGACCTAACTCGGAAGGCACGACTTGTTGGCGATGGGCATAAAGTGCCCGAAATATCACGGGAGTATACATACTCAAGCGTGCCCAGCAGGGATTCGGTTCAGATGTTCTTCTTAGTTGCTGCACTTAACAACCTTGAGGTCTTAAGCGCTGACATCCAAAATGCATACTTAACCGCACCAATTAAGGAAAAATACTACACAGTGGCTACACTGGAACAAGGATTTTCACCGGAGTTATGTGGAAGGCCCTGCAAAATTGTAAGAGCTCTGTATGGATTACCAGTAGCGGGCGCATCATTTCGATCTCATCTGTCTGAACACTTAAGGGGACTTGGATACAAGTCTTGCAAGGCGGATCCAGATGTATATATGCGGCCGGCTGTAACGAAAGAAGGCTCAGCATATTACGAATACTGCGTGGCATATGTGGATGACATCCTTGTATGTGGGATGGATCCAAAGTTCCAAATGGATGCAATCGAAAGACAGTTCAAATTGAAGGATGGAACTGTTGAACCACCCACTTTCTATCTAGGGGCAGATATTGGTAACACATCCGTTGATGGGGCTGAGTACTGGTCCATGTCTTCAACGAAGTATACCTCCAAAGCCGTTAAGTCTGTTGAAGAGGAATTGAGTAGGGGGCAATATGCCTTCAAGGTACTCCCAAAATCCGCAAAATCACCATTGGCAACTGGGTATAGGCCCAAAATCGATGCCTCACCGGAACTTGGTTTGGAGAAACAAAACTATTACCAGGGTTTAATAGGTATACTCCGTTGGATATGCGAACTCGGAAGGCTAGATATTGTAATGCCTGTCTCACTTATGTCCCGGTATCTTGCACAGGCACGAGAAGGACATCTAAACCAATTGTTTCATTTGTTTGCATACTTAAAGAATTACAGCAAATCAAAGTTGGTGTTTGACTGTTCCATCCCAGAACTTGATGAATCAGTTTTCCATGAATGTGACTGGGCCAAATTCTATCCAGAAGCGGGGGAACTAATTCCTCCGGATATGCCCGAGCCACGAGGAAACTCCGTAACTACCACATGTTTTGTGGACGCCGACCATGCTGGTTGCAAGGCTACTAGGAGGTCCCATACGGGAATCATCATCTTTGTTAACAGGGCACAAATCCTATGGTTCTCTAAGAGACAAACAACTGTTGAAACATCCACGTTTGGCTCAGAGATTGTGGCACTCAAGATCGCAATCGAAATGGTAGAAGGCCTACGGTATAAGCTCAGAATGATGGGCATACCTATAGAAGGACCAACCAACATGTATTGTGACAATGACTCGGTTGTTAAGAATGTAACACACCCGGAAAGCCCTTGTAAGAAGAAGCACAACAGTATTGCTTACCATAAGGCACGCGAATGCATTGCAGGAAAGATTATCCGGATTGGAAAAGAACCCGGTGAAACTAATATTGCAGATCTACTCACTAAGCTTATGGGTGGAGTAAAGCTATTCTCCTTATGTAGGAGATGTATGTGGCGGTGCAAATAAGAAACCGGCCCTTAAGGTATCTTCTACAAGTACTTAACAGTATGAGTACGAAGAGACGGGGACTCTAGAAAAGCGCCGGTAGCAAACGTACAGACGTACGGACATTCGGAGAAACACACGAATGAGATAACACACGTACGACTAACAGGCAAATGAGCGAGCCGACTCGCTGAATCGCTAACAGTAATAGTGCACCGATAGAGGTTCGATCCCAGAAGTCATCTTACATGAAAACACTCACAAATCTAAATACTAATACTTGAAATCACTGAATACCACTAGTAAGAATATCTAGCGGACTACACGTGTAAACGCGTTAGTGACGAGAGAAAAAATAGACCTTCCCCCCAGCATGGGGGGGCCACAGCTCAGATACGAACCCCACTGGCAACGTGCTGGCATGCTCCCCCAGCGACATGCTGGACTCCCCCAACCGCGACGCCGCGCTGCCCCCCCCCCCCCCCTGTCACCTACGCTCACGACTACCCCCTCGACCGGCTGGACGCCCACATCAGCCAGGCCATCCAGCTCTACCACCACAGCACAAGCTGGGGGAACTTCATCCGGGCCAGCCGGGGGAAAGGGGACTTACACCCCGATGTGGCAGCTCTCCCACACCCAGCCAGCCGTCTCCTCGACCACTTCCGCAACGAAGGCACCCCGGCCTCCATGGCCAGACTTCCTTGGGACAAGGCCAGAATCAAGGCTGCCCTCAGCAGAGGACCTCATCAATCCTCCCACCTAGGCATTGACTTCCTGCAGGAGGAGTATGCGGACATGATGGATGAGCAACAATGGACTGTCCTACCAGCAAGCCTCATCCACAATCTACTGGGCCTCCGCCTCAGCCCCCTAGGGCTAGTACCCCAAAGGGGGCGTCAACCCCATATTGATCTCCGACTACACCTATTCCAAGGTCAATCAAGACACCATTCCTCTAGCTCCAGATGACTCCATGCAGTTTGGCTGTACAGTTCCAAGGCTTCTCACCCGGCTGCACTGGGCCAACAACAGGTTTGGTCCAGTGTATATGTCCAAAATCGATCTCTCTGATGGCTTCTACTGGGTCCAGTTAAAGCCTGAAGACACCATGAAACTAGGAGTACTGTTTCCTTCCAGGAAGGGAGAGCCTCCCCTCATTGGCATCCCCCTCACTAATCCAATGGGGTGGAAATCCAGTCCCCCAAATTTCTGTGCTTGCACCAAAACTATCGCGGACCTGGCCAATGCTACTCTTGCCAACACTGGCCTATCGTAGGCACGCCTCCAGCCTCATCGACTGGACATACTCTCTGAAGCGCCGGCCCCTGTCCGCCCCCGGATGACCCTCTGGCGCACTGGCCGGACACGCCGCCAGCTCCACCGGAGGAATCTCTGGTGCACCAGCCGGACGCGCCGCCGGCCCCACCAGAGGAAGGGGCGCAGCCGCCCATCCACGGCGCACCCATCCCCTAAAGTACTACACCCCAAAAGCGGCCCATCCGCTATTGGGACAGCATGTATGTAGAGGACTTTTGTGGTCTTGCTCAGCGCAACTACTGGACTAGTAGAAGAGCCATTAAGAGGGTGCTCTTCCAATCCCTGGACAAGGTCTTTCACCCCCTTGCTGCCCAGGACACCCCTTTTTGGCAGGAACCTGCTTCCCTAAAAAGAAACTGCAAAATGGGGATACCACCTGGACCACAAAGAAAGTGATCCTTGGCTGGCTCATTGATTCCATCAACAAAACCATCAGCCTTCCTCCCCACTGCGTGGCACGCCTACAGGAAATTCTCCATTCCATTCTCCCTACCCAGCAGTATGTACCCATCCCACATTGGCATAAAGTCCTTGGGGAACTCTGATCAATGACCCTGGCCATCTATGGCTCCCTGGGCCTCTTCTCCATCCTCCAGGAAACCTTCTGACACACAGAGCCAGGCTGGAACCGAATCCTTCTCACCAAAAGGGTCCACAGTTTCCTTTGTGACTTCCAGTGGCTGGCCACTGACCTGTCAACGCGGCCTACTTCCATTGCTGAGCTCGTCCCTGACCGCTTTCCAGCAACCATGGGCGCATGTGATGCCTCTGGAGTCGACATGGGGGGCATCCACTTTGTGCCCCTCCCTGGTGGCAGGGTCCATCCCCTCTTGTGGCGCCAGCCCTTCCCTCATTGGATCTCCTCCCATTTAGTCAGCTTTGATAATCCGGAAGGTATTAATACCAACAGTGACCTCCAATTGGCCGGCTCCATTGCCCACAATGATGTCCTTGCCCAGGCAGCCTGTGTTCAAGCCAGAACCACTCACAACTGCTATGACAACACCGTCGCCGTCTACTGGCAACGCAAAGGCGCCACCACTACCACTGGCCCAGCTGCCTATCTCCTTTGTATCCAATCTCGGTACCAAAGACTCCACCAATATGCCCCCCTCCGGGATTACATCCCTGGCCCTGTTAATCACCTTGCTGATCTCCTCTCTTGCTCTGACCTCTCTGACACTGCCCTGTTCCATCATTTCAACACCACCTTTCTGCAGGACTTGCCCCGGATCTTATGCACCCTCAGGTCTCCCATGCTTTCTGTGCTGACCTTAGCGCTATCCAAAAGACCATGCCGGCTTCAGTCACTGAGTTCTATGCCAAAAGAAAGGATGCACATTGGAACCAGTGTTCACTTCTGTCTGTCTCAAGGCTTTAACCCACTCCTCCAGTCTGTTAAAGATCCAATCCCATCACACAACGGGCATCTCCCCTGCAGCAATCTCGGCTCGTTCCCTCCAAGCAGGGGGGGCTATGGCCCTGCTACAGGGCAAATACGATTCTAATGTTATCAAGCTCCATGCTTGATGGCATAGCAACTGCATGATGAGGTACTTACACCAACAATCCCTCCCCATCTTCAAGAATCTTGCCTCTGTAATGTTCAACAATGGAACATACTCCTTCCTACCAGACAAATGGGTGCCCGCCGCGGCCCCCACTCCACCTGGCAGCTCTCTTTGATTCATCTACTCTATGAATCTCCCCACCGTCGCTGTCCTCCACATCCCCTCCAGGTTCCTCCCCATCCAGCTCCCACCCTGTGGCTCATGGCCTAATGGCAGAAAAGGCTTAACAGCCGCACCGGTGTGTGTGGGCAAAGCAACAAGGAACCGGACTCACCAGCCTGCAAAAAGAAGCAACAACAGGCTGGAGATTCCCAGATCCCCCTCTAGCATTGCTTAATCCACTAACACACCCATGAACTACAAGCATTTCACATCCAGTACTACAAGTAGGTACGTCACACAAACAAGATTCAGGGTTCTTTCGGAATCACGCGCATATTTGGGTCAAACTCCACTGGTCCCCCTTTGTAATTTCACCCTATTTATTAAAATTAATGTTCAACTCATAATATTTTTATGCACATTTCATTTTCCTACCCAACTGGCATCTGTTTCCAAATTAGTTGCATGTTACTGAATTGTATGCCTGAAACAAACTGTGCATGGTCGCAATTTTTCAATCTCAATTGTTTCCTCATTTTTATTGTTATTACTGGCTATCGTACGACATTAGTAGTAACAATGGTCCACACTCCCAAATATCAGGTATATTGTGTACGTTGTTACCAGGACTCTCCTCTGATCACTACTGGTTACGGAAAGCAGAAGGTTACTAAGAAGAAGAACCCCCCCTTGTTTACAGCAAGACGAAGGAAGCATACAGGAGTAATTGTTTTTCCCGGTCTTCTGGACCATATTTCACGTAATCCGGGTACATGTTATTCTTATTACTACCGGTGTTTGGGGGTAGATGATTTTGCATCTTCGTTAATCATTAGAAAATCGAAGAAGAAGCTCGAGGATGCTACTCAACAATTAGGTCTAACGAACACTCGTAACGGTCCACAGAGTAGTGACGGCGCATTACCAGAGGTGCTTGACAATCAAGTTATGTATGACCCTTCTGTCGAACCAATTGGGCGTGCCTTGATTGGTCAGGAATTAACAAACATAGAGGATGACAATGATTCTGTTTCTGATGACAATTTTTTCTTTCCTAACGATGACGATGAGGAAGAAGGAAGTGAGAGCATAGAGGCCCCCCACTCTTTGAGTGTCAATGATGACGAAGAAGGCTACAACATTGATGTTGACGATTCCCATCGTGATTCAAACACGCTAGTAATTACGACACCCAATGTAGGAAGGAACATATCTGACGAACTGAAGGTCAAGATCAAGTTAATGAAAATCATGCGGAATCATAGCATACCATTAGTTGCAGAGAAGGAATTGTATGAATGGGCTATCGAATCGGAGCGGCTTAATTTATTTTCATGGACTAAAGGCAATCTCATAAAGACCAGGGCAAGTGTCATAAAGGAGATTTCCGCAACTGTGCCTGAAATAAAAGGTGATGGGTTTGAACCTCATCTTATTGACTGGTGTTCTAAGAAATCACAGAATGTTGATGTTTCCAGTCGCAAGCAAATCTACGTTCGCTCATTCCAAAAAGCACTTCATTCCCTATTAACGAATGTGACTTTGGTCAATGAAGCCAATCTGTCATTCCCCCATGCTGAAGACCCAACCTTACCAGTCCGTTATCCAGAACTTCAAGGGAATATTGATATTGACGAACTCCATCATGGTGAATGGTGGATCAACACTTGGGAGAAGAGATGCAAATCTGGATCGAATGAAATTCTGGTTCCTATCATTCTCTACATGGATGGAATTGCAATTGACAATAGTGGTCAAACCACTCTTACCCCACTGAACATGACTCTTGGCATATTCAACACCCTAACTCGAAACTCCCGGCCGGATGCCTGGGAGGCTATATATTATCACCCAACATGTCCAGGTGATAAAGGTGCCGAATCAATTGACAATGTGAACAATCTTCACTCTGGCCTTCGTTTGGCTCTTTCATCTTTGAAAGATGCCTGCAACCAAACAGATGGTATTGAATGGTCTAATTTGCCGTGGAACAAGAAGAAATGGTCTGTTTGAATGAAATTTGCGGTTGCTTATTTCATAGGTGATACTCCCCAGCATGACCAACTTTGTGGACATTATCAAACGTCAAATTCAAAAATGATCTGTAGGCATTGCAATTGTCCCAGAGCACTTGGTATTAACGCTCGTGTGAATGTTTTGAAGGTTCCTGTTTCAGTTAAAACTGGTAACATGCAAGTGTCGAAGCACCAAAATGGGGAAGAGTACCAATCCATTCGTCTCTGGAATATATCTGATTTTACTGCTCCAACGGTTGACGAAGGAGTGAATGTTGAACAGTATTTCAAAAACATTTCTCACCACGGTGTACATAACGGCAACGCTTTTTATCATCTCGATTTTGGGGAAAACCCACATAATATTCATCTAGCGTCGCCCGGAGAGAGACTCCATATGCACCAACTTGGTTGTGCAAAGCGTGCAGCAGAGACGTTCCGTGAGGACTTTTTAGGCAATAACCAGCGGCTTCTTGGTGAGATGGAAAGGTTAGCCAGTTACTACGGTGGTGCTGTTCAGAGGCAATCCGATCGTGACTTCCCACGAACCAATTTTTCAGAATCAATACATACAGTGAAGAAGGAGGGTAACCAGTACATTGGAATGCTTTATATTCAGATGCTGTCACTTCTGTCTGCTGGAGGTTGTCAATTGTTGTTGTCTTGAAAGACTCCGTCCAATCTTGAGAACAAGAGCAGAAAGTGTGAAGAGGAAATTGACCGGCGTATTTACGCCATTGAGTTGTTGTTGGGTATGGAAGAGTTCCTAAAATACGCTGGAACGTTTGACGAGGTTTTCAAACAAGACAAGAAAGGTGTTTTGAATGTTGACAAAATGGTTGTTCTTTTCATCAACTGTATAAATAACAATCTGCAACGAAGTAAGGGAGAGGGTAACAATCTGGTGAAGAATCACATGTATTTTCATTTATCACAGTACATGAGATTATTTGGTCCTCCAACTGGGTGGGACTCTGCTGCGAGTGAGAGCAATCATAAAACTGAAGTGAAGACTCCTGCTAAGAGAACTCAATGAAACAAGTCCACACTAATCAAGCAAACTTGCAACCGAGTGATGGAGTATCGAACTATTGATCAACTTGACCGTTAATTTGATTTGTTCAAACATAGACCCATAACCGGACCATATCATCCTAAGGAGGGTGGTTGGTCAGCCGGGTCTTCGTTTTGGATTGGTGTGATGAATGGTCTCCCTTACATGAAGTGGGATGAAAAAAACGCAAGTGTACCCTGGTTTCCATCTGATGTTCTCAAATTTTGTTGCGATGTGGTCCTTCCGGCTGTGGGCACCAGCACGCTTTTTGGAACCACGGAGCACAAGAGGTATGACAAACATCGCGAGATGAAATTATTATTTCGTGCCCACCCATCGTTTAAGTCTGATTCTGGACAATTGTCCAATGTATGGTACGACTGGGCTAATTTTCAACTCAACCTCCTTGATGGGCGTGGACTGCAAGTTTATCCATGTCAGATTCTGTGCCTGCTTTACCTCGAAGGTCCTTTCCCCGTGGGTAGCTCCGTTAGTGGTTTTGAATTAGTGCATGATGGTTATTATGCCGTCGCTTGTTGTTTTGTTTCTGCAGACCCCATACCGAGCAAGAGGGATAAACGAAAAAAACACCATCATGCATTGGTAAAGCAAGGTGAGTTGCGGAACAAATTGTATTTGTTCAACTGCAACGCCATTGAGTCCGAAGCTGCTGTTGTTAGAAACCATGGTAGTCCTGACCAATATTTTGTGCTGGGAAATTGTGAACAATGGTTGTTTAATTTCCGCGAGACAATGGCTGCATTGGAAAAGAAGGATTTACAATCAATAGTACGAGATGGTGAAAACAGCACATGACTTGAACAAACAAGTTTATTATCAGTTATATTTGTACTTAAATTGATTTCCGTATTTTTCATTTTTCCACTATTCTGCAACGCCGCTGCAGAAAATTGGTTTTGGGGGGAGTATTGTACTTGTAATTTCTTTTTTGAAAAGTTGTGTATTTATGTTTTTTTAGGTACTCCCGTTTTCATGTGCATTTTGCGTTTTTCTATTATCTGCAACGTCTTTGCACGAAATGCCCTTTTTCCGTATTTTGGATGGTATACTAGTACGGTACAGTCATACCCCCCTTTTCATGTGTATTTTGCATTTTTCTATTTTCTGCAACGGCGTTGCACAAAATGCCCTTTTTCTGTATTTTGGATGGTGTACTAGTTTCCTATTTCTTCTTTGCTTCATAGCTCTTTCTGACAACTGATTTCTCATGGTCGACAAGGATGCCGTTGCCAATGGAATAGTAGACAAATTGCTGAAGATTGTGGTTGCTGTTGCCGGCGATGTGTTGAATCGTACACTGCCGCAGGATGTGTTGGAGGAGGAGGAGTGCTGTTGATGCCAATGCGGATGCCGTTGGTTCAATCGCTCCTAGTGGTTGCTGTTGCTCTCGCTTTTGCTCTTCCTTTACGTTTTGATCGTTCCCAGTTTCGGTTGGTTTGATTGTTCCCGGTTTGCTCAATTGCTGTTGATCGCTCTCTGTCGCTGCTCTCTGCTTCGTCGCTCCGTGTTGCTTGCTGTCTGCCGCCGCTATTGTTGTTACCGCTGCCGTTTGCGATTCGATTGTTGCTGCTGTTGCTGATCTATGAAAACATGTAATGATTGAACAAAATGGGTGAGTATCTATTGATGTTGTATAGTAAGTAATAACAACAGAATAATATAATCTACATGCTAACCTACATGGTTGGCGTCTGATCAATTCGTTGCTGACAATTTGTTGTTCCGATCCGTTGTTGTTCCACCTCAACGGAAGATTCGCCGCACCTCTATTGTTCCGATTTGTGTTCCGGTCTGATGTTGCAGCCTCCAGGGAAGAAGACGACGCACCTCCAGCGACACCAGGAAAGATTCGCCGGACCTCTATTGTTCCGATTTGTCGTTCCGATCCGTCCCTATGAAAATAAGAAGAAAAAATAGAAGTGAGGAAAAAGAACATCATCAGCAATGCAACAGACAGGTATCAATGTCTATCTATCTCACGTTGTTGCCTTCCAATTGGTGTTGCCTTCCACTTGGTGTTGCCTTCAATTCCAATCGTTGTTGCCAATATGTTGTTCTGGCGATTGTTGTTGGTGCTGCAGTTGATTTGCAGACTTGTAATTCCTATGTCACGAAAAACAGGGTCTTGTTCCTGTTGATATGTAGGCAATTGATGCAGATTTTGTGCTTTGAAGATGTCTATGTAAGGCGGCCGACCAAACAAGATTATCTTTCCAGCAACTAATCCCTAATCAAATGCTTTCTACTTCTTTTGCAGTACAAGGCTGTTATTTTGGACTGAAATATCTGAGAACGGATCATTGTGCTCGTGACATCGTCACATGTGGCATGTGACGAAGAGGGTCGGATCCCACGTTCTCGGACGAAGTGTTGCAAGAAACAACACTTTACTCAGATAAGTTGGAAAATGAGCTCTTTTCATTTGATTGGAAAGTGAATTAAATTCACTTTTTGAACAGTGTGAGTGATTTTTTGCCACTAATACAACACGATACACCATAGTGCTGCCATATTATTATCTATACAGCACAACGTCACACAAACAAGATTCAGGGTTCTTTCAGAATCACGCGCATATTTGGGTCGAACTCCACTGGTCCCCCTTTGTAATTTCACCCTATTTATTAAAATTAATGACAAACTCATAATATTTTTATGCACATTTCATTTTCCTACCCAACTGGCATCTGTTTCCAAAGTAGTGGCATGTTACTGAATTTTATGCCTGAAACAAACTGTGCATGGTCGCAATTTTTCAATCTCAATCGTTTCCCTATTTTTATTGTTATTACTGGCTATCGTACGACTTCAGTAGTAACAATGGTCCGCACTCCCAAATATCAGGTATATTGTGTACGTTGCTACCAGGACTCTCCTTTGATCACTATAGGTAGGGGAAAGAAGAAGGTTATCAAGAAGAAGAGGCCCCCCTTGTTTACATCGCGACTAAGAAAGAAAACGGGAGTAATTGTTTCTCCCGGTCTTCTGGACCATATTGCACATAATCCGGGTACATGTTATTCTTATTTCAACCGGTATTTGGGGGTAGATGATTTTGCATCTTCGTTATTTATTAGACAATCGAAGAAGAAGCTTGAGGATGTTAGTCAACAATTAGGTCTAACGAACACCTGTAACGGTCCACAGAGTAGTGATTTCGCATTACCAGAGGTTCTCGACAATCAAGTATGTATGACCCTTCTGTCGAACCGATTGGGCGTGCCTTGATTGGTCAGGAATTAACCAACATAGAGGATGACAATGATTCTGTCTCCAATGACAATTTTTTCTTTCCTAACGATGACGATGAGGAAGAAGGAAGTGAGAGCATAGAGGCCCCCCACTCTTTGAGTGTCAATGATGAAGAAGGCATCAACATTGATGTTGACGATTCCCATTGTGATTCAAACACGCTAGTAATTACGGCACCCAATGTAGGAAGGAACATATCTGACGGATTGAAGGTCAAGATCAAGTTAATGAAAATCATGCGGAATCATAGCATACCATTAGTTGCAGAGAAGGAATTGTATGAATGGGCTATCGAATCGGAGCGGCTTAATTTATTTTCATGGACTAAAGGCAATCTCATAAAGACCAGGGCAAGTGTCATAAAGGAGATTTCCGCAACTGTGCCTGAAATAAAAGGTGATGGGTTTGAACCTCATCTTATTGACTGGTGTTCTAAGAAATCACAGAATGTTGATGTTTCCAGTCGCAAGCAAATCTACGTTCGCTCATTCCAAAAAGCACTTCATTCCCTATTAACGAATGTGACTTTGGTCAATGAAGCCAATCTGTCATTCCCCCATGCTGAAGACCCAACCTTACCAGTCCGTTATCCAGAACTTCAAGGGAATATTGATATTGACGAACTCCATCATGGTGAATGGTGGATCAACACTTGGGAGAAGAGATGCAAATCTGGATCGAATGAAATTCTGGTTCCTATCATTCTCTACATGGATGGAATTGCAATTGACAATAGTGGTCAAACCACTCTTACCCCACTGAACATGACTCTTGGCATATTCAACACCCTAACTCGAAACTCCCGGCCGGATGCCTGGGAGGCTATATATTATCACCCAACATGTCCAGGTGATAAAGGTGCCGAATCAATTGACAATGTGAACAATCTTCACTCTGGCCTTCGTTTGGCTCTTTCATCTTTGAAAGATGCCTGCAACCAAACAGATGGTATTGAATGGTCTAATTTGCCGTGGAACAAGAAGAAATGGTCTGTTTGAATGAAATTTGCGGTTGCTTATTTCATAGGTGATACTCCCCAGCATGACCAACTTTGTGGACATTATCAAACGTCAAATTCAAAAATGATCTGTAGGCATTGCAATTGTCCCAGAGCACTTGGTATTAACGCTCGTGTGAATGTTTTGAAGGTTCCTGTTTCAGTTAAAACTGGTAACATGCAAGTGTCGAAGCACCAAAATGGGGAAGAGTACCAATCCATTCGTCTCTGGAATATATCTGATTTTACTGCTCCAATGGTTGACAAAATAGTGAATGTTGAACAGTATTTCAAAAACATTTCTCACCACGGTGTACATAACGGCAACGCTTTTTATCATCTCGATTTTGGGGAAAACCCACATAATATTCATCTAGCGTCTCCCGGAGAGAGACTCCATATGCACCAACTTGGTTGTGCAAAGCGTGCAGCAGAGACGTTCCGTGAGGACTTTTTAGGCAATAACCAGCGGCTTCTTGGTGAGATGGAAAGGTTAGCCAGTTACTACGGTGGTGCTGTTCAGAGGCAATCCGATCGTGACTTCCCACGAACCAATTTTTCAGAATCAATACATACAGTGAAGAAGGAGGGTAACCAGTACATTGGAATGCTTTATATTCAGATGCTGTCACTTCTGTCTGCTGGAGGTTGTCAATTGTTGTTGTCTTGAAAGACTCCGTCCAATCTTGAGAACAAGAGCAGAAAGTGTGAAGAGGAAATTGACCGGCGTATTTACGCCATTGAGTTGTTGTTGGGTATGGAAGAGTTCCTAAAGTATGCTGGAACGTTTGACGAGGTTTTCAAACAAGACAAGAAAGGTGTTTTGAATGTTGACAAAATGGTTGTTCTTTTCATCAACTGTATAAATAACAATCTGCAATGAAGTAAGGGAGAGGGTAACAATCTGGTGAAGAATCACATGTATTTTCATTTATCACAGTACATGAGATTATTTGGTCCTCCAACTGGGTGGGACTCTGCCGCGAGTGAGAGCAATCATAAAACTGAAGTGAAGGCTCCTGCTAATAGAACTCAACAAAACAAGTCCACACTTATCAAGCAAACTTGCAACCGAGTGATGGAGTATCGAACTATTGATCAACTTGACCGTGAATTTGATTTGTTCGAACATAGACCTGTAACCGGACCAAATCATCCTAAGGAGGGTGGTTGGTCAGGTGGGTCTTCGTTTTGGATTGGTGTGATGAATGGTCTCCCTTACATGAAGTGGGATGGAAAAAAAAACTCAAGTTTACCCTGGTTTCCATCTGATGTTCTCAAATTTTGTTGCGATGTGGTCCTACCGGCTGTGGGCAGCAGCAAGGTTTTTGGAACCACGGAGCACAAGAGGTATGACAAATCTCGCGAGATGAAATTATTGTTTCGTGCCCACCCATCGTTTAAGTCTGATTCTGGACAATTGTCCAATGTATGGTACGATTAGGTTAATTTTCAACTTGACCTCCTTGATGGACGTGGACTGCAAGTTTATCCATGTCAGATTCTGTGCCTGCTTTACCTCGAAGGTCCTTTCCCCGTGGGTAGCTCCGTTAGTGGTTTTGAATTAGTGCACGATGGTTATTATGCCGTCGCTTGTTGCTTTGTTTCTACAGACCCCATACCGAGCAAGAGGGATAAAGGAAAAAAACACCATCATGCGTTGGTAAAGCAAGGGGAGCTGCGGAACAAATTGTATTTGTTCGACTGCAACGCCATTGAGTCCGAAGCTGCTGTTGTTAGAAACCATGGTAGTCCTGACCAATATTTTGTGCTGGGAAATTGTGAACAATGGTTGTTTAATTTCCGCGAGACAATGGCTTCACTGGAAAAGAAGGATTTACAATCAATAGTACGAGATGGTGAAAACAGCACATGACTTGAACAAACAAGTTTATTATCAGTTATATTTGTACTTAAATTGATTTCCGTTTTTTTCATTTTTCCAGTATACCGCAACGCCGTTGCAGAGAATCGTTCATATTTAACAATGCTGTTTCAGGAAATCACTTTTTTCGTATGTTTGATGGTATACTACCACTGTACAATTCTACTCACCTTTTCATGTGTATTTTGCGTTTTTCTATTTTCTGCAACGGCGTTGCACCAAATGCTCTTTTCCCGTATTTTGGATGGTATACTAGTACGGTACAGTCATACCCCCCTTTTCATGTGTATTTTGCGTTTTTCTATTTTCTGCAACGGCGTTGCACCAAATGCTCTTTTCCCGTATTTTGGATGGTATACTAGTATGGTACATATAAAAAGTGTGTCGTAACAAACAAACGTAAACGCAATCGGTCTTACGATCGATTGATTTAGTGAGCAAGGGTAATCATCTTAGACGCAGTCGATCGTATCGGCTGCAGGTTAATTACTCGTCGTATCGTCGTGTCGTTTTACAGCATATTACTGTGTAATTCTAAGCATACAAAACACATGTAATTAAGACACGAAACACATGCAAAACCATCTTCAATCGGTCTTTTGTTACCGTATAATTCACCGTGATATTCTTGGTGAATATCACATGTTATTGTACCTTATCATGTAGAATTAGTACTAGGTTGTACGCAGATTTTAGGGCATGATAGTGTTTTAGAGTTGTTAATTCTTCGAAGAGTGAGCTGATGGGGAAAACTCCCGCTAAGAGGCAATCCTCATGAAAAGTCGTTGACAATCATTCACTCAGGAATAACCTTAAGAATAAGGTTATTTGCCCTTATGACTTTTCGTGAGATATGCCCGCTTAGTACGCAGTGCGGTTACGCGTTACACGGTGGATTCTTTTCAGTCCCCTTCAGTCATAAATTCTCCAACCGTTAAGCGGCTGAATTCTATGACTTAACCTATTCATCGTGAGTCATTTATTGAATACCAAACTGTATCCAGTCTACCATCAAAGGCCCTATCAAAAGAAATGGGGAGGCATTTTGCCATTCATTCTGGCTTGTATCAAGGCATTTTGCCCTGATCCTTGCCCGATTGATATATTGTTGTTCCATGGATCAAATCATCCATTTTTTAAGTGCTCATTTTGAAGTGCTCATTGCAGATCAATCTCCTACCACATGCAACGAGAACAATGTTCCTGGAAAACAGCGCCACTCATTAGCTTTGTAAACAATTCAGCAATATTTGTTGAACCTGGTTCCTTTGCAACTCTGATAATTCCTGCTGCAATAGATTCGCGCGCCTTGTGGTATGCAATGCTGTTGTGCTTCTTCTTGCATGGGCTTTCAGGGCGTGTGACATTTGTGACAACAGAATCATTATCACAATACACATTGGTGCTTCCATCAATTGGAACACCCATCATTCTCAACTTGTACCTTAGACCTTCAACCAACTCGATTGCAATTTTCAAAGCAATGATTTCAGATCCAAAAGTTGATGTCTCAACTGTTGTTTGTCTTTTGGAAAACCAAATGATCGGTGCATTATTAATGAAGATAATAACACCGGTATGGGACCTCCTTGTTGCCTTGCATCCGGCATGATCAGCATCAACAAAACAACTCATCGTCACATGTTTTCCCAATGCTTCAGGCATATCTGCTGGTATGACTTCAGCAGCTCCAGGATAGAATTCAGACCAGTCACATTTTTGGAATTTACTCTCATCAATGCTTGGTACTGTATCATCAAAAACCAATTTCGACCTGTTGTACTTTTTCAAATACGCGAATATATGAAACAACTGGTTCAGATGTCCCTTTCTTGCTTGAGCCAAATACCTTGACATCAGCGAGACTGGCATTACAATGTCTAGCCTTCCTAATTCACAAATCCACCTGAGGACTCCAATCAAACCTTGATAGTAATTTTGCAATTCAGGATTCAATTCCTCTGATATATCAATTTCCGGTCGATAATCATGTGACAGTGGACTAGATGCCGATTTTGGTAGCTCCTTGTAGCCATCTTTTTCAGTTCCTAGCTCTTGTTCGACTGCTGCAACAGCGTTCGCCGTATACTTGGTGCTTGATAATGACCATCTTGGTTTTGAATCACCTTCAAATTAGAACTTTCCAATATCAGCTCCCAAATACAGAGTTGGCTCTTCAATCGTATCATCCTTCAGTTTGAACTTACGCTCAATGTTTTCAAGCTGGAACTTTGGATCTTCACCAGAACATAAGATATCATCAACATAAGCAATCAACATTGCCCAGTATCTGGATCCATCTTTCCTGGTTTCAATTCGTAAGTGCACATCTGGATCTGCTTTGCATGGGGAATATCCAAGATCCCTCAGATGTTGTGTGAGATATGATCTGAAAGATGCACCTGCCACCGGCATTCCATGTAATGCGCAATGCGCGAACTATCTTGCAAGGTCTTCCTGCAAGATCTGGAGGAAAGCCATCTTCAGCTCTCGCTCTTAGAAAGTATTTCTCCTTTATTGGGGCGGTCAAATATGCATTTTGAATGTCTGCTGAGAGAACCTTCAAATCATTCAGTTCTGCCAGCAAAAAGAATATCCTGACTGAATCACGACTGGGAACCGACGAGTAGGTATTTTCTTTTGCCACTGCAGGAACTTTATGACCGTCCCCTACCAACCTAGCCTTCCTTGTTAGGGATCCAAGCTTAATGTCAAAAATCATGTGGGTTGTTATTTCCTTGTGACCGACTGGAATAACATCATCATCAGAAAATTCAAACGCTGCCATATTGTTGGTCATTTCTTTGTGAATTGCTCTTTCCCAGTGATCAGTGCCTGTTTTCTTATCAATAGCCAGCGCTTGTTTGATTGAATGTGGCAATTCGACACCATATTTGTGAGTCTTCAACCAATACTTCGCTGTTTTGGCTGCCTTAAGGATTTGATCCTTTCTTCTCAAAATTTTGTGCACCCACCATCTGAATGCTGGTGACTTTTCAAGATTATTGTTGACAGCATATTCAGCTAGTTGCACTGGAAATGATTCTTTGACATCGCTTAGCTTACACCAAGATTCTGACCCGTCTTTCCAACTGGCAAGAATCCTCCAACCCCTAGTTGTTGGCTTATGGGTTTTCCTGCCATTTTTGGCTATAGTCGTGGCTTCCTCATCAGTTAGAGCAGTGTTGTCGCATTCATGATCAATGAGTTCATCTAGTAGAGTGAATATCCTTCCATCGTCATCAACAGAACTGTACAAACTCTCTGCAACAATATTTGCCGTGTATTCCTCAATGGTGCCATCAGGTAGTTGCAATTTGTACAGCCTCGTGTCTAGTATGGGATTCTCATTCCTTACTCCAATTGGTCTGTTTTGCAAATCTCGCACTCTATCCTTGACAATGCACCTGAGCCTTTCATCATTTCTTTCAATGATTACTTCATTCCCCAGATACTCATCTGGTTCATCTATATCTTCCACTGACGCTTCTGGCTCAGCCATTTCAAGTTTCAGATCAGATGATTTCACTGGTTGATCCTCAAATAGCTCCATCTGAGGCTCCGGGTAGTTTTCCTGGAAGAAGGACGCGCTATCTTTCACTTCATCACCAATCTTGGATTCAATTGATTTGTCGATTGCTTTCCATTCTTCTGAGGATATCTCTATCCCTCCATTCAAATTCTTTGACAGGCCTTATTGAATTCGTAGATATTGGTATTGCTGATTCAGTCAGGAGCCAAAAACAATCACCTCCACCTATCTTATTGCCACAGGGGCCCAACCATCAACCCAACCTTTCAACGCCGCGAGTGGAAGAATCACATTTATCGAAGTAAAACACAAAATCATACCATTCTGATGAAGTGTATAGCGCAATATCGGGCCTATAGCCATGGACCAATTCAAATGGAGTTCTCCCCATTGAAGAAGGGTTACTTGATGCTGTTCTCTGCCTGATATTAGCACATAGTTCACCACAAAATGACCATAATCTCCTCGGTGATTTCTTCTTTGCTGACTTGGTTGTGATTGCACTCCCAAGATGTCCAATCGCTTGTTCTGCTCGATTCTGGAATGGGCAATGCGGTTGTATGAATGTCTGATGAATATGGTTGCGCTTCACAATTGAATTCCAGTGGGTCTTGTAGGTTCTTGGAGATCCTTGTTCTGGAGCACCATCAGAAATCAAATGCTCTGGGATTCCAACTTCATGAATGAATATTTTCAATCCTTGATGCGCCTGTGATTTGTCCTGTATTGGTATAAATACTTCAAACCCATTTCCATTTGTAAAGATCTGCGCGCATTTTTCCTGTCTCATAATACTGGTAGTCCTGGCATGCCACGTATCAGTGTACCAGGTTCCTTGTGCAATTCTCTTGTTTCTGAAGCGCTGTGTAGGCAGCCTCTTCATCAATGGTAGTTGCAAATTCCTCAGTGCCTTCTGAGTTGTGACTTTCAATATCTGCTCAGCTTTCTTGAAACTAATGTTCCAAGTTTTGGCTAGGCGTTCACAATCAACTTTGTTTGGACCTTCAATAGTTATCACTAATGGCCCCCATTGATTTCTTCTATTCGAGAGATCTCCTTTCAAGTGTATTGTCAATTTCTTGCAAGTTAGGGGCTTGTTTTGATTTGTCTTCAGGAGCTTCCATGAAATCAAATTCTGTGTCATCAAACAAAAATTGGTCTACCCTTCGTGCGCTTGAAAGATTCGTTACTGAAGAAATCCGATGAGCAATATTGCCATCTGTTGCAATTTGGCATTCAGTTAGCATTCTTCTGGTTGATACCTGATGTAATCTCATCAGTTTGCATTGCTGAATGAGACTTGGATGCCTGTTCTCTAAGCTGGTCTTGGAGAGCATATCTGTAACGTTACTTGTAGGTTCTGTTACAATCGAACTTGTATCCATGGCTTGATCTTCTTCGGTCGACATGGCTTGAAGGCTGAACTGGTCCCCTGAAATTGGATCTCTATTGTAGATTGCTAACTCAGCCATCCTGAACTTCAGTGAATGTGGATCCCACGGGGTATCATTTGTTGCAATCAAATGTTGGCATTCATCAAGCTCCATTCTTGTTGGCTTCCTTGTGGGAAAATATGAAATCACATTTCTCATACTCAGTTTTATAAAAACTCTCTTCGGATCATCATCCTCCATTGGTGTTTGAATTGTGATTCCATGCTTGGATCTAGGATCAAACTGACGAGGTGTCTCCTCAACAGAATTGAAATTTCAATCCCTCACTTGATTTGGGCATATCAAGCTGTTCTTCAATTTGTTCCCAAAGTACAGCGCTTGATGAAACACTATGATATATACTTGGCCTGATGTTGGATTTGTCCAAGCAGTTGCACAACTTCCAATTGGGATCTTTTTGATTGGCTTGTACTCTTCAGAAAAGGGCGCAACATCAACGTGTGTTGTGATCTGATCAGGGTTTAGCAATATCATGTTGCTTCCAGCCGCAGTTGTGTCTGCATGTGAGTCTAACTCACAATATCCTTCTTCATTTTCTCCGTCATCAAAATCTAGGGGAATATTCATCTTGTATAATGACCGGCTCACCATTTTTAACAGTTTGTTCTCTAGCGTCCGGTTATTATGTCATTTCTTAGATTTTGATCCAAAGCTATCACCTGCGCCTTCATTTTCAGCTTCTTTCTTTTTGGTCTCAGCAGCCTTGAGATTTTTTTTCTTCTTTGCCTGTCTCATCTGGTAAAGCTCCTGACGCTGTTCTTTTGACATTGTTTTATAAACACTTGTTGGATAGGGCTTGCATTCAACTTTTCCTGTGAACGTTCCAGTTGTCTTCTGCTTCTTATTGCTGGTCGTGCCCACAGAATACACACCTCTGGAACCTCTTTTATGCTTCCCATTTGCAAGCTTCTTCAATCCAAGGCGATTGGTGAATAGGATAAGGCATTCATTGAAATTGTCCCGGTAATCCTTGCTCTCATCAATTGCATCTGCTTTTGCAGCATCAAGCCGCTCATCACTGATTGAATTGATAAAATCCCATACAAATCTCCTTTCATTGTGGTTCTTCTCAAATCTCAGGATTGTTCCATGAAAAGCAGTCCAGCTCCTCTTGTGTTTGTTCCAATCATAATTCTTAGCATCACCAGTGTAATGTGATTCTTTCATTTCCTGATAGGTTTTGTTCAGAACCATAGTGATATTGGTATCAGTGTAAGCATGCTGCATCAACAAAATGAATGCATTTCTAGCATTTCCTGAGTTCAGTTCAGTGTTTTGGAAATGTGCCACATATTCCCAACCAGGACCTTTTCTCGTTGCATCACATAACAACCTCCAGGCGACGCTGTTATCTTCATCATACTGGTGACCTGACAAAACACCACATCTTTCATTGTAGTCACTCCAAGTTGGATAGGTATCTGTTGGATTTTGCCCAACTGTACCAGACCTGGCTTCATCGGTAACTTCTTCCTTTTCTTGGGGCCTTATCACATACAAGATTGGGAAACCTTCAGAGTTGAATCTGTATCTCAAATTTTGTCGAAAGCCTTCCTCCCATTCTCTGAATTTTGTAAGGTCCTTTAACTCAGGTGGGGTTGCTTTTTCCTGTGATTTCACACTCGCCTCCATCATCTTGATTCTGAATTGCTGCAATTCCATATTCTTTGGGTTTGCGTTCCAGTCAATAGCTCTTGGTTTGACTCCAATCAATGGTTGATACCGGGCCCAACTTGCCCACGTGAGAAGCCTCAATGATAGCCTGTTACCATAGTGGGTACTTTTTGGATTAGGGCAGTCTGGACTGATAGATTTCAATCCATGCATGAATGATTTGATGCTTTCCTTGTTGAGGTCTGTAATTTCACGAATATTAGACATCCCTCCCCTCATAATTTCTTCAGCTGATTCATAGTTGATACCAAAATCCATCAAGCTGCTTCTGAAGGCAAGCTGTTCTGGATTCAGAAATCTTCCATTGTTGAACCCCCTGATTTTTATTTTTGGTTGGGATGACCTCCTTTCATACCATTCAGCCCTTAGGTTGACATCTAGTTGATTCTCATCTTCATCGCTGCTATCACTATCACTATCACTTCGATTAACGTCATCTGGATTTCTGTGTTGCTTCACCTGCATCTTGTATGGCTCTGATCCTTCTCTTTACTTCCTTGTCGATGACTCTTTTCCAAGTTGAGTTCATTTCTGGATCAGTCATAGCCTTTTCCATTACACGCATGATTGTTTTCTCATTCAATCTGTCTTCGTCCATACTTTCCTCGTCACTCTTACCATCCATAGTGATTCCTGGTAGATCTCGATCCACTTCCATTTTTGTTTCCTCCTCACTGCTGGAATCATAGTCATCATCGTCCTTTGGCTTTGCTTTTGATCTTGTTTTTCTTGCTGTAGCCATGATAGGGACGAGATTCAAATGTTCAAGCGATATTCAATGGAGTTTCTATGGTCGTTTCGATCAACGGACAATTTTCATTGGACGTTGTGATCGAATATTCAATCGGATGTGGTATGTGAATCGGAGGTGGTATGTGGAGAGAGAATGTAATCGAATCGAAGGATTGGATGTGAGAGATGGGTATTAATCGTTGGTGACTGTTGAGTGTGGTTTGCTTATCTATTTGTAATCGTATTTGTATATCCGGATCGAATTTTCGTTCCGGTTTGTTTACACTTTCTGACTATTCGGATCGAGTTTTCGTTCCGGTTATCTGTATTTGTGTGAGATTTTGCTTTTGTCGCAATTCAAGATTGTGAGCTTTTCTATCCAGTCTCAGGATTTGCTCTTTCTGTATTTCTGTGGTGAAAACCTGATGAATGTTTCATCGTCTTGTTTTCTGAGAATTTAGTGTTCTCTTTTCTTTTGGATCTTTGGATTTCCAAGTGCGTTTGAGATTTAGTGTTCTCATTTATATCTTTGGATTTTTTCGTTGCTCGCAGATGCTTGCAATCTGTTCCATCCAATCTGTTTCACCATAGAATACTTGAGGCTCAACCTTCTGGCTCACGTCATTCTTGTTTTCAGTGAAAGATCAGTGTTCTCGAATATTGATTCCTTTCAACTGATGCCAACCTGGGCGACTCTTTCAGCTGAATCGTCCAGCCCTTTTCCCTTGCTTGTTGCTGGATCTCGAAACCCGATGGAGCCTACCATCTTGGTTCGGTTCTTTGGTCTCTTCTTTCAGGGAGACCGCCCTGGTGTTGGTCTATCCCAGGGCTCCACAAGCAATTGCCCCTTTTACATCCTTGAGGGTTGATGCCGGTTGCTGATCAGGCTAATCCGGATTCATTGTCTTCGAGCTCAACTGCGTTTCTCGGTGGAAACGCCATTCGGTCCTCAGCATTGTAGGATGCTGGCCACAGCTTGTAGACGCCTTGGGTCTGATAAACTATAAAAAGTGTGTCGTAACAAACAAACGTAAACGCAATCGATCTTACAATCGATTGATTTAGTGAGCAAGGGTAATCATCTTAGACACAGTCGATCGTATCGGCTGCAGGTTAATTACTCGTCGTATCGTCGTGTCGTTTTACAGCATATTACTGTGTAATTCTAAGCATACAAAACACATGTAATTAAGACACGAAACACACGCAAAACCATCTTCGATCGGTCTTTTGTTACCGTATAATTCACCGTGATATTCTCGGTGAATATCACATGTTATTGTACCTTATCATGTAGAATTAGTACTAGGTTGTACGCAGATTTTAGGGCATGATAGTGTTTTAGAGTTGTTAATTCTTCGAAGAGTGAGCTGATGGGGAAAACTCCCGCTAAGAGGCAATCCTCATGAAAAGTCGTTGACAATCATTCACTCAGGAATAACCTTAAGAATAAGGTTATTTGCCCTTATGACTTTTCGTGAGATATGCCCGCTTAGTACGCAGTGCGGTTACGCGTTACACGGTGGATTCTTTTCATACAATCATACCCCCTTCTCATGTGTATTTTGCGTTTTTCTATTTTCTGCAACGGCGTTGCACCAAATGCCCTTTTCCCGTATTTTGGATGGTATACTAGTATGATACAATCATACCCCCCTTCTCATGTGTATTTTGCGTTTTTCTATTTTCTGCAACGGCGTTGCACCAAATGCCCTTTTCCCGTATTTTGGATGGTATACTAGTACGGTACAGTCGCACCCCCCTTTTGATGTGTATTTTGCGTTTTTCTATTTTCTGCAACGGCGTTGCACCAAATGCCCATTTTCCCGTATTTTGGATGGTATACTAGTACGGTACAGTCGTACCCCCCTTTTCATGTGTATTTTGTGTTTTTCTATTTTCTGCAACGGCGTTGCACCAAATGCCCTTTTCCCGTGTTTTGGATGGTATACTAGTATGGTACAATCATACCCCCCTTCTCATGTGTATTTTGCGTTTTTCTATTTTCTGCAACGGCGTTGCACCAAATGCCCTTTTCCCGTATTTTGGACGGTATAGTACTAGTACGGTACGGTCATACATTTTTTTTCATGAGTATCAACAAGTTATTATTATAATGGATTACTTCTTAGTATAGTTTTGCGTGATACATAGGCGCTCATAATATAACACCCTTCGTATTTGGGATTCGAACAGCTATGAAACACTAACGGATTAAAGAGCAGAGTATCCCCAGAACGCAACGGCACTTTGATACGGTACGTTGGGAAGACAAAATAATAAATCACTTCGTCAGTATGCATTCCTGACGGAGCTATGACTGTTAAATGAGTATAATTCATATCATCATCAACATGGAATCGAGAATGGTAATTTCGACCAATCGAAAAAGCTAACGCCTGTTTCCCAATGGCATTGAGCTGCGTACGAGTCAGAATCTGAGACAACACATCCATTTCATCCTCAACAAATGGATTGATGTCTGTTAAACTATGATGCATATGCTTCACAATTCTCACTGTCTTCTGTTCCAGCTCCAGTTTCATGTTTGGTTTCACATGACTTTTGAATACGTACTCACCATTGTTGGAAGACAATCTTTCTGGTCTAACTCCAATGATAGCATAATCATCGTTGATACTGCCGCGCTTCTGACCTCTGGCAACTGTCAGTTTGGATCCAACAATTTCTGGAGCAAACTTTCTTAACAGTTTCATATTATTCTTCGTAGCAAGGTGTCGCTTGGCAAATTTTCTGGAAACTTTTGCGAAAATGCGCAACGATGGATTATTCTCGTCAAACGCAACAATATGCTCATCGTTTGTACTATCCAATGTATCAAATTTATCTATCAACAAAGCCTGTTCCGGTTCATACTTTTTCTTTCCTCCTATTTTGCCACCCCAGTTTGTCTCCATGTACTATTTTCCTTTGACCACAGTTGTTCTGTATTTGTTTTTCAACGCTATTGTACTGACACCATCTTTGCAAGTACTACGCCTATTCCTTTCCTTCTTCATTGGTTTTATGTCGGACAACTTTGTATAAGTTTTATGGCTCGTTGACACTGGTGCTGCAATCCTAAGAAAGTTCAATGACATTCTCTGCTTTCTTCTTTTCTCATGTTTCCTATCTCTTTTTTGCTTCATAGCTCTGTCCGAGAACTGATTTCTCGTCATGGTTGGAGTAGGTGTAGCAATTCGAAGCCAATGATTCGTTGCCGTTAGTGGTTTTGCCCGTGGAGGAGGACACTCTGCCGCTTGCCGCTTTCCACTTGCCGCTTTCTGCTTTTTGCTTGACACTTTTCGCTTGCCGCTGTTGCTCTTGCTGCTTTCCGCTTGCCGCTTTTTGCTTGACACTTTTCGCTTTCCGCTGTTGCTCTTGCTGCCTTTTTGCCGCTGTGGCTGTTGCTGCCGTTTGCTGCTGTTGCTCTCGCTGTTGCCTGTGCCGCTGTGGCTGTCACTGCCGATTGCCGCTGTTGCTCTCGCTGCTCCTTGCTGCTGCCGCTGCCGCTGTGGCTGTCGCTGCCGATTGCCGCTGTTGCTCTCGCTGCTGCTGCTTCCGCTCTGGCTGTCGCTGCTGATTGCCGCTGTTGCTGTCGCTGCTGATTGCTGCTGCCGCTGTGGCTGTCGTTGCCGATTGCCGCTGTTGCTCTCGCTGCTGCTCTCGCTGCTGCCGCTGCCGCTGTGGCTGTCGCTGCCAATTGCCGCTGCCGCTGTGGCTGACGTTGCCGATTGCCGCTGTTAAAAGTAATACCACAACTATGAACGCATCAAAGGGCAACAGGAAAAAAAATTGTACCGACAACACAATTTCTACTACTACAAACACGGAAGAACAAAACACCATCAACCAGAGTAACGAACCAGCACTGAGCATTACCAACACAACCACTCCTACAGTAACGAACCAACAGAAAGAAAGAACAAAAACCAATGTGGTAGAGAAAACATCTAACGGAGAATGCTGCGATTTAGAGGATGTTGCGGAACTTGTCATGAAAAAATCCAATATGACAAATTGGCACAGGAAGTGGCAAAACACTTACGGCAACAAGGGAGGGAACCACATATAGGGGTGGGAAAGGTGGTAATGGTACCTAAACAAACGGAGGCAACCATGCAGGGAGAGGGGACTTATAATGCTGGCGACACAAGAGAACGAGCAGTAAGTACAATTACAGACGAATATGGGCTTATAACAGACAACGATATGCTTAAGGCTTTGAGTGATATGACTGAAACAGTGGACAAGCAGCTAAGGGATTACGTCAAAAAACATTGGTACCCCAACATGAAGTTCCCTATCAATGACAAGGTAATGGCGCATGTAATACAAAGGGCTGTTGGAGCAAGTGCGGTTATGAAGCCACCAAATATTCCACTTGCGTCATTCTGTTCCTTTTACAGGAAACGAGTAGGGACAGTACTGACTGCATTGAGGCACAACTCACAAACATTAGCGAGAAAAAACTGGATAGGTAAATACAGACGGGAGAATTGGTTGTTGAAATTAGGAATTTTGGAATCTATTTTTGGTCCGACAACACTAACATGCTGCCCGTTGATACTGATGATACTTCCGTACAGACGATTACAGAAAAGGTCGAGTCCCTATCACATTCTCTGGTACTGTTGCAGTTATTCAAGACACAGAATATGAGGACACAGGTATTTTAAACCCTAAATACAGAACATACAAAGACGCGGAAGATGAAGATTTTTATTATTTTGTTACAAGAATCATGTTGGCAATCAATCCGACAAATTCCAATTTCAAACAACGGAAGGAGAGGCACTTGCTGAGTGATATATTTACTATAGCAGATGAAGCATTTGCATTGGTACTGATCTACAATGAGCATCATGTGTGGGTGAACCAGCAGCGGCGAAAGGGTGATGCCACGATTCCGCGACAAAAAAAAAATTCTGTGATTCAGACAGTGGAAGCAGAAATGGATGGATGGAGGAAGGACAAGAGTTGTTCAGTGACTTGTGCGACAAAATTGGCGAGATGCGAAAACACCCAGAAACAGGAAGGAAATTGGAAGAAATGATGAGGGACAGATTTAGGAACGAAAGTTCAACAGATTACATGGCGATGCAAATATTACTAGTAGCAGCTCCACTAATTGTAGTGGACCAAAAAAGAAAAAGAAAAGAAACGTCTATATTGATCCGGCAATAACAGCATCGATGAATGAAAGTTTACCTATTGGTGAACTAATGTAGAAAATAACAGTACATACATAATACAAAACTACTACTAATCTTGAACTTAATTTTGAGAATATTAGAAATAATGGAGGATTCGTAATACGTTGCAATAGGAATAAATAAAGCATAATAGAATCTACATTTTAAAAAGGGAATATTGTAGTCAAGAAATAGAATTCACAACTATGGGAGCAGTATCGAATTGTTATTTGGGAGATTAATATTTTAGAATTAATACTGAGTAAAGATTTCTTTTTTATTCGTGAAAAGAATTAAGTTTTGTTCGTACGGAATAATAATTGGGTTCTGCTAGAGACTGAAATAAATTATTTTTATTCGAGAGTAGAGTAATGTGCATCACGCGCACAGAAATAGTGCTCTGTTAATTTATAGCCCGCCACTTGCCCGCAAATTTCAGGGTGTCCAGAAATAATGCCGTGTTAAAATCACGCACAAAATTTGTGCGCGAGAAGTAAATTCGAACCCCGCGAAACAGTTCTCGGACGCTATTTTCCTTTGACCACAGTTGTTCTGTATTTGTTTTTCAACGCTATTGTACTGACACCATCTTTGCAAGTACTACGCCTATTCCTTTCCTTCTTCATTGGTTTTATGTCGGACAACTTTGTATAAGTTTTATGGCTCGTTGACACTGGTGCTGCAATCCTAAGAAAGTTCAATGACATTCTCTGCTTTCTTCTTTTCTCATGTTTCCTATCTCTTTTTTGCTTCGTAGCTCTGTCCGAGAACTGATTTCTTGTCATGGTTGGAGTAGGTGTAGCAATTCGAAGCCAATGATTCGATGCCGTTAGTGGTTTCGCCCGTGGAGGAGGACACTCTGCCGCTTGCCGCTTTCCACTTGCCGCTTTCTGCTTTTTGCTTGACACTTTTCGCTTGCCGCTGTTGCTCTTGCTGCTTTCCGCTTGCCGCTTTTTGCTTGACACTTTTCGCTTTCCGCTGTTGCTCTTGCTGCCTTTTTGCCGCTGTGGCTGTTGCTGCCGTTTGCCGCTGTTGCTCTCGCTGTTGCCTGTGCCGCTGTGGCTGTCGCTGCCGATTGCCGCTGTTGCTCTCGCTGCTCCTTGCTGCTGCCGCTGCCGCTGTGGCTGTCGCTGCCGATTGCCGCTGTTGCTCTCGCTGCTGCTGCTGCCGCTCTGGCTGTCGCTGCTGATTGCCGCTGTTGCTGTCGCTGCTGCTTGCCGCTGCCGCTGTGGCTGTCGTTGCCGATTGCCGCTGTTGCTCTCGCTGCTGCCGCTGCCGCTGTGGCTGTCGCTGCCAATTGCCGCTGTTGCTCTCGCTGCTGCTTGCCGCTGCCGCTGTGGCTGTCGTTGCCGATTGCCGCTGTTAAAAGTAATACCACAACTATGAACGCATCAAAGGGCATACAAATTTTCAACAAGTAAAAGTGACCCAAGTTGGTGAGCAACAAACTTTGACTGTAAGCTAAGTACAAATTACTTATATCCAACTTCGAACGTAAGAATGACAACGGTTCGATAGATGTTATGCTAAGTATCAACCTTTGAACGTAAGAATGACACCAGTTCGATACATTTTCTGGTAAGTAACATTATGTTTTTTTTTTTTTTGGAACGGCGTTGCAACAAATGGTCTTTTTGTATTTAGTGTGATATGGTTCATACGACAGTACAACGAACTTCGAACGTAAGAATGACATTGGTCCGTTAATTATTATGTTCTTTTTTTTTTTTGCAACGGCGTTGCAACAAATTGTCTTTTTGTATTTACCGTGATATGGTCCATACGACAGTACAACGAACTTCGAACGTAAGAGTGACATTGGTCCGTTAAGTATTATATTTATTTTTTTTGCAACGGCGTTGCAACAAATGGTCTTTTTGTATTTAGTGTGATATGGTTCATACGATAGTATAGTTCATACCAAAGTACCTTTCTACAGTATTTTTTTTTTTTTTTTGCAACGGCGTTGCAACAAATGGTCTTTTTGTATTTAGCGTGATAAGGTTCATACGATAGTAGAGTTCATACCAAAGTACCTTTCTACAGTATAATTTTTTTTTTGCAACGGCGTTGCAACAAAGGGTCTTTTGTATTTAGCGTGATATGGTTCATACGATAGTAGAGTTCATACCAAAGTACCTTTCTACAGTTTTTTTTTTTTTTTTTCCAACGGCGTTGCAACAAATGTTTTTTTTGTATTTAGCGTGATATGGTTCATACGACAGTACAGTTCATACCAAAGTACCTTTCTACAGTATTACTTTTTTTTTTTGGCAACGGCGTTGCAACAAATTGTCTTTTTGTAATTAGTGTGATATGGTTCATATGATAGTACAGTTCATACCAAAGTACCTTTCTACACCACAAAATGCACCAATTCATCGATCGGATCAATTTCCTTTCTTTGCAACGGCATTGCAACAAAAGCCCTTTTTAGTATTTAGCGTGAGATGTTTCATACAAGTGTACCTTTCTACACAAATTGCACCAATTCAGCGATCGGACCATTTGTTTTTTGCCAACGGAGTTACAACCAATGCCCTTTTTCCTATTTAGCGCTACTAGGTGTTTCATAGGACTGTACTTTTCTACACAAAATGGAACAATTCAGCAATGGGGCCATTTTCAAAATTGGAAAATGTTCCTTTTTTTCTTTTCTTCTTCTCACCTTTCATCCCACCCAAAAAAACCTTTTTTCCGTTTTTCGGGAACGGCGTTTCCAATTACAAAAAATGGTTTTTTGATCTTAAGGGGTTCACACACAAAACCCCGCCCTTGCGTTGGTCGTTCTTTCTCCGGTTAGTGGTAGAACGTCTTTACGACAACAAGGACACGGTTACAGGCACCTTATACCTTATCGGTTTTTTGAGAAATGGTTTTTGAGAGATGATTACCACTGTCGCATCGCTACGTGAGTGGTGATCTCTTGTGAAAGAAGTTTCAACTTGTACTATCCTTCTTTCATTCAATGTTTGCTCGTAACTCGGGTAAACTAGATTCACACAACAGTGATTCTCATTGTTTTCAACCAATAAAAAGATTGTCTCAAATACTGATAACATTTTACATTGCCAATGACACCTACGACTAATAGTGCTCGCAAGCGTGGGGCCAATCCAAATTCAAATAAGAAAACGACAAGTTGTAAGAAGGGTAGATTGAAAGACCCACCACCCAATAGTCTTGACAAACATGATGCCGATCAAAGAGATCATCTACAGGCGGTAATTAGTAACCTTAGAAGGCTTTGAAGGATGAGTCATATGGAACAGAGGAGTTTGTGAGGAACCTCAGTGTGGAGGTTACAACATGTTTCACTGCATTGATGACAAAGGTTTACCTTGTATCCAAAATTATTGAATCCGAACCTACACCAGATTTCAGGAAGTCCATGTCTACTACTAAGTCTGCGGAAAAGAAGAAGGGGAAGGGAAAGAAGAAAAAACCCAATACCACCTTAAGTCACTTAGGCCCTATTCCACATCAAATAGACGTCATAGTGGATTTATTTTTGTTTGAAATTGACAACGGGGTGACTGGAGTGTTGGGATTTTTGAGCAGGAAGCAATTAACCGAGCGATTCAATGACTACGACATGGCGAACAAGTGGAATAGGTTCGAGTCACTGTTGCGGAATGTTAACGACACATCAGGCGTGGATGCTATCTATGGGCGCAATGTCGTCAACTATGTTACAATGAAGAAGTACATGATAATGTACCGTGAGATCTTGGTTTGGTACATGAAGAATGTAAAGTATCCACCAGGGTCGGATACTTCGTCTAAGGCTTTGTGTTTCCATACTAAAGGCGACAATTGTTCTCCCAGTCAGTTGAAAACATACGTCAGAGCAATGAAGAACTTCTTGGACTGCCTTATGGCAAAGACCTCTCTACGTGTTTCAATGACTCATAGCTGCAATCAGGTGGACTTAGACAAACATTTCAAGAAGCAGCGTATTGAATGCTTAAAATCCTTACCAACAGAACTGATCGAGTTTTTACCTACAAAAGATACGGATCTTATTGTGTCCAACAAAAAAATGATGAATATAACGGAACGAAAAACTGCTTTTCAGGAGGTCATTCGTGATTTTTGGTTACGCTTTCAAGGGAAGGCGAAACACATTTTTACCACCATCAACCTGGGTAACCTCGACATCAAAGTTTTGACACACGAAGATTTTTATCATTATTTCTTACCCGAATTAATTAACAATTCCTTCGTCTTGGGCACCACGGTACTTTTGGGGGAGAAGTGGGTTCCAGTAGGATTTCATCGACAAGGGGACACGAAAATTCCGGAAACGGGTAAAGTGTTATTACGACTCAATTCTCAATTGGTTTTCCACTACGTCATCCACTACAAGCACACGGTCTCCAACTATTACAACATACATTTTGAAATCGATGAGGACCGTGTCACCCTGTCACCATGCAAACATGGCACCGGAAAAATAGATCTGGCATATTTCAAGGTGGCGAAAGGAATCCTATATTTGGTGCATCAATGGTTGATAACAAAATTTGTCCACCACGGGACCAAGCTGGGGGTGAACGTGGTCGTTTCGTTGGAAACAGCATGTAGTTTGTTCATTTCTCAAGTACTATGTGCATCAATGATTCGAGTCAACGACGTTGGCTCGTCCTTTGATTGTTCAATTGACAATATTTGTAAGAGAATGATACCAAAAGTCTTCAAAACCAATAACAAAGGATTTGTCAGTTACGATCATGTGATGGAAACCATTGAAGATTTGGTATTGACCGAGAGGAATTTTCTAAAAGGAGCTATGGTCACCGAATCGACAGAGGGAAGTGTTCCGTATTTTCAAAGGAATGATCGATTGTACATTTTCCCGACGGCATGTGTTCTGAGTAAGACCAAATTTGCCCATGTCAATTTTGACGATAAACCAGAAGAACTTGTAACTGGTATTTTGGAACTGTCCGGATTGGAAGAACAACATAAGAATCAAACTTGTGTTACAAGATTCCTTCAATACGATGTTAACTCACAACAAGAGGTGCACCAACAAGTTTTTATGGAACACATTCCATACGTGTTCCATGAGATATTCGTAATTGATCCGGAAGTTCTCCAACGTCATACTTGGGTGGAAGAATTCATTCAGTATAGCTACCTTCCAGAAATGGGTACCATATTTACCCCGTTGACAGAAAAACTAGCATTATATTTGTTGGAAAAGTCGGATGATCTATCGTCGGCAAACCTTATAGTTCACTTTTTGGACGATAAGGTTGTCAACAATTATGGAAAGGAAACGGGAGAATTGAATCTGGCGTTCGAACACCTTCAGGGTCGTGACTTTGTTTTTTACAAACCATCGGACTTTCTAACTTGGGATTGCTTCAAAACATCAAAGGTTCAAATAAATGAGTTCAAGAAATCAAATAACACCTACCGGGTAGGATGGGTTACGTTCACTTTCAATACGACAAATGATTCCAAGCGTGGATTCATCCCACCCTGGGATGATGACGTTGACGGTGGCAATGTTGGCAAGACAAACAATCTCAACGAGGGGAGAAAGGGCATTAGTGGATTGTCAGTTACTGGTAAGGGTTCAAAAAATAAGCCCAACCAATCTAAAGAATCAGGAATTGACACAAGTAAGATTAGTGGATCGAAAGTTACCGGTAAGGGTTCGAAAAAAAGCCAAACCAATCTAAATAATCAGGAATTGACACAAGAAAGATTAGTGGATCGAAAGTTACTGGTAAGGGTTCGAAAAATAAGCCCAACAAATCTAAAGAATCAGGAATTCACACAAGTAAGGGTAATTCCAAGGATACTGGTTTGACCGACACAACGACTAAAACATGTGAAAAAAGGGTTCAAATGTAAGCGAAGAAATGATTATAGATGTTGCGAAAAGTCCTCTTAACGCCGTTGTAACCCTGCCAGATTTTCCTATCGAGATCAATGGAGATGAAACCACACATAGTTTTGAGTTATGTGTGCTGTTGAAAGATCAGGATCCAGAGATAATGTATCCTCTTTACGAAGTACACGAACAAGTTCGTTACACAAAAAAAAAATGGACCAGTTGTAATTGGAGAAGTTTATAGGTACTGTTTTGGCCCCTACAACCAATATGAACAAGTTCCGGGTTATTACTGTATTGTCAACAAAGGTAAGGTGGGGGAGCATCAAAAATTTTGCCCATACTTTAAGATTTCCGGTCTGAAAGAAACCAATCCTCGATGCATAAAAAAATTATCGGATTTAGTAAAATGCTACAGCAAGGATGTTGGGATTTGTGACCCGACGGATGGAAATGTGGAGGTATCCGAGTCATCTTCTGACACAACCAAAACAGGGTCAGAGTACACCAGTCCCACCAAATCGTCAAAGATTGGATGAGTGAGGCATACTATGCTACACCCAATGCAAGCATCCGTTTGTAACTTATCCATTATCATTCATAGTTTATTCAATCAATAGTATGAGAAATATTGATCCTGAAATTGCAGCCTACTATGACACCCATTCGCACAATAAACATAACTAATATTACTAGGACTACTAAATTTTAAAACTGACTCAAGTATAAGTCATAGATTTCTGGTCCATTCTGTTTCATAATTAAGAACAAAACCATGGTAAGCGTCTTGATGACCAATATTCATCCTGTAATGATTGTCTCTAATGACACACTTTTGCACAAACAAAATGACTAGCAGTATGAGCAATATTCATCATAAAATTGGAGCCAATGCCACACATTTGCACTCTAAAACTGACTAGGAATCACTATTTTGGTAAATGCATGTCCAGGGGGGACAAACATTATTCTAAAATTCATACTGACTAAAGTATCAGCCTGTTTCTTGTCCGGTTTGTTTCATAGTCTACCCCATTCATAGTATGAACACTATTCATCCTGAAATTGCAGTCAATGTCACACATTTGCACTCAAAACTGACTAGGACTCACTATTTTGGTACATGTATGGCCAGGGACAAACATTATTCTAAAATTCATACTGACTAAAGTATCAGCCTGACACTTGTCCAGTTGGTTTCGCAGTGTACCCCATCCATAGTATGAGCAATATTCATCCTGAAATTGCAGTCAACGCCACGCATTTGCACTCAAAAACTGACTAGGACTCACTATTTTGGTACATGCATGTCCAAGGACAAACATTATTCTAAAATTCATACTGACTAAAGTATCAGCCAGACACTTGTCCAGTTTGTTTTGTAGTGTACCCCATCCATAGTATGAGCAATATTCATCCTGAAATTGCAGTCAATGCCACACATTTCCACTCTAAAACTGACTAGGAATCACTATTTTGGTACATGCATGTCCAGGGACAAAAAATATTCTAAAATTCATACTAACTAAAGTATCAGCCTGTTTCTTGTCCAGATTGTTTCATAGTCTACCCCATCCATAGAATGAGCAATATTCATCCTGAAATTGCAGCCTATGTCACACATTTCCACTCTAAAACTGACTAGGACTCACTATTTTGGTACATGCATGTCCAGGGGGGACAAACATTATTCTAAAATTCATACTGACTAAAGTATCAGTCTGTTTCTTGTCCGGTTTGTTTCATAGTCTACCCCATCCATAGTATGAACAATATTCATCCTGAAATTGCAGTCAATGGCACACATTTGCACTCTAAAACTGACTAGGACTCACTATTTTGGTACATGCATGTCCAGGGGGGACAAAAATTATTCTAAAATTCATACTGACTAAAGTATCAGCCTGTTTCTTGTCCGGTTTGTTTCATAGTCTACCCCATCCATAGTATGAGCAATATTCATCCTGAAATTGCAGCCAATGTCACACATTTGCACTCTAAAACTGACTAGGACTCACTATTTTGGTACATGCATGTCCAGGGACAAACATTATTCTAAAATTCATACTGACCTAAGTATCAGCCTGTTTCTTGTCCGGTTTGTTTCATAGTCTACCCCATCCATAGTATGAACACTATTCATCCTGAAATTGCAGTCAATGCCACACATTTGCACTCAAAACCGACTAGGACTCACTATTTTGGTACATGCATGTCCAGGGACAAACATTATTCTAAAATTCATACTGACTAAAGTATCAGCCTGTTTCTTGTCCAGTTTGTTTCATAGTCTACCCCATCCATAGTATGAGCAATATTCATCCTGAAATTGCAGTCAATGGCACACATTTGCACTCAAAACTACCTAGGACTCAACATTTTGGTACATGCATGTCCAGGGACAAACATTATTCTAAAATTCATACTGACCTGAGTATCAGCCTGTTTCTTGTCCGGTTTGTTTCATAGTCTACCCCATCCATAGTATGAACACTATTCATCCTGAAATTGCAGTCAATTCCACACATTTGCACTCAAAACCGACTAGGACTCACTATTTTGGTACATGCATGTCCAGGGACAAACATTATTCTAAAATTCATACTGACTAAAGTATCAGCCTGTTTCTTGTCCAGTTTGTTTCATAGTCTACCCCATCCATAGTATGAGCAATATTCATCCTGAAATTGCAGCCAATGTCACACATTTGCACTCTAAAACTGACTAGGACTCACTATTTTGGTACATGCATGTCCAGGGGGGACAAAAATTATTCTAAAATTCATACTGACCTAAGTATCAGCCTGTTTCTTGTCCGGTTTGTTTCATAGTCTACCACATCCATAGTATGAACACTATTCATCCTGAAATTGCAGTCAATGCCACACATTTGAACTCAAAACTGACTAGGACTCACTATTTTGGTACATGCATGGCCAGGGACAAACATTATTCTAAAATTCATACTGACTAAAGTATCAGCCTGTTTCTTGTCCAGTTTGTTTCATAGTCTACCCCATCCATAGTATGAGCAATATTCATCCTGCAATTTCAGTCAATGCCACACATTTGCACTCTAAAACGGACTAGGACTCACTATTTCGGTACATGCATGTCCAGGGAAAAACATTATTCTAAAATTCATACTTACCTAATTATCAGCCTGCTTCTTGTCCAGTTTGTTTCATAGTCTACCACATCCATAGTATGAACACTATTCATCCTGAAATTGCAGCCAATGCCACACATTTGCACTCTAAAACGGACTAGGACTCACTATTTTGGTACATGCATGTCCAGGGACAAACATTATTCTAAAATTCATACTGACTAAAGTATCAGCCTGTTTCTTGTCCAGTTTGTTTCATAGTCTACCCCATCCATAGTATGAGCAATATTCATCCTGCAATTTCAGTCAATGCCACACATTTGCACTCTAAAACTGACTAGGACTCACTATTTCGGTACATGCATGTCCAGGGAAAAACATTATTCTAAAATTCATACTTACCTAATTATCAGCCTGCTTCTTGTCCAGTTTGTTTCATAGTCTACCACATCCATAGTATGAACACTATTCATCCTGAAATTGCAGCCAATGCCACACATTTGCACTCTAAAACGGACTAGGACTCACTATTTTGGTACATGCATGTCCAGGGACAAACATTATTCTAAAATTCATACTGACTAAAGTATCAGCCTGCTTCTTGTCCAGTTTGTTTTGTAGTGTACCCCATCCATAGTATGAACACTATTCATCCTGAAATTGCAGTCAATGTCACACATTTGCACTCAAAAACTGAGTAGGAATCACTATTTTGGTACATGCATGGCCAGGGACAAACATTATTAGAAAATTCATAATGACTAAAATATCAGCCTGAGACTTGTCAATATTGTTTCATAGTCTCCCCAATCCATAGTATGAGCAATATTCATCCAAACATTTCAGAAAATAAAACACTTTGGCACTCAAAAAGTAACTGAGAAACACTAATTTGGTTACTTGTTCATACAAAAATCAAAAAATAATAACCAAAAATTACGGAGACTACCCTTGGTACACCACATCTCTACGGAGGAATCGATCCACTGGACACGTTCACCACTATATCAATAACCAATCATACATGAGCGGGGAGAGTTACACTACATAAAGCTAGTCAGTTTTTGAACCATATAATTGATGTGCACCGTCCCAATACAATAATAAAAAAATTATACAAAAATAATACGTAGAACACACCTTGGACACACATCTACGGGGGAATCGATCCAAAGGACACGTTCACCTCTACCGGTATATCAAGAACCAATCATATCCAAAGGAGGAAAGTTACACTACTTAAGGCTAGTCTGTTTATGAGTCAGACAATTTATGTGCATCGTACCAATACAATATTAAAAAAATAGTACCAAGGAAGTACGAAGAATACATCTTGTACACATCTCTATGGAAGTATCGATCCACCGGACACGTTCATCTCTACGGTATATCAAGAACCAATCGCATGCAGACGAGGAAAGTTTCACTACTTAAAGCTTGTCTGTTTTTGAATCAGACTATTTACGTGCACCGTCATAGTGTTGGTGCCGGTACGTAACAATAGTAAGAATTATGCGTGTTCAGGAAAAAGCAGCCACAACCAAAAACTGAAAGTTACAACGCCTGGAGAAAACAACAAATACCAACTTTATGATTCGGCGTTGGAGTACGAACGTTAGGTGTACTGTGGTACAAATAGGTGCATGGCTGCGTTACAAATGGGAAATAACAGGAAAATGAAAAACAAAACACCTAAACCGACACACAAAACAATTGTTGTGTCAACCCGGGGTACTGTCTTGTCCAAGGATTACAACAAACAGATGCATGAGCTAAACAACGATGACAGAAACAACGACGGAAACCCGTTTCTATATCATTTCGAAACAGGATTTGATGCCTTGTGTGCCAAAAACGGACACTTGGTTAACACAATCCTTAGTGGATGCCAGAAGATAGAAGAAGTGCGACAAAGACTCAACAGCAAAAAATGACATTTTGAGGAGGACGAAGCTTTGAACATTTGGGAACAATGCTTCAAGTACATAACCGAGGAAGTATTTCCCGACTACAAAGAAGGGAACAATGACGGTATGGACCATGTATGGGCAATGGGAGTCATTCTTGCATACATTACATGTGGTTATCCCGCATTGAAAACATCGGAAGACATTAAGTGCTACGACAACGTGGGTATTGGACCGGAAGTAAAATCAATAGAACGAGAGAGAATGATACAAGACGGTCGTACTTTCCCGGCAAAAAAATGGAGTAATCTGACACCGGAGGCAAGAGAACACATAAAAGAATGTATACATTACCACCCTGGGAACCGTCCTTGTATGACGTACATTTGGTTCAACAACTGGCGCAAAAAGACGAATGAGGCAATCATCGAAACTGACAGATTGGAATGGTATTGCAGATCAAAAGACGATAACGAGTGGTACTCAACACAAGAAATATTGCCGCCAATTAAAGAAGAGAACATAAATAACAAAAACATGGAAAAAAATGTACCAAACATAAGTGGGATTCGTTCATGAACAAAGCAAGAAAACAGTCAAAAAAGAAAAAACAGAAAGTAAAAGAAGTGACAAACAGGGGGGAAAAGAGCGAACAAGACGAAAACGAGTGGAAAATTAAGAAATGGCTAAGTCTTTACGAAAAACGTTGGAATTCGCCGGAAGATTTAGAGGAATATAACAACTATCCCGTTCCTTGTGGAGCATGGGGACGCGTGAAACACTAACTCTGCAACTCTGTAAGGATTCCATTACAAAAAAAACCATGACAATATCGAAGGTATCACCGGTACAAATTAAGTGCAAAAAATAGAACGGAAATTATGTAAAATATCAACTTAAAAAGTCGATACATTCAAAAAAAATACTCATCAGAAAGCAACAAAACAACAACAACAAAATTTCCTCCGTTGAACCTACAAATTGTGATCCAATCCATAATTAATTCAGGGTGGAGTGTCAACCACCCAAAAAATAGAATTTACTGCAACGCCGTTGCAGAAAATTGAAAAACAATAAGTAAATAAATAAATACGGAATGATATGGTACCGATGGGTAAGTACAGTAGGGTAGGGAAGATCAAAATGTTTGGGTCCTCGCCAAAATTTTGAGGACTCCACATTCCAGAATATCACGGCACGCTCGACAATAAGATAGGCAGGCGACAGTACAAGAACAACACTCACAGATAGTACAATTAGTTGAAATACAGCTATTCCTTGGAGACAGTAAATCAAGAGCTTACAGTGTGTACAGTAGGAATGAAAAAAAATTACCAAACGATTCCTACAAACAACATTATTATCATAAAAATAGTGCGCCAAATCAATCAAAGGAAAAAACGGTAAGTTGAGGTGCACGAGTTAACAAAAAAATAATGGTAGAACTTAGTAGTAGTTGCAGTCCGGTGACAGGTAGAACCATTGTTACCAATAACACAAACAGCCCAAACAGCAGTGTATCGGGAAGTGACCGAACAAACACAAACGATAGCCAAACATATAAAACCACAGACAGTAGCAACAGAAATATTCTACAGACAACAAAAGACTCCGATAACATTAACTTGGAAAACAACATTGTCAAACATGTCAAAGAAAAAGCATTCAGGAAATTTAAATTCCCGCCAGAGATTAGATTCGTGAAGGCAACGATATTCAAAATTGCAAAACTAACGAATAACAATGAAATACCAAATACGATCGATATAAAGGACCAAAAGTGGAGTGGAATTTATTGCCGAGCAGTAGCTGCGTGTAGGCACAATGCTCAAACTCTTGCCAGGAAAAACTACAAAGGTACGCAACCAACAAGAAAATGATTGCCGGCATGCAATCTTTCATAGTCTATTCTAACATTTTGGTCCTATGGACACTGACACGTAGACGATAAAAGAAACAACCAGATACCAGATAGTTTCCCAGGAACGGTTCTAATCACGGACACCCAAGACGTGAACTCAGAAAATAGGTACCAATTGCACGAAGACTATCGGCGGAAAAATTCACCAGAATTCAAATACTTCATGAAAAGAATTCTTGGAGCGGTGTCACCAAAACAGACAGACTTCAAAAGAAAATCAGTCAGAATGACAGTCAGTAACATTTTCACCCCAAGCGATGAAGCTTTTGCATTGCTTTTCCTTTACAATGACTACGACTTGTGGGTAAACACAACAAAGAGCACGAGGTTGAGAAAAAAATTCACTGACGGTAAGTCAGGAAATAAGGAGGGGTGGAGTAACGAGGGACAAGATCTTTACGAATACCTAGTAAGCGAATTAGAAGAACGAAGGGAGGAACAACAGTCGAAAGAATTAGAGACGGAAATACTTAAAATCTACCAAAAGCAAAATGGCAATCGTAAACAACAAGATAAGGAGGAAGACGAAGAGGGAAAACAACGGAAGCAAAAACGTACCTTGGTTGAGATTCTAGGCGAAGATGATGAGGACTACAAATTTTTCATGGAATACAATAAAAATGAACAAGAGTAATTGGTGATATCAACATCATTAGAGTAAAACAGCTAGTTCATTATTATTTTATGGCTTGCACAATATTGTTCCGGATGTGCTGTTCGAATATAATACAATAAATGAGGTAATTTCAAAGGCTGATAAAATACTTTTGTATTTGTTTCAAAATATATTTGTTGCTTTTCGGTATTTGATAAGCATAGGGTGAATATTGTAAAATGCTGGAGAGTATTGCAAATGCGGATAAAATACTTTCTTATATGTACAAAAATATGGTTGTTGGCTTTTGATATTCGAAAAACGGAGTTAGAGTAATGTGAAAGCGACGTAACAGAATAGATTGATGGTTATCAAGAAGCTCAAACATTTGTGAAAAAAATCGTAATAACACTACGACAATATCATTGTACACAAAGGATATTATTACAAAACATGAGTTTCGTGTGGACAAAAACGAAAAATTAAATGGCGAATAAATATTATCGGGGTAAGCATGAAACAAAATTGTAGAATAGAAAGATTCTTAAGCAAGCATGAAAAGGGGCTGAAAAAAACGGTGGCGAAAATAGACCTACTTGAAATTGTTGTGTGCAAAAATAGGTAGAGAATTATTTATTGTGAGCGCAACAAAATGTTTCGGAATATTTTAAAACATTGTTAGGAAAGCACGAGCATCGTTTATGTGACGAAAACAAGTTCGTGAGCAGCGCTTTGAACCTCTGCTGTCTTTTCTTGAAAACAGCACACTTAACAAGAGATTGTTGCATGTGCGAACCTCTAGTGTGTGTTCTTCTTCGATTACTAAGTACTCCTATCAAACTTTGATCGTAAGAATGATTGTTGTTTGATCACTAAGTATCAAATTTGGGTGTCAGAATGAGGACGACGAAAACAAGAAGTTCGTGAGCAGCGCTTCGAACCTCTGCTGTCTTTTCTTGAAAACAGCACACTTAACAAGAGATTGGTGCATGTGTGAACCTCTAGTGTGTCTTCTTCTTCGATTACTAAGGATCAAACTTCGATCGTAAGAATGATTGTTGTGACGATTGCACCTCTGGTTTGATCGTAGTACGTACGTCAGTAAGAGTACCGTAGTTTTCTCGTACTACATGAAATTCGAATCCGTTTGAATTTCCGTTGGAATTTTCTTCTATGTTCTGAATCTACGTGCTAGTACTGAATGTATGTACGTGTTTTCCTACACGTTTCTCCTAATAAATTATTTCTAGTACTGCATTTGTGTAGAAATCTACAGCCGTACTAGATTGCTACACAATTTTCGTACTAGATAATTACTGGTGATGTATTTGCGTAGAAATCTACAACAGTATCTTTCTACACAATTTTCGTACTAGATAATTTCTGGTAACGGATTTGCGTAGCATTCTACGCCAGTAGGTTTCTACACAATTTTCGTACTAGATAATTTCTGGTAACGAATTTCCGTAGCATTCTACGGCAGTAGCTTTCTACACAATTATTTGTTCTACTAGATAATTTCTGGTAACAAATTTGCGTACAAATCTACAGCAGTATCCAAATGGCACAAAAGAGACTATTTTTGGTGTAAATCCAGAGCACAAACTGACTTATTGGGTAATGACTCCCAAACCATCCAGTCCAAGCCATGAATATATATCTCATGACTCATCAAATGCATATTGGGAACATCTTTGTCACACAGAATGCTGGAAATGTTGTGGTTTGTCTCTCCAAATGGCAAACATGAGGGTATTTTTGGTGCAATTACAGGAGGGCACAAACTGACTTATTGGGTAATGACTCCAAAAGTATCCGGTCCAAGCCATGAATACATTTATCATGACTCATCAAATGCATATTGATAACAACTTTGTCACACAGAATGCCAGAAATGTTTGGGTTTGTCTCTCCAAATGGCAAACATGAGGGTATATTGGATGAAATTACAGGGCACAAACTGACTTATTGGGTAATCACTCCAAAAGTATCCGGTCCAAGCCATGAATACATTTATCATGACTCATTAAATGCATATTGATAACAACTTTGTCACACAGAATGCCAGAAATGTTTGGGTTTGTCTCTCCAAATGGCAAACATGAGGGTATTTTTGGTGCAATTACAGGGCACAAACTGACTTATTGGGTAATTGTTTGAAGGGCTCTGAAAATGGAGGTGAACAGTCGGTATTTGGTAGTTTAACTTTGTTGGTTATTACATTGTCTTAACACTAAAATTATGAGCGGACGAATCCACTCTTTCCTAAGATCACTAGAATTGGTGCATCGGTCTGTTAATACTCCAATGCACACACAAAATCATTAATATTCGTACCGGTCCAGTGCATTCCTCACATGCCCTGTACCTTTATTACCAGGGGCTGTAGGCCTTTACCTTGTGCCCTGTAGATTCTAGTACATAGGGACCTATTTTTAGTAAGTAGGAGAACCGGAACCGGTAAGTGGTAAAATCCCATTCCCACTTCCATTCCCGTTGGTCAATTCCTGTAGAAACAGGATGACTCGTACGATCGATCACGAGACTCATTCATTCACTCGCGTCTCATTCATTCACTCGCGTCTCATTCGTGTTTCATTCTACTTCATTCGTGTCTCATTCATTCGTTCGTGTCTCATTCATTCATTCATGTCTCATTCATTCATTCATTCGTGCGAGAAGATTCCTGTAGAAGCAAGATGACTAGTATGATCGAAACTCTTGTTCGATCGACTTCAAACACACTTCCCTGCTTCAAAGGAATCATCCAACTCTCTTCAAATGCTCAGAGATAAAGATCAAACGCGGTGGTGGCCATTTCAATAGTGGCTCCTTGTATGCCTTTCAGTTTTTCCGTTGTATAGTACACTGTTTCGCTGCTGTCGTCACTGTGACTATCACTATCACTATCACTGCCACTGCTGTCGCTTGGGCTGCTGCTGCTGCTTGTACTTGAAACTTCATCGTCGCTATCGTCGGTCTTGTTCCTCTTCTTGTCCTCGCCAGTGATGTCCAGTTGGTCCGGTTGATCGACAGCATTGTCCAATTGTTCGACTTCGGGCCCCACGGTGTTTCCAGTACTTAAGCCAAGATTTTCCGGTGGTCCAAAGATGTCTTTCGATAATTGGAATTCTCGTTCAGCTTCTTGTATCTCCGGTGTAACATCCTTATCCGCTTGTTGTTGTCTTCCTGCCCGGCCTTCCTTGCTCTGGCTTCTTCTTTGTGCGCGCTCTGCTCTTTCAGCTCTTTGCCTCTCTGCGTCTTTGTTGTTCTGTCTCCGTTGTGCTCGCTCTGCTCTTTCAGAGCGGCCTTTGTTGTTCTCCATTTCAAATTCAAATTCAGGTTGCAAGGGAATAGTGAAGTGGCGGCTCCCCCACTTGCAGACTCAAATTGAACTCTGATTACTGTTCGTTATATATAAAAATTGTCGTATTCCGATTCGTATTCCGATTCGTATTCCGATCCGTAGTAAATTGTCGTATTTCGAGCCGAAGTAAATTGTCGTATTCTTGCCCGTCGTATTCCGCAAATCGATGCGTATTTCTGTAAATTGATGCGTATTCCGCAAATGTGGATTCTGATGTCTATCCCGTAAATTGTCGTACTCCTATTCCGACAAAAAAATTATGTAATTGGCCCAATCGATTCTGGTGTGTCGATACCAATCCTGCTTTTGTTTGTTTCTTGATAATAATCGGCCCTATCGCTTCTGGGGTGGCGAAATAATCGGCTCCTTGTAAAACGGTCCTATCGCTTCTGGTGTGGCGAATAATCGGCTCCTTGTAAAACGGTCCTATCGCTTCTGGTGTGGCGAATAATCGGCTCCTTGTAAAATCGGTCCTATCGCTTCTGGTGTGGCGAATAATTGGTCCGTAAGTTGTCGTACTCCTATTCCGACAGAAAGAAAAAAAATATGTAATTGGCCCAATCGCTTCTGGTGTGGCGATACCAATCCTGCTGTTGTGTTGATAATAATCGGCCCTATCGATTCTGGTGTGTCGATACCGATCCTGCTGTTGAAAATGTCGCTTGCTCTGAGGTCCAATCTTGGTGGACAAAAAAAATATTCTTCCGGTAATGCGCGGAGAAAGAGAAACGTAGTAAGGCGCTGACTCCAATGGCGGCCAGCCGTCCGCTGAAGAAGGTGCGGATGAAAAGTAACTGTAGAAAAATCGCTGACTCCGAATGGTGGCCAGCAGTCCGCTGAAGAAGGTGCGGACGAAAAGTGAATCGTAGAAAGTTCCGCTGAAGACGCGCGGATGAAAAGAAACTGTAGAAAAGTCGCTGGCTCCGAATGGTGGCCAGCAGTCCGCTGAAGAAGGTGCGGACGAAAGAAATGAAATGTAGAAAGAAATGAATCGCTGACTTCGATGATTAGTCAGCCTGCTGTAGAAATAAGAAAAGTCTCTTCTTCGACCAAGTTCCAACCTCGGGAGCGCTCCGTAACGAAGAATTCTTCGAAGAATGTTTGAAGGGCTCTGAAAATGGAGGTGAACAGTCGGTATTTGGTAGTTTAACTTTGTTGGTTATTACATGAAATCGTTACTTGAAAAAAAGTGAGCAGAAATTGCTCTGTTACTAAAATTCACCATGTTGGTGCATTGGCCCGCTAATACTCCAATGCACACACTAAATCACTAATAATCGCATCGGCCCGCTAATACTCCGATGCTCTGCACGTGTCCTTTGTACCAATGGGCTGTAGAGATTACCTTGTGCCCTGTAGATTCTAGTACATAGGGACCTATTTTTAGTAAGTAGGAGAACCGGAACCGGTAAGTGGTAAAATCCCATTCCCACTTCCATTCCCGTTGGTCAATTCCTGTAGAAACAGGATGACTCGTACGATCGATCACGAGACTCATTCATTCACTCGCGTCTCATTCATTCACTCGCGTCTCATTCGTGTTTCATTCTACTTCATTCGTGTCTCATTCATTCGTTCGTGTCTCATTCATTCATTCATGTCTCATTCATTCATTCATTCGTGCGAGAAGATTCCTGTAGAAGCAAGATGACTAGTATGATCGAAACTCTTGTTCGATCGACTTCAAACAGTAATGACTCCAAAAGTATCCGGTCCAAGCCATGAATACATTTATCATGACTCATTAAATGCATATTGATAACAACTTTGCCACACAAAATGCTGGAAATGTTGTAGCTTATCTCTCCAAATGGCAAACATGAGGGTATTTTTGGTGAAATTACAGGAGGGCACAAACTGACTTATTGGGTAATGACTCCAAAAGTATCCGGTCCAAGCCATGAATATATATCTCATGACTCATCAAATGCATATTGGGAACAACTTTGTCACACAGAATACTGGAAATGTTGGGGTTTGTCTCTCCAAAAATGGCAAACATGAGGGTATTTTTGGTGCAATTACAGGGCACAAACTGACTTATTGGGTAATGACTCCAAAAGTATCCGGTCCAAGCCATGAATACATTTAACATGACTCATCAAATGCATATTGGGAACAACTTAGTCACACAGAATGCCAGAAATGTTTGGGTTTGTCTCTCCAAATGGCAAACATGAGGGTATTTTTGGTGAAACTACAGGGCACAAACTGACTTATTGGGTAATGACTCCAAAAGTATCCGGTCCAAGCCATGAATACATTTATCATGACTCATTAAATGCATATTGATAACAACTTTGCCACACAAAATGCTGGAAATGTTGTAGCTTATCTCTCCAAATGGCAAAAATGAGGGTATTTTTGGTGAAATTACAGGGCACAAACTGGCTTATTGGGTAATGACTCCAAAAGTATCCGGTCCAAGCCGTGAATACATTTATCATGACTCATCAAATGCATATTGATAACAACTTTGCCACACAAAATGCTGGAAATGTTGTGGCTTATCTCTCGAAATGGCAAAAATGAGGGTATTTTTGGTGCAATTCCAGGGCACAAACTGACTTACTGGGTAATGACTCCAAGAGTATCCGGTAAAAGCCAGGAATACATTTATTATGACTCATCAATATTGTTTTATAGTCTACCCCATCCATAGTATGAGCAACATTCATCCTGAAATTGCAGCCAATGACACACTTTTGCACTCAAAAACTGACTAACAATCACTATTTTGGTAGTACATGCATGTCAAGGGACAAACATTATTATAAAATTCATACTGACTAAAGTATCAGGAGGAGAAATATCAATATTGTTTCATAGTCTACCCAATCCAAAGTATGAGCAATATTCATCCTTCAATTGCCTCAAATGACACACTTTTGCACTCAAAAAGTGACTAGTAATCACTATTTTGGTACATGCATGGCCAGGGACAAACAGTATTATAACATTCATACTGACTAAAGTATCCGGAGGAGAAACGTCAATATTGTTTCATAGTCTACTCAATACATAGTATGAGCAACATTCGTCCTTCAATTGCCTCGAATGACACACTTTTGCACTCAAAACCTGACTAACAATCACTATTTTGGTACATGATGCATGGCTCGGGACAAACATTATTATAAAATTCATACTGACTAAAGTATCAGGAGGAGAAATGTCAATATTGTTTCATAGTCTACCCAATCCAAAGTATGAGCAATATTCATCCTTCAATTGCCTCGAATGACACACTTTTGCACTCAAAAAGTGACTAACAATCACTATTTTCGTACATGATGCATGGTCAGGGACAAACATTATTATAAAATTCATACTGACTAAAGTATCAGGAGGAGAAATGTCAATATTGTTTCATAGTCTACCCAATACATAGTATGAGCAATATTCATCCTTCAATTACCTCGAATGACACACTTTTGCACTCAAAAGTGACTAACAATCACTATTTTCATACATAATGCATGGCCAGGGACAATCATAATTGTAACATTCATACTGACTAAAGTATCAGGAGGAGAAATGTCAATATTGTTTCATAGTCTACCCAATACAAAGTATGAGCAATATTCATCCTTCAATTGCCTCAAATGACACACTTTTGCACTCAAAAAGTGACTAGCAATCACTATTTTCGTACATGCATGGCCAGGGACAAACAGTATTATAAAATTCATACTGACTAAAGTATCAGCCTGAGAATTGTCAATATTGTTTCATAGTCTACCCAATACATAGTATGAGCAATATTCATCCTTCAATTACCTCGAATGACACACTTTTGCACTCAAACCTGACTAACAATCGCTATTTTGGTACATGATGCATGGCTAGGGACAAACATTATTATAACATTCATACTGACTAAGGTATCAGGAGGAGAAATGTCAATATTGTTTCATAGTCTACCCAATCCAAAGTATGAGCAATATTCATCCTTCAATTGCCTCGAATGACACACTTTTGCACTCAAAAAGTGACTAGCAATCACTATTTTGGTACATGCATGGCTAGGGACAAACATTATTATGAAATTCATAATGACTAAAGTATCAGCCTGAGACTTGTCAATATTGTGTCATAGTCGACTCCATCTATAGTATGAGTAATATTCATCCTGAAATTGCAGCCAATGACACACATTTGCACTCAAAAACTGACTAGCACTCACTATTTTGGTACATGCATGTCCAGGGACAATCATCATTCTAAAATTAATACTGACTAAAGTATCAGCCTGAGACTTGTCAATATTGTGTCATAGTCTACCCCATCCATAGTATGAGCAATATTGATCCTGAAATTGCTGCCAATGACACACTTTTGCACTCAAAAAGTGACCAGGAAACACTAGTATTTTGGTTACTTAATCCAAAAATCAAGAAATACAAAAAAAAATATGGTAACTACCATGTGTACACGGCTCAACGGATGACTCGAACCCCCGGACACAATGGCATGATCAATATTAAGAACCAATCATATCCTGATGAGGAAAGTTACACTACTTAAAGTTAGTCTGTTTTTCAATCAGACAATTTCTGTGCAACGTGGTGGTGGTGGTGGTGGTGCCGGTATGTAACAGTAATAAATTGGCAAGAACTCTGTAAGGATTCCATTCCAAAAATAAGAGCATAATCTCCGAGGTACAATCGGTACAAATTAAGTAAACAAAAAAATAGAACGAAAATGAAGTAAAATATCACATAAAGACGTTGGTACATTCGAAAAATGTACTCCGTAGAAACTAACAAAACAACAAAAAGGACATTTCTTCCGTTGAACATATAGATTGTGGTCTGCGCCAAAATTAATTAAGGGGGTAGCGTCAACCATATTGCATGAGTCCCCCCCCCCAAAAAAAGAGGCATTTCCTGCAACGCCGTTGCAGAAAATGGAAAAACAATAAATAATAGAATACGGAATGATACGGTACAGTACGGTAGGGTAAGGAACATCAAAATGTTTGGATCCGCGCCAAAATTTTCAGGACACCACATTCCAGAAGATCACAGCACGCTCGAAAAAAAGATAGGCATCCACCAGTAAAACAACACTCACAGGTAGTACAATTAATAGTAATACAGCAATCACTACCGGGAGGCAGTAAATCAAGCACTTACAGTGCGTACAGTAGGAATGAAAAAAAAATGCCAAACGCTTGTTCCTACAAACAACATTATTATCATAAAAATAGCGCGCCAAATCAATCAAAGGAAAAAACGGTAAGTTGAGGTGCATGATTTAACAAAAAATAATGGTAGAACTTAGTAGTTGCAGTCCGGTGACAGGTAGAACCATTGTTACCAATAACACAAACAGCCCAAACAGCAGTGTATCGGGAAGTGACCGAACAAACACAAACGATAGCCAAACATATAAAACCACAGACAGTAGCAACAGAAATATTCTACAGACAACGGAAGACTCCGATAACATTAACTTGGAAAAGAGCATTATCAAATATGTCAAAGAAAAAGCATTCAGGAAATTTAAATTCCCGCCAGAGATTAGATTCGTGAAGGCAACGATATTCAAAATTGTAAAACAAACGAATAACAATGAAATACCAAATACAATCAATATAAAAGACCAAAAGTGGAGTGGAATTTATTGCCGAGCAGTAGCTGCGTGTAGGCACAATGCTCAAACTCTTGCCAGGAAAAACTACAAAGGTACGCAACCAACAAGAAAATGATTGCCGGCATGCAATCTTTCATAATCCATTCTAACATTTTGGTCATATGGACACTGACACGTGGACGATAAAAGAAACAACCAGATACCAGATAGTTTCCCAGGAACGGTTCTAATCACGGACACCCAAGACGTGAACTCAGAAAATAGGTACCAATTGCACGAAGACTATCGGCGGAAAAATTCACCAGAATTCAAATACTTCATGAAAAGAATTCTTGGAGCGGTGTCACCAAAACAGACAGACTTCAAAAAGCGATGAAGCTTTTGCATTGCTTTTCCTTTACAACGACTACGACTTGTGGGTAAACACAACAAAGAGCACGAGGTTGAGAAAAAAATTCACTGACGGTAAGTCAGGAAATAAGGAGGGGTGGAGTAATGAGGGACAAGATCTTTACGAATACCTAGTAAGCAAATTAGAAGAACAAAGGGAGGAACAACAGTCGAAAGATTAGAGACGGAAATACTTAAAATGTACCAAAAGCAAAATGGCAATCGTAAACAACAAGATAAGGAGGAGGACAAAGAGGAAAAAAAACGGAAGCAAAAACGTAGCTTGCTTGAGATTCTAGGCGAAGATGATGAGGACTACAATTTTTTTATCGAATACAATAAAAACGAACAAGAGTAATTGGTGATATCAACATCATCATAGTAGAACGGCTAGTTCATTATTATTTTATGGCTTGCACAATATTGTTCCGGGTCTTCTGTTTGAATATAATACAGTAAATGAGGTAATTTCAAAGGCTGATAAAATACTTTCGTATTTGTTACAAAATATGTTTGTTGTATTTCCGTATTTGATAAGCGTAGCGTGAATATTGTAAAATGTCGGAGAGTATTGCAAATGTGGATAAAATACTTTCTTATTAGTACAAAAATATGGTTGTTGGCTTTTGATATTCGAAAAACGTAGTGTGAGTAATGTGGAAGCGACGTAACAGAATAGATTGATGGTTATCAAGAAGCTCGTATATTTGTTCAGAAATTGGTATCAACGCTACAACAATATCAGTGTACATAGAGGATATTATTACAAAACATGAGTTTTGTGTGGAAAATAACAAAAATTGAATGACGAATAGATATTAACGGGGTAAGCATGAAACAAAATTGTAGAATAGAAAGATTCTGAAGCAAGCATGGTACGAGGGCTAAAAAAGATGGTGGCGAAAATAGACCTACTTGAAATTGTTGCGTGCAAAAATAGGTAGAGAATTATTTATTGTGAGCGCAACAAAATGTTTCGGAATATTTTAAAACATCGCACAAATTTGACGAAAGCACGAGCATCCTTTATGTGACGTAGGCTATTGAGGCTATCACAAATGTAGTGAGTGATAGCTACATTTTTGGTCACAAATGCTCCATAATAATTCAGAAATCTACTCCGCGACCAAAGTGCTTAACAAACCTACTTCGGTAATCTACTTTGCCGAGCAAACCTACTTTGGAGATCTACTTTGTTGAGCAAATCTACTTCAATAATCTACTACTTCGCCGAGCCAATCTACTTCAGTAATCATCTACTACTTCTCCTCGCCGAGCCAATCTACTTTGGTAATCTACTTTGCCGAGCCAATCTACTTTGGTAATCTACTTTGCTGAGCAAATCTACTTCAGTAGTCTACTACTTAGCCGAGCAAATCTACTTCAATAATCTACCTCAATTTCACTTAGGTTCCCTCCATTTCCGGAATGGCAATTTTTGCAGGAGTTAATCTCAAGAACCAGACATCGCCTGGTAATTCTGAAAATAGCCCCAAACAGCTGAAAGTCTCTATTGTTACAAGTTTGCTTCAGAATGACCATGCAATGTCTGGTTCTCGAGATCAACTCCTGCAAAAAAAAGAGGCTTATCTAAACACCCAAAAAAAACTTTGGAGAACCAGATGTTTTTAATGTAATTAAAATAACAGATTTTTACCTGATTCTTCTGGCTATGCCTGCGCGCGCACGCGCGCGCATGCCAGCCACGGATAAGGGACAGACCATAAAAACAGAAAAGGGGTAAAGGACAGACCAAAAAACGGAAAAAGCACAGACCATAAAAAAGGACAGACCATAAAAAAGGAAAAAGGACAGACCATAAAAACAGAAAAAGGACAGACCATAAAAATGGAAAAAGGACAGACCATCAAGTACATGCCAAGCAGTACAAGTACTACTACAGGTACTACTACCAGTAGTAATACAAGTACCACATAGACAGTACACACTAATTTGCAATTAAAAATTAGAAAATCACATATTTTGTGTGATTGAACCATGAATATTGTTCCTGTTATGGATAAGTTGACTCATGAAAGAAACAGAAGTGAGTTATCTGTCATAGTTTGTCTGTCACCTCTTCATAAGTGCATTTGGGTACTGGATTTAGAGGAAAAATAGACACTAATTTGCAATTAAAAATTAGAAAATCAGATATTTTGTGTGATTGAACAATGAATATTGTTCCTGTTATGGATGAGATGAATCATGAAAGAAACAGAAGTGAGTTATCTGTCATAGTTTATCTGTCACCACCTAATTCATACATTTGGGTACTGGATTTGGAGGAAAAATACACACTAATTTGCAATTAAAAAATAGAAATCAGATATTTTGTGTGATTGAACCATGAATATTGTTCCTGTTATGGATAAGTTGACTCATGAAAGAAACAGAAGTGAGTTATCTGTCATAGTTTGTGTGTTACCACCTAATTAGTAGTACATTTGGGTACTTGATTTGGAGAAACAATACACACTAATTTGCAATTAAAAATTAGAAAATCAGATATTTTGTGTGATTGAACCATGAATATTGTTCCTGTTGTGGATGAGATGAATCATGAAAGAAACAGAAGTGAGTTATCTGTCATAGTTTGTCTGTCACCACTTAATAAGTGCATTTGGGTACTTGATTTGGAGAAAAAATACATACTAATTTGCAATTAAAAATTAGAAAATCAGATATTTTGTGTGATTGAACCATGAATATTGTTCCTGTTATGGATGAGATGAATCATGAAAGAAACAGAAGTGAGTTATTTGTCACAGTTTGTGTGTCACCACCTAATTAGTGCATTGAGGTACTGGGTTTGGAGGAAAAATACACACTAATTTGCAATTAAAAATTAGAAAATCAGATATTTTGTGTGATTGAACAATGAATATTGTTCCTGTTATGGATGAGATGAATCATGAAAGAAACAGAAGTGAGTTATCTGTCATAGTTTATCTGTCACCACCTAATTAATACATTTGGGTACTGGATTTGGAGGAAAAATACACACTAATTTGCAATTAAAAAATAGAAAATCAGATATTTTGTGTGATTGAACCATGAATATTGTTCCTGTTATGGATAAGTTGACTCATGAAAGAAACAGAAGTGAGTTATCTGTCATAGTTTGTGTGTTACCACCTAATTAGTAGTACATTTGGGTACTTGATTTGGAGAAACAATACACACTAATTTGCAATTAAAAATTAGAAAATCAGATATTTTGTGTGATTGAACCATGAATATTGTTCCTGTTTTGGATGAGATGAATCATGAAAGAAACAGAAGTGAGTTATCTGTCATAGTTTGTGTGTCACCACCTAATTAGTGCATTCGGGTACTTGGTTTGGAGAAAAAATACACACTAATTTGCAATTAAAAAATAGAAAATCAGATATTTTGTGTGATTGAACCATCAAAATTGTTCCTGTTATGGATGAGATGAATCATGAAAGAAACAGAAGTGAGTTATCTGTCATAGTTTGTCTGTCACCACCTAATTAGTACATTTGGGTACTTGATTTGGAGAAACAATACACACTAATTTGCAATTAAAAATTAGAAAATCAGATATTTTGTGTGATTGAACCATGAATACTGTTCCTGTTATGGATGAGATGAATCATGAAAGAAACAGAAGTGAGTTATCTGTCATAGTTTGTGTGTCACCACCTAATTAGTGCATTTGTGTACTGGATTTGGAGGAAAAATACACACTAATTTACAATCAAAAATTCCAAATTCAGATATTTTGTGTGATTGAACCATGAATATTGTTCCTGTTATGGATGAGATGAATCATGGAAGAAACAGAAGTGAGTTATCTGTCATAGTTTGTCTGTCACCACCTAATTAGTACATTTGGGTACTGGATTTGGAGGAAAATACACACTAATTTGCAATTAAAAATTAGAAAATCAGATATTTTCTGTGATTGAACCATCAATATTGTTCCTGTTATGGATAAGATGAATCATGAAAGAAACAGAAGTGAGTTATCTGTCATAGTTTGTGTGTCACCACCTAATTAGTACATTTGGGTACTGGATTTGGAGGAAAAATACACACTAATTTGCAATCAAAAATTCCAAATTCAGATATTTTGTGTGATTGAACCATGAATATTGTTCCTGTTATGGATGAGATGAATCACGAAAGAAACAGAAGTGAGTTATCTGTCATAGTTTATCTGTCACCACCTAATTAGTACATTTGGGTACTGGATTTGGAGGAATAATACACACTAATTTGCAATTAAAAAATAGAAAATCAGATATTTTGTGTGATTGAACCATGAATATTGTTCCTGTTATGGATAAGTTGACTCGTGAAAGAAACAGAAGTGAGTTATCTGTCATAGTTTGTGTGTCACCACCTAATTAGTACATTTGGGTACTGGATTTGGAGGAAAAATACACACTAATTTGCAATTAAAAAATAGAAAATCAGATATTTTGTGTGCTTGAACCATGAATATTGTTCCTGTTATGGATGAGATGAATCATGGAAGAAACAGAAGTGAGTTATCTGTCATAGTTTTTGTGTCACTAGCTAATTAGTGCATTTGGGTACTTGGTTTGGAGAAAAAATACACACTAATTTGCAATTAAAAAAAAGAAAATCAGATATTTTGTGTGATTGAACCATGAATACTGTTCCTGTTATGGATGAGATGAATCATGAAAGAAACAGAAGTGAGTTATCTGTCATAGTTTGTGTGTCACCACCTAATCAGTGCATTTGGTTACTTGATTTGGAGGAAAAATACACACTAATTTGCAATTAAAAATTAGAAAATCAGATATTTTCTGTGATTGAACCATGAATATTGTTCCTGTTATGGATGAGATGAATCATGAAAGAAACAGAAGTGAGTTATCTGTCATAGTTTGTGTGTCACCACCTAATTAGTGCATTTGGGTACTTGGTTTGGAGGAAAAATACACACTAATTTGCAATTAAAAATTAGAAAATCAGATATTTTGTGTGATTGAACCATGAATATGGTTCCTGTTATGGATGAGATGAATCATGAAAGAAACAGAAGTGAGTTATTTGTCATAGTTTGTGTGTCACCACCTAATTAGTGCATTTGGTTACTTGATTTGGAGGAAAAATACACACTAATTTGCAATTAAAAATTAGAAAATCAGATATTTTCTGTGATTGAACCATGAATATTGTTCCTGTTATGGATGAGATGAATCATGAAAGAAACAGAAGTGAGTTATCTGTCATAGTTTGTGTGTCACCACCTAATTAGTGCATTTGGGTACTTGGTTTGGAGAAAAAATACACACTAATTTGCAATTAAAAATTAGAAAATCAGATATTTTGTGTGATTGAACCATGAATATGGTTCCTGTTATGGATGAGATGAATCATGAAAGAAACAGAAGTGAGTTATTTGTCATAGTTTGTGTGTCACCACCTAATTAGTGCATTTGGTTACTTGATTTGGAGGAAAAATACACACTAATTTGCAATTAAAAATTAGAAAATCAGATATTTTCTGTGATTGAACCATGAATATTGTTCCTGTTATGGATGAGATGAATCATGAAAGAAACAGAAGTGAGTTATCTGTCATAGTTTGTGTGTCACCACCTAATTAGTGCATTTGGGTACTTGGTTTGGAGAAAAAATACACACTAATTTGCAATTAAAAAATAGAAAATCAGATATTTTGTGTGATTGAACCATGAATACTGTTCCTGTTATGGATGAGATGAATCATGAAAGAAACAGAAGTGAGTTATTTGTCATAGTTTGTGTGTCACCACCTAATTAGTGCATTTGGTTACTTGATTTGGAGGAAAAATACACACTAATTTGCAATTAAAAATTAGAAAATCAGATATTTTGTGTGATTGAACCATCAATATTGTTCCTGTTATGGATGAGATGAATCATGAAAGAAACAGAAGTGAGTTATCTGTCATAGTTTGTGTGTCACCACCTAATTAGTGCATTTGGGTACTTGGTTTGGAGAAAAAATACACACTAATTTGCAATTAAAAATTAGAAAATCAGATATTTTGTGTGATTGAACCATGAATATTGTTCCTGTTATGGATGAGATGAATCATGAAAGAAACAGAAGTGAGTTATTTGTCATAGTTTGTGTGTCACCACCTAATTAGTGCATTTGGGTACTAAGAATTTTCAACACCAAAAAGGTTACATGGGGAGACCAATCTTGCTACTGCCATAACTTTGCTTCCAGAGGGAGCTAGAACATTCTACAGGTACCAGCGCCCATCTACATGAATGGTAGACGCCGATCGAGCTATCTATCGATTCAAACGATTGGCAGGGAGGCTCTCGCTAGAAAAATTCGTGTAAATTATGTAAGAATTTACAACACCTAAATGTTACTTGGGGAGACCAATCTTGCTACTGCCATAACTTTGCTTCCAGAGGGAGTTAGAACATTCTACAGGTATCAGCGCCCATCTACATGCATCGCAGACGACGATCGACCTATCTACCGATTCAACGAACCGGAAGGGGGGCTATCGCTACCACGTTTCGTGTGCACCATATATCAATTTTCAACAACAAAATGTCACCTGGGGAGAGAAATCTTGCTACTGGCATAACTTTGCTTCCAGAGGGAGTTAGAACATTCTAGAGGTACCAGCATCCATCTACATGCATTGTAGATGACGATCGAGCTATCTATCGATTCAGCAAACCGTAAGGGGGGCTGTCGCTACCACGTTTCGTGTGCACATTTAAAACAAATAGTAATAATTTTTATACGTTTAAGTTGAATTTTTCCTCTGCTTTTGCAAGGATGAGATCTCCAGCATCTTCTGCATCTTCATGTAACTCAATCTCTCCTTTATCATAGCAATCAATGTCAAGTTTTTGAACTCCACGACCCTCATGTTGGCCCCGCAGAAGATGTCTTCTTCCCGACCTATCGCCAATACCATCAATGGCAATACCTTCCGCCTCTGCAACCTCTAGAAATGAACGAAGAACTTTATTGATATCCTTGACAATGGTTTCCGACTTGGGATGAAGTGTCCAAACACAGCAATAGGTTCTTGAAACTGCAGTAGGTGTTGCAAGTGAAAATTTCTTGTTTTCGTCAATGAAACCTTGTGTTAACACGGCATGCTGATCAACTGCACAATTCAGCTGACTAAACAGACTTGTGTCAAGTGGATTCGCTTCAGGCCGGTTTCCAACAGGCCTATTGCGATAAAGTTTGAGAGATCCACCCACGCCACCTTGCTCACCCATTAGATCAAGCTCGGGCAAAATCCAGTGCTTGTAGTAGCCCTTTTCCTTCATGTAAGAAACACTGTCTGCACAGGTCATGAGCACCAAAGCGTCATGATATACAAAGCCCTTGTCCCCAAAAATTCTCTTTGTTTGGTCAAACATGTAGTCGATCATTTCCGTAACACAAACCTTACCAACCATACAAACTTTGTCAACTTCCTCCTCCCATGACCTTCCATATAAGCTTTCATATGGGTTATCAGCTTGGCAATGGTTGAAAACTGGGGGGGGGGGGGGGGTCACCTTCAAGACAGATTGCAGCCGCATGAGCAAAACCTGAAAGCCAATTGAATGAGATGCCCGGAGTAGCAGCAGCAATGGCTCGAATGCAATCGGGTTGGCTTGAAAGGGCCTTCAGGTCACGGACAAGGACAAGACCATGCTGCTGGAGTTTTTGAAACATTTTCCCTTTGAGCTTAGGAATCTGTTGAACAGACTCATTTCCGTAGATGGCTCCTGGAGGTCGATCATTAAGAATCCAAACTTTGGATGGCATGCCTGAAATGATCACAACAAAACCAGACCAGACCACAGTGAGCGGTTGTAAGTTTAATAACAAAGCAATGCGGTTGAAATGTATCTCACCTTTTTGTGTTTTGGCATAAGCAATCACTTGCAATTGAAGCTTCTCCCGTTCTGGTCTTGTAATGAGTTTCTTCTCCGTGTATTCAAAGATTTCATCAACCCTGTGACCTTTGTCATCATCTGTCATAAACACACCTAAGCAAAACCGGGCCTCACGTTCATACTTAACTTGGAGAACACTCTTGTCACTTGCAGCATATTCACCATTTGGATCAAGCTTTCCAAATTCATTCCTTTTAAAAGAGATTGCTACGTTTGGGCGGCCTGGTCCAATGCGAGACCCTGACTGACCTATGTGACACTGCTTGTGAATTTTGTCAAACCAAACAATCCGTGAAAGCTTTAGTGGACTTAGAAGAGCAACATCGTAACAAGGAGGTGGCTGGTTTTCAACATACGCTTCACCAAGTAGCTTCGGAAAGATTGCATGACTGAAATCAATCTTTCCAAACCGAAGAAGTAGCTGTGCAAACCAACGGAATGAAGCACGGCACCAGGCATCCTCCTTGGTTTTGGAACCTTGTTTCCCCCTCTTCACCGTCTTAATCAAAGGGTTGAGCCTTAACATACAGCCTCTCACTGCTGAATATGTGAAGGAAGGGAGTTCCAGTTTCTTTCTATACTTGTTAACAATGACTGTTGACATTCTTACAGAGTTTCCGGATTCGATGGAGTCAGCAACAATTTCTGCTTCGATGCTATCCAAAGCAATGATAGGAGGCCTTCCAGTTGTACTGTAGTTTCCTTTACCACTATAGAAGATGCCGTTGTCTTGACAATACAAAACATCAGTACAAACTTGAATGACTGTATCTCGAAATGCCCTTCTGTCATTCTTGAAACAATCACAGATGAATGAAATTGTATTGAGCTCTTTCCAATCCTCTGCTGGTGGAGTTTCAAGTGCATTCTCAAAGATCAAAGCAATTGATTGCCTAATGCGCTTGTAGGAGGTAGCTACTCGAACTGGCGGCGACTCAGTGTATACTTCTGGATCCACATAAGCATACTCTTCTTCATCATCAGTTGGTACTTCTTCATAGTTCACTCGGGGTACAGCTCGTGATGAAGGTCTACTAGTTTCATCATCTTCCCGGTGAATCACAGCAGCCTCTCTGCTTTGTTCCCGTGCAAGCAAGGTTTTTTTCCTGTTTTTATTGGTCTGGGCCTTCCGTGTACCACCAGCGGTTCTTCTTTTCTTCTGCATGGTACCGGTAGTAGGTTGATTGTTGAAAATGTTTGGCGGTTTGATAGTATTTCCAATCGGGCTTTTCCAGAGAAGTACAGAATGTACACAGGGTCGTCAGAACTGAAATACTTGCTTGGTTTTGGTTGCTTGGTTTTGGTGGGGGCGCCTTGGATCGATGCTCGTTTTGCTTGACCGAAGTTTGATAGTATTTCCAATCCAACTTCTCGTTAATGGTAGGATTTGTACACAGCGACGTCGGAACTGAAAAACTTGCGACAGTCGGCGATCCCTATTTCGATTGCTTTCGACCGATAGTATTTCCAATCGGGCTTTTCCAGAGAAGTACAGAATGTACACAGGGTCGTCGGAACTGAAATACTGTAACCGTTTTGGTTGCTTCTTGCACTCCCTTGTTTCGCGTTTGACCGAAGTTCAATAGTCTTTCCAATCGGGCTTTTCCAGAGAAGTACAGAATGTACACAGGGTCGTCGGAACTGAAATACTGTAACCGTTTCGGTTGCTTGCACTCCCTTGTTTCGCGTTTGACCGAAGTTCGATAGTATTTCCAATCCAACTTCTGCAGAATGGTACGATTTGTACACAGCGATGTTGGAATTGAAAAACTTGCGACAGCCGGTCAGATCGATCCCTATTCTCGTTTCGCTTGACCGAAGTTTGATAGTATTTCCAATCCAACTTCTCGTTAATGGTAGGATTTGTACACAGCGACGTCGGAACTGAAAAACTTGTGACAGTCGGTCCAATTGCTGGCTTGCTTCTGCCTAGCTCGACCGGACTTTCGATAGTATTTCCAATCGGGAATGTGCTGAGTAGTACAGAATGTACACAGCGGCGTCGGAACTGAAATACTTTTGACAGTCACCGTTTCTGCCTTGGACACTACCGGTAGCTCGACTGGAAGTTCGATAGTATTTCCAATCGGGCTTTTGCTGAGTAGTACAGAATGTACAGAAACAAGCCAGAAAAGAAATACTTGTGGCAGTTGGTTCCTGCTACAGTACGGTAGCCGTTTCGGTTGCATGTCGTTCTGAAGTCTTTCAGATCGGACTTGCTGTTATTAGTAGGGATTCCACACAAGACAGTCAGAACAGACTAACTCCAGATGATCATTGGGTTCGATTGAATTACTCCTAAGTGGTATCATACCATTCATAGATACAGCAATATGGATAGACAATTTAAATTGATATTTGAATTGATATTACTTACACGTGGAGTATTTTTTTAACGGTTTAACGGCTTCTGAGTGGCTGGGCGTGCGCGCTGTCACTGCGCGGAGTCTCCAAATTGTTGAAAATAGAACATAAAGAACATGAAAACTCTCATTATTTTTTTATATTCATATTCAGTAATGAAGATAAAGTTTTTTATATATCGAGTCACTAAGACTTCAAAAGAAACAGAAACAAACAGCAGATTTGTATTCCTCTTTAAATAAGCTTTCCAACGGTATATAGGTTAATAGGGGTTGCACACGTTCTTCAAAATGTGGATTCCCGTACGGAGGGAACCAAAGTGAAATTGAGGTACTTCCAAAGTAGATTACCAAATTACATTTGTGGTCGCAAAGTAGATTAAAAAACTACTTTGGTCGGGAAGTAGATTACCGAAGTAGTTTTTGTCGCGCTAATTTAAAAAAAAACTATAAAATAGTTTCTTTTATCCCCCTTTGAGTTATTCTCAGTCCTCTCAAAGCGCGCAACCCCAGACGGCCCAAGCTGTCGCTATATGAAAAGAAAGCGAGAATGAGAACCCCCCCAAACAATTGGCCAATCAGAACTGTCAAATACCCAGAATCTTGAACCTTAATACCGTAGTAACTTTCCTTTTTGGTTGAAAATCAATTCTCAATGAAACATCGTTTGATTTTTATTGAGATTTGATTCTCAACTAAAAGCACATGAACAAAAAGAACACGGCGAATTTAATTATCCAATCACATTCAAGAAAATTATCTAATCACATTCAAGAAAAAATGAGACCGGTTCACGTCTGATAACTGTCACGCGACCCAATGCGATAAAATCTACCCTGCTTTTGTTATGCGCAAGGGCAATTTTTTAAATTCATAAGATTTTGTGGTGAAGAGTTTCAACCCTCCTCAGGTTGGGACAAAAACTCTCCCCGAGGACTCAAAATGTCCCTTGATCTCTCAATTTTGACTAACTTGATTTGAAAAATCTAATTCTCGCTACCAAACTTCCTAACCTTAACCCAAGATATGAAATAAAATTATTTTAAGAAGTGTTTATTTGCTCTTTTGCCTCATTCCACATTGTGTACAAAATACCACAATAAATGCACAGTACAAAAACCATGTACAAGTCTACAGGTAATGAACATGTGTGTGCTCCGTACACTGAAATCTCGTCAAAAAAAGAATAAGTGAAAAGACCCTGCAAACACAGCAGAAAAACCCTCAAAGACATGCTTTATTTTTGACAGGAATGCCAATCATTGAAATCACCGATGTTATTAACTTCCATTTTGACGACCCTGCAACAACCCTTCTGTTTCTCCTTCACTAGAACAGACCATGAAGGTTCACCACCATACAAATAGTACAAAATGACACCAACTTAAGTACCTACATGTTACTCTACTTCATTTTTGATCGGGAAGGGTATTCAAACGGCAAAGACAACGACAACTACGGGCCCTACTCCGACCAATCTCTTCCCCATTGGATAAAGGAGAGAATGGAGGCAGACATGTACAAACCCTACCAGGTTTGAACGCCAGCATGTTACTCTACTGATTTGCTGACCGGGAATGGAAATTGAAGGGCTATCTGATGGCTATTTGGATGGCTATTCAGATGGGAGGGCCAAGCAGAAACTCCAACAATTCCGTTTTTTCGACACCACAGAAAACACACACACCCTCCAAATAACAGCGAGAGTAGATATCTCCATAGTACTGAAGTCACCAACGGCAACAATATTGCAGGGATTCCTTCATTATATCAGGAAGGACGAAGCCTGCAAGTTTCAAATTGATTGATTGAGTGGATTGGAAGTATCTAACTGGCAATGCTTTGGAGACACGAGGTCGTCCATTTTGAGGGGAGACAAGGAAAAAAATGGTGAATAGTAATATCTCTATACTGAAGACACCAAGGGCAACAATATTTCAGGGATCTCTTTATTATATCAAGAAGGACGAGGCCTGCAAGTTTTGTATTGATCCATTGAGCAGATTAGAAGGAACAGACTCAACATAGCAGAGCAACAAATTTGGTTGTATTTCAAGGAATCAACCCAAATAACGGCGACAGAAGATATCTCTATAACAACAGCTCCAATTGTAACGATATTGCATGGTCCTCTTTATTACATCTATGAGGAGACGCTGACCAAGTTTTGTATTGATCCATTGAGAAAATGAGAAGGAACAAACTCAACATAGCAGAGTGACAAATTTGGTTGTATTTCAAGGAAGCAACCCAAATAACGGCGACAGCAGATATCTCTATAACAACGGAACCAACCGCAACAATACTATTGCAGGGGCCTCTGAATTACATCTATGAGAAGACGTCCGCCAAGTTTTGTATTGATCCATTGAGCAGATTAGAAGAAACGGACTCAGCATAGCAGAGTGACGAATTCGGTTGTATTTCGAGGAAACTCCCAAAATAACAGTGACGGCAGATATCTCTGGAACGACAGCACCAATGGCAACGATATTGCAGGGTCCTCTTCATTACATCTATGAAAAGACGCCTGCCAAGTTTCGTATTGATCCATTGAGCGGATTAGAAGTAACGGACTTGACATAGCTGAGTGACAAATTTGGTTGTATTTCAACAAGGAAGCAACCCAAAATAACAGCAAGGCAGATATCTCTGGAACGACGGCACCAACCGCAACGAGATTGCAGAGGCCTCTATATTACATCTATGAGAAGACGCCCGCCAAGTTTCGTATTGATTCATTGAGCAGATTAGAAGGAACAGACTCAACATAGCAGAGTGACGAATTTGGTTGTATTTCAAGGAAACACCAAAAATAACAATGACGGCAGATATCTCTGAAACGACAGCACCAACCGCAACTATATTGCAGGGGCCTTTGTATTACATCTATGAGGAGACGCCTACCAAGTTTTGTATTGATCCATTGAGCAGATTAGAAGGAACGGACTCAACACAGCAGAGTGACAAATTTGGTTGTATTTCAAGGAAGAAACCCAAAATAACAGCGAGGCAGATATCTCTGGAACAACAGCACCAAGGGCAACGATATTGCAGAGGCCTTTGTATTACATCTATGAGGAGACGCCGACCAAGTTTCGTATTGATCCATTGAGCGGATTAAAAGGAACGGTCTCAACATCGCAGAGTGATAAATTTGGTTGTATTTCAACGAAGCAACCCAAATAAAAGTGAGGGCAGATATCTCTGGAACAATGGCACCAAGCGCAACGATATTGCAGGGGCCTCTGTATTACAACTATGAGGAGACGCCGACCAAGTTTTGTATTGATCCATTGAGCGGATTAGAAGGAACAGACTCAACATGAACAAACCCTGAAGAAAACGAGGTGAGTATCTATTGATGTAGAGTAAATGATAACAAAAGAATAATACAATTTACATGCAAACCTACAGGAACAATATTCGTTGTTCTAATCCGTTGTTCCGATTCCTTGTTTGTTGTTCCAATCAGTTGTTCCAATCTGTTGTTCTGACGATCGTTGATCTGAAATTTTTTGTTCCGGGTGATTCAGTGGTGCCCACGATTCGTTGCCATGAGACTTTCGACTGGTTATTGTTGTTGCTATCATCAGTTCGCCTCGTTGTCATGCCTGAAATAGTAAGAAGAAAAACAGAAGTGAGGAATACATCATCAGCAACGTAGTATGTAGGCATCATTGTCCATCTATCTCACCTTGTTATTTTTGTTGCCACTGCCGTTGATTTGTGTTGCCACTGATTTGTTGTTTTCCGCCGCCATTGATTTGTGTTGTTGTTGTTGCTGCAGCTGCAGCTGCAGCTGCCGCTGTTGATTTTCCACCGTCAAATTGTTGTTGTTATTGTTGTTGTTGTCATGTTCGTCACTGTACCTCCATGGAATCTGTCGTTGATTTGAAGACTTCTAACTCCCATGTCACGAGCAACAGTAGCAAGTTCCTGTTGATATAGATTGCAAGGGATGCAGAGTTTTTGCTTTCGAGACATCTCTTTCCAGCAAATACTCTCTCGTCCAAAGCTTTCCACTTCTTTTGCAGTACAAGCAAGGCTGTTAATTCGGACTAAAATAGGTGAGCACGGATTACCTGCCTAATGCTGATCAACAATCACGGTATGATCATTGGATTAAGTGGAATCCCACGTTCTCAGACGGAGTGCCTAAAGCAATTCTACTGAGATAAGTCAGGAGGGAAGGTCTTTCAAATTTATGAATGATTATGAAGGGAAAGAGTATTTTTTTTGTCGCAACGTAGAAAAAAATCACACTGTAGCGCTGTGTGTGTGTGTGTAAAAAAAAATCACACTGTAGTGTGTGTGTGTCGTGAGGTAGAAAAAAAATTACTTTTCGCTGTGTGTGTGTGTGTGTGTGTGTGTTTCGAAAGAAAAAAAATCGATACTTAACCTATGAGATCTAATTCACTGAATATAGAATAATAAAGAATGATTACATTTTCTTAATTAAGCTGAGAACCTTAAGTAAATAATATCGCGCAGCGCGCGTTTTGAATATAGAATGATAAAGAATACTGCCCTTATTTTTTACTTAACGTTCTCAACTTGCGATACAGTGAGATCTTTTGTACGTACCACATGATGTGTGATGGTGATTTTACTGGTAATGAATTTGCGTAGCATTCTACAACAGTAGCTTTCTTCATGATTTTTGTACTAGATAATTACTGGTACTGCATTTGCGTAGCATTCTACAGCAGTAGCTTTCTACACCATTTTTGTACTAGATAATTTCTGGTAACACATTTGTGTAGCATCCTACAACAGTAGCTTTCTATACAATGTTCATACTAGATAATTTCTGGTGTTGAATTTGCGTATGGTTCTACTACAGTAGCTTTCTCCATCGTTTTCGTACTAGATAATTTCTGGTAACGCATTTGCGTAGCATTCTACAGCAGTAGCTTTCTACACAATTTTCGTACTAGATAATTACTGGTAATGCATTTGCGTAGCATTCTACGAGAGTAGCTATCTACACAATTTTCGTACTAGATAATTTCTGGTATTGAATTTGCGTGGCATTCTACGACAGTAGCTTTGTACACAATTTTCGTACTAGATAATTTCTGGTAACGAATTTGCGTAGAAATCTACAGCAGTAGCTTTCTACACCGTTTTCATACTAGATAATTTCTGGTAACGAATTTGCGTAGAAATCTACAGCACTACCTTTCTACACGATTTCACCACCATTATCCCTTTTTTGGGAACGGTGTTCCAAAAATGCTCTTTTCGTAGATATTTGTCCGGGTGTATTTTGATAGTGGTAGTAATGTAGGTATGATAGTAATGACTTCTGTTGGAGTGGTAAAATGTTATTTTTTACAATTCATGTCAACAATTATGGAACAGCGTTTCAGAATTCTCTAACCGGAACGGCGTTGCAGGCTTTGTGTTCCAAGCATGTTTAAGTTTGAAATCTCTAAATGAATGTTTTTTGCACTTATGGGAACCCCCCCCCCCCCTTATTAATCCCCAATCTTCTTTACATTTATCGACTCCCCAATTTTCCATTTTTCCGTTGTTTGCAACGGCGTTGCAAAAAATGCCCTTTTCGTAGTTCTGGAGTGGTACTGGATTTGGAGGAAAAATATACACTAATTGGATAAGATGAATCATGAAAGAAACAGAAGTGAGTTATCTTTGATAGTTTGTGTGTCACAAACTAATGAGTGCATTTGGGTACTGGATTTGGAGGAAAAGTATACACTAATTTGCAATTGGAAATTTGAAAACCAGATATTTTTGTGATTAGTCAATGAATATTGTTCCTGTTATGGATAAGATGAATCATGAAAGAAACAGAAGTTAGTTATCTTTGATAGTTGGTTGTGTCACAAACTAATGAGTACATTTGGGTACTGGATTTGGAGGGAAATTACACACTAATTTGCAATTAGAAATTAGAAAATCAAATATTTTGTGTGATTGGTAAATGAATATGGTTCCTGTTATGGATAAGATGAATCATGAAAGAAACAGAAGTGAATTATCTGTCATAGTTTGTGTGTCACCACCTACTACTAAGTGCATATACAGACTAATTTGCAATTAGAAAATAGAAAATTAGATATTTTGGGTGATAGGTCAATGAATATTGTTCCTGTAATGGATAAGATGAATCATGAAAGAAACAGAAGTGAGTTATCTTTGATAGTTTGTGTGTCACCACCTTATGAGTGCATTTGGGTACTGGATTTGGAGGAAAAATACAACTAATTTGCAATTAAAAATTAGAAAATCAGATATTTTGGGTGATTAGTCAATGGATATTTTTCCTATTATGGATAAGATGAATGATGAAAGAAACAGAAGTGAGTTATCTTTGATAGTTTGTGTGTCACCACCTAATGAGTGCATTTGGGTACTGGAGTTGGAGGAAAAATATTGGGTAATGACTCTCAAAGTTTTTGGTGCCATGCATGAATATATTTCTCATTACTCATCTGATGCATATTGGGAACAACATTGCCACATATAACGCTGAAAATGTTGTGGTTTGTGTCTCCAAATGACACACAAGAGGGTATTTTTGTTGCAAATCCAGGGCACAAACTGACTTATTGGGTAATGACTTACAAAGTATCCGGTCCATGCCATGAATAATTTTTTTATGACTCCTATGATGCATATTGGTAACAATATTGCCCCACAGATTGCTGAAACTGTTGTGGTTTGTCTCTCCAAATGGCACACAAGAGAATATTATTGGTGCAAATCCAGGGCACAAAATGACTTATTGGGTAATGACAGGCAAAGTATGAGGTCAAGTCCATACTAGGAAGAACATTTACTTCGTATAGTCCAATCACCAAAAACGTACTTTAATGAGTGTCAAATGAAAATAATTCATAAGTTGTTTAATTGAAATGGAGGTGCTGTTTTTTTATTATTCTCAGACAAAAAAAGGGTGCAGATATTACCAGTACTACTAGTTGTAGCTAATATTGCATGCAAAAAGGTACATAGTTGGGTACTGTGCTGCAAAAAGTGTACATAGATAGGTACCATACTGACCCAAGGGAGTTTCGAACCACCGACTGGCTACCAGATTCTACAGATGGGTTGGGGATTTAGATACATAACCTTTGTGTAATCACAATTTCCTCTTTGGAAAAATTATGGCGCAGAAGGGGTGGCGTGCACTCGTACATGCTTTACTTATATAGAAAATAAAGGCCGTGCACAAGCCAGGCACATGGAAGAAGTCAGGGTGCATAGCACACACAACACACACAAAACCACACACACATGAAAAACTGTATACACACGGAACCACCACACAAAACGCAACACATGCTTCTTGGTTGGCACAGTTTTTTTTGAAGCAGGGAAAATGAATGTTGTCCGACAGTCACGAACAACGGAACAACGGAACAACCGAACAACAAAGAAGAAACGCTAGTCAGTGACAATAACAGCAATTCATTGGAGATTCTATTTGTTTCTGATCTTTCTTTCTTTTATTTTTACTTTTATTTTTAGAAATGAAACAACAATCAAACCAACCAACAAGGGAAAGAACGACACTCAAAATGGAACAACGAATTAAAAAAAAGGAATGACAGAATGGAACAACAGAACAACAGCAGTGAGTGACAATGACGGCAATTTGTTGGAGATACTATTTGTTTCTGATCTTTCTTTCTTTCATTTTTATTTTTATTGAAACAGAACAACAATCAAACGAACCAACGAAGGAAAGGAGGGCACTTAAAACAGAACAACCAATGAAACAGAACGGAACAATGGAACGGAACAATGGGACAGAATGACAGAATGGAACAACAGAAAAGTTCACACACAAAAAACTGTACACACACAGAAAACTGTACATACCCCAAATCAAAACCACACAAAAAGCAACACATCGTCCTTCTTGGTTGGCACGGTATTTAAAAAAAATGAAAAGCATGGAAACAACGGATCGGCAATGAAAGAAAATAATGAGAAACAGTAGTGAGTGACAATGACAGCAATTTGTTGGAGATTCTATTTGCTTCTGACCTTTCTTTCTCGTATTTTTATTCTTCAGGAACAGCAAACCAACAAAAGGACATAAGAAGGACAAAGGGATGAAACGGAATGACAAAACGGAACAATCAAACAGAACAGAACAGCGGAGCGAGGCAAGTGTACGCTAGATTGTGCAAGAAGGTACAAACATTAAGAGCAGATCCTGAAACGGGTAAAAATTTGGAGAAAATGATGCTGGAAAGATTCAAGTCAGAAAAAAACCCTACCGGTACTGTATCGAAAGATGGTGGCACTGTTGCCAGTAGTCTTGCTGAAGAGGAAAATGAGGATGACAACTATATTGATCCTGTATTGATGCAATTGCTTGGCGGAATGGTGGAAGTTTAGGCATTGTTTTCAGAATGGTTACTGTTCACTGTGTCAGTCCATTAACTAATTTGACAACAACGCCAGTGGGTTCAGACATAGTACGACATGGGTAAATCTTCGGGGAGAGTGATTAGGGTAAAAGGTACATATTCTACATACATTGCATACTGTTGCAATGCATAGTACATTGTGTGACACAAATGATTAAAATGTATGGAAAGGAGTACTCATACCTATCATACATATTTTGCATATTATACTACTAGACAAATTCTTGACCCGAAAAATTCAACTGTAGTGGTAGGTAGTCGCAAGCGATGATATTAAATTTTAAGGGTTGTGTGTTGCGAGCACAAATATTAAATTATAAGGGTAGTGTGTCGCGAGCAATGGAGATAAATTTTAAGGGTTGTGTGTCGCGAGCACTAATGTTAAATTTTACTGGCTGTGAGTCATGACCTTGCGTATTTAATTTTAGTAGGTGTGATTTGCAAACGTACGGGTAGGATATTAAAAATTAATAATAATTATTCATGACCCAAGGAAAAAAATAATCGCGAACCAGGGATTGAGAGTTAGAAAAATGAGTATGATACGAAGCCACCAAATCACAGGGGGGGCTCGGTTGTGAGTCATGACCTTGTGTATTTAAGTTTAGTAGGTGTGATTCGCGAATGTACGGGTAGGTTATATTAAAAATTAATAATAATTATTCATGACCCAAGGAAAATAATAATCGCGACCCCAGGGATTGAGAGTTAGAAAAATATGCATGATACGAAGCTACCGAATCACAGGGGGGGGGGGGGGGGGGGGTGTCAAAATTGCACACAAGCAAGGGTGGCGAAAGTACCTTGCGACAGAAAAAAAAAAGGGTCGCTGGGACAGTTATCGGACGCAGAATGCAGCAATGTCCTCTGGCTGTGACCGGTCAGTGGAGGTGCTGATCGGGCGGAGATAGGCTCTTAAGGTATACGCTCAACAGCGCGAGTTATAAGGGCTCTATAACCTGTTGTTACTCTAAAAATCGACCAAAGGTATATGATGTTAAAATTTAAAGAGATGTGAGCTCAGAGAGACGCTCTTATTTTTACTGTGTATTTCACTGTATCGGGGCTCTCTGTATTTTACATGGTAGAGATCTTCCCCGGTTATTTGTTACTATCTTCTTTATCGTCGTACCGATACTGTTGCTGCTGTTTCTGTGTTAGTGTGTCGGTCTTACTGTATCGGTCATTTACAGGGTTAAGTGATTTACTTGATGGGGCGTATGCTTGTTCGTGGTATATATGCTAGATATGAGGCCCACCTGGTATCGGTATTGATTCTCTTGATTGCAATAAGTAACTTCCTCACGGGATATCAAGTGTATTCTTTTGAATGTACTTATGGATTCCAAGTGTTTACTTATTGGTCAGGTCTTTGGATATGTCTTGTTTCTAACCAATTAACCCCTTTTGTTTGTAGTCCTAAGTGATATTGTTTTTACCACTTAGGGATTTTCAAGTAGTGGAGGTGGGTTTGATTCTAATGCTTGATCATCGGAGTATTCGTATCTCATTCCGCACCTCGGTCATCGTTTCGTTTTGTCGGCTTTTTCGATCGAATTTGATGCCGACAACAGTCCGTATTTTTCGCCGACAACACAAATACTGTGTTTTCGTTTTGTCTTTAGTTAATGCTGTGCAGGGTTAACCATTTTCAACTTAACCTAATTGAAAGTCGTTTTCGCTTTTGTTTTCGTTTCATGTATAACCACAGCCTCAGTAAATGTTGTGATGTGAGGATGAATTTAGTACGGTACGACTACTATTACTACTCCTGGAGTATTGATTAGTGAATCAAATCAATCAACTCAATCGGATTATTTTAGAGAAGGGATCAAAAGTGCCGTACTGGTATGAGTACCACATATACATAAGAGATCTATAGTACACTAAGGGGCGGTCTTTGTGCCAAAGAGCTCCAGTATCAGTCTTTCATACAGTTTACTCCTGAGTGCTAGTGCTAGTAGTTTATTTGCTGTGCTAGTGGTTTAAGCGGTGCTAGAGGGGGATCCAGGAAACCTTGCATGGGTCAAGTGAATCAAATGGACTCCTACATCACTTAAACGATGCTCATGTTTGAGTCAAATTTGTGTGATTTATTTAAAAAAAATGGAATCATTTGTTGCGCGCATGAAAAATAATTCTTCATGTATTTTTGCATGCAACAATTTCTAGGAGGACTATTTTTGCACTCATAGTTTCAGCCCCATTCTTATGGCTCCTTCACAATTTTTACTGGCACAACTTCATTTCATGCTTACCCCAATAATAATTTATTCTCCACTCAATTTTCATTTTGTCCTCACGGCACTCATCTTTTGAAATATTATCCTCTATGTGCAATGATATTGTTGTATCGTTATTACGAATTTCTTCACAATTGTATCAACTTCTTGAAAACTGGCAATCTAGTATGTGACATCCATTTCACAATGCTCACACTACAAACATTGAATACCAAAAACCAACAAACATATTTTGTACGAAGAAGAAAGTATTTTAGCCGCATTTGCAATAATTTCCTTTATACTATTCAATTTAAACAGCAGACAAATTATATTGTGCAAACAAACATAAAATAATATTGAACTAACTGCGGTAAACTATAGTGTTGTTACTGTAACACACTAGGGGTAGAATTTGAGTAGGAATTTATAATTATGATGGATTAATACTTTACTAAAATGGATGGAAACTTAATAGATAAAATAATAAGCAATGGAGCGTGCTTGCTTCGATCGCACATGAATATTCATATATGGCACAATGATAATAATATCGTGCACCCGCCTGTCATCTATATACCAGCGTATACAGATGTGATGGTTCGATACTTAATGATTTCTAGAGTAGTCCAGGTCTCATTAGTTCGATCATACATACCTATCTTCGATGGTATCTCAGATAGTACGATTTGTACGATATATCGTGTATGTAGCTTGCAGTACGTAGCTTGTTGTAGTACGGATGGCTTACGTTACAGTTACCACCATTTACTTTTCTAAACTTTTCACGTTTTTGATGTAATATTTGTAGTCCTCATCATCCTTGTCATGAGTCTCCATCATGTCATATTTTTGCTTCCGTCTTTGCTCCTTTCTATTTTCTTCATCCTCCTTATCTCATTGTGTATGATTGCCATTTTGCTGTTGGTATGTTTTAAGTAGTTCAATCTCTAAATCTTTTGACTGTTGTTCCTCCCTTTGTCTTTCTATTTCACTTTTGACATATGCGTAAAGCTCTTGTCTCTTGTCACTCCATCCCTCCTTAATTCCTGGCTTCCTGTCAGTGAATTTCTTTCTCTTCCTCGTGCTCTTTGTTGTGTTTAGCCACAAGTTGTAGTCGTTGAAAAGGAAAAGCAGCGCAAATGCTTCATCACTTGAGGTGAAAATGTTACTGATTGTTGCTTATAATGATTTTCTTTTGAAGTCTATCTGTTTTGGTGATACTGCTCCAAGAATGCTTTTGAAGTATTGGAATCCAGATGAATTTTGTCATTGATAGTCTTTGTATAATCTGTACTTACTTTTGGAATTCATGTTTTTGTTTTCCATGATTAGAACTGTTCCTGGGAAAGTATCTGGTATCTGTTTGTTCATTTTACTGTCTAGGCATCAGTGTTAACAAGACAATATGGTTAGAAATGATGAAAATGTGTATACTGGCAACTATGATGTTGTTGGTTCTTACCTTTATAGTTTTTCCTGGCTAGAGTCTGAGCATTGTGCCTACATGTAGTGATTGCTTGGCAGAAAATTCCAGTCCACTTTGGTGCATGGACATTCATTGTTCTTGCTGGTACTATTTCATCTTCATAATTCAGTTTTACAATTTTGGTAATCTTTATCTTTATGTAGAGTGACCCTTGATTGGTAATTATTGGTAATTTGATCATCCTGAACGTTTTTTCCTTGACATACACGGTAATGTCATAATCTTTACTGTTTTTGTCAGTGTGACCTTTTGTTGTCTGTATTGCATCACTGTTGATACTGCTAATGGTTGTATCTGTTTAGTTATCATTTGTGTTTGTTGGCTCACTTCCTGATACACTGCTCGCTGGCCAGCTTGTTCTATATGTATCAATTGTTGTACCCTGAATCGAACTGCAAATTTGTTGTACCATTAGTATTTCTTTGTTAAACCACAAATAGAAACTTACCAAGTTTGCTGTTCAGTGTTTTGGCGCGCCAGTTTTATGGGAGTTAAATTGTTTTGGAGTATGCAAATTTTAGTTGTCATTCACACTGTTGTACCGTGCTAAAATTATTAGTTGTTGTAAGTGCTTGATTCACTGCATCCTGAGGAGTGCTGTATCACCACTATTTTTTGTATTGGTGCACTTGTGAGGGGGGTTGTACTGATGCCTGCCTATCCTTTGTCCTCGCGTGCCCTGACAATCTGGAATGTGGTTTCCAGAAAATCCTGGTACGGAGCACAATATTATTGTGTACTCTACCCCATCAATTGTATGTTCCACCCATAGTCTTAGCCCAAGCATAGTAATATCGTGTGAGTCTGGATGTATGATGAAAGTAGTAATGTAGTATGACAGTAAGAACTTATGTTGGAGGGATGAATCCATTTCTGTACATTTCATGACAACAATCATGGAATGGCATTGCAGAAGTATAGTGCTGGAACAACGTTGCAGGCTTTCTGTTTGAAACTTGTTCAAATTTGCTGATGGAAAATCTCAAAATTGTGCATCAGCGTTTCATTACGTTATACTTTGTTTTGTCTGTTTTAAACTTTTGTTTTGGAATGGCATTGCAGGTTATATATTTTACAGGAAATTCTCAAAACCATTTTACGTTGTTGCATGATGTTCAGTTGTTGTCTATTTTATTTTTGTATCTTTTCAACTTTTGTGCTGGAACGGCGTTTCAGGTTTTGTTGTTGAAAGTTGACTTCAATACGTATTTTGTTTCATCAGTTTGGGATATCTTCCTATGTCTGTTTTGTTATGTTATCTGGCTCGCCCGGTCTACTGGGTGCAGAAAAGACCACTAGTCTACCATCAGTTGTGCCTCCAACACCAGCGCAAGTCACAGCCGCACAAGCTACGCCGTCTCAGAGCAATGAAGCACAAAACGGCTCTTCTCGACCACAAAACATAACTCCACATAGTGATACAAATATATGTGGTGGTACTTTATCATTAGAATTGTTTGAGGTTTACTCACAATGCAAGCTTCACAAAGAGGCAATGAAAAGATTTGTCAAAGCTTGCCTTGAAAACCAGGGTGCTGATGGCTTCTCTGATATTTTGACTAACAAATTGATCACTGCCGCAAGTCGGGACATCAAATCGGTCTTCAGCCACTTGATGAATAAGGTTTACATGGTCACCAAACTCTTTTCTTCAGGAACCCTTCCTGACTTCAGCCTGATGGTGATGGGCGAAAATGCGTCATTGATATTGGGTGCTATTCCAAGGGTTGTTGACGTGATAGTAAATCTTTTTCTGCGTGACTCTGGTGAACAGTTGATAAGAAAGGTTGGCATCTTGGATCCAAACCAACTTACAACTTGTTTTAAGGACTATACCATAAAAGATAAATGGCACACCTTTCAGAGAGTGCTGAACTCCATTATCCATGCCATTGAATCGAAAAGCCGATGATCTATAGTTCTCTGATCCAATCACAACGTCTGAAGTCAAGACACCCAGACAAGCCAAAGTCTCGACTCAAAGCCTATTGCATTGGACACACCAACAGCAATATCCCCAATCCTAGAACAATAGTTCCTAGATCCTACTATAATCCACGTTGCTAGTATCCAAGTACATATAACACTTGTCAACAACGTCAAATGCCAATTGCCGATCGTACACGGAAAGCTCAATCACGGTTACCCACGGACAAATCAACCATGACTCCCGATCCATCTTCAGACAGTAACAAGGATTATTATTTTCCTTCTGAGTCCGGTCTGTTTAGAGTCTGATTTGAAGGCTTCTGAAGAACAGCAACGCTGCGTTAGTGTGTTAGTAGACGATTGTACTCTAGGAGTGATGGATGTGTTTGGATACTTTCGGCAACGGACAATCTTACTACAAGGCGAGACTATTGAAACACCAGATCTCTTCTTATTACCAACTTTGTCGGCACAATAAGATAGATCTTAGGTAATGTAGATTACAAGTAGTTGATAGCAACTAGTGTGGAATTTTGGAGATATAATCAGTTGAATGTTAAAAGTATAAGATAAAGTGAAATCTTGCCGAAATGCAAGATATCTCTTTGATTGAAGTGAAAGACGTTGCGACTGCTGTTGCGTCGCGATGGAATTACTCGCTGATTATTTCCATGCATGCATTGATCATTGATTGTATATATATATATATATATATATATATATTGTGAGAAGCTTCTGACAACTGTTTTCTTCTCCTGTGATCCTAGGAAGATTCCATAAGATGTTTATCAATGAAATCAGGGATTGCTCACTGTAGCTCGTGTGATATTTCCTCAAACCAAAGATTGCTCACCGTAGAATCTGGGCAATACTAGAAAGCAGGGATTGCTCACCATTGATACGCGATGGGAATCAATGTGCTGTGGGAATTGATGTGCCATGGGAATCGATTACTTGACTGGATCAAAATGCATAGACTCATTTGAATAGAACAAACTGTTGTCGTGCAGCATCGGTACTGCTGGACACGAAAGGAATTTAATAAGGATGGAACAAATGTCAAAGAACAAACGACAAATCTACCTTCATTCGATAACTCCATGAAACTGGTGATTACAACTAACAACCTCAAAGTCCGAAATGAAACAAACGACAAACTGTGTTCAGCTCTCATTCAAGGTAAACTACAAAAATGGCACAAATTCCTTGATGCACTACTTGAGCGCAATTTCCCACCAGAACTTACCTACTCAGATGGAAACAGCGGACTTCAAGTAAATGTTTCCAGATCTATCCAACAAACGATAGAAGCACTCGCTGACTATGCCTTGCACCAACAGGAAACAAAAATCTTGTGGCAACAAGTGACCTTGTACTCATACGATGATTACAGGAATGAACGTGCAAAACGCCTTCAACACAAAGACATCCTGAATCCACCAGCCGCTCCTGGAACAGCAGGCAGCAAAGTGAAAAAATCCAAACAATTACAATACGAATCGTGGTGCAGAAAATCTCACGACAAGACCTCCTTCACAGCTCTCAACAATGATTCACAATTTGAACATTGGCTTATTGGATTTAAAGCCAAACTTGAAGCACACGACATTGATACCGAGACATTTCTTGACCCAACATGGTCACCAAGCACACTCAGTGGGTTCAAGCATGACCTCTTTGTCAAACAATGTGCATTCTTCTGGGTACTGATGCTGCAAGTCTTCAAAAGTGACCCATCCTCATCATGTGTACTTAGCCATTCTAGTAAAGGTGATGGACGGAAGGCATATTTTGATTTTATCATCCTACAGAGAAAATCCAAGTTCAAAGTATATGACATGTTTACGCAATTACAGACTCTCCTAAATCTGACCTTACATCAATGGAAAGAGTCTAAAGTCAAGTTCATCACACATTGGTTTGATGAATTGGAACATCTTAACAAACTTTGACCCTCGACTAGACCTCTTGAATATCACACCGTCAAGTCTGCTCTCTGCCAATCTTGTTTCATTAGTTTTCAACTAAGTGAACAATTTGCCAAGGTTACTGACCCCGTTGACTCCAATGATGTCAGCATCTATATTCAAGCAGAAGCCAATGCCATTCATGCCCTCAAGATAACTCCATTACTTGAAGCCACCCATTTAGATTCACAAACACAACTCTCTGTACCAAAATCTACGGTTCGAGCTCATACTCACAATATATCTATCAAGGACTCCATCCCTACCAACTATAATCACGACAATTACTTGATTCCCATCAATTTTGTAGGTGATTATCAAGACTATGCGGTATTCAAAGCTGGACGTATACCAGCGTCTGAGAACTGTTTCGCGGGGTTCGAATTTACTTCTCGCGCACAAATTTTGTGCGTGCATTTAACACCGCAATATTTTCTCGGCACCGTGAAATTTGCGACGTTTGTACTGGGTTACACGTAAACTCAGCACTATTTCTGTGCGCGTAATGCACGTTACTCTAATCATGATTAAAAATAATATATTTCAGCCTCTAGTAGAACCCAATTATTATTCCGTACCAACAACAATTTCTTCTATTAACGAATAAAAAAGAAATCTTTACTCAGTATTAATTCCAAAATATAAAGCTACGAACTAACAATTTGATTCTGCTCTCCTAATTGTGAATTCTATTTCTCAACTACAATATTCCCTTTTTAATATGTAGATTCTATTGTGCTTGATTTATTCCTATTGCAACGTATTACGAATCCTCCATTTTTTCTGATATTCTCAATATTAAGTTCATAATTAGTAGTAGTTTTGTATTATGTATGTACTGTTATTTTCTACATTAATTCACCAATAGATAAATTGCCATTCATCGATGCTATTATTGCCGGATCAATATAGACCTTCCTTTTCTTTTTCTTTTTCTTTTTTGGTCCACTACAACTAGTGGAGCTGCTACTAGTAATATTTGCATCGCCATGCTTATTGGTGTAATCTGTCAAACTTTTGTTCCTAAATCTCTCCCTCATCATTTTTTCCAATTTCCTTCCTATTTCTGGGTGATTTTGCATCTCGAAAATTTTGCCACACAAATAATTGAACAACTGTCATCCTTCCTCCATCCATCCATTTCTGCTTCCACTGTCTGAATCGCAGAATTGTTTTTTGTCGCGGAATTGTGGCATCACCCTTTCACCGCTGCTGGTTCACCCATACATGATGCTCATTGTAGATCACTATCAATGCAAATGCTTCATCCGCTACAGAAAATATATCACTCAGCAAGTACTTCTCCTACCGTTGTTTGAAATTGGAATTTGTCGGATTGATTGCCGACATGATTCTTGTAACAAAATAATACAAAAATTCATTTTCTGCGTCGTTGTATTTTCTGTATTGAGGGTTTAAAATACCTGTATCCTCATTTTCTGTGTCTTGAATAACTGCAACAGTACCAGGGAAGGTGGTAGGGACTTGACCTTTGCTGTTATCGGCTGTACGGAAGTATCATCAGTATCAATGGGCAGCATGTTAGTGATGTCGGACCAAAAATAGATTCCAAAATTCCTAATTTCAACAACCAATTCCCCAACCTGTATTTACCTATCCAGTTTTTTCTTGCTAATGTTTGTGAGTTGTGCCTCAATGCAGTCAGTACTGTTCCTACTCGTTTCCTATAAAAGGAACAGAATGACGCAAGTGGAATATTTGGTGGCACCGTAACCGCTCTTGATTTAACAGCCATTTCTGTTACATGCGCCGTTACCTTCGTTGTTGATAGGGAACTTCATGTTATGGTACCAATGTTTTTTGATGTAATCTCTTAGCTGCTTGTCCAGTGTTTCAGTCATATCACTCAAAGCCTTAAGCATACCGTTATCTGTTATAAGCCCATATTTGTCTGTAATTGTACTTACTGCTTGTTCTCTTGTGTCGCTGGCATTGTAACTCCCCTCTCCCTGCATGGTTGCCTCCGTATGTTTATGTACCATTACTACCTTTCCCACCCCTAGTATATGTTGTTCCCTCTGCAGTTGTTGTAAGTGTTTGGCCACTCCCCGTTCCAATATGTCATATGGGATTTGTTTCATGACACGTTTCACAACATCCTCTATATCGCAGCATTCTTCGTTGGATGTTTTCTCTACCACATTGGTTTCTGTCCCTTCTTTCTGTTGGTTCATTACTGTAGTGGTGGGTGTGTTGGTAATGCTCAGTGCTGCTTCGTTACTCTGGTTGATGGTGTTGTGTTCTTCCATGTTTGTAGTAGTAGTAGTAGTAGTGTTATCGGTACCATTTTTTTACTGTTGCCCTTGGCTGTGTTCATAGTTGTGGTATTACTGTCATACACTTTGTTAGTAGTTGCCGTGCTCGTTTTAACTCTTCTTTTCTTACCGTTGTTGTCCCCTGTAGTTTGATGATCACCAGGACGGACGGTTTTGTTGTTTCGAAGGGTTTTCCCCTCGGATTTTTGGTTCGTCCTGTCTTTCTGATAGCATTCATATTTTTTATTTTATTTTGTGAATACGGTGTCAATCAAGAATCATGTGTTTCTTTTTGTGTGGTTTTGTGTGTGTACTAATAATTTTTCGGGTTCTTTCTTGTGCGTGTACAGTGTTTCGTGTGTGTACTGTTTTTTAATTTGTGTGTGTGTGTGTGTGTGTGTGTGTGTACGGTGTTTTGTGTTTTGTGTTTTGTGTTTTGTGTTTTGTGTTTTGTGTTTCATGTTTCGTGTTTCGTGTGTGTGTGTGTGTGTGTACGGTGTTTCGTGTATGTGTACGATGTTTTGTGTGTAGACTTTTTCCGTGGCTTCTGTACTATGATGTTTGCCCTAACTTCTTCTGTGTGCTGTCTGGCTTGGGCGCACCCTTATATGTTTCTAGAAGTAGATCACCTATCTGTGCAAGCAACCCCTCCTGCGCCATAATTTTTTCAAAAGGGAAACTTTTGATAGCACTAAGGTTATGTATCTCAATCCTCTAGTCACCTGTAGAATCTTGTAGACTCTACCAAACATACCGTACCGTCTTGTGTGCCATTTGGATATACAAACCACAACATTTTCTGTACTGTGTGTGGCAAAGTTGTTCCCAATATGCATTTAAAAGTTGTTCCCAACATGCATTTGATGAGTCATGTGATATGTATTCATGGCCCGGTACGGATACTTTGGTAGTCATTACCCAATGAGACAGTTTGTGCCCTGGATTTGCACCTAAAATACCCTCATGTTTGCCATTTGGAGAGACAAACCCCAATATTTCCTGCATTCTGTGGGGCAAAGTTGTTCCCAATATGCATTTGATGAGTCATGATAAATGTATTCCTGGCTTGAGCCAGATACTTTGTGAGTCATTACCCAATAAGTCAGTTTGTGCCCTGTAATTGCACCAAAAATACCCTCATGTTTGCCATTTGGAGAGACAAACCACAACATTGCCGGCATTCTGTGATGAAGAGTTGTTCCCAATATGCATTTGATGAGTCATGATAAATGTATTCATGGCTTGTGCCGGATACTTTTGGAGTCATTACCCAATAAGCAAGCTTGTGCCCTGGAATTGCACCAAAAATACCCTCATGTTTGCCATTTGGAGAGACAAACCACCACATTCCCGCATTCTTTGTGGCAAAGTTGTTCCCAATATGCATTTGATGATCCGTGAGAAATGTATTCATGGCTTGGATTAGATACTTTTGGAGTCATTGCCCAATAAGTCAGTTTGTGCCCTGGATTTGCACCTAAAATACCCTCATGTTTTCCTTTAAGAGCTACAAACCCCAACATTTGCATCATTCTGTGGGGAAAAGTTGTTCCTAATATGAATTTGATGAGTTGTGACAAATGTATTCATGGCCCGGACCGGATACTTTTGGAGTCATTATCCAATCAGTCACTTTGTGCCCTGGAATTGCACCAAAAATACCCTCATGTTTGCCATTTGGAGAGACAAACCACAACATTTTGGGCATTCTGTGAGGCAAAGTTGTTCCCAATATGCATTTGATGAGTCGTCACAAATGTATTCATGGCCCGGACCGGATTCTTTTGGAGTCATTACCCAATAAGTCAGTTTGTGCCCTGGAATTGCACCAAAAATACCCTCATGTTTGCCATTTGGAGAGACAAATCACAACATTTCTGGCATTCTGTGGGGCAAAGTTGTTCCCAATATGCATTTGATGATTCGTGATAAATGTATTCCTGGCTTGGACCGGATACTTTTGAAGTCATTACCCAATAAGTCAGTTTGTGCCCTGGAATTGCACCAAAAATACCCTCATGTTTGCCATTTGGAGAGACAAATCACAACATTTCCGGCATTCTGTGTTGCAAAGTTGTTCCCAATATGCATTTGATGAGTAATGATAAATGTATTCATGGCTTGGACCGGATACTTTTGGAGTCATTACCCAATGAGACAGTTTGTGCCCTCGAATTGCACCCAAAATACCCTCATGTTTGCCATTTGGAGAGTCCAACCCCATCATTTCTAGCATTTGGTTGGTAAAAGTTGTTCCCAATATGCATTTGATGATTCGTGATAAATGTATTCCTGGCTTGGACCGGATACTTTTGAAGTCATTACTCAATAAGTCAGTTTGTGCCCTGGAATTGCACCAAAAATACCCTCTTGTGTGGCATGGGGGGAAAGAATTCGTAAGCATTGTGGACTGCTCACAAATTCTTTCCCCCCCTGGTACCATGTACACTGTAGTGCACCTTCCATAAAGCTAGTGTGTACTACGATCATAGATTTCTACACAAATTTTTTACCAGAAATTATCTAGTACAAAAATGGTGTAGAAAGCTACTGCCGTAGATTTCTCCGCAAATCCATTACCAGAAATTTTCTAGTACAAAAATGGTGTAGAAAGCTATCGCTGTAGATTTCTACGCCAATTTTGTTACCAGGAATTATCTGTTACGAAGACGGTGTAGAAAGCTACCGCTGTAGATTTCTACCCAAATTTTGTTACCAGAAATTATATAGTACAAAAATGTTGTAGAAAACTACAGCTGTAGATTTCTACGCAAATTTGTTACCCGGAATTATCTACTACACAATTGGTGTAGAAAGCTACTGCTGTAGATTTCTACATAAATTCATTACCAGTTAAATCCGAGTATGTCCCACCGGTACTTGTACATGAAAGTTCTCACTGTATCACAAGTTGAGAATGTTAACTAAAAAATAAGGGCTATATCGCGCGCGTCACGCACCATTATTCTTTATTATTCTATATTCAAAACGCGCGCACCGCGCGCCATTATTTACTTAACAATCTCAACTTAATTAAGAAAATCAAATCATTCTTTATTATTCTATATTCAGTGAATTAGATCTCATAGGTTAAGTATCGATTTTTTTTTTTCGAACACAAACAAAATTCTCTCTCTCTCTCTCTCTCTCTCACACACACACATACAGTGTGATTTTACAGTGTGATTTTACAGTGTGATTTTTGTCTGTCGCGGGCCAAATTTTTTTTCTTTCCATTCATAAATCATTATTTGAAAGACCTCGAAATCCAACCTATCTGAGTAAAGTGTTGTTTCTTGCAACACTTCGTCCAAGAACGTGTGATCCAAAACTCTTTGAGCCAGAGGATCTGTTCTCAGATATTTCAGTCTGGAATAACAGCCTTGTACTGCAAAAGAAGTAGTTAGCATTGGACGAGAGGGGAATTGCTGGATATATATTGTTTGGACGGCCGCCTTAATATACGTCTTGAAAGCAATAAACCTGCATCCCTTACCTCTATATCAACAGGAACAAGGTACTGTTTTTTGTGACATAGGAGCTAGAAGTCTTTCATTCGTCCAACGTCAAATCAACGGCAGCTGCAACGGTGGAAAGGACGGTAACAGTGGAACAAATCGACAGCAAAAGGACGGTACGAATAAACGGTACAAACAGTAGAGAGATAGACAATGATACTGCCTCCTGCATTTCCTCACTTCTGTTTTTCTTCTTATTTTCATAGGGCCGGAACAGGAACAACCGATATCAACCAATCATTGGCATCAACGAATCGACGGTATCCTCAAGGAATCGACCGTATCAAGAAATCGACCGTATCAACAAATCAACAAATCAACGGCATCAACAACGGGAGCAGACGGCAAATCTTTCCTTTCCCTGTAGGTGCGGCGAATTTTCCCAATTGGTGATAATTATTTCGCTGGAGGTGCGGCGTCTTCTTCCCTGGAGGCTGCAACATCGGACCAGAACACAAATCAGAACAATAGAGGTGCTGCGAATCTTCCCTTGAGGTGGAACAACGGATCGGAACAACAAATTGTCAGCATCAAATCGATCGGACGCCAACAGTGTAGGTTAGTGGCATGTAGATTATATTATTCTGTTGTTATTATTTACTCTACTACATCAATAGATACTCACCCCATTTTGTTCAATAATTATATATTGTCATAGATCGGCAACAGCAACAACAAACAGCGAGAGCAACAACCGCAACCGGGAAAGATCAAACCGCAAAGCAAGAGTAACAGCGAGAGCAAAAACAAGAGCAACAACCGCAACCGGGAACAATTGAACCGCAAAGCAAGAGCAACAGCGAGAGCAACAACTGCAACCGGGAACAATCGAACCGGAAAGCGAGAGCAACGGCGAGAGCAACAACCGCAACCGGGAACGATTGAACCGCAAAGCGAGAGCAACAGCGAGAGCAACAACCGCAACCGGGAACGATCGAACCGCAAAGCAAGAGCAACAGCGAGAGCAACAGCAACAGCCACCGGGAACAATCAAACCGCAAAGCGAGAGCAACAGCGAGAGCAACAACCGCAACCGGGAACGATCGAACCGCAAAGCAAGAGCGGCAATTTCGATTTGTCGTCCTCCTCCAACGGCAATTCGTCTCCTACTCCAACGGCAACAGCAACGGCAACGGCAATTCGTCTCCTACACTATCGGCAAAAGCAAACAGCAACAATGGAATCAACCACAACAAATCAAAAGCAATTGTCAGCACGAGGAAGGAAGCAAAAAGCAAAGAGGAAACATGAGACAAGAAGTAAACAGAGAATGTCTTCAAATTTTCTGAACATTGCAGCACCAGTGTCGAAGAACCATGAGACTTATAAACAATTGTCTCAGATAAAATCAGAGAGGAAGAAACGGGAAAATAAGCCAATTGCCAAACGTGTCAAGACAATAGCGCTGAAAAACAAATATTGAACAAATGTGGTGGAAGGTTAATACATGGAAACAACTTGGGGTGGTAAAATAGGAGGAACGAAGAACTATCAACCGGCACAGGCGTTGTGTATCAAAAATTTTGAGACATTGGATAGTACAAAAGATGAGCATATTCTTGCGTTTGACAATTCTAAACTGTCATTGCGCATTTTTGCCAAAGTTTCACGACATTTTGCGGAAATACACCTGGCTTCCAAGAATAATATCCAAGTTTTGAGAGAATTTGCTCTGGCTATTGTTGGAGCAAAACCAACAGTTCCCAGAGGATAGAAGCGTGTCAGTATCAATGATGATTATGCTATCATTGGAATTTGACCAGAAAGATTGTATTCCAATAATGGTGTGTATGTATTCAAAAGTCATGTCAAACCCAGCATGAAACTAGAGCTCAAAAAGACAACAGTGGAAATTGTGAAGCATATGCATCATAGTTCAACTGACGTTGAACCATTTGTTGAGGATAAAATGGATATGTTGTCTCAGATTCTGTCTCGTACAAAGCTAAATGACATTGGGCAGCAGGCATTAGCTTTTTTGATTGGTCGCAATTACCATTCTCGATGCCATGTTGATGATGATATGTATTATACTCGTCTAACAGTCATTGCTCCAGCAGAAGTGTCTGCTGACGAAGTGATTTATTATTTTGTCTTCCCAACCTACCATATCAAAGTGCCGTTGCGTTCTGGAGATACTCTCTTGTTCAATCCATTAGTATTACATAGCTGTTCGAATCCCAAATTTGAAGGGTGTTATATCATGTCTGCCTACGTATCTTGCAAAACGGTGCTTAGAGCTAATCCTCTATAATAATATTAAACAATAATTTAAAGTTAGCAGTTCCATTCACCCTTGCTACTCAATTGGAACTGTCAGAACTATTGCTGTCTGAACTGGATAGATAATCACTGGATTTGTTATCATTCAATGTCATCTCAAACGGTTCCAACTGGATGTCGTCCTGTAGGGTGCATGCATTGTACAAACATTCGTAAGACGGTGGTGTAGCAGCATTTTTGCTTTCAAAGAAAGCAAGCCACAAGATATGATTCGATATCACGAGCCAATCACAATTGGTTAGGCAGCCGTCTTTTCCTTCCTCTGGGACAACTGCCAGCTCAGAATGGATAGTGTCAACATGAAATAGGTACAGAGAATTCATGAGGCAGCCACGTTGGATAAATTCAGAAGCTGTTTTCTTTGGCTCATCTTGAAATCGGTGAGCAACTGCATACATTCCGTTTGTATCAATCAGATACCCACCAATACTACTGTATGGCTGCTTCAAATTCTGTACAGTTAACAAGCATAGCAGATGGCACGGAATGAGCTTCGGATTGTTATTCAAATCAGAGTCCAATTTCATCAAACACCAATCCATCCATACCGAGTTGAGCAGAGAACTGTCCGATCTATATGAAGGATGCGAGTGAAATAGAAAATTAGAACTGCAAGCAACATCATAATGATTGTGCTCTGTAACTCCACAAATATGCAAATGATTCTCCAATAAAGGTAGCACAGAAACACAAACAAAGTCAAGTATGTCAGAAGGAAAAAATGGTTTTGTTTTGTTTTGTTTGTAGAACGAAGCCACTTCATGGTTGATTCCCCATTGTCGGTTCTCATTATTTGAAAATGAGAACCCCCACCATCAGGACGTTCAATTGGAGGAGGGTCAGGCGGATTCAAGTTGTAGTGATATGTTGCCTGGCTTAGCATCATTTTCTCTGACTTTTGCTTGGTGGTTTGATTGATGAGTGATGCAGCATTACCTTGCGTGTTCTTGGAAGGAGCTTCAATCTCAGTTTGATGGTGAGACTCATTTGGAGCACTATCCCAGCCTGCGGGGCTTCCCCATACAGAGATATTCTGGTAGGTGAAAGTACAAGTGATTCTTGATTAGTTTTGTTCCCATCCCTTTTCTGTGACATGTTGAGTTTATACAATTGATAATGTGCACAGTTGTTTTTGGGAGATTCTTTAAGGAAGCATATATCATCCGACCTTGTTTAAGAAATTCTTCCATCGATAGAATGAGCTGAATTACCTCTATCTGTTTCTTTACAAAATGATGGTCACCAATAATGTCAGATCCATGTTTGGAAACCATAGCGATCAAAAGAGAAATAAGCATTCCAGAAAAATCATGCCCTTCTTTCTTTGTGGTTGATAGAAGCTGAGTCCCAAATTTTGTGTGAGGGTAATCTCTATCAGACTGGCGTGATAACAAACCACCGTACCGTTGTGCTAAATGGTCAATACTGTTAGCAACAGCCACGCCGTGCTTCAAATTGGGGGCATAAACACATGGAAAACTTCCACGGAGCAACAATTCAATTGACTCGACAGCCTGTTTGGCAGTACCAAGCTGGTGCATGTGCAAACATTCACTGGGAGTTGCAAAATGAATGTTGTTCTGATTGGTACCAAAGCATAGATCCCGAAATACATTCCTGATGTTGTGATGAGAGTTGTTTTTGAAGTTCTTATTGATATCATTTAGATCAGTGCCAGGAAAACAGTAGAAATTGACAGGCGACCAATTCTTTGTTGCAGGTTGAACAGAAGGAATGTTTATGTTCAGAGAATAACAGTTGCAATGACGGCACATCAGTATGACACCCTTATTGAAGGAGCCGTATTTTCCACACAATTTATCATGAAGTTGTGTGTCGCAAATAACATAGGCAATGGAAAATTTCATTTTTACCTTCCACTGTTGATTTGCGTACGGAAGATAATTCCATTCGATACTACCGTCTTTGTTACACGCGGCTTTAAAGGAACAAAGCGCAACTTCCAAACCATTATGGAGATTTTGAATTTTTTCCTTCGCAGTGGCAGGGCAAGAGTGTCTTGTTGACTCCCATTCTGGGTCAGGATGGAAGTAAATAGTTGTCCATGCTTCAGGTCAAGCGCGGGTCTCCACATTAAAGACTCCAAGTGTCATGTTCAATGGCGTTAACGTAAGTCTTCTGTGTGCATCCAAAGATATGCCATCCATGTAAAATATAATAGGAACAAGAATTTCTTGGGAATTGGGATTGCAAATTTCTTTCTAAGATGATTTCCACCACGAGCTGTGATGCAATTCTGAGATTACAGAATGAGGATTCAACTCAGGATTATTGTCGGGAGATAGATGGGTGGAATAGTTGGGAAAGGAGAGGTTTTCTTCTCTCATTAGCTGCTGGTTTGACAGTAGAGAATAAATCACATCCTTAAAAGAATGGACACACACCTGATTGGGTTTATTGTCAGGTAGCCAATTAAGTATATGAGGATGAAATTTCATATCGGAGAGACCCAGATTGGATTGGAGATTGTCAAAAATTGCTTTCCAAGATCTAATTTTGGCATCGCAAAAATCAAAACCCGTTCTGATTTGACTCTTCTTCGCCCACTGGAAAATTGATTTGAATGTGTTCAGTGGCAATTTATGCCTGGCCATTAAATTCATGAGACCCAATTCAGCAAGAAGATGATGGGGCGGCAGTAGTTTTGTGTGGCTATGAAATGCCTCCTCTCTTTCATTCAGATTGATGATTTCATGCAAAGATGGTGGTGGAGGGTCTTGCTGAGCAGTATCAAAGTTAACATCAGCACCATTAGTGTAATCTTCTTTGTTGTCTCCACAATCTATGTTGTTGGTAGAATTGTGATCATTGTTTTTGTTTTTGTTTTCGTTTACGTTTACGTCATCGTCATCCTTGTCATCGGCATTGTCAATATCATTATTCAGCAGGAATGCATCTTCATCTTGAACAGCAGAAACAGCCATGTAAGATTCAATGGCGTTCCTATTCATTGGCGGTAAAAAGACATCATGTACAATCTGTCTGTTTAGAACAGAATGAAGACCGGTGGCTGATTGACTTGTGATGGTGTGGTGGGAGAGATGGGAAGGGGGAACAGATGGACCGTTTTGTGCCATAGTCATCCCAAAATCTGACGGAGAATGTTGAACAGACAGCAAGGTAGGCTGCACTTTGATAGAGGTGGAGAACTTATAGATCTTTTGTTTAATTAGACCCTGACTATGGTATATGGTACGGCACTCCTCAAGACACCAGAGATGTCTTCTTAGGCCAATAGAGACATATTTCAAAGTACCCTGCTTGTTTGCCGTGGATTTATATCCTAAAAACTTGGAGTTTTTGCCATTCTCCAAGCAACCATGGTAGTAGAGTGTAAGAGGGGTTTTGATAACAGGAGGCATGATGTTGCGGGTTGTTTGAAGGAAAATGTCACTAGCAGTGGTAAAAAGGACGGAGGTCAAAATGATGGATCAACAAAAGGAAAAAATTAATTCCTTTTTTTTTTGTGATGATTTTTTGGGTACGGTAAATATTCCATTGCAAAAATGGTCCGTACAGTAAATTCCTTACTACTTAGTGATGATTGCAACATTCCTCGTACAATATGTTTAGTAGTGCACAGTACAGTCAACTTCTTAAGAGGGACGATTCAACACAGCGCCGGATGGGTCAATCCCGTCAGTTCTTCCATACATGGGATCGTTGGCCGGCGCGTCAGTTCTTCCATACATGGAAATGGGAATCAAAATGGGAATTGTTGGCTGGTGCGTTGATTCCCATTGAGTTGATTCCGACTTTCATGTACCCGCAAAACCAACTTCGCAATTTTGCATGAGTTATTACTAGTAGTTACTAGTAATACATTATTTTCACTAGTACTTCTTCATTATAATTCATTATTTCATTTTCTTTCCAAGCTGCAAAACCAAAACCAACGTGTTAGGTGTCACCACTAACTAATCTTTGAATCGACAATCTACTCTACTAATCCTACTAATTCTAATCTTCCAATCGACGATCGAACCAACCATGGAGGGAATTTCCAAACAAGAACAGCTTCTTCTGGATCTTCTAGCCAAAGTCAAACGAGAACACCAAGCCAAAATCAAACAAGAACACCGGCAACTGATTGTTTATCACCACCAAGAGATTGTTTGACACCGACAAGAGATTTGTAAGATTCTTGCACAAACCAGCAATCATCCAGTCGTTCCAAATGTAATCATCAATCCACCTAGCAATCATCCAGTCGTTCCAAATGTAACCATCAATCCACCTTCCTGGTTATTGAAGAACGATTCGAATTTTGGTTCTGATTCCAACAAAGTAATTTCTGAAATTACTACGGATCTTCCTGCCATTAAACTGGAACCAAAGCCTTAAGTGGAATAGCCTGCCTGGGATGGATTCGACTTGGAGTTGGGACGGAGCCCGTTTAAGAATATGGTGGCAACATGTTGAGAAGATGAAAATAGTCATTGATGCATAAGTGTTACACAAAATAGTGCTTGAAAAGAATATGATATCCTTAACCCTAAAATTGTTATTTTATTTGAGGAGTGACAAGATATTGTCTCAAAAGTAAAAGTGTGCGACGTGCGAGGTTTTTTAGTAGACACGCGAATTCAGAAGGTAGGGAATTTTAAAAATAGGGTAGGGAATTTTGAAAATACCGCGCGATAGCCCACGGGGGGTAGAGAAACAGTTCTCGGACGAGGTCCATCAACAAGAATACCTGCCGTCATTTGGAAAACTTAATCCAGACCGGCCATGAAAGGATGGTTGAACATACCTGCAGATGACAAGTAAAAGTTGATTGCATGTCTAAAACCTGAATTGCTCTCTGACCAGCAACCGAATCCCAACGATTCCAACCCCCTATACGCACGGTCAAACTGTCACTTCAGGGGGTAACAAGTTTACCTCAAATATACCCGAGGATCTGTATCCAGCAGTAGAAGACGATCGACATGGAGATTTCCATGCATCTCGTGCTGCTTTCAAGTCCCAAACTTCATCGTTGAAAGACCATCGACCTCTCAAGTTGTCCGTTTCCCCAGCGCACTCTGCCAAATTCTTGGCCAAAAACCCTGAGGTTCTCTATAAGAAGGACAGCAACACATATGTTCCTGTCAAAAAATCCGCCTTCTCCGCCAACTTCCACAAATGGTACCAACCAGAAGAGGAAATTGCACATCCTGACGATCCTGTATCTGTCTTCACCTACCGTGCAAACAAAACCGATGTTTCAAAACCTGTTTTTGCTATGGGGGATCGGGGTGCCAATGGTTGTTTCATTGGGGAAGATGCATGTCTTACATCAAAGGACATACCTCCTCAATACGTCAATGTCACCCGTATCAACAATCATCAGATCCAAAACATTCCAATTGCCACATGCGGTGCCTATTCCATTTCAAATAGAGGACCGATCATCCTCATTTTCAATGAGTGTGCTTACACTGGATGTCATGCTTCCATCCTATCCTCTGGTCAGATGGAATCTTATCTTGCCCAAGTTGATGACACCTCCATCAAAGCAGGTGGCGGACAAGTCATTACCACTACTGACAGATATGCATTACCACTCAGTATTTGCCACAGACTTCCGTACCTGGCTATGCGTAAATATACTACAGAAGAATATTCCACCTTACCACACGTAATCATGACATGTGATAAACATTGGGATCCCTCCATTCTCGATACTACCACCATCCATGCAAAAGATGAATCCTTCCTACAACGACATCCTCCTACACTTCAACAGCTACCATACCCCAATTATGATGAATTCGGGAAACCCCGCTGCCTCGAAGGTCTAGATATATTGATGTCGTAAGGCTCATCTACAATTAGGTCCCTCAGCTCTTACTCTGATTGTGACAGAGCTAAAGAATTTCAAACAATTGGCGCACATGCTTCAAAATTTGGGACCTGATTACGCATTTGTTCCGCACTAACGCTCGAATCCAGAAACAAGCATGCCAGACTCTTTACTGACAATGTTTTCATTGCTTGGAGAAAAGCAAAAGACTCCACCAATATCCCATCTGCATCCAGCAATGCCCCCATGATTATCCAAGATGATAATCCACCAACAACGCTGCATAAGTTCTTGTCAAACCACCCACCTGCCTGGCCCTCTTTGCCAAGTTTTCTTTATCAGAAGGTTGACAACAGCCCAAGCTGGTTCCCTTCTCCACTCCCTAACAACTATGGGGAGATTTTTGATGGCCCTCTGGCATCACATATCTTCAGCAAGACACCTGACGGCGTCCACCTGACTGAAGCTGATTTTGATCCTCCGGAACTAGCTTACTTCGATGTTAGTGAAGCCCTGTCTCCACCTATCAATCCAGCTACTCCTACAGTAGACCCATCCAAGGTAGTTGTTACCAACAAAGAAGGGAAAGCCCAATTCAATGACAATGGTGAACCGCTCACTATCCCCGCCATTCCTATTGACCAGCACCTACAAGGCAGATCTTTCATTAAGGCTAACCCTGATGGTACCCGTAAACGTCTAACTATCGTAGATGTTGAAGACAACCTTGAACACAACAAGGAATTCATAAAGTTCAAATGCAAGCATTTGGATGATGAAAAAGAGAATCATATCATTGCCTACAACGTCGTCATGAACCATATCCATCAGGACTCCACCCAAAAGGATGGAAACCTATGGTCATTCAGAAGAATTCTTGGACATCAAGGACCATTGGACAACAAACATTCCCAATACAAAGGATCCAAGTGCAACCTTTGGATTGAATGGGAAAATATGGAACAATCATATGAACCCCTAGCAAACATCGCTGCTGATGACCCTATGTCAGTTGCCAAGTATGCTAAGGATAACGACATGCTTGACAAACCTGGTTGGAAATGACTCAAATGTATCGTCAACCTTGCGCGAAGGACCAAGAAACTGGACAGGCTTATCGATCAAGCTAAGCTTCGATCATTCCGCACTACCCCACAATACCAGTACGGATTCAAGGTCTCTCGCAATCATGAGGAAGCCATTCAATTTGATCTATCAAATGAAAACAACAAATGGGAGAAAGCCACAACCCTAGAGATGGAGCAGCTCAAGGAATATGATACTTTTATTGACAAAGGAAAATACAAAGTTGGCAACATACCTACCGGTTTTCAACAGATCAAAGTTCACATGATATATGCCATCAAGCACGATGGTAGACACAAAGCTCAATTGGTTGCAAATGGCAACCTCACTGAAGCTCCTATCCACAGTGTATATGCCGGCGTCATTTTACTTTGAGGCCTGTGCATGTGCCTGTTCTTAGCTGAACTAAATAGTCTAGAAGCGTGGGGAACTGATATTGGCAACGCTTATCTTGAAGCGTTGACATGCAAAAAGGTGTGTATTAAGGCTGGTCCTGAATTTGGATCACTCAAAGGACACCTCCTTGTCATCTACAAGGCAATATACGGCATCCAATCATCTGGTAAGTACTTTGGCGATCTACTTGCAGCATGCCTCATTGAACTAGGTTTTGAATGATCCAGAGTCAAACCTGCAATCTTCCTCAAGCCTGGAACAAACAAACATGGGGAGCAAGTGTACAAACTCATATGTACATATGTTGATGACCTCTGCCTATGCATGAACGACCCCAAATTGTTCTTGGAAACTCTGAAGTCCAAGCCATATAATTTTAAATTGAAAGGTTCCGGACCTATGAACTTCCATTTGGGATGTGGTTTTGAACGTGATGAACACAGCGTCCTCTGTACAAATCCCATCAAGTTCATTGAAAAGATGGAAGCCTCATACGCGCAAATGTTTGGATGCAAGCCGGCCACTAAGTTCCAATCACCCATTGCTAAGAATGACCATTCAGAACTTGACTCAATGGAGTTCTTGAACGACAATGGCATCCAGCAATACCAAAGCTTGATCGGATCACTCCAATGGGTCATCGCAATTGGACACTTTGATGTGCAAACGGCTGTCATGACTCTTTCAAGCTTTTGTGCCCAACCAAGACAAGGGCACCTCAACAGGACAAAGCAAATCTACAGATACATCTCCAAGTTCAGGTATTTCAAGATCAGGTTCAGAGTCGATCCTCCAGATTGTGTGTTGACTGAATACCATTCCACCAATTGGTCAAACACTGTCTAGGGGGAGCATTCAGAAGATTTGCCAAGTGACGCACCACCACCACTAGGCAAAACAGTTGTACTGTCCCATTTCTACTATGCGAATCTAATGCACAACATCCAAAGGCAGTCACAGGTATTTTGCATTTTGCAAACAAGACCCCCATGATGTGGTTCTCAAAGAAACAGGCAACTACAGCAACAGCAACATTCGGTGCTGAGTTTGTATCTGGAAGGACATGCATCGAGCAAATCATTGACCTCAGATAATCATTCTGTCACCTCAGAACTTGTGTGTATGACACATCATATTCATGGGGAGATAACAAAAAGATGATTCAGACATCGACATTCCCATATGCAAGACTTCACAAGATACACCGCATTCTCTCATACCACTTTGTACATAGTATGATTGCAAAGGGATTCATTCTTATGCAGCACATTCCTGGAAAGGACAATTGTGCTGATATCCTAACGAAGCATTGGGGACACTCAGTTGTGTATCAACTGCTCAAGTCCATCTTCCACTACTGTGGGAATACAGGGGATCTGTTACAAGATGATGTAAGCAGTTCCTAACCAAAATGGACTTTCACGATGGCACATGGGGAGTATTAAATTCCTTTTGTGTCTACGTTTACGGTAGAGGTACGATCGCATCAAAGGAGTTGATACAATTAGAAGAATTGACATGGTCTAAGAAAGAATGATACGTCCTATCAGCTCTTATGTTTCTAAGCATATCCCATTGCGTATCAAATGTGAGCCGGTCCTCGGTATTGCCATTTAGATACTCATCGTCGTTTATTCTGATACGTAAGTTATGTACTGTGTACCGTTACTATTACAATATGCGTGAAAGCGCTTTGATACTTGCCATCAAGTGATACATCAAAGAAAGGATATTCTTGGAAGCTTTTCATGGGAATATAATCACGCAATACATGTACATAATAAAGCACGTGATTTTACAGTTTTGCAGCCGCACTGTCTTTGATGGCAGTAGAAGAGAAATCTTGCTTTCCGGCACGTTACTCTCTTTATCTCATACTTTCAGCATTCAACCAGATTATATCTCCTAAAATTCTACACTAGTTGTTATCAACTACTTGTAAATCTACAACCACATAAGATCTATTTGACTGTGCCGTTGAATTGGTAGTGAGAAGAGATCCGGTGTATCCATAGTCCTGCCTTGTAGTAAGATTTTTGTTGCAAAAGTACCACAACACATCTAGCTCACCGATTGATTGTTACAACTCAATCTACTGACACAGCTCTGCTGTTCTTCCAATCCCTTGGATCAACTTCAGCTCAAGCTTGATTAAGAAGGATTTTAACAAAGTCTTAGGCCAAACAAAGACAGCTTCACCATCAGTAGAGTTAGTCCCTTCCACAAAATCTACAAAGTACCGCAAGTTGGATTGGCCATCCAATGTGTCAAAGAGAGATCTTGCATTTCAAAATGTCCTCATGTCTTTGAGGGGTACAATTCCAATCAACGAAGACAAGAATTTTTGAAGAAGTCAACCTTGACCACTTCGCCGACGAGTCATTCCTTGATGACAATTTCTATGAGAAACTTTTGCAAAATCTCTATCTGTGTTCATTTGTGATTGGACAGTACAATATAGAAATGGACAATTTGGTTGGGAGGATTGGATTTCAATTGTTATTTCCTCTTCATTTTTCAAAGCTTGTTGAGCACAGGAAAACTTTGAACAAGTATTACAAAGTAGTCGTTGACTTTGAGAAAAATTGGTGGCTCTTTGTACTTCAAAGTTGAGTACAGAACGGGACATATTTGTTGCTAATTTGTGTCCGGAACACAAAAAGCACGTAAAAACATTTTTGCAACATTTAATCCTGACTTTGTGTTGGTGTGATAATGTTGTTTCGAAGCACAACTCTGTTGAGATGCTGAATATTCTGTGTGAGGAGTTGCCCGATAATGTTCTAACAAGTCAGTTGCCACGTGTTCTGACACTTGAAGGTGTGCTAGTGGATTGGAGTATGGTTGTGAATGTAATAGTTGATGTAGTATTTGACACACCACAAAGATCTCTTAACCTTGACACTGCAATGGAGAAGATAGACGTATATTTGAAAGCAGAACGCCAATCATTGTCCAACTTTGTCGTCCGTGGAGGTTACCGCCGGTTACACATTTACACCACAGATGGCAGGAGATCCATCCAATTTGATAAACTGACTCCGCAAGAACTTCTAAGTGGTGAAGAGTCTAAGGAGACTTACCCCTTAAAAGAAGATGAGAAACTCCTTTTGGTTATAAGGCTCCTTCAATTTGATGAGAACTGCCAATACACGGTGGTGTACGACCGATTGTTCTGGGAGCATACGAGACAGGCATTTGATGACGTTTTTATTACCCGCCCAGAAATACTACTTCACACTAGTAATTTTAATCAAGGTCCCTAGAGTTTCTCACTATGTACAATTACCTACCGGCTAAAGGGAAATTACTCACTTCTTTGACTCAGGAACTTTTGCGTCAAGTAGTAAAGAACCAAAAAGGGGTAGTTCAGGCAAACTTGGGAATTGGCTTTGTATCAAAAGACAATAAAAAGAATGTAGTACTATCAGATGGTCTTTGTTTGAGGGAAGTTTTCAAGAATATCAGGGTACCACTTCTGACCGTCACAATGTATCTGACATTGCAAAGTGGGAGGTCCTCAAAAAGCAACGCCGTGAATTGGAATTGTTAAGCAAAAATGATGCTACATATTCTGTTGGATGGCTAGTGTTCACTAACAAAGAGTGCAGTTGAGTGAAGTCATTCTTTCAAGCTCCTTGGGATGACAAATAAGCAGTCAACAAATAATCGGAAAGTGATGGGGAAGGATTCCCAAATGACTTGGAAGGGGAGGACAAAGAAAAGGATAAGAAGCTGCTCGCAAAGCCCAAGGCACCAAGATTGTTGCTGCGCCCGGGTCACAAACGTAAAACAACTGCAGGTGATCACTCAAATCTATGTGACAAGCACAAGGAGAGGAAGGTTTCTCCAAACCTGGGTCATGTTGAAAATCTAGGATACCTTATTCAAGTTCCTTGTCCCATAGCCGTTGGTGCTACGGAACAGTTGTCTTGTAACGTCAAGGTGTTGTTGTCAGACGTTGATCCCAAGATCAAGTATCCTTGTTTCCCAATTGATAGCAAGGTTACAATCAAGGATATGCCACCCCCTGGAATGGGGGTAGTCAAGAGTTATGCATATAAGAAGAAGGACCAATTTCCTTTGTTCAGTGGATACATGGTGTACAAGAAAAAACCCGATGGCACACAGGTCTCCCACGCAACCTGGTTCCCATACGACAGTATCATAGGAAATACACCGCAGTACACCACGTTGTCCCATTATTCAATGGGAAGGATGCATTGTCTAATGCATAAGTGTAACACAAGAACACAAACAATGGATGAAATGGCAAACTGATCCTACTACTCCCCATATGCCTGATCTTAGCCAAACCCAAGTACCGGCAAAATTCAAATACTAAATCAAGAATGTCTTATCCATATTGATCAACATTGCACAACTTATTTAATATTTATAAAGATCATTATCCTGAATCATCTTGTTCTTCTGGTGTCAACATTAGAAAACATCGTGTACTAATGATAATAATAGTTCAAAAGTGTAAGTTCCTGGTGTGATTGACTTTAATTTTCCTACCAACAAGAATAACAAATCTGACAAGACGCTTGTTATCTCATTTTAGAATCTGACCATTATACTATGCATCATCAGTGTCACAACCATTGAAGAGTAATAAAAAGATGCTTGCCGTTACTCCTCTCATTGTCATTCTACATTCAACAATATTTCACATAAACATTGATATGTACTACAACAACACCATCAATAAGAATGTGGTAATACATGAAATAAATAGGAGATCACCAGTACACGAGGTAATAACAAAAGTATAACAATTACTGTGAGATTTGGTGCATTTGGGTCTGGATTTGGACCAACCATACCCACTAAAATTCATTTTTTAGTGCAAAAGTATTTCATTGTTTGATATTCTAGTGTCTGTCCTTTTCATATTATGCATAAGACACACTGCTATGAAAAAAGAATGACATGAAAGAAGCCAATATTTTGCATGTCACCAACCAATCAGTTCTGGATTTATTTCAGTGAAAACATCATACATTGCCTGAAATTCCAGCATGAACATTGTTCATACTATGAATGGGATGGGCAATGGAAGAAAAATGGTGTGAAATCCACTGATAGTTTAGAAATCCACTGATAGTTTAGATGTTATCATTTTTAGTTCATTCAGGAGCCTGGACATGGTCAGAAAAATGTGTGGCTACTAGTCAATTTTTCAGTGTAAACATAGTACATTACCTGAAATTCCAGCATTAACATTGTTCATACTATGGATGGGATGGACAATGAAACAAAAATGGTGTTGAAATCACTCTTGGTTTCGGTGCTATGAATTTTTAGTTCATTCAGGAGCCTGGACATTGTCAGAAATAAGGGCCAGCTGCTAGTCAGTTTTTTAGTATTAATAGAGTACATTCTTTGGAATTTCACCATGAACATTGTTCATACTATGGATAGAATGGACTATGAAAGAAAAATGGTATAAAATCACTGATACTGTATGGGTTATGAATTTTTAATTCATCCAGGACCCTGGATATGAATAGGAGCAAAAACAATAGGTACTGGGACTACGTACAGTAGCACATACGTGATAGTCTGTCATTTTTCCATTGGTCATTGTCATCAAGGATGGAGGACTTGATCCACTGGCCTCAGTGACATAAATTTCAACCATTTGTACCGAGTCAAGGAAAGTTACACTATTTAAAGTCTGTCTGTGTTTGAATCATGTAATTGCTGTGTCCTGTGGTGCTGCTGGTATGTACCGGTACTCGTACTTGGTGTGTACGGGAAGAAGTATCCACAGCCAAAATGTGAACATACAGGACAGGCACGTTCCACCAACTTTATGATTCTGGGTTTGATTATGACAATTACTTGCCAACCGTCCAAACTTACAAATAACAGGAAGATGGAAAACAAAACAGAATCAGTGTACAAGAGGACACAAAAGATGCCCTGGTTTCCTTTTCTTTGCACGGAGTACACAAAACAGACAAAAGAACTCAATTACGAAGACCTAAACAACAACCTAAACCCGTTTTTAATCATTTCAAAACAGGGTTTGATGCGCTATGTGCCCAAAATGGACACTTGGTACTCACAATCCTTGAGGGATGCAAGTAGGTCAGCGATGTGAGAACAAGACTCAACAGCAAAAAAGGACAATTTGACGAAGATGAAGCTTTGAAGATTTGGGAACAATGCTTCAAGTACGTTAGCAAAGAATTATTTCCCGACTACAAGAGATGGTGCTGACGGTATTGACCATGTGTGGGCTAGTATGGGTAGCTACCATTCTATTGTACTCCCTCTGTCCCAAAATATTTAGACTTTCTGGACGTTATGACTTGAAACAAGGTCAATACTCCTCAATGGATTACTAGTACCACTTTTTTTTGTTAAACTCTCCTCAATCAACTCCTCGTGATGGGTTAAATGTTAGACATTTCAGTGGTATTGGTGTGCCTTTCATAGGGACTTGTGGTCAATGAATCTGTGTATTTATTCTTGCTCTGGCGTCCAAACGACAAGCACTGCGCTGCTCTAATCTACTAGAGGACTGATGTATCCACGGCGTCCAAACTACATGCACCGCTTTGTTTACTAGTACAGGACTACTGTATTTCTCGCTCTGGTGCCCAAACTTCAAGTGCATGCACGACGAACTACAAGCTCTCAGCCATCATGTTGGGCGGCCCAACAGCCTCAATATCCATCAATGCTGGTGTGCTCTCTAGCAAGAACTAGGTCTACAAACTAATTCTAGCTCATTTTTTGGCATATACCCTAGTCCCAAGTCTGCTGCTGTGTATTAGTTTGTTCTGGGAGTATCAAAACTAGTGGTAGGAGAATAGTGCTCAAAATACTACATCGCGTTGACATAAAACACTACTACGGATGACTTAGAAAATACGACAGGCAATTACGTAGAAAACACTACTGGTATTTTTGAAAATACCAGAGTAATTTCAAAAATACCAGAGTTTCTCCCCTCTGCTAGATTTTTTAACTAAAAAAATACGGACTGTTGTCGGCATCAAATTCGATCGAAAAAGCCGACAAAACGAAACGATGACCGAGGTGCGGAACGAGATACGAATACTCCGATGATCAAGCATTAGAATCAAACCCACCTCCACTACTTGAAAATCCCTAAGTGGTAAAAACAATATCACTTAGGACTACAAACAAAAGGGGTTAATCGGTTAGAAACAAGACATATCCAAAGACCTGAACAATAAGTAAACACTTGGAATCCATAAGTACATTCAAAAGAATACACTTGATATCCCGTGAGGAAATTACTTATTGCAATCAAGGGAATCAATACCGATACCAGGTGGGCCTCATATCTAGCATATATACCACGAACAAGCATACGCCCCATCGAGTAAATCACCTAACCCCGTAAATGACCGATACAGTAATGTTAATTTCCTTTTGAAACTGGCTGTTGAGCTGATTCAATCCAAAGGCAAAGAAGAGCAACTGTCCTCTTCATCCTCTTGGCTTGGATTATTCTGTTGGTCGAGTGCCACATCTGCGGTGGGTAGCCGAGGTGTGGTTGCTGCGCTTCCAGGTTGGAGTGTTTGGAATCGTCCTGTTGACCTGCTTCTCGTTCTGCCGGCAGCCGGGGGAATGTTGGGCATTGTTGTGTGATCGTCTTGCAATTATCGCGTATGGATTAAGGCAATTATCGATGGATAATTGCAGTCGGTGTTTATTGTTGCTTAGCACAATCAAATGACGGGCGTCGATATGTCCTTGACAAGATGGTGTCACATGGAGTGTAGACGCGGAGATAAATGCAATCCGGGGAACTTGTGATGTGGTCCTTGGATGGAGATATTGCTATTGGCGTGTCCAATGCAGTGGGCTTCTATTAAAGACAAATGGCTTGTCCGTCTGGTCTTTGTTATGTAATCGGATCAGAGAACTATCGATCGTCGTCCGTGGTCGAGTCGGTCGATGATCTGCTGTCGGATTGTTTCTTCGTAAAGTGTGCTTCTACCGTTGTCTTCTTCTTTTGCAAGCTTCAACAAGCTTGCGACTGTTAATCTGTTAATTTCCTTTTGAAACTGGCTGTTGAGCTGATTCAATCCAAAGGCAAAGAAGAGCAACTGGAGCTTTAACTGCAGGCCGGTTGAGGTGCCGTTCTGTTATTTCTAATATTTCTCTGATATCCACTACGACTGGATGCGAATCCAATCAGATCTAATCTGACTATCGACCAATCGACGCAATCAGTTAGATCTTAGGCTTGTAGTTCTACAAAATGGACGCAAGAACGTCCGTTGCAAGGTTTAAGGTTGAATAATCAAATAATCTAAAAGTATAAGCGATTGATCTTGCTGGAGAGCAAGATAGCGCTTTAAAGGTCGTACTGCCGCTAATACAGTACGATACAGTAAAATACCGTGTTGCCGCTAATACAACACGATATAACGTGTAATGTGTTGTCGCTAATACAACACGTAATTTTGTGCAGCAAACAAACAGGTTCGTGAGCACAAAGATCGAACCTCTGCTGTCTTTTCTTGAAAACAAAACACTTAACAGGATGGCTAGCATATGCTAGTTTCTGCCGTGTATTCTCTCTTTGATCTCTTAAGTATCGATAATTCGATCGTACGAGTGACGATCAATTGGCTCGCAAGATTGAGCCATTTGGTCAATAATGAGACACCTGGCTTACACGATCAAGCCATTTGGTCAGAAAATGAGATATTTAGCTCACAGATTGAGCCATTTGGTCCATAATGTTAAACATCATGATTCGCGAGCAAGTAAGCTGAACTCGTGTGAGTAAGGAATGAGATACCATTGTACCACTATTACATACGCTATGCCGGACATGAAAGGAATTTAATAAGTAAGACCGACACACTAACACAGAAACAGCAGCAACAGTATCGGTATGACGATGAAAATGACAGTAACAAATAACTGGGGAAGACGATCTCTACCATGTAAAAAATACAGCAGAGAGCCCTGATACAGTACAAAATACATAGCAAAAATAAGAGCCTCTCTCGGAGCTCACATCTCTTTAAATTTCAATTATCCTATACCTATCCGGTCAATTTTTAGAGTGACAACAGGTTATAGAGCCCTTATAACTCACACAATTGCTGCCCATCCGTAGGATTGTGTATACCTTAAGCTATCTATCTCCGGCCATTCAGCACCTCCACTGTCGGTTAAATCCAGAGGAAACTTGTAGTGACGCCCATCCGTGTGCTACTTTTTGGCCTCCCCCCATCTCTTTCTCTCTCTCTCTTTCTCCCTGCTCGCGAATCAGGGGGTGTATCGATTCTTCTACAGGAATCTTCTTTTCTGATCCACGCCCAAGCTCCAAACGTTCCGGACATCTGTGACCGGCCCGCAAGGTTAATTATCATCGACGACGATCGTACCAACCTCGGAAGCCATGGGAAACTTCTCCAACCTCCAATTTTTATTAAATTCCTTTCGTGTCCGGTATTGGAGGTACGAATCGAGAATAATGACCACTCCTACCGTCGATCTTCCTTGCCTTCGGACCAAACGGCTCAGCTCAACGACCGGCTATCACGCGCTACGTTTGTGATAGCTTCAGTAGCTAACCTACTTGTAGTAATGGATGTGAAATGCTTGTAGTTCATTGGTGGGTTGGTGGGTTAAGCAGTGCTAGAGGTTTGCTTTGCCCACACACACCGGCGTACAGGCGGGCTTAACAGCTTGGGCGGTTAAGCCTCTGGCTGTTAAGCCTTTTCTGCCAATGGGCCATAAGCCACCGGGTGGGAACGGCGTGGAGAGCGTGAGCGCGAGCGTGAGTGCACGGGTGAGCTTGGATCAGAGTGAGGGAGGGAAGAGGCGCCAGGGTGCCTCAAAGAGAGCTGCCAGCAGGAGTGGGGTCCGCAGCCGGAACCCATTCCTCGGGCAGGAAGGAGTATGTTCCATTGTTGAACATGACAGAGGCAAGATTCTTGAAGATGGGGAGGGATTGCTGATGTAAGTAGCGCATCATGCAGTCACTGTGCCATCTGGCAAGGAGCTTGATGACATTAGAGTCGCATTTGCCCTGGAGCAGGGCCATCGCCCCACCCGCGCGAAGGGAGCGAGCAGAGATGGCTGCAGGGGCAATGCCAGTGGTAGGGTAGAGGGTCTGGGCATAGACTCTCAGGGAGGAAGTGACAGTTGCTGCGCGAACAAGGGTAAGGACTCCATTGTCGAAGTAACTGGCAAGCGTGAGGGAGGGACCAAAGGGAGCGCTGGAAGAGCAACAGCTTCGGAGGTGAAGGACTTGGCGCGCACAGGCGGCAACGGGGCAGCATAGTGAGTCACCACTCCTGGCATGCGCCACTACTTCTCATTTGTCGCCATTCTTCTGGGTGGTGAAGGTGAGGGTGACAGAGGTAGCAGCTTGGAGCTCATGCGCAGGGCCATCGTGGTGGACGATGCGGGAGTCCAGGTAGAAGGAGACGTCCTGGAGGTGGAAGGCTTGGTCATCCGTAGTAGTACCAGTGTACTCACCAGGGCGTAGACAGAAAAAGAAGGCAATGCAGATCATGTTTGCAATGGCCTGGCAAGAGGGGGAAGGGGACTCGTGGTATGCAAAGTGGAGGGCATGCAGCACGAGGGTGATGGGGACCGGCTTGACTCGGGAGGGGGCCAGGTCAAGTTTGGCATAGGCCTTGAACTGTGCAGTCAGCCGGAAGTCAAGACTGCCTGTGGAGTCGGTTCGAGGGTCTGTGGACCCCAGGCGGGCGAGCGTCTGGCCCACTGACCGGATGGTGTCCGATACTGTGCGAGATCGGATGGGCTTGTGGCTACGTGAGAGGTTGCTATCATGGAGTCGTTTGGCAAAGACCTGGAGGATGGGGATTGGATCCTGAATGGACTGGAGGCGCGGGTCAAAACCTTGAGACAAACAGAATTGAACCCATTGGTCCCAATGGGCATCCTTGCGCTTGGCGTAGAGCTCAGTGACTGAGGCGCGCATGGTCTTCTGGACAGCGCTAAGGTCAGCGCGGAATGCATGGGCGGCCGAAGGTGGCATAAGGTCCAGGGCAAGTCCTGTGGGTAGGTTGTGTTAAAGTGATGGAGCAAGGCAGTGTCAGAGAGTTCAGATCGAGAGAGGAGGTCCGCTAGGTGGTTAGCGGGGCCAGGGATGTAATCCCGAAGGGGGACATATTGAAAGAGGCGCTGGTGTAGGGACTGGAGCCGGAGGAGGTAGGCGGCAGGGCCTGTGGTGGTAGTGGCGCCTTTGCGTTGCCAATAGACAGCTGCTGTGTTGTCATAGCAGTTGTGGGTGGTGCGTGCGTGGACACAAGCAGCCTGGGCCAGAATATCATTGTGGGCAATGGAACCGGCCAGCTCGAGGTCACTGTTGGTGATGGAGCCCTCAGGATTGTCAAAGGAGACGAGCTGGGCTGAGATCCACTTGGGGAACGCATGCCGCCACATGACAGGCTGCACAGCGCCCGTGGGAAGGGGGACAAAATGGATGCCCCCCATGCCCAGACCCGAAGCATCGCAGGCGCCCAAGGTGGCTGGGAAGGTGTCCGGCATGAGTTCGGCAATGGAGGTAGGCCGGGTGGAGAGATCAGTGGCAAGCCATTGGAAGTCGCAAAGGAAGCTGTGGATGCGCTTGGTGAGCCGGAGGCGCTGCCGGCCTGTTTCCTGGTGGCGGAAGGCTTCTTGGAGAATGGAGAAGAGGCCAATGGAGCCCAGAATGGCCAGCGCCATTGACTGGAGCTCCCCAAGGACTTGGTGCCATTGCTTGAGGGGGACATGGCGCTGGGTGGGTGAGATGGAGTGGAGGATCTCCTGTAGGCGGGCCACCTGATGGGGAGGAAGGTTGATGGTTTTGTTGACGGAATTGATGAGCCAGCCGAGGATAACTTTCTTGGTGGTCCAAGTGGCGTTCCCTTGGAGCATTTTCTTGAGGGAAGCAGGCTCCTGCCGGAAGGGGGGGTCACCAGTATCAAGGGGCCAGAAGACGGTGTCAAGGGATTGGAATAGAATGCGCTTGATGGCGCGGCGTGTCCATTGGTTGCCCTGGGCAAGGCCACAGAAGTCATCCACATAGACATCCCAGTAGCGAACCGGCGACTTGCTGGGAGTGGTGCTACTAGGGGGGGGTGAGGGGCGGCTTGGAGGCCGTAGGGGGAGGAGGAGGCGGCGTCTGGGGGGCCGGAGAGGGTGGCTCAGTGGGAGGCGCGACGGGGATGGTTTCAGATGGGAGATCCAACCGATGGGGGGTGAGCCGGGGCCTCGGCAAGTCCGGTGGCAAGAGTGGCATTGGCCAAGTCTGCAATGGTTTCAGTGAAGGCACAGAAGTTGGGAGGACTGGATTTCCACCCCATAGGGTTGGTGAGTGGGATGCCAATGAGTGGAGCTTCCCCGGGGCGAGAGGGGAACAGGACTCCGAGCTTCATGGTGTCGTCCAGGTGCAATCGGACGCGGTAGAAGCCATCGGCGAGGTCAATCTTGGACATATACACCGGACCAAACCTGTCGTTGGCGCGGTGCAGTTTGGTGAGGAGGCGCGGGAGTGTCCGGCCAAACTGCATGACGTCCGCAGGGGCAAGAGGGTTGGTGTCTTGGTTGACGTCCGAGTAGGTGTAATTAGATATCATTCGTTGGCGTTGGCCTCGTTGGGGGACTAAGCCAAGGGGGCTCAGTCGGAGTCCGGGAAGGTCTTGGATGAGGCTGGCGGGGAGAACAGTCGATTGTTGCTTGTCCATCATGTCGGCATACTCCTCGCGCAGGAAGTCAATGCCCTGGTGGGAGGATTGGTGAGGACCCCGTTGGAGGGCAGCTGCAATCCGAGGTTGATCCCAAGGTGGCCCGGACATGGTGGCGGGGGTGCCGTCCGTGCCAAAGCGGTCAAGGAGGCTCCCCGCTGGATGGGGGATGGTGGCTACATCAGGATGGGTGTCACCCCGTCCTCGGATGGTCCGGATGAAGTCCCCCCAGCTAGTGCTGCGATGGTAGGCAGTGACGGCGTGGGCGATGTGGGCGTCCAGCCGGTCAGGGGGGTAGCTGGATGAAGTGGAGGGGGATCGGACGCGGGGCTGGGACTTAGGCCTGGGTGAAGGGGAGGGGGATCGGATGCGGGGCTGGGACCGAGGCCTGGGTGAAGGGGAGGGGGATTGGACGCGGGGCTGGGACTGAGGCCTGGAGTGGGTAGGGACGCGGGGCTTGGACCGAGGCCGTGGGGGAGGGGATTGGACGCGGGGCGTGGACCAAGGCCGTGGGGGGGGGGGGGGGGGGGGGGTAGAAAGGGAAGAGGAAGGGACTCGGGGCTCGGACCGGGACGTTGGCATCGATATGGAGGTAGGCTGGTGGAGGGTACAGAGCAAGAAGGAAGGAACTGGGGGCGCGGACAGGGACCGGCCGGGCTTGGAAGGAACTTGGGGCGCAAACGCGGGCGACATAGGGGGCAAACTGAAACGCACGAGTGGGGGCTTACCTAGTTCAGGGTTGATTTGTACGGGTGATGGATTAGAGGGATGAGGAGATGGAGGAGTAGGGAGTCGTGGGGAGGAAGGAGTAGATGGGGGGTAGATGGACGTCGTGAGGAAGGCAGGGCCCCCTTTGGTGAGTGAGAGGGCAGGGTCAAAGCGCCGAAGGGGCGCTTGCCATTCGGTCAGACACCAAAAGCCGCTTGGCACCAAGCCCAGACTTGGTCCTGTTCACTGCTGGTGATGGCACCATGGTCCTGGATGTTCCTGCAGTTGGTGTAGCAGGTTCCTCAAAGGTGATAGGAATGGCACCTTTCTTTGCCATCTGGACGAGACAAGGGAATGGTACATTTTTCTTTCATGGTAGCGATGACTTCCCTCAGTCGGGCGCGTAGGACTTTGTTGGCTACCCCCGCCGTTTGTAGCCGGGGATCCAGGTTGGGGTTGGACACTCGGGCACCTCCGGCGGAGCCTTGGTTGGGGCTGGGGGTAGTCTTGCCGGGCTTGGTGGGGCCTGGGGTTGCAGCAGGGACAGCCACGGCGGCTACGCGACGCAGGTGCCTCAGAGCCGGCACATTGGTGACATTGGGGAGCCAGTAGAGGTTCTGGGTGATTCGGAAGGCTTGGAAGTCCTTCCCAAAGTCAGGGGAAGGGACAGTGAAAGTTAATCCCCATTGTTCCTTGAGCCAACCTCGCACCCGGATTTGGAAGTAGTATACCACAATGGAGGGGGTGATGAGCTCCCCCAGTTCATCGGCAATTGCTCGGCGGAGGGGCATTTGCTGGAGCTTGAGCTTGGCGAGTCCATTCTGGTAGCCCTGCACGACTGGGTGATGCATGCCTAGAATGGTGGCCAGGACGGCGAGATAGCTTTCCAGTTGGGTGGTAGCTTCAGTCCAGTTGATGGGTAGGTAGGCTTTGGTCTTCTGGAGCTCCAGGGAGTCCTTCAAGGTGAGGGAGTTGCCTTCGGTGGAGATCATGGTGTCATAGGCCGCCACAGTTGCTGCGGCTTCCTGTTCCCTCTTTAAGGAGGGGGCGGATCCACCAGGGGGAGTGAAAGCTAGCGGGAGTATGCCGTCCGCCACGTCAAAGGGGTCAGTCCCATGAAAGTTGCCATCTTGGAACTTCTTGAGTGCTGCCGTGGTGACCAAGGATGCCTGGATGAGGAACTCTGCGGCACATGTGGCCACTTGGCTCTGGAAGATCATGTGGGTCTTCTCGTGCTTGCCTTTCTGTGCCCAGGCTTGGTAGATGGGGGGTAGGTCAGCTTCCTCAAGCTTGCCACACAGCAGCAGCAAGCGCTGGGTGTACAAGGGTCCCCAGGTGTTCTTGACCGTGGCAGGGGGGCGACGTTGGTCTAGGCCCTCACTGAGCTTGAGCTGTTGGTTGGCGAGGGCGGTGAGGGTAGCTGCCAGCGTGGGATCTACCCCGGCCGGTTGGCCGGGTGCCGGCTGCTGCCCCTGGATGGGGGGGTTGCTTCAAGCCCGGGAGGTCCCGGTATAGTACCTGATTTTGCATGTACAAGGTCAGGCCTGGCTCCCCTCGAAAGGGGGTGCCGGGTGTGGCGAAGTGGACACCTCCATCAACGATGGTGGGGTTGGTACCAGCAGCTCGGAGGGTATTCAGTAGGGGGGCGCAAGTGAGTGCCAGGTTGAGTGTGTCAAGGTAGGGGTAGATGATGTTCAAGGCTTGGATTGGACTAAGGCCCTTGCCTAGGAGTAGGGGCACCAATTGGAAGGGGATGAAGCAGGCCTTGAAGGGGGTGATGACTTCCATGTGAGGATCATCACCTAGCACCATGGGGATCATGTGGGAATGGTGAGCATGCTTGATGACGTTGAGGTGGCGGTCGAGGGACAGCACCAAGGTCTCGGGCGCCTGCTTGAGGAGGGCAGCATCCACTAGCACTAGCTCTCCGGCATCGCCTTCGATGTCATCCAGGTAGCCAAAGGCCTTGCCCTTGTTGGTACTTGGCGCGGTTAAGGGCCCCGGATACTTCCGAAGGCCATGCACCAATCGGAGGCGCGCCTTTCCAAAGGTGTTGGTCAGGAATATTCCTAGGGCCCCCACAGCTTCTGGTTCGAAGAGGTCCAAGAGCCGGCCCAGGAGTATGGGGGTGGCTGTTTCCTCAGCAAAGTAGTCATAGATGGTTTGGTAGGCCAGGTCCCGGGCAGGTCCCACTCCAAGGGGACTGGGGGTGCTCTGGTAATACTCAGTGTAGGTCAGCATGTTGTGCCTGCGCTTGGAGATGGATGGAAAGGAAAGCGACTGGCTAGGGCGGATTGTTGAATCTTAGGAGGAGGAGGCGCAGGGAGACATCGGAGTCGCCGGTCGGGTGGCCGCTTGGAGGTGTGTGTTGGGCCGGATCGCTGGAGGTGCTATAAATCCAACAAGAATAGACTGGAGGTGCAAACCGGTACCGAATAGATCGCGGACGCTTGGAGGTGCGTTGCTGATCTGTGGGGACCAAAGGAGGTGCGGACCGGTAACCCAATTGGAGGTGCAGACCGGTAACCAACTTGATTCGCGGACGCTTGGAGGTGCGGACTGCCGGAGTCGGATGTGCAGAGAGACGTTGGAGTCGCCGGTGTCTTGCTCGTCTGGAGGTGCAACCGGTGACCAATCTATTCGTGGGCGTGCTGTATCTATCCAATTGGAGGTGCAGACCGGTAACCAACTTGGTTCGCGGACGCTTGGAGTAAGCGCAAGCAGCAGGAGCGTCCACACGAAGGATCCAAGCGCGACAAAATACAAATACAAGATGGTGGAGTATACTGATAGTCAAGTGCCCACATTGGCAAAGGGGGATGAGAAGAAATTCGAGCGATGGTACATCCAATTTGAAGCATTTGCAGATAACAAGAAGTACCGTGACATGCTGTCTACCAAGCCACACAAGGACCTACCTCCCGAAGGAGAGCTTACGCCCCGGGAGGATATGAGTGCTGCACAGAAGAAGGCCTACCGGTACCACAACAAAGCGCTGAATGATCTGTACAGGGCTTTCGCCGACAACAGTACAGGCCTAGCCATCATGGAGAAGTCCAAGATCGATAGGGGGGCTACAGTTGAACAGAATGCAGAGCTCCGAAAACAATGGCCCCGAGGTAGAGTACACCGAGTGATAGAAGAGCTCATGAAGGAATACAGGAAAATGAACCAGTCCCGGGACCAAGAGCAATTGGAGATTGATCTAAGGAGTCTAAAGCTGACCATTGGCGCCTCTCCACAGGATTTGATTGAGGACATCTACGAGTTGCAAAGGAAATACCACTACAAATCAGTCCGGCCCACTTTGGCACAACTCATTGTGGCCTACAAAGCTGCCCTACCGCCCTACCTACTGATGCAGCTCACACCCTTCATTGATTTGCTGCAAGCAAATGGAACCTCGGAATTGGAGTTGTGGGAAGCTCTCAATGTCCAAGCCAAAAGTTTGTACCACTCAGCTCGGAGTATCCAAAGCCGGGGTGGTAACGCCAAGGAAATGAGTTTGTTTGGTGCTGAAACAGCCGATTTTGCTGATCCAAGGGACAAGTGGACCACCAACGCAGTTTGTTATTGGTGCAAAGAACAAGGTCACAAAGCATACAACTGTCCTAAACGCACAGCAGGCGACCCGAAAGTGGACAACAACAACAATGGCAACAGCAACAACAACAACAACAACAATGGCAACAGCAACAACAGCAACAACAACAACAACAACAGCAATGGAGGACAGCGCGGACGTCCCAAGTGCAGTATATGTGGCGGAAGACATAAAGACGTAATGTGCTGGGAAGATGACCGGAATGCGCATCAACGACCACCCAATTGGAAACCAAAGAAGAAAAGCGATATGCAAGGAGCTGATCTGCAAGGAGCTGTGATCGATTTCGATTTTCATCTATGAGTGATAGATGATTCCTTTGAAGCAGGGGAGTGTGTTTGAGGTCGATCGAACGAGGGTTTCGATCGTACTAGTCTTGCTTCTACAGGAATCTTCTCGCACGAATGAATGAACGAATGAGACATGAATGAAGTAGAATGAGACACGAGTGAATGAATGAGACGCGAATGAAAGAATAAATGAGTCTCGTGATCGATCGTACGAGTCATCCTGCTTCTGCAGGAATGGACTAACATGATTGGAGATGGGAATGGAAGTGGGAATGAGAATTTACCACTTACCGGATCCGGTTCTCCTTCTTACTAAAAATAGACCCTTATGTACCAAATCTACAGGGCGCAAGGTAAACCCCTACAGCCCATTGGTACAAGGGCACGTGCAACACACCGGAGTATTAGCAGGCCGGTGCAATATTAGTGAATTAGTGTGTGTGTTGGAGTATTAGCGGGCCGATGCACCAACATGGTGATTTTAGTGCAAGAGTGGATTCATCTGCTCACAATCTTAGTAACAGAATAACTCAATGTAATAAGCAAACAACCAAGAGCCTTGTGTCTTCCGTCGTGTTTGACAGCGTATATCATGTGTACCTTGATCTGTTGGAATCCCGGGGGAATGGAGCTTGTCTTGTACACGCCTTTATCAATGAATGTATTGTATTCATTGAGTTGTGCCATTTCCAGAGTGGTGGCATCTTCCCATTTGGTGTTTCCGTTGGCTTGATCAAATCGGAGGGCTTCTTCGTGGCTACGAGGAACTTTGAATCCATATTGATACTGCGGAGTGGTACGGAAGGAACGTAGTTTGGCTTGGTGCACGAGTCGATCAAGTTTCTTGGTTCGTCGGGCTAGGTTGGTGATTCTTCTGAGACGTTTCCAACCCGGGAGATCAAGCAAGTTGTTGTCTTTCCCATATTTTGCAACGGTGACCGGGTCATCAGCCGCAATATTGGCCAGAGGTTCATATGTGCGTTCCATATTCTCCCATTCAATCCAGAGGTTATACTTGGAACCTTTGTATTGAGGATGCTTGTTATCCAGTGGACCTTGGTGTCCTAGGATGCGGCGAAACGACCAGAGTTTGCCGTCTTCTTGTGTTGAATCACGATGTATGTAATTCATGACGTCATTGTATGCAATGATATCATCGAGTTCGTCATCGGAGTGTTTGCACTTGAACTTGATGAAGTCTTTATTGCGTTCAAGACTGTCTTCAACATCGACAATGGTAAGACGCTTCCGGGTGCCATCGAGATTGGTTACAAGGAAGGAACGTCCTTGTAGATCGGCAATCGGGATCGTAGGAATGGTAATAGGTTTACCGTCATCGTCAAACTGTGCGTTACCTTCTTCGTCGGTAACAACTACCTGTGATGGGTCTACGGAAGGAGTAGATGGGTTTGTGTGTGGGGTTGCGACGTCACTAACATCAAAGTATGCTAATTCCGGTGGGTCAAAATCATCTTCAGTAAGGAGGACGCCATCGGATGTCTTGCTGAAGATGTGTGTCGTAGGAGGACCATCAAGACTCTCCCCATAGTTGTTAGGGAGTGGAGAAGGTGACCAGCTTGGGCTGTCATCGACCTTCTTATAAAGAAAGCTCGGTAACGAGGGGTGGGCGGGTGGTTGAAGAATTGGTTGAGTGCCAGATGCGTGGGGCGTGGTATCTGTTTGTTTGTTGGGTGCAGATGGAACGGTGTCATCGGCGGTGTCAGAATCAGCAGGTGAACCATTAGGGGAAACTGAGCTGTTTGGTTTAGTAGACTCGTCAATGAGTTTATTCTGATTGGTATGCTCCCCATGTTTGAAAGCTGGAGCTTCTCCAGTGGCGTATATACGGGGTAAGGAATCCTTTGCATTACGCCATTTGATGAAACCATCATCAGTAAATAAGCCCGCGCGTTTGTTACGTGACTCAGGTGTAAGAGCAGATCGAACACCGGACCGGTCTAGTAACTTGTTGGTAACTGGATCCCAGATTCGAAAGCAGAGTCCATTGCCAACATGTTCGGCGATGCCGACGAAATGACCTAGGCGTTCGGTGGATTTGGTACCGAAAGGAGAGTCATTTGTCTTGAAATACACAGGTTCAAACCAGAAGAAACTGGTGTATGCGCTGATGTCGCCAATTGTACCCGTGGCAATGAAGATCGGTTGTTTATCGGACAGCGTAGGGTCAGAGACAACATTGAGGAGACCCGCGACGTATGTCATGCACAGTAACCACATGTGTGGTGGTGTGCCGGTACGATCCATGACGCGATTGACAATGCGTTTGAACGTTTGGTATCGTCGTTCGAATTGATTCTGATGTTGATGGTACGGTTCACTTTGCCAGAGTCCAATCCATAACATTTTGAGGTAATCCATGACTTTCTTACTTGATTGATAGTTACCGTGGTCACAAAGGAGGCGGATGGGCCTGCCCCATTTTCGAACAAAGTTCTGAAAGCAGGATAGGAAATCGCTGGTGGTACGCATTTCTTCAACGTGAATAATATGCGATTTGCGGCCAAAGAAGATCTGAGCAATCTTGGATCTACCATCAATTGCTGGGACATCTGAATAGACTGCATCGGACATAACATCGTCATTGAAGGGGCGAACGTTCATGGCCGGTTGAGGGGAATGAAACCGTTTGAAAATGTTACCATCAGGGCTAACCGCTAACGAACCGTATTGGGTTGAGTTTTCAAAAGTAGCTTTGATGCGATCGGTGGAAACCCAACAAAAGAAAGGTTTGAGGGATAAGTAGTCATGTTCATTGGGGTATCTTTCGCGGGGCGTAGCTGCAATGCGTGTAGTGTCACTGGCTGTACAATCTGTCGGAAACGCAGTGACTGTTCCAGAGACTGCGGTTGGCGCGCAGCATGCGAGACGTTCTTGATGAGCGTAGTCAGTGGAAGTAAGCCAAAAGGAGCGATCGTTGTTCTTATGATCATCAATTGGAAGAAAGGGAGATCGGGTGGAATGGCTGGAATACGAGCTGAGGGATGTGACCGTGGAGGACCCGGGAGAAACAGATATATCGAATCCTTCAAGGCAGCGTGGGTTCCCATATTCGTCGTAATCGGCATAAGGGAGTTGCTGTGGTTGGGGAGGATATTTCTGGAGAAATTGTTCATCCTTTGCACTGATCGTGGTATCGAGAACAGATGGGTCCCAATGTTTATCGGACGTCATGATAACATGTGGTAGCGTGTCAAATTCGACAGTCGTATACTTTCGCATCGCAAGGTATGGTAAACCGTGTCGTATGCTAAGAGGCAGTGCATAGCCATCGGAGGTGGTGATGACCTGTCCTCTGCCTGCTTTGATGGACGTGTCGTCTACAGTGGAAAAATATGCTTCCATCTGGCCGGATGACAATATAGAAGGATGTCGTCCTGTATAGGCACATTCATTGAAAATAAGAATGACGGGGCCTCTGTTCGACATGGAATATGCTCCGCATGTAGCAATGGGAATGTTTTGTACCTGATGATTGTTAATGCCGGTGACGTTAACATATCGTGGTGGAATATCCTTGGAGATGAGACATGTATCATTACCGATGATGCAGCCATTTGCGCCGCGATCGACCATGGCAAAACCAGGGCTAGTAACCGTAGTTTTGTGTATACGGTATGTGTATGACGTTACGGGACCATCATTAGGAAAGGTGAGATCATCCTCGGGAGTATACCACTGGTGAAAATTGGCGGAATACGATGGTGTTCCGACAGGTATTTGGGTGTCACCGTCCTTTTTGTACTGAATGTCAGGGTTGTTTGAAAGGAATCGAGCTGGATGCGCGGGTGACACGGAAGACTTGAGAGGTCGCTGGTCCTTAGACGAGGAGGTCGTGGATTTGTATACACCTAGAGATGCATGGAAAACGCCTCTACGATCATTCTCTACAGCAGGATGTAGGTCTGCTGCGGAATTGGCATGCTCATCCTTGGTCGAAGTATCGTCTTCTTGAAAAGATACCGAGTGTTCATGTTGGTATGCCTTCCGGGTAATGGGTTTGACACTGTTGGGGTCAGGTTGGTCCGGGTTAAGTAAGTCGTGTCGCAATGAGGCAACCACAATTTTCTTGCCTTCCGGAGAAAAACTGAGCCAACTTTTCATGTCCTGACGTGACAAGGCCTTCCATATGTTTGTAGGCAACCTTGTGGTAGGGTCAGGGGTACGTCCAGCCTTGAACACAGCATAATCTTGATAGTCTCCCTCAAATTCGATGGGGAGAGCATAGTCATCATGATTTTGGCTCGGTTCAGAAGAAAAATCATGAACGTGTGCACGTACGGTCGACCGAGGAGCAGACATCGCGGACTGGGAATCAAGTCGAGTTGCTTCGAGTAAAAGCGTGATTTTAAGATCGTGGATAGCAGCGGCTTCGGCAACTGCATCCGTCACGGTGCTATTCGTCCCACCTGGATCCTTGACTTTGGCAAACTGTTCGCTTAGCTGGAAGCTGGAATAACATGCCTGACACAATGCTGATTTTACAGTGTGATACTCGAGGGGCTTGTTGGGAGGACGGAGCTTGTTGAGGTGATTCAATTCATCAAACCAATGTGTGATGAATTTCACTTTGGATTCCTTCCAATTGTTGAGGTTCAACTTGAGCAGCGCTTGTAGCTGGGTCGAGTTGTCGTATACCTTTGCTTTTGATTGGCTATGAAGGTTTACGAAGTCGAAGTAGGCCTTGCGTCCATCATGAGTGGTAGAATGACTGTGTACACATGATGCAGAAAGGTCACTCTTGAAGACTTCCAACATTAGTACCCAGAAGAAGGCACATTGTTTGACGTAGAGATCACGGGTGTAACCCACAAGCGTGGCTGGAGGCCAAGTTTCATCGAGGAATGTCTCTGTATCGATGTCGTATGCCTCGAGTTTAGCTTTGAAACCGACGAGCCAGTGTTCGAATCTCGAGTCATTCGTGAGGGGTGTAAAGGACTTTTCATCTCGTGCTTTTCGGCACCATGATTCGTACTTTACCTGCTGAGGGGACTTTTTGTTACTTCCCGCCGGAGGAGGTGGTGGGTTCAGGACAGATTCGTTACGTAAGCGTTGGGCACGCTCTCCGCGGAATGCCTGGAATTCCCTGTATGTATATGACTTTACATCTTTCCAGTCCTTCTCGTCTTCTCCTAGGTCGACACCTTCTTCTTGTAGGTCGATAGCGAAATCCGCAAGTGCTTCTATGCTCCTTTGGATGGATCGAGGGATATGCGTTGCCAATCCTTGCTCCATATAGGTAAGTTCGCGTGCAAAATCCGGTTCGATAAGTGCGTCGAGGAACGACTTCCACTCGCATAATCCGCCTTCTTTGAGAGCTAGGCACAACTTGCTAGTAATCTCACTTGTTACGTTGAGTAATGATATGAGTATCTTTCTCATATCAGCATCGAAGCTGGGAAAGCGTTCGATAGTGGTGACTTCGGCGTCATTCTTCTCTTCGCCTCCGAGTGCATTGACGGGCATTACCGGTATGTTCGGCATCTGTGGTGGTTCGGAGCCTTGGAAAGAAGTGCGTGGTAACTGAGAATGGGAACTGCTTCTTGTGCGATGTGCGACGTGCATATGCCAGCGTAGGGATTATGTTCAATTCCGTTCCTGTTCCTTCTTGTGTGCAAGCCTTCTTAGAGCTTGCGACTGTTAATCTATTATTTTCCTTCTGAATCCGATTCGTTGAGAGTCTGATTCAAGGGCTTCTGACAAACAGCAACGCTGTGTTAGTGTGTTAGTAGACGAACGATTGTACTCTACGCGTGACAATTGTGGTTGGATACTTTCGGCAACAGATAATCGGACTACAGGCGAGACTAGGGAAACGCCAGATCTCCTCTTGCTGTGACTTATTCAGATTGCAGCAAGACAGACCTTAGTATGTAGATTACAGGTAGTTGGTAGCAACTAGTGTGAATTTTGGGATATAAATCAGTTGAATGTTAAAAGTATGAGATAAAGTGAAATCTTGCCGAAATGCAAGATATCTCTTTTATTGAGATGAATACGTTGCAACTGCTGTTGCGTAGTGCTGAGATTACTCGCTGATTATTTCCGTACATGTATTAGTCGTTGACCATATATATTTGTATGCATGTATATGTATTGTGTGAGAATCACATGCCAACGGTTTTCTTCTCTTGTTCCGTTAGGAAGACTCCATGAAATGTTTATCATTAAGGTCAGGAATTGCTCCCGTAGCTCGTGTGATATTTTATGAAATCAGAGTTTGCTCACCGAAGAACAATGGCAATATCGTAAGACAGGGATTGCTCACCGTTTATGCGCGATGGGAATCGATGCGCCGTGGGAATCGATATGCCGTGGGAATCGATTACTTAGATGGATACGGGACTCATTGATTCATGCGCATAGGAAATCTACCCTTTGGTAACTTTGGTACTTCTGGTCACGAAAGGAATTTAATATTGCGCTTAGCCTGTATTTGCAGAGATTTTGCTTGCAGAATGCGATGCTTGCAGAATTCGCTTGCAGAATTCGTGAGCGTAAGATTTGTACTGTACCTACAGGGAACGTTCCGGGATATGGTACGCACCAATGTTGCTGATTGCTGATACAGTGAGATCTTTCTCGAAGTAAGTGCGCTGTATACTCAAGGTGGTTCCCCGGTCTGCCGGTCTGTACTTCACTACCATTCCCCTCATCCGGTTTGCTACATCAATTTCAAAAAGGACATTAACAATTTTTCAATAGGCGCCTACATATTATGGCACGTACTCGTACTTGTAGGGAGACAAGATATTACTTCGTACTTCGTATGAAAGAAACTTTCACCGAAGACCGGAAGATGCATAAATAGGGCAATGTACCGTACGGTACAATAATTGATGGTATTGAGCTTTTTCAGGTGGACAGAACTCCTGAATTGTCCGGCATCTTTACTTATTCCTCTTCTTGTTTTGGTGTAATTACATCTCACTTTAACATTGTACAGAAGTACCATACAAGTACTCGTACTTCTAATACTTTGTTATGTTTAATTCATGTTTCTACGGTTCCACGTAATTTCAAATTGTTCTTGGCTTCAGACACGTGTACCGGTATTCCGTTCGGCGAGTTTAAGATATCAAATGAAAGAGAATTCTATAATTCGTCGTAGTCACGCATTGTCCGTGAGCCAATGATATAGTCGTTCTTCTCTGTTACTTATTCCTTTGACTGAAAAAAAGAACTACTCCGTACAAGTATAAAAAATTAATAATCATGATATTATGAAGTTTGAATTTCTGTTGGGCGAACGTGAGATATCAATGAAAGAGAACCATAATTTGTAGTTACTCTTTCCTTTCATTGGAAAAAAGAACTACAAGTATAAAAAATGATATTATGAAGCTTTGACTTCTGTTGGGCGAACTTGAGATATCAATGAAAGAGAACCATAATTTGTGGTACGAGGTTATACGAAATACTTCGGTACGAATGACATATTTTATTTATTGGATTCAAAATGATACTTCGTTATTCTTAAGGTCTCCGAAAGAAACAAAACATTTCTGTCTCTATTGTACGGCAAGGTATTCAGGCCATCTGTTGTCCGTTCTAAAAACGGATGGAGCTATTAAAAAAATCGGAGACCCGTAGCAAGAGAATTAAGCGACAGAACATCATTCGTAAGAATAGATCCGATGGCTCGTGTCGCAAAAGAGGAATCTCTCTGTTCTAACATTCGAAACGAATTATTTCCAACTTCCAAAACGCGACTAGATGCTGTTTCATTGCATCATAACCCTGAATTCCTCATAACACATTCAATTGTACAGCGATCATCACTGTACGATGAACACAACGAATGCAATGTCGCATCCAGTCAATGTGATGAATGAAGCGTCGAGGCAAATTGCCAACAGCGAATTTGATAAAGCGATCGTTGCACTCACAAACTCCCTGAAGACTCTTAAAGAAATAATGGCCAGAGATCGGAAGATCGCCATTCCAAGCCAAAGGAATGGCTTGAAAGACATTACATACGATTCGTCATCATCGTCGTCACCTGATACTTTCGAATATGGATTTTGTTCATCACCAGCATCATCCTCGTTCCTGAAAACTGGTGTTGCTGGCGAAGGACGTCAGAGCACGTGCATTAATGAATCTGAATCTTTTGTTTGTGGTAGCGTCGGCGACAACATCAGCAAACCAAGTGTAACGCAACACGATCTTCAGATGTCGATCTTCCGTGACCCTATTATGGTGGAAGGCATATGTTTTCGAGTGGCTCTGAACGAAGAACTTTGTGAAGAGCTTTCCCATGTCGCCATTTACAATCTCGCATTAGCACACCATTTGAAATCTGTGGAACTCGCATCATCATCAAAGCTTCACTTACGAATGGTTTACTTGCGGAAGGCCCTGTCCCTCTACGAGCACTCCCATCAGATCCTAAGGAATCGAAGGATCAACGTGACTGTTCCCGCCATCCACTCAATGGCTTTGGTGAGCAATATAGGACAGATTCACCACGCCCTTGGTGACAAGGACAAGGCCAAAATGTGTTTGCAATACCTCTTGTCCGCAATGATGTACGTTATTGACTCTGGAATGTTTGCTACACTGGGAAAATCGATGGATGGTTTTGTCGACCTGATCATGCCTCTTTTCGTGACAGACAACCCAGCTCGAGCGGCATAGATGATTGAGAACACTCAAGAAGTCAATTTTGGATGATAACGAATCATTGATCAGTTTCAAAGACATACAAGACTTTGCACTTTCGCCATTGTATTATTACTTTAAAATCACGAGAAACAGGATCCTTCTGCAGCACACATATTTGTTGATCCTAAAAACACAATTTTCTATCTTTTATTTATTAGTCTCTGAGAAGAGTCTATTGCATGATCAAATCTATACCTTTGCTTTTTGTCACTACCCACTGGATGCAAACTAGACGATCAGATTGTGGAAGTTCATCCAGGAATGAGTTGTTTTGTACCCGTAGAAAATCTCCGCCACAAATCCTTAATCATTGGCTGTTGAGATGGTTGAAATTCAGGCTAACTAAAAGTGTTATTTTATTGGATTCTACTTCTATCTTGAAATCTGAGCCACGTCTTCCCCTCCAATAATCCCAACTTCCCAACGCAAAGCTACAACTCACTCCATAACCACTACCTATCAGCAGTCACATCAATATCTTCAATGTTTCTCCTGTCAACCTTCTCCTCCTCCTTAGATCTTCAACTTCCTGTAAATACTCTAGATTCATTACTGTATTCTACATCCTTTCCTTCAAATAGTGACCATATGGTCTTTTCTCTTCTCTGGTACCACTGAAAACTCCATATGTCTCTCCATATGCCAGTATCTGTGAGCCAGTGACTTGTTGCCATCTGTCCCTCACCTGGCAATCCACGATTAATTTGACTCAGCGCGCTTCCCTATTTGGCGGGTGCAGCAAAACTAACCAGTTCTGTGTTGTATTGGTAAAATAAAATCTCTGGGCAAATTACTGGTATACATGTCTGAAGTCATATCAGTGCCTGATCTCCACCTCCTTTACCATCACAAAACCATTATCCTTTAATTGGGGGAAGAAATGCTCCTTCACATCAATGTGCCTCATGGTGTGTCGTCCTCCTGTTAATTTCCTTTTGAAACTGGCTGTTGAGCTGATTCAATCCAAAGGCAAAGAAGAGCAACAGGAGCTTTAGCTGCAGGCCGGTTGAGGTGCCGGTCTGTTGTGTTCTAATATTTCTCTGATATCCACTACGACTGGATGCGAATCCAATCAGATCTATTCTGACTATCGACCAATCGACGCAATCAGTTAGATCTTAGGCTTGTAGTTCTACAAAAGGGACGCAAAGGAGGCGTCCGGTGCAAGGTTTAAGGTTGAATAATCAAATAATCTAAAAGTATAAGATGAAGAGATGTTTCTTGCTGGAGAGCAAGTATCTCTTTTAAAGGTCGGTGCTGCCGCTAATACAGCACGTGAATTTACGTGTATTTTGTACGGTAAATTACCGTATTACGGTGAATATCATGTTGCCGCTAATACAACACGTATATTTGTGAGCAGAGTTTCAAACCTCTGCTGTCTTTTCTTGAAAACAAGACACTTAACAGAAGGTAACATATGTTAACATCTGTCATGTGTTCTTCCTTGGATCACTAAGTATCGGACTCGATCGTAAGAATGAGCTCGGTATTGACGATCGATTCTTCTCCTCCAGTTAAGTATCGAACAGTATTTTTTCGAGGTCTCATTATTTTCGATCTCGTACCTCTACCAACTTAGACACGAAAGGAATTTAATACTCCCCATGTGTCCACACGAAAGCATCCTCTAGTATCTGGTGCAGTCATCCTGCAATAGATCACCGGTGTTTCCACAGTAGTAAAAGATGGGCTTGAGTAAAGGATACACCACCGAGTGTCCCCAATGCTTGGTGAGGATGTCAGCGCAGTTATCCTTACCTGCAAGATGTTGCATGAGGATGAAACCTCTTGCGATCATGCTTCTAACATAGTGATATGATAGAATGTGATGCCTCTTGTGGAGCCTCGCATATGGGAATGTAGAGGTTTGGATCATCTTTTCATTGTCTCCCCATGTGTAGGATGTGTCGTGTACTCTAGTACCTAGATACCTGAATGACTGTCGAATGTCAACAATCTGCTCAATACAAGTTCTAGCAGACACAAATTCGGCGCCAAAGGTGGCTGTTTCAGAGGTTGCTTGCTTCTTGGAGAACCACATGATGGGGGTCTTGTTTGCAAAGTGCAGTATACCAGTGACAGCTTTACCACTTAGGATGTCATGCATTAAGTTCGCATCATAAAAATGAGACAACACAACCACCTTACCCAGGGGTTTAGGAGCATCACTAGGGAGGTCCTCGGAGTGCTCCCCATACACTGTATTGGACCAGTCTGTGCTGGTACCTTCAGTGAGTACAAAATCTGGTATGCCCACTCTGAATCGGATTTTGAAGTGTCGAAACTTAGAGATGTAACCATAGATTCTTTTGGCTCTGTTGAGATGGCCTTCCCTAGGTTGGACTCGGAAGCTTGACAATGTCATAACAGCGGTCTGCACGTCAAAACGTCCAATAGCTATGACCCATTGAAGTGAACCAATCATGCTTTGATACTTTTGGATATCAGTATCACTTAGGAAGGATGTTGAGTCTAGCTCTGGGTGGTCGTTCTCAGCAAGTGGTGAATGGAATCTGGTGGTAGGTTTGCAGCCAAACATTTGTACATACGAGGCCTCCATTTTCTCGATGAACTTGATGGGGTTCATGCAGAGCACACCATATTCATCTCTTTCGAATCCACATCCCAAATGAAAGTTCATTGGCCCAGAACCCTTTAATTTGAAATTATAAGGTTCAGACTGTAGGATTATCAGAAAGGCTTCGGGATTGGCCATACATAAGCAGAGGTCATCAACATATGTGCATATGAGCTCATATACTGGCTCCCCATGTTTGTTGTTGCCAGGCTTGATAAAAATTTTGGGCTCTGCCTTGGATCTTTCAAAACCTAGTTCAACGAGGCAGGCAGCAAGTAGATCACCAAAGCACTTGCCAGATGATCGAAGTCCATATAGGGCCTTGTAAATCAATAGGAGGTGGCCTTCTAGTGATCCAAATTCAGCGCCAGCCTTGATGCATACTTTTTCGCAGGTAACAGCTTCAAGGTATGCATTACCAATGTCAGTTCCCCATGCTTCTAAGCTATTCAGCTCAGCAAGGAATAGGCACATGCGCAAGCCACGAAGGGAAACAACCCCTGCATACACACTGTGAATGGGAGCTTCAGTGAGATTGCCATTTGCAACTAGCCGGGCTTTGTGTCGGCCATCATGCTTGACTGCATAAATCATGTGGACCTTGATCTGTTGGAAGCCAATGGGTATATTGCTAGCCTTGTAGATACCTTTGTCAATAAAGGTGTCATATTCTTGGAGCTGTGACATTTCCAGCGCTATGGCATCCTGCCATTTGGTGTTGCCATTTGCTGTATCAAACTGGATGGCCTCGTCATGATTTCGAGGTACTTTGAATCCATACTGGTACTGTGGAGCAGTTCGAAAGGAGCGGAGCTTGGCTTGGTGGATTAACCGGTCTAGTTTCTTGGTTCTTCGGGCAAGGGAAACAATGCGTTTGAGATGTTTCCAACCAGGTTGATCAAGCATGTTGTTGTCCTTTGCATATTTGGCTACAGTAACAGGGTCGTCTGCAGCTACATTGGAGAGAGGTTCATAGGTACGTTCCATGTTTTCCCACTCAATCCATAGGTTGTATTTAGAACCTTTGTATTGGGGGTGCTTGTTGTCAAGGGGACCTTGATGACCAAGTATGCGTCGAAAGGACCAAAGTTTGCCATCTTCTTGAGTGATATCTCTGTGGATATAATTCATGACATCATTGTAGGCGATGATATCTTCTAGTTCGTCATCTGTATGCTTGCATTTGAACTTGATGAAGTCTTTGTTTTGCTCAATGCTGTTTTCAACATCAACAACTGTCATTCGTTTCTGTGTGCCATCTGGGAGGGCCATTAGAAAGGATCGACCTTGCAAGTCAGCAGCGGGGATGGCAGGGATGGTGATGGGTTTGCCATCAGCGTGAAATTGTGCATTGCCTTCTTCATCAGTAACAACTACCTCAGATGGGCCTACAGAAGGGGTAGCAGGATTGATGAGTGTAGGTGTGACTTCACTAACATCAAAATATGCTAGCTCAGGGGGACCAAAATCATCTTCAGTAACAGGTACGCCGGTAGGGGTTTTGCTGAAGATGTGAGGGGTTGGAGGACCATCAAGAATCTCCCCATAGTTGTTAGGGAGAGGAGAAGGTACAAAGCTTCGTGTATTAGGAACCTTGGAATAAAGGAATGTAGGCAAGGATGGCTTTGTGATGGGCAGAGGAGGTGATGCTGGGACGGAACGGGTTGGGTTAGTATGTTGGAAGGAGGGACTATCACCAGAAGACTTAGGAGTGAGGGAAGCATCCTTAGCCTTGCGCCATGCAAGAAAGCCATCATCAGTGAACAAGCCAGCGCGCTTGTTACGATGCTCAGGAGTTAGAGCAGTGCGTACACCAGAGCGATCAAGGAGTTTATTGGTGATGGGATCCCAGATGGTGAAACATAGGCTATTACCAACATGCGCAGCAATGCCAACAAAGTGACCAAGACATTCAGTGGTCTGTGAGCCAAACTGGTTATCAGGAGTCTTGTAGTAGACGGGCTCAAACCAGAAGAAACAAAGGTAGGGACTGATGTCACCAATGATACCAGTAGCAATAAAGAAAGGCTGTTTGTCAGAGAGGGTGGGGTCAGACAAGTGATTCATGAGGCGGCCAACATATTGCATGCAGAGAAGCCAGAGATGTGGTGGAGTGCCCGTTCGATCCATGATTCTATTGACAATGCTTTTGAAGGTCTGGTATCTCCGTTCAAAGAGATTTTGGTGTTGATGGTATGGTTCACTTTGCCATAAGCCAATCCACATCATCTTGAGGTAGTCAAGAACTGATTTGCTGGACTGGTAAGAGCCATGATCACAGAGCAATCTGAGTGGTCTACCCCATTGCCGAACAAAATTTTGGAGGCAAGGGAGAAAATCAGCAGTAGTCCTCATTTCTTCAACATGAATGATATGGGATTTGCGACCAAAGAAAACTTGAGCAATCTTGGAACCACCATTGATGGCAGGGGTGTCGGAATATACGACATCAGAGAGGACATCATCATTGAAAGGTCGGACATTCATGGCAGGCTGTGGTGATTGGAACCTTTTGAAGATGTTACCATCGGGACTGAGTGATAGTGAGCCATATTGTGTGGAATTGTTGAAAGTGACCTTGATACGGTCAAGGGAGATCCATCCAAAGAAGGGTTTCAGGGACAGGTAATCAATATCGGTGGGCGATTGAACATGGGCTGCAGCAGTGAGAAAGGTGGAAGGAGATTGATTAGAGCACCTACTAAGGATGTCTTGATGAATGTAATCAGTGGGGCTAATCCAAAATGAAGTATCAGAAACATCCGAGGCCTGTAGGGAGGAGGTAGTCCTATTGGATAAGAATGAGGTGACTGTGGAGGAGGTGCCAATGTTGATATCCCTAATCGCCCCAAATTCATCATAATCTTGATATGGAAGTGATGTGGAAACAGGTGGGTATTTCTGAATGAATGTATCATCCTGTGGGGTATATGCGTTATCCAGTACAGATGGGTTCCAATGCTGATCACTTGTCATTATGACGTGGGGAAGACTAGCGAATTCTGCACTGGTATACTTGCGCATAGCAAGATAAGGTAAGCCATGGCATATACTGAGAGGAAAGACATGACCGTCAGTAGTGGTAATGACTTGGGAGCCGCCTGTCTTGATAGAGGAGTCATCCACGATTGAGTGGTATGCTTCCATCTGGGGGGAAGACAGGATAGATGGGTGTTGTCCGGTGTATGCACTCTCATGAAAGATGATAATGACAGGACCTCTGTTGGAGACAGAGTAGGCGCCGCATGTTGCAATAGGGATGTTCTGGATTTGGTGGTTGTTTATACCAGTTACATTGACATATCTTGGGGGAATATCTTTAGAGATGAGACATGCGTCATTTCCGATGATACACCCATTTGCACCTCTGTCAACCATAGCAGAACCAGGTGTGGATACAGCAGTTTTGCTTGAGTGATAAGTAGCGATGGGGTCTGCTGATGAAACAGGAGATTCACATTCCATAGGTGCCCAATAGTGAAAGTTCACTGATCGTGAGGTTTGTTCAACAGGGATATAGACATTGCCTTCTTTCTTGTAAAGTATATCAGGGTTGTCTGCAAGGAATCGGGCTGGGTGTGCAGGAGAAACAGAAGACTTGAGAGGCCTGGTGTCTGATTGGGAAGATGATTTGTATACACCAAGTGATGCATGGAATGCAGATCTGGCGGAGCTCTCGTCAGCAGGCGATAGGACTTGCTCAGTAGCGCGTGAGAGGACCTGCTCATCAGTATGGTGCTCATAAGCCCGACGTGTGATAGGCTTGCTGGAATTGGGGTCTGGTGGTAATGCGGCATCAAGGAGCTCAGGCCGGAGGCAAGCAACTAGTCGCTTCTTGTCATCAGCGGTAAATCCAAGCCAATGCTTCATACCTTGCTTAGAGAGAGTTTTCCAAACTGCAGATGGTAGTCTTGTGGTTGGGTCTGGGGTTCTTCCAGCTTTGTAAACAGCGTAGTCCTGGTAGTCGCCATCAAAATCAATAGGAGGTAAATATGATGCCGAGTCATCAGTTATGCCAGAATATGTGGACTGCGTCACAGAAGAGAAATCATGGGTGTTGGCTTTGACAGACATCCGACTTCGAGGTTGGGACAGGGAAGCTTGGGAATCCAGTCTGGTGGCTTCAAGGAGGAGGGTATTTTTCAATTCACTGATAGCAACGGCTTCATGCTGCCTAAACTTAATCAAGTCCTGTGCTGTAGGAGGATCATCAACCTTATAGAACTGTTCACTGAGCTGGAAGCTGCTACTGCAGGCCTTGCAAAGGTGCGTTTTGACAGTATCAAAATCAAGTGGCCTCTGTGGATCGCGTAGTGTATTGAGATGTTCCAACTGTGCAAACCACTGGGTGATGAACTTGACCTTGGTATCTTTCCATGTCCTCAGATCAATATCCAATAGTTGTTGCATCACGATGGAGGTGTCATATACTTTGGATTTGGACCGGTCGTGCAATGAAACAAAGTCAAAGAAAGCTTGTCTACCATCTCTGGAGGAGGTATGGCTGAGCACGCAGGAGTAGGAGAGATCACTCTGAAGAGCATGTAGGACAAGGGTCCAGAAGAAAGCACATTGCTTGTCATGGAGAGCTTTTTCATACCCGACGAGTGGTGTATCAGGCCAGCTTGGGTCAAGGAATGTGCGAGTATCTATGTCAGACGTTTCCAGCTTTGCCTTGAATTTGACAAGCCAGCGTTCAAACCTTGCATCATTCTGCAGGATGGGAAAGGTGGATTCATCCCTTGATTTCTTGGTCCAGGATTCATATCTAAGCTGTTCGATGGGTTTGGAGGATCTTTCTTGTTGTCGTCGAGGCGTGCCGGTGCTAGTGATTGCAATATTCGTTCCAGATGCTCTTCTGGCTCTGACAGCACTAAAACAGTAGCTTTGAAAGTTGTCTTTGGTATACTGGGTTCTATCCTCTGGGTCTTGTCCTTGTGCTGTGAGATGCTCGCCGTAGTCAATGACTTGCTGTATGGACGTCTGTACATGTCGATAAATTGGGGTTCTTACTCCCCCTTCGAGGAAAACTAGGTCTCCAATGTTCTCGATGTACAAGAAGGCCAGCCATGTCTTGATCCTTGCAGCAATGAGAGCCTCACATAGGGCGTCATTTCGTTCCCTTGGTATGTCAAAGATTTCATGCAAGAATGTGGCAAGTGGTCAGTCAAACGATGGGAAGAGGTCCGCGATAGGTGTGTCCTCTTCATCCTCTTGGCTTGGATTACTCTGTTGGTCGGGTGCCACATCTGCGGTGGGTAGCCGAGGTGTGGTTGCTGCGCTTCCAGGTTGGAGTGTTTGGAATCGTCCTGTTGATCTGCTTCTTGTTCTTCCATCAACCGGAGCGGTAGGCATTGTTGTTGTGTAATCGTAGGTCGATAGGGTCCTGGGTATTTGTTCTTTGTTATACTGTAATCGGATCAGAGAACTATCGATCGTCGGCTGTAGTCGATCGTTCGATGATCTGCTGTCGAATTGTCGTCGACGTTTGCTCCTCGACGGTTGCTCCTTCTTCTTTTGCAAGCTTCAACAAGCTTGCGACTGTTAATCTGTTAATTTCCTTTTGAAACTGGCTGTTGAGCTGATTCAATCCAAAGGCAAAGAAGAGCAACAGGAGCTTTAGCTGCAGGCCGGTTGAGGTGCCGGTCTGTTGTGTTCTAATATTTCTCTGATATCCACTACGACTGGATGCGAATCCAATCAGATCTATTCTGACTATCGACCAATCGACGCAATCAGTTAGATCTTAGGCTTGTAGTTCTACAAAAGGGACGCAAAGGAGGCGTCCGGTGCAAGGTTTAAGGTTGAATAATCAAATAATCTAAAAGTATAAGATGAAGAGATGTTTCTTGCTGGAGAGCAAGTATCTCTTTTAAAGGTCGGTGCTGCCGCTAATACAGCACGTGAATTTACGTGTATTTTGTACGGTAAATTACCGTATTACGGTGAATATCATGTTGCCGCTAATACAACACGTATATTTGTGAGCAGAGTTTCAAACCTCTGCTGTCTTTTCTTGAAAACAAGACACTTAACAGAAGGTAACATATGTTAACATCTGTCATGTGTTCTTCCTTGGATCACTAAGTATCGGACTCGATCGTAAGAATGAGCTCGGTATTGACGATCGATTCTTCTCCTCCAGTTAAGTATCGAACAGTATTTTTTCGAGGTCTCATTATTTTCGATCTCGTACCTCTACCAACTTAGACACGAAAGGAATTTAATACCTCCTCCAACATATGAATTGTTTGCCAAATCTACTGTGCCCATATTGTCACAGTACAAAGTCATTGACAACTCCAATTTCAAGCCTGTATTGATTAGGATGTGATAGACAAAGACCATATCTTGTGTGGTTAATACTGCTAAGTATGATTCCACCTCAGTTAAGATTAAGGCAACAATAATGTTGGGCATCATCTTGCTAAATTGCTTGACCACTGCCCCCTCCAAGTAACAATTCCGGTATTCACACTTCTTTGACTGCTGTGTTTTCTTGCATACTCAGAGTCACATTTTCGAAGCATTTGAAACTTCTGGCTGTCACATCTGCCATCCCAGTTCATATGATTAGTTGGCTTAGGTGTGAATCCCTTGTCTTTTGTTGTGATGGTGCAATTTATTACTCTGTTTCAAGCCTTCGTGCACATGCCATTTGCTTGTTGCATGTGCCTGGACAATTTGCACACCGTAATCAACACATCTGGCTAGCTCCACCCTATCATGTGCAACAGGACCCCCACACCAGATCTTTACTTTTATTTGTTCCTCAACACTCATTATCTTCTCCTTTTCTTTGTCATACTCAACTAGTACCTTTCCCGGCTTGGCCTGTGTTGTTGGTGCCCTCTTACTTAGGCCATCAATTGCTGCCCCGTAACCTGTTGTGATGATTGTATACACTGCCTGTCTTTCCACTTTACAGCACACATATTTCTCTAATTCTCCAAGACCCTTACAGTCCCATAACAAGCCTGTGAATTCCTTCACAGTCTTCAGTACCAGCTCTTTTGCTCCTGAAATACAGCAATCACCCATCCACGAAACAAATAGAACCAGTTGGCCCTGTTCCAACTAATAGAACACACATGAGTTGACTTCATTCGTCCGAGATCTGTTTTGCGGGGTTTGAATTTACATCTCGCGCACAAATTTTGTGCGTGAATTTAACACGGCAATATTTCTGAACACCCTGAAATTTGCGACGTTTGTACCGGGGGTACACGTAAGCTCAGCACGATTTCTGTGCGCGTGATGCACATTACTCTACTCTCGAATAAAAATAATTTATTTCAGTCTCTAGCAGAACCCAATTATTATTCCGTACGAACAACACTTACTTCTATTCACAAATAAAAAGAAATCTTGAGTCAGTATTAATTCCAAATTATTAATCTCCCAAATAACAATTCAATTCTGCTCTCCTAATTGTGAATTCTATTTCTCGACTACAATATTTCCTTTTTAAAATGTAGATTCTATTGTGCTTGATTTATTCCTATTGCAATGTATTACAAATCCTCCATAATTTCTAATATTCTCAATATTAAGTTCATAATTAGTAGCAGTTTTATATTATGTATGTACTGTTATTTTCTACATTTGTTCACCAATAGATAAACTGGCATTCATCGATGCTGTTATTTCTGGATCAATATAGACGTTCCTTTTCTTTTTCTTTTTTGGTCCACTACAACTAGTGGAGCTGCTACTAGTAATATTTGCATCGCCATGCTTATTTTTCTTGGTGTAATCTGTTGAACTTTCGTTCCTAAATCTGTCCCTCATCATTTTTTCCAATTTCCTTCCTGTTTCTGGGTGTTTTCGCATCTCGCCAATTTCGCCGCACAAATAATTGAACAACTGTCGTCCTTCCTCCATCCATCCATTTCTGCTTCCACTGTCTGAATTGCAGAATTGTTTTTTGTCGCAGAATTGTGGCATCACCCTTTTGCCGCTGCTGGTTCACCCATACATGATGCTCATTGTAGATCACTATCACTATCAGTGCAAATGCTTCATCCGCTACAGAAAATATATCACTCAGCAAGTACTTCTCCTTCCGTTGTTTGAAATTGGATTTTTGCGGATTGATTGCCGACATGATTCTTGTAACAAAATAATACAAAAATTCATTTTCTGCGTCGTTGTATTTCCTGTATTGAGGGTTTAAAATACCTGTATCCTCATTTTCTGTGTCTTGAATAGCTGCAACAGTACCAGGGAAGGTGGTAGGGGCTTGACCTTTGCTGTTATCGGCTGTACGGAAGTATCATCAGTATCAACGGGCAGCATGTTAGTGATGCCGGACCAAAAATAGATTTCAAAATTCCTAATTTCAACAACCAATTCCCCAACCTGTATTTACCTATCCAGTTTTTTCTTGCGTGAGTTGTGCCTCAATGCAGTCAGTACTGTTCCTACTCATTTCCTATAAAAGGAACAGAATGACGCCATTGGAATATTTTGTGGCTTCATAACCGCATTTGATTTCACAGCCTTTTGTATTACATGCGCTGTTACCTTGTCATCGATAGGGAACTTCATGTTATGGTACCAATCTTTTTTTATGTAATCTCTTAGCTTCCTGTCCAGTGTTTCAGTCATATCACTCAAAGCCTTAAAGCATATCATTGTCTGTTATAAGCCCATATTCGTCTGTAATTGTACTTACTGCTTGTTCTCTTGTGTCGCCGGCATTATAAGTCCCCTCTCCCTGCATGGTTGCCTCTGTTTGTTTGTGTACCATTACTACCTTTCCCACCCCTATATGTTGTTCCCTCTGCAGTTGTCGTAAGTGTTTTGCCACTTCCTGTGCCAATATGTCATATGGGATTTGTTTCATGACACGTTTCACAACATCCTCTATATCGTAGCATTCTCTGTTGGATGTTTTCTCTACCACATTGGTTTTTGTTCCTTCTTTCTGTTTGTTCATTACTGTAGTGGTGGCGTCCGAGAACTGTTTCTCTACCCCCCGCGGGCTATCGCGCGGTATTTTTACAATTCTCGACCCTATTTTTTAAATTTCCTATCTTTTTAGGTCGCGTGTCTACTAAAATACCTCGCGCGTCGCACACCTTTACTTTCGAGACAATATCTCGTCACTCCTCAAATAAAATAACTATTTTAGGGTTAAGGATATCATATTCTTTTCGTGACAAGCACTATTTTGTGTACAACTTGTGCACGAATGACTTATTAGTGCTTTGCAGGGGCCCTGTGGAGTTGTCGAGTACGTAGTTATAGTACGTATTGTAAGTATGTGTCAGTAAAGTTATGGTAAGAAGTACTCATACAATAATATAACTCATTCATCAACCCAAAAACCCACCAGATTTGAGCACTGTGCAAATTCTGCCAGTCCCCGACCAAAATATAACTCAGTCATCAACCCACAAACCCACCAGATTTGAACAAAGTGCAAATCCTGCCAATCCCTGTCCAAACTATAACTCAGTCATCACCCCCAAAACCCACCAGATTTGAAGACAGTGCAAATCCTGCCCATCCCCAACCAAAATATAACTCAGTCATCAACCCAAAAACCCACCAGATTTGAACACTGTGTAAATTCTGCCAGTCCCCGACCAAAATATAACTCAGTCATCAACCCAAAAACCCACCAGATTTGAACACAGTGCAAATCTTGCCCATCCCCCACAACAATTCAATCGTCATCCCAAAAACCCACCAGATTTGAAGACAGTGCAAATCTTTCCAGTTTCTAACCAAAATATAATTCAATCCTCAACTCAAAAACTCACCAGATTTGAAGACAGTTCAAATTCTGCCGATCCCCCAGCAAAATATAACTCAGTCATCAACCCAAAAACCCACCGGATTTGAAGAAAGTGCAAATCCTGCAAATCCCCCACCAAAATATAACTCAGTCATCAACCCAAAAACACACCAGATTTGAAGACAGTGCAAATCCTGCCAGTCCGAGACCAAAATATAACTCAGCCATCAACTTCAAAACCCACCATATTTGAACACAGTGCAAATCCTGCCAGTCCTCAACCAAAATATAACTCAATCTTCAATATACAAACCCACCAGATTTGAACACAGTGCAAATCTTGCCAGTCCCCGACCAAAATATAACTCAGTCATCAACCCAAAAACCCACCAGATTTGAACACAGTGCAAATCCTGCCAGTTCCCAACCAAAATATAACTCAGTCATCAACCCACAAACCCACCAGATTTGAACACAGTGCAAATCCTGCCATTCCCCGTCCAAACTATAACTCAGTCATCAACTCAAAAACCCAACAGATTTGAAGACAGTGCAAATCCTGCCAATCCCCAACCAAAATATAGCTCAGTCATCAACCCAAAAACCCACCAGATTTGAAGACAGTGCAAATCTTGCCCATCCCCAACCAAAATATAACTCAGTCATCAACCCAAAAACCCACCAGATTTGAACACTGTGTAAATTCTGCCAGTCCCCGACCAAAATATAACTCAGCCATCAACCCAAAAACCCACCAGATTTGAACACAGTGCAAATCCTGCCAGTCCTCAACCAAAATATAACTCAATCTTCAATATACAAACCCACCAGATTTGAACACAGTGCAAATCTTGCCAGTCCCCGACCAAAATATAACTCAGTCATCAACCCAAAAACCCACCAGATTTGAACACAGTGCAAATCCTGCCAGTTCCCAACCAAAATATAACTCAGTCATCAACCCACAAACCCACCAGATTTGAAGACAGTGCAAATCCTGCCATTCCCCGTCCAAACTATAACTTAGTCATCAACTCAAAAACCCAACAGATTTGAAGACAGTGCAAATCCTGCCAATCCCCAACCAAAATATAGCTCAGTCATCAACCCAAAAACCCACCAGATTTGAACACAGTGCAAATCCTGCCCATCCCCAACCAAAATATAACTCAGTCATCAACCCAAAAAACCACCAGATTTGAGCACTGTGTAAATTCTGCCAGTCCCCGACCAAAATATAACTCAGTCATCACCCCAAAAACCCACCAGATTTGAAGACAGTGCAAATCCTGCCAATCCCCCACCAAAATATAACTCAGTCATCAACCCAAAAACCCACCAGATTTGAACACAGTGCAAATCCTGCCAGTCCCCAACCAAAATATAACCCAATCTTCAACCCATAAACCGACCAGATTTGAGCACAGTGCAAATCCTGCCACTCCCCCACCGAAAATGAACTCAATCATCAACCCAAAAACCCACCAGATTTGAAGACAGTGCAAATCTTGCCAATCCTCGACCAAACTATAACTCTTTAATCAACCCATAAACCCACCGGATTTGAAGACAGTGCAAATCCTGTCAATCCCTGACCAAAATATAACTCAGTCATCAACCCAAAAACTCACCAGATTTGAAGACAGTGCAAATCTTGCCAATCTGCGACTAAAATATAAGTCAGTCATCAATCCAAGAACTCACCATATTTGAAGACAGTGCAAATCCTGTCAATCCCTGACCAAAACATGAGTAAGTCATTAACCCAAAAACTCACCAGATTTGAAGACAGCGCAAATCTTGCCAATCTGCGACCAAAATATAAGTCAGTCATCAACCAAAAAACTCACCATATTTGAAGACAGTGCAAATCTTGCCAATCCCCAACCTAAAATGAAGTCAATCATCAACCAAAAAACCCATCAGATTTGAAGACAGTGCAAATCTTGCCAATCCCCTACCAAAATATAACTCAGTCATCAACCCAAAAACCCACCAGATTTGAACACAGTGCAAATCCTGCCAATCTCCAACCAAACTATAACTCAGTCATCAACCCAAAAACCCACCAGATTTGAAGACAGTGCAAATCCTGTCAATCCCTGACTAAGATATAAGTCAGTCATCAACCCCAAAACCCACCAGATTCGAAGACAGTGCAAATTTTGCCAATCCCCGACCAAACTATAACTCAGTCATCATCCCATCAACCCACCAGATTTGAACACAGTGTAAATCTTTCCAGTCCCCAACCAAAATATAATTCAGTCATCAACCCAAAAACCTACCAGATTTGAACACAGTGCAAATCATCCAGTCCCTAACCAAAATATAATTCAATCATCAACCCCAAAACCCACCAGATTTGAAGACAGTGCAAATCCTGCCCATCCCAAACCAAAATATAAGTCAGTCATCAACCCAAAAACCCACCAGATTTGAGCACTGTGCAAATTTTGCCAGTCCCTGACCAAAATATAACTCAGTCATCAACCCAAAAACCCACCAGATTTGAACACAGTGCAAATCCTGCCAATCACCCACCAAAATATAACTTAGTCTTCAACCCAAAAACCCACCAGATTTGAAGACAGTGCAAATCCTGCCAGTTCCCAACCAAAATATGACTCAATCTTCAACCCAAAAACCCACCAGATTTGAGCACAGTGCAAATCCTGCCAGTCCCTGTCCAAAATATAACTCAATCATCAACCCAAAAACTCAACAGATTTGAAGACAGCGAAATTATTGTCAATCCCCAACCAAAATATAACTCAGTCATCAACCAAAAAACCCACCGGATTTGAAGACAGTGCAAATCCTGCCCATCCCCAACCAAAAATGAACTCAATCATCAACCCAAAAACCCACCAGATTTGAAGACAGTGCAAATCTTGCCAATCCCTGACACAACTATAACTCAGTCATCACCCCAAAAACCCACCAGATCTGAAGACAGTGCAAATCCTGTCAATCCCTGACATAAATATAAGTTAGTCATCAACCCAAAAACTCACCAGATTTGAAGACAGTGCAAATCTTGCCAATCTGCGACCAAAATTAAGTCAGTCATCAATCCAAAAAATTCACCATATTTGAAGACAGTGCAAATCTTGCCCATCCCCAACCTAAAATGAAGTCAGTCATCAACCCAAAAACTCACCAGATTTGAAGACAGTGCAAATCTTGCCAACCCCCGACCAAACTATAACTCAGTTATCAACCCATAAACCCACCAGATTTGAAGACAGTGCAAATCCTGCCCATCCCCAACCTAAAATGAAGTCAATCATCAACCAAAAAACCCACCAGATTTGAAGACAGTGCAAATCTTGCCAATCCCTGACACAACTATAACTCAATCATCAACCCAAAAACCCACCAGATTTGAAGACAGCGCAAATCTAGTTGGTCGCACGCGGTCTGATTTCGATCGACCTCAAACAATATACTACTACCAATCAAGGGACGTCATTCGCGTGAGCTCTTTTTTAAATTCGAGCTCTCTCATCTGGCAATAAATATTCGATTTGTATGAGAGTACTCGTACCGGTAGATGGCTGTAAGTACATCAAGTCTGACTCATTGCGAAAAATACGAACCTTGTCGTACGTTCATACTGATCCTACCAAGTGATATCCTACTACCAATCAAGTGACGTCATTCGCGTGCGTTCTATTTTAAATTCGAACTCTCTCATCTGGCAATGACAACGACAAAAATATTCGGTTCGTACCTATGAGAGTACTCGTACCGGTAGATGGCTGTAAGTACATCAAGTCTGACTCATTGCGAAAAATACGAACCTTGTCGCTGGCAAATACGACGGAGGTGCCAAAGACGACACAACGGAGGTACGATGCGGGCAGAGAAGACGATGATGACGACGACTAACTTCATCTAAGACAGATTTCAATCATTTTTATTATATTCAGGTTAAATCTTATGGTTACGTGCAACCATAAAAATGAGAGTTTGCTACCATAAAAATGAACGCGCGCCACTAAATATTACTATTGCTTTTAGACACAGCATCTCATTTCCGTAAATAAATGTTTGGGCCCTGTTTTTTACGATTTTTAGTCGTAGCGCTTGTACCAAGTCTACTTGTTAAAAACAGATTTTTTTAATATTTCTACATATTTCCCCCCCCCCCCCCAAACCCCCCATAAACTCCGTCTAGAAGGTTACGTTGTCAACTCTTAGGGTTAGGGTTAGTGTTTAACGTTCAACTAACAACTCCACCAATTAGGGTTAGTGTTTAACGTTCAACTAACAACTCCACCAATTTCGACTCCGAATCAAAATTTCGCTTCGAATTGAAATTTCCGAGATGATCTTTTGCACCTCTATTGCAGAAAAAAATCCTTCTCACTTCTTTCCTTCCTAATCCATCTAATTGCAACTGAATAACAAACAAATAACAGATACTAAATTAACTAATTCAATTATTCCACCCTGGGTGTGTGTGTGTGTGTGTGTGCGTCACCGAAGAAGGGGCGAAAGAACAAGAAAGGGCGAAACGCGTGTCGAATTCGATTCGTACCGGTACCGGTATGAGTGACGACGATGAGAATCGTATGATTTTTATCTGTATTCAGGTTAAATTTTATGGTTACTTGCAACCAAAAAAATGAGAGTTTGCTACCATAAAAATGAACGCGCGCCACTAAATATTACTATTGCTTTTAGAAGAAGCATCTCATTTCCGTAAATAATTATTTGGGTACTGTTTTTAACGATTTTTAGTCGTAGCGTTTGTACCAAGTCTACTTGTTAAAAACAGATTTTTTTAATATTTCTACGTATTTCCCCCCCCCAAACCCCCCCCACATAAACTCCGTCTACAAGGTTACGTTGTCAACTCTTAGGGTTAGTGTTAAACGTTCAACTAACAACTCCACCAATTTCATTTTCTCAACATGTTGCCACCATATAACGGGCTCCGTCCCAAATCCTCCAACTCCAACTCAAATCCCAACTCCAACTCCAAGTCGAATCCACCCCAGGCGGGCTATTGCACTCAAGGGTTTGGTCCCTGTTTAATGGCAGGAAGATCCGTAGTAATTTCAGAAGCTACACTGTCGGAATTGTCACCAAAATCTGAATCGTTCTTCAATAACCCGCAAGGTGGATTGATGGTTATATTCGGAACGACTTGATGATTGCTAGGAGGATTGACGATTCCATTGTTAACATCTGGATGATTGCTTTTTCGTGCACGAATCTTACGAATCATTTTTTGGAGTCGAGCAATCTCTTTCTTGTGATAAACAATCATTTTCCGGTGTTCTTGTTCAAGATTGGCTGGGTGTTCCTGAACCATCTTTTGTATTTTGTAAATTCCCTCCATGGTTGGTTCGATTGTCGATTGGAAGATTAGTATTAGTAGTATCAGTAGAGTAGATTATCGATTTGAAGATTAGTTAGTAGTAACACCTAACACGTTGGTATTTGTTTTGCTCGTCGGAAAGAAAATGAAATAATGAATTATAATGATGAAGTACTAGTGAAAATAATGTATTACTAGTATCTACTAGTAACAACTCATGCAAAATAGCGTAGTTTGTTTTACGGGTACATGAAAGTCGGAATCAACTCGATGGTAACCAACAACACAATTGTCCACAATTTCCATTTCGATAATCAACAACGCAATTGTCCACGATTTCCATTTCGATTCACATTTCCATGCACCTTATGGAAGAACTGACGCGCCTGCCAACAAATGTTTGGAAGAACTGATGGGATTGACCCGTCCGGCGCTGTGTATTAACCCTCTTAAGGAGTTGACTGTACGTACTGTTCACTACTAAACATATTGTACGAGGAATGTTGCAATCATCACTAAGTAGTAATGCATTTACTTTACGGACCATTTTTGCAATCGAAGTATGGTACTAAGGAAATCTACCGTACAAGAAAACACATCACACACAAAATAATACATTTAATTTTTTCCTTTCAACGATTCATCTTTCCGACCTCCGTCCTTTTGACCCATTCTACAGATATTTTCCTTCAAACAACTCCGCAACATCATGCCTCCTGTTATCAAAACCCCTCTTCTATTCTACTGCCGTGGTTACTGGGATAAGAAAGGGAAAAAATCCAAGAGTCTTAAAGGATACAAATCTGGGTCAAAAGAGTGCAATACCTTGAAATATGTCTCGTACGGCCTAAGAAAAGGGCACAAACTTACTTATTGGGTAATGACTCCAAAAGTATCCGGTCCAAGCCATGAATACATTTATCATGACTCATCAAATGCATATTGGGAACAACGTTGTCACACAGAATGCTGGAAATGTTGTGGTTTGACTCTCCAAATGGCAAACATGAGGGTATTTTTGATGCAAATACAGGGCACAAACAGTCTCATTTGGTAATGACTACCAAAGTTTTTGTACCAGGCCATGAATGCATATCACATGACTTACGAAATGCATGTTGGGAACAACTTTTAAATGCATATTGGGAACAACTTTGCCACACACAGTACAGACAATGTTGTGGTTTGTAGATACAAATGGCACACAAGACGGTACGGTATGTTAGGTGCAGTCTACGAGATTCTACATGTGACTAGATGATTGAAATACTCAACCTTAGTGTTATCAAAAGTTTCCCTTCTGAAAAAATTATGGCGCGGGAGGGCTGGCTTGCACAGGTACGTGATCTACTTCTACAAATATATAAGGGCGCGCCCAAGCCAGACAACACACAGAAGAAGTTAGGGCAAACAACATAGTACAGAACCCACAGAAAAACTCTACACACAAAACATCGTAGTCCACATACTACATGAAACACCGTACACACACACACACACGACACACACAACACAAAACACCGTACACAACCCGACAAAATTATTAGTACACACACAAAACCACACAAAAAGAAACACATGATTCTTGATCGACACAGTATTCAGAAAATAAAATAAAAAAATATGAATGCTATCAGAAAGACACGACGAAGCAAAAAATCCGAGGGGAAGACCCTTCAAAACAACAAAACCATCCGGCCTGGTGATCATCAAAATGCAGGGGACAACAACGGTAAGAAAAGAAGAGTGAAAACAAACACCGCAATTACTAACAAAGTGTGTAATAGTAATACCACAACTATGAACGTATCAAAGGGCAACAGTAAAAAAAATGGTACCGACAACACAATTTCTACTACTACAAACATGGAAGAACAAAACACCATCAACCAGAGTACCAAAGCAGCACTGAGCATTACCAACACAACCACCACTACAGTAATGAACAAACAGAAAGAAGGAACAAAAACCAATGTGGTAGAGAAAACATCTAACGGAGAATGCTGCGATTTAGAGGATGTTGCGGAACGTGTCATGAAAAAATCCAATATGACAAATTGGCACAGGAAGTGGCAAAACACTTACGGCAACAAGAGAGGGAACCACATATAGGGGTGGGAAAGGTAGTAATGGTACATAAACAAACGGAGGCAACCATGCAGGGAGAGGGGACTTATAATGCCGGCGACACAAGAGAACGAGCAGTAAGTACAATTGCAGACAAATATGGGCTTATAACAGACAACGATATGCTTAAGGCTTTGAGTGATATGACTGAAACACTGGACAAGCAGCTAAGAGATTACATAAAAAACATTGGTACCACAACATGAAGTTCCCTATCAATGACAAGGTAACGGCGCATGTAATACAAAAAGCTGTTAAATCAAGAGCGGTTACGGTGCCACCAAATATTCCACTTGCGTCATTCTGTTCCTTTTACAGGAAACGAGTAGGGACAGTACTGACTGCATTGAGGCACAACTCACCAACATTAGCGAGAAAAAACTGGATAGGTAAATACAGGTGGGAGAATTGGTTGTTGAAATTAGGAATTTTAGAATCTATTTTTGGTCCGACATCACTAACATGCTGCCCGTTGATACTGATGATACTTCCGTACAGACGATTACAGAAAAGGTCGAGTCCCTATCACATTCCCTGGTACTGTTGCAGTTATTCAAGACACAGAATATGAGGACACAGGTATTTTAAACCCTCAATACAGAAAATACAATGACGCGGAAAATGAAGATTTTTATTATTTTGTTACAAGAATCATGTCGGCAATCAATCCGACAAATTCCAATTTCAAACAACGGAAGGAGAAGTACTTGCTGAGTGATATATTTTCTGTAGCGGATGAAGCATTTGCACTGATACTGATCTACAATGAGCATCATGTATGGGTGAACCAGCAGCGGCGAAAGGGTGATGCCACAATTCCGCGACAAAAAACAATTCTGCAATTCAGACAGTGGAAGCAGAAATGGATGGATGGAGGAAGGATGACAGTTGTTCAGTGACTTGTGCGACAAAATTGGCGAGATGCGAAAACACCCAGAAACAGGAAGGAAATTGGAAGAAATGATGAGGGAGAGATTTAGGAACGAAAGTTCAACAGATTACACCAACAATAAGCATGGCGATGCAAATATTACTAGTAGCAGCTCCACTAGTTGTAGTGGACCAAAAAAGAAAAAGAAAAGAAACGTCTATATTGATCCAGCAATAACAGCATCGATGAATGAAAGTTTATCTATTGGTGAACTAATGTAGAAAATAACAGTACATACATAATACAAAACTACTAATAATCTTGAACTTAATATTGAGAATATAAGAAATTATGGAGGATTTGTAATACGTTGCTATTATTTTCCTTCTGAATCCGATTCGTTGAGAGTCTGATTCAAAGGCTTCTGACGAACAGCAACGCTGCGTTAGTGTGTTAGTAGACGAACGATTGTACTCTACGCGTGACAATTGTGGTTGGATACTTTCGGCAACGGATAATCGGACTACAGGCGAGACTAGGGAAACGCCAGATCTCCTCTTGCTGTGACTTATTCAGATTGCAGCCAGACAGACCTTAGTATGTAGATTACAAGTAGTTGGTAGCAACTAGTGTGAATTTTGGGATATAAATCAGTTGAATGTTAAAAGTATGAGATAAAGTGAAATCTTGCCGAAATGCAAGATATCTCTTTTATTGAGATGAATACGTTGCAACTGCTGTTGCGTAGTGCTGAGATTACTCGCTGATTATTTCCGTACATGTATTAGTCGTTGACCATATATATTTGTATGCATGTATATGTATTGTGTGAGAATCACATGCCAACGGTTTTCTTCTCTTGTTCCGTTAGGAAGACTCCATGAAATGTTTATCATTAAGGTCAGGAATTGCTCCCGTAGCTCGTGTGATATTTTATGAAATCAGAGTTTGCTCACCGAAGAACAATGGCAATATCGTAAGACAGGGATTGCTCACCGTTTATGCGCGATGGGAATCGATGCGCCGTGGGAATCGATATGCCGTGGGAATTGATTACTTAGATGGATACGGGACTCATTGATTCATGCCCATAGGAAATCTACCCTTTGGTAGCTTTGGTACTTCTGGTCACGAAAGGAATTTAATACTCCCCATGTCTCCTTGTGAAGGGTCATCACGCTCTACATGATGCTTCCATCATCCTGAAGAAGGTCGCCAGTATTACCACAGAAGTGGAAGATGGGCCTGAGCAGTGGATACACAACTGAGTGACTCCAATGCTTGGTGAGAATGTCTGCACAGTTATCCTTACCTGGGATGTGCATCATTAAAATGAAACCTCTCGCTATCATGCTTCGTACGTAGTGAAACGACAGAATATTATGACGCTTGTGCAACCTTGCGTAAGGGAAGGTTGACGTTTGAATCATCTTTTCGTTGTCACCCCAAGAGTATGAGACATCATGGACTCGTGTTCCTAGGTATCGAAATGAGTGGCGTAAATCGACGATCTGTTCGATGCAAGTCCTTCCTGCAACAAATTCGGCTCCAAAGGTGGCTGTCTCTGTAGTAGACTGCTTCTTCGAGAACCACATCATGGGAGTCTTGTTCGCGAAATGAAGAATGCCGGTTACTGCCTTGCCACTGAGAATATCATGCATGAGGTTGGCATCATAGAAGTGTGTTAACACTACTGTCTTTCCAAGCGGTGCAGGAGCGTCGTCGGGTAGCTCTTCAGAATGCTCCCCATAGACGGTGTTGGACCAGTCGATGGTGTCGGGTTTAGTCAATATAAAATCGGGCGGTTCCACGCGGAATCTGATTTTAAAATGTCTAAACTTGGAGATATATCCATAGATACGTTTAGCACGTTCGAGATGCCCATCTCGTGGCTGAGCTCTGAAACTTGAGAGCGTCATCACGGCTGTTTGTACATTGAAACGGCCAATAGCGATGATCCATTGTAGTGAACCGATCATACTTTGGTATTTCTGTATACCGGTTTCTTCAAGAAAGGCTGAGGAGTCCAATTCAGGATGATCGTTCTCCGCAATGGGTGATTGGAACCTAGTGCTAGGTTTGCATCCGAACATTTGTTCGTAAGACGCTTCCATCTTTTCGATGAACTTTATGGGATTCATGCACAGAACACCATGTTCGTCGCGCTCAAATCCACAACCTAAGTGAAAGTTCATAGGTCTGGATCCCTTCAATTTGAAGTTATATGGTGACGATTGCAATATCTTCAAGAAGGAATTGGGATCTGCCATGCAGAGACATAGGTCATCGACATATGTGCATATAAGCTCATATACACGTTCACCATGCTTGTTCGTTCCGGGTTTGAGGAATATTTCCGGTTCTGCGCGGGATCTTTCGAAGCCGAGTTCGATGAGACAAGCCGCGAGTAAGTCTCCAAAGCACTTGCCTGAAGACCTGAGACCATATAGGGCTTTGTAAATGACCAGCAGGTGACCCTCCAGCGATCCGAATTCGGGACCTGCCTTGATGCATACTTTCTCGCAGGTGACTGCTTCTAAGTAGGCGTTACCTATGTCGGTGCCCCATGCTTCTAGATCGTTGAGTTCAGCTAGGAATAGGCACATACGTAGACCGCGAAGAGATACGACGCCTGCGTAAACACTGTGGATAGGGGCATCAGTGAGATTACCGTTAGCGACGAGGCGAGCCTTGTGTCTTCCGTCGTGTTTGACAGCGTATATCATGTGTACCTTGATCTGTTGGAATCCCGGGGGAATGGAGCTTGTCTTGTACACGCCTTTATCAATGAATGTATTGTATTCATTGAGTTGTGCCATTTCCAGAGTGGTGGCATCTTCCCATTTGGTGTTCCCGTTGGCTTGATCAAATCGGAGGGCTTCTTCGTGGTTACGAGGCACTTTGAATCCATATTGATACTGCGGAGTGGTACGGAAAGAACGTAGTTTGGCTTGGTGCACGAGTCGATCAAGTTTCTTGGTTCGTCGGGCTAGGTTGGTGATTCTCCTGAGACGTTTCCAACCCGGGAGATCAAGCAAGTTGTTGTCTTTCCCATATTTTGCAACGGTGACAGGGTCATCAGCCGCAATATTGGCCAGAGGTTCATATGTGCGTTCCATATTCTCCCATTCAATCCAGAGGTTATACTTGGAACCTTTGTATTGAGGATGCTTGTTATCCAGTGGACCTTGGTGTCCTAGGATGCGGCGAAACGACCAGAGTTTGCCGTCTTCTTGTGTTGAATCACGATGTATGTAATTCATGACGTCATTGTATGCAATGATATCATCGAGTTTGTCATCGGAGTGTTTGCACTTGAACTTGATGAAGTCTTTGTTGCGTTCAAGACTGTCTTCAACATCGACGATGGTAAGACGTTTCCGAGTGCCATCTGGATTGGTTACAAGGAAGGAACGTCCTTGTAGATCGGCAATCGGGATCGTAGGAATGGTAATGGGTTTACCGTCATCGTCAAATTGTGCGTTACCTTCTTCGTTGGTAACAACTACCTGTGATGGGTCTATGGAAGGAGTAGCGGGGTTGGTGTGTGGAGTTGCGACGTCACTAACATCAAAGTATGCTAATTCCGGTGGGTCAAAATCATCTTCAGTAAGGAGGACGCCGTCGGATGTCTTGCTGAAGATGTGTGTTGTAGGAGGACCATCAAGACTCTCCCCATAGTTGTTAGGGAGTGGAGAAGGTGACCAGCTTGGGCTGTCATCGACCTTCTTATAAAGAAAGCTCGGTAACGAGGGGTGGGCGGGTGGTGGAAGAATTGGTTGAGTGCCAGATGCGTGGGGAGTGGTATCTGGTTGTTTGTTGGGTGCAGATGGAACGGTGTCATCGGCGGTGTCAGAATCAGCGGGTGAAACGCTAGGGGGAACTGAGCTGTTTGGTTTTGTAGACTTGTCAATGAGTTTATTCTGATTGGTATGCTCCCCATGTTTGGAAGCTGGAGCTTCTCCAGTGGCGTATATACGGGGTAAGGAATCTTTTGCGTTACGCCATTTGATGAAACCATCATCAGTAAATAGGCCCGCGCGTTTGTTACGTGACTCAGGTGTAAGAGCAGATCGAACACCGGACCGGTTGAGTAACTTGTTGGTAACTGGATCCCAGATTCGAAAGCAGAGTCCATTGCCGACATGTTCGGCGATGCCGACGAAATGACCTAGGCGTTCGGTAGATTTGGTACCGAAAGGAGAGTCATTTGTCTTGAAATACACAGGTTCAAACCAGAAGAAACTGGTGTATGCGCTGATGTTGCCAAGTGTACCCGTGGCAATGAAGATCGGTTGTTTATCGGACAGCGTAGGGTCAGAAACAACATTGAGGAGACCCGCGACGTATGTCATGCACAGTAACCACATGTGTGGTGGTGTGCCAGTACGATCCATGACGCGATTGACAATGCGTTTGAACGTTTGGTATCGTCGTTCGAATTGATTCTGGTGTTGATGATACGGTTCACTTTGCCAGAGTCCAATCCATAGCATTTTGAGGTAATCCATGACCTTCTTACTGGATTGATAGTTACCGTGGTCGCAAAGGAGGCGGATGGGCCTGCCCCATTTTCGAACAAAGTTCTGAAAGCAGGATAGGAAATCGCCGGTGGTACGCATTTCCTCAACGTGTATAATATGTGATTTGCGGCCAAAGAAGATCTGAGCAATCTTGGATCCACCATCAATTGCTGGGACATCTGAATAGACTGCATCGGACATAACATTGTCATTGAAGGGGCGAACGTTCATGGCCGGTTGAGGGGAATGAAACCGTTTGAAAATGTTACCATCAGGGCTAACTGCTAACGAACCGTATTGGGTTGAGTTTTCAAAAGTAGCTTTGATGCGATCGGTGGAAACCCAACAAAAGAAAGGTTTGAGGGATAAGTAGTCATGTTCGTTGGGGTATCTTTCGCGGGGCGTAGCTGCAATGCGTGTAGTGTCACTGGCTGTACAATCTGTCGGAAACGCAGTGACTGTTCCAGAGACTGCGGTTGGCGCGCAGCATGCGAGACGTTCTTGATGAGCGTAGTCAGTGGAAGTAAGCCAAAAGGAGCGATCGTTGGTCCTATGATCATCAATTGGAAGAAAGGGAGATCGGGTGGAATGGCTGGAATACGAGCTGAGGGATGTGACCGTGGAGGACCCGGGAGAAACAGATATATCGAATCCTTCAAGGCAGCGTGGGTTCCCATATTCGTCGTAATCGGCATAAGGGAGTTGCTGTGGTTGGGGAGGATATTTCTGGAGAAATTGTTCATCCTTCGCACTGATCGTGGTATCGAGAACAGATGGGTCCCAATGTTTATCAGATGTCATGATAACATGTGGTAGCGTGTCAAATTCAACAGTCGTATACTTTCGCATCGCAAGGTATGGTAAACCGTGTCGTATGCTAAGAGGCAGTGCATAGCCATCGGAGGTGGTGATGACCTGTCCTCCGCCTGCTTTGATGGACGTGTCGTCGACAGTTGAAAAATATGCTTCCATCTGGCCGGATGACAATATAGAAGGGTGTCGTCCTGTGTAGGCACATTCATTGAAGATGAGAATGACAGGGCCTCTGTTCGACATGGAATATGCTCCGCATGTAGCAATGGGAATGTTTTGTACCTGATGATTGTTAATGCCGGTGACGTTAACATATCGTGGTGGAATATCCTTGGAGATGAGACATGCATCATTACCGATGATGCAGCCATTTGCGCCGCGATCGACCATGGCAAAACCAGGGCTAGTAACCGTAGTTTTGTGTATACGGTATGTGTATGACGTTACGGGACCATCATTAGGAAAGGTGAGATCATCCTCGGGAGTATACCACTGGTGAAAATTGGCGGAATACGATGGTGTTCCCACAGGTATTTGGGTGTCACCGTCCTTTTTGTACTGAATGTCAGGGTTGTCTGAAAGAAATCGAGCGGGATGCGCGGGTGACACGGAAGACTTGAGAGGTCGCTGGTCCTTAGACGAGGAGGTCGTGGATTTGTATACACCTAGGGATGCATGGAAAACGCCTCTACGATCATTCTCTACAGCAGGATGAAGGTCTGCTGCGGAATTGGCATGCTCATCCTTGGTCAAAGTATCGTCTTCTCGAAATGATACCAAGTGTTCATGTTGGTATGCCTTCCGGGTAATGGGTTTGACACTGTTGGGGTCAGGTTGGTCCGGGTTAAGTAAGTCGTGTCGCAATGAGGCAACCACGATTTTCTTGCCTTCCGGAGAAAAACTGAGCCAACTCTTCATGTCCTGACGTGACAAGGCCTTCCATATGTTTGTGGGCAATCTTGTGGTAGGGTCAGGGGTACGTCCAGCCTTGAACACAGCATAATCTTGATAGTCTCCCTCAAATTTGATGGGGAGAGCATAGTCATCATGATTTTGGCTCGGTTCAGAAGAAAAATCATGAACGTGTGCACGTACGGTCGACCGAGGAGCAGACATCGCGGACTGGGAATCAAGTCGAGTTGCTTCGAGTAAAAGCGTGATTTTAAGATCGTGGATAGCAGCGGCTTCGGCAACTGCATCCGTCACGGTGCTATTCGTCCCACCTGGATCCTTGACTTTGGCAAACTGTTCGCTTAGCTGGAAGCTGGAATAGCATGCCTGACACAATGCTGATTTTACAGTATGGTACTCAAGGGGCTTGTTGGGAGGACGGAGCTTGTTGAGGTGATTCAATTCATCAAACCAATGTGTGATGAATTTCACTTTGGATTCCTTCCAATTGTTGAGGTTCAACTTGAGCAACGCTTGTAGCTAAGTCGAGTTGTCGTATACCTTTGCTTTTGATTTGCTATGAAGGTTTACGAAATCGAAGTATGCCTTGCGTCCATCACGAGTGGTAGAATGACTGTGTACACATGATGCAGAAAGGTCACTCTTGAAGACTTCCAACATTAGTACCCAGAAGAAGGCACACTGCTTGACGAAGAGGTCACGGGTATAACCCACAAGCGTGGCTGGGGGCCAAGTTTCATCGAGGAATGTCTCTGTATCGATGTCGTATGCCTCGAGTTTAGCTTTGAAACCAACGAGCCAGTGTTCGAATCTTGAGTCATTCGTGAGGGGTGTAAAGGACTTTTCATCTCGTGCTTTTTGGCACCATGATTCGTACTTTACCTGCTGAGGGGACTTTTTGTTACTTCCCGCCGGAGGAGGTGGTGGGTTCAGAGCAGATTCGTTACGCAAGCGTTGGGCACGTTCTTCGCGGAATGACTGGAATTCCCTGTATGTATATGACTTTACATCTTTCCAGTTCCTCTCGTCTTCTTCTAGGGCGACATCTTCTTCTTGTAGGTCGATAGCGAAATTCGCAAGTGCTTCTATGCTCCTTTGGATGGATCTAGGGATATGCGTTGGCAATCCTCCCTCCGTATAGGTAAGTTCGCGTGCAAAATCCGGTTCGATGAGTGCGTCGAGGAACGACTTCCACTCGCATAATCCGCCTTCTTTGAGAGCTAGGCACAACTTGCTAGTAATCTCACTTGTTACGTTGAGTAAGGATATGAGTATCTTTCTCATATCAGCATCGAAGCTGGGAAAGCGTTCGATAGTGGTGACTTCGGCGTCATTCTTCTCTTCGCCTCCGAGTGCATTGCCGGGCATCAACGGTATGTTCGGCATCTGTGGTGGTTCCGAGCCTTGGAAAGAATTGCGAGGTGACTGAGAATGGGAACTGCTTCGTGTACGATGTGCGATGTGCATATGCCAGCGTAGGGATTATATTCAATTTCGTTCCTGTTCCTTTTTGTGTGCAAGCCTTCTTAGAGCTTGCGACTGTTAATCTATTATTTTCCTTCTGAATCCGATTCGTTGAGAGTCTGATTCAAAGGCTTCTGACGAACAGCAACGCTGTGTTAGTGTGTTAGTAGACAAACGATTGTACTCTACGCGTGACAATTGTGGTTGGATACTTTCGGCAACGGACAATCGGACTACAGGCGAGACTAGGGAAACGCCAGATCTCCTCTTGCTGTGACTTATTCAGATTGCAGCGAGACAGACCTTAGTATGTAGATTACAAGTAGTAGTTGGTAGCAACTAGTGTGAATTTTGGGATATAAATCAGTTGAATGTTAAAAGTATGAGATAAAGTGAAATCTTGCCGAAATGCAAGATATCTCTTTTATTGAGATGAATACGTTGCAACTGCTGTTGCGTAGTGCTGAGATTACTCGCTGATTATTTCCGTACATGTATTAGTCGTTGACCATATATATTTGTATGCATGTATATGTATTGTGTGAGAATCACATGCCAACGGTTTTCTTCTCTTGTTCCGTTAGGAAGACTCCATGAAATGTTTATCATTAAGGTCAGGAATTGCTCCCGTAGCTCGTGTGATATTTTATGGAATCAGAGTTTGCTCACCGAAGAATAATGGCAATATCGTAAGACAGGGATTGCTCACCGTTTATGCGCGATGGGAATCGATGCGCCGTGGGAATCGATATGCCGTGGGAATTGATTACTTAGCTGGATACGGGACTCATTGATTCATGCGCATAGGAAATCTACCCTTTGGTAGCTTTGGTACTTCTGGTCACGAAAGGAATTTAATAGTTGCAATAGGAATAAATCAAGCATAATAGAATCTACATTTTAAAAAGGAAATATTGTAGTCGAGAAATAGAATTCACAATTAGGAGAGCAGAATCAAATTGTTATTTGGTAGATTAATAATTTGGAATTAATACTGAGTCAAGATTTCTTTTTATTCGTGAATAGAAGTAAGTGTTGTTCGTACAGAATAATAATTGGGTTCTGCTAGAGACTGAAATAAATTATTTTTATTCGAGAGTAGAGTAATGTGCATCACGCGCACAGAATTATTTTTTGTATGATTTTAAGGCAATGACTATGGTCGCGCGGGGGTGGGAATTTCATGGTGTCCAGAAATAGTGCCGTGTTAAAATCACGCACAAAATTTGTGCGCGAGAAGTAAATTCGAACCCCGCGAAACAGTTCTCGGATGGGGTGTGTTGGTAATGCTCAGTGCTGCTTCGTTATTCTGGTTGATGGTGTTGTGTTCTTCTATGTTTGTAGTAGTAGAAATTGTGTTGTCGGTACCATTTTTTTTACTGTTGTTCTTGGCTGCGTTCATAGTTGTGGTATTACTGTCACACACTTTGTTAGTAATTGCCGTGTTTGTTTTAACTCTTCTTTTCTTACCCTTGTTGTCCCCTGTAGTTTGATGATCACCAGGACGGACGGTTTTGTTGTTTTGAAGGGCTTTCCCCTCAGATTTTTTGCTTCCTCGTGTCTTTCCGATAGCATTCATATTTTTTATTCTTTTTGTGAATACGGTGTCAATCAAGAATCATGTGTTTCTTTTTGTGTGGTTTTGTGTGTGTACTAACAATTTTTTCAGGTTCTTTCTTGTGCGTGTACAGTGTTTTGTGTGTATACGGTTTTTAAATTTGTGTGTGTGTGTGTGTGTGTGTGTGTGTACGGTGTTTTGTGTTTTGTGTTTTGTGTTTTGTGTTTTGTGTTTTGTGTTTTGTGTGTGTGTGTGTGTGTGTGTGTGTTTGTGTGTATGGTGTTTCGTGTAGTATGTGTACGATGTTTTGTGTGTAGAGTTTTTCTGTGGGTTCTGTACTATGTTGTTTGCCCTAACTTCTTCTGTGTGTTGTCTGGCTTGGGCGCGCCCTTATATATTTGTAGAAGTAGATCACGTACCTGTGCAAGCCAGCCCTCCCGCGCCATAATTTTTTCAGAAGGGAAACTTTTGATAACACTAAGGTTATGTATTTCAATCATCTAGTCACATGTAGAATCTCGTAGACTACACCTAACATACCATACCGTCTTGTGTGCCATTTGTATCTACAAACCACAACATTTTCTGTACTGTGTGTGGCAAAGTTGTTCCCAATATGCATTTAAAAGTTGTTCCCAACATGCATTTCGTAAGTAATGTGATATGCATTCATGACCTGGTACAAAAACTTTGATAGTCATTACCAAATGAGACTGTTTGTGCCCTGTATTTGCATCAAAAATACCCTCATGTTTGCCATTTGGAGAGTCAAACCACAACATTTCCAGCATTCTGTGTTGCAAAGTTGCTCCCAATATGCATTTGATGAGTCATGATAAATGTATTCATGGCTTGGACCGGATACTTTTGGAGTCATTACCCAATGAGACAGTTTGTGTCCTCAAATTGCACCCAAAATACCCTCATGTTTGCCATTTGGAGAGTCCATCCCCATCATTTCTAGCATTTGGCTGGTAAAAGTTGTTCCCAATATGCATTTGATGATTCGTGATAAATGTATTCCTGGCTTGGACCGGATACTTTTGAAGTCATTACCCAATAAGTCAGTTTGTGCCCTGGAATTTCACCAAAAATACCCTCATGTTTGCCATTTGGAGAGACAAATCACAACATTTCCGGCATTCTGTGTTGCAAAGTTGTTCCCAATATGCATTTGATGAGTCATGATAAATGTATTCATGGCTTGGACCGGATACTTTTGGAGTCATTACCCAATGAGACAGTTTGTGCCCTGGAATTGCACCCAAAATACCCTCATGTTTGCCATTTGGAGAGTCCAACCCCATCATTTCTAGCATTTGGTTGGTAAACGTTGTTCCCAATATGCATTTGATGATTCGTGATAAATGTATTCCTGGCTTGGACCGGACACTTTTGAAGTCATTACCCAATTAGTCAGTTTGTGCCCTGGAATTTCACCAAAAATACCCTCATGTTTGCCATTTGGAGAGACAAGCCCCAACATTTCTGGTATTCTGTGGGGCAAAGTTGTTCCCAATATGTGTTTGATGAGTCATGAGAAATGCATTTCTGGCTTTGACCGTATACTTTGGGAGTCATTACCTAATACTCCGTAAGTTAGTTTGTGCCCTGGAATTGCACAAAAAATACCCTCATGTTTGCCATTTGGTGAGACAAACCACCACATTTCCAGCTTTCTGTGGGGCAAAGTTGTTCCCAATATGTATTTAATGAGTCATGAGAAATGTATTCATGGCTTGGACCGTATACTTTTGGACTCATTATCCAATAAGTCAGTTTGGGCCCTTGAATTCTACCAAAAATACCCTCATGTTTGCCATTTGGAGAGACAAACCCCAACATTTCCAGCATTCTGTGGGGCAAAGCTGCTCCCAATATGCAATTGATAAGTCATGATGAATGTATTCCTGGCTTGGACCGTATACTTTTGGAGTCATTACCCAATAAGTCAGTTTGTGCCCTGGAATTGCACCAAAAATACCCTCATTTGTGCCATTTGGCAGAGACAAACTGTTGTTACTCTAAAAATCGATCAAAGGTATATGATGTTAAAATTTAAAGAGACGTGAGCAGATCGTGAGATTGCTCTATTTTTGAACTATCATGTAGTCGACCGGTATCCCTGTAATATTCTTGTTGTAGGGAAGGATGTCTAAACCGGTCATAGATCATGTGCAATTTGTCATAAGACAGAGAACACATAATGTGACGTAGATATCTTGATACTTGAAATCATTTTTATCTCTGGAGGAGTATAAGTAACTTTTCAAGTGTAGAATGGATATCACTGTCGTAGAATGTGCGTAAGTACGGTACGTGTATTTTTGACCGACAACACACCCCTTGATTCGACACTTATTGATGACAGGAGTGTTGAATTACAAGTCGGTTCTCCATCTTGTAGAACTCTAAACTTAAGTATGGTTGGATATCGAATCGGAAGATTGTAATCGTAGAATTGGAGGAGCATTGAATGAGAGGTGCTTGAGTATGTGGTGGTTGCGAAACCGATGGAGCCGATGAGTCAATTAACCGGAACGGATTGGAGAATCAGAATTGGCTCGTAGAAAGGCAAAGAGACCGAGGGACAGAATCGATCATAAGTGGGCGGTTGGCGAATTGTAAAACTGAAGAAGAAGAGATCGTAGAATTTGAGTGAGCAGCATCGAAGACAATTGATTGATTGTGGAGCGGAGTGGAAGGCTCAAAGGATCGTATGATGCAATCAAAGAGGAGAGATTGAAAGTAATCGTAGTGTTGATTAGATTGGAGTTTGAGATCGTCTGCGGAGAGAGTTGATTGATCGTGGAAGAGTTACCAATCGTAATCGAGGGATTGTAGAATCAAACGTAGATGATAAAGAGAATGATTCTGGTGGATAGAGGATGAAGAGAATCGATTTCATATTCAAAGTGATGGCGATGGATGATCGTAGGAAAACCAATTACTCAAATTATTGAGAATCGATTGATAAGGGAATCGAGGATCGATTGCTCCATGCCGTAGAATAGAATTGTCGTAGAGATTAGATGTCGACAAAGGAGACGAACGCTGAGATTCTGTAGGAGGGACGAATCAAGTCATTGAGGATCGACTGCTCATATTGTATGATAGGGTGGATATGGAGATCAAACGTCGATGGAGAGGAGATTCGTGATTGAGCGTCGCAGACGGATTGATTGAGCGTGAGGATTAGCTCAAAAAAGAGGAGAAGGGATCGACAGTCAACAAAGGGATCGAATGAAACTTGTAAAATCAAATTGGAGAATCATATAGAGAGGGGCCGTATAGACAAAACGAATGCTTGTGAAGAGTGACGATGTCCAAGGAATTGATTGTCTTGAGTATCGACCGAGTCGAAGGAATCGATCATAGTGGAATCCAAAATCGGAGGGAAGAAGAGATGTGCTTGGATGAAGCGTATTGGATATCACGGATGGGATATCATGGGTGGGATAAAGAGTCGTGCGAGAGGAGGAAGCGATATCGTAGCAATTGAGTTGAGTGTTTGGGATCGATCAATCGATGAGCCATGTAGTAGTAGTGAAATCGATTAAGCTGGGGTTGTTGATCATCAACGGAGGGGTAACAAAGAATCCGATTGATAGGGAAAGTCAGGATCGTTGAGGACAAAACCGAGTATGGGTCATCGAGTTATCGAGTGATGGGATATTCGGAATCTAAAAAAATCTGTTTTTAACAAGTAGACTTGGTACAAACGCTACGACTAAAAATTGTTAAAAACAGGACTCAAATAATTATTTACGGAAATGAGATGCTTCTTCTAAAAGCAATAGTAATATTTAGTGGCGCGCGTTCATTTTTATGGTAGCAAACTCTCATTTTTTTGGTTGCAAGTAACCAGAAAATTTAACCTGAATACAGATAAAAATCATACAATTCTCATCGTCGTCATCATCGGCCCCAATCAGACTTTTTAGATTTGTACATGAATGAGTCGGACTTGATGTACTTACAGCTATCTACGATACTCTCATACGAATCGAATTTTTCCCTGTTGTCGTTCGGCAAATCGAAATTGTAATTCAATCGAAACGAAATGACGACCGAGGTGCGGGACCGAGGTGCGAAATTCGATTGAGGTGCGAGAAATTGGTGGAGTTGTTAGTTGAACGTTTAACACTAACCCTAAGAGTTGACAACGTAAGCTTCTAGAAGGAGTTTATGGGGGGGGGTTTGGGGGGGGGGAATATGTAGAAATATTAAAAAATCTGTTTTTAACAAGTAGACTTGGTACAAACGCTACAACTAAAAACTTAAAAAAACAGAATTGAAACAATTATTTACGGAAATGAGATGCTTCATCTAAAAGCAATAGTAATATCTAGTGGTTTTGTACCTCTACCAACCTCTACCAACCTAGACATAAAAGGAATTCAATATTTTATAGTAGCAAACTCTCATTTTTATGGTTGCAAGTAACCATAAGATTTAACCTGAATACAGATAAAAATCATACCATTCTCCTCGTTGTCATACAAGTAGAATTCAATCATAGAATCCAACCAATTGAATTGTAGAATTCAATCATTGAATTCAATTATAGATTGATAGAATTTAATTGTAGAATTTGATCAAAAAAGACGCGACCTAGAATTCAATCATAGAATTCAATCATAGAATCCAACCAATTGAATTGTAGAATTTTGCAACCAACTGAATCAAAGAATCATAGAATTCAATCATAAAACCCAACCCATTCAATCGTACAATTAAGTGGAATTCCAACTGCTAGCGATTGATATTATTCAACTGAATTGTTTTGGTCAATCATAGAATTCGATCGTAGAATCCAACTGAATCCTAGAATTTATTCATAGAATTCAATCATGGCAGGATTTGCACTGTCTTCAAATCTGGTGAGTTTTTGATTTTAGGTCGGGGATGGGCAGGATTTGCACTGTCTTCAAATCTGGTGAGTTTGTGGATTGATAACTGACTTATATTTTGGTCCCGGATTGGCAAGATTTGCACTGTCTTCAAATCTGGTGAGTTTTTTGGTTGATGACTGAGTTATATTTTGGTCGGGGATTGGCAGGATTTGCACTGTCTTCAAGTTTGGTGGGTTTTGGGGTTGATGATTGAGTTAACTTTAGGTTGGGGATGGGCAGGATTTGCACTGTCTTCAAATCTGATGAGTTTTTGGGTTGATGACTGAGATAGTTTGGTCGAGGATTGGCAGAATTTGCACTGTCTTCAAATCTGGTGGGTTTTTGGGTTGATGAGTGAGTTATAGTTTGGTCGGGGATTGGCAAGATTTGCACCATCTTCAAATCTGTTGGGTTTTTTGGTCGATGATTGAGTTCATTTTAGGTTGGGGATGGGCAAGATTTGCACTGTCTTCAAATATGGTGGGTTTTTGGATTGATGACTGACTTATATTTTGGTCAGGAATTGGCAAGATTTGCACTGTCTTCAAATATGGTGAGTTTTTGGATAGTTGGTCGGGGATTGGCAGGATTTGCACTGTCTTCAGATCAAGTGAGTTTTTGGGTTGATGATTGAGTTATAGTTTGGTCGGGGATTGGCAGGATTTGCACTGTCTTCAAATCTGGTGGGTTTTTGGATTGATGATTGAGTTAATTTTAGGTTGGGGAAAGGGCAGGATTTGCACTGTCTTCTGTTCAAATCTGGTCGGTTTATGGGTTGATCATTGAGTTATAGGTTGTTGGGGGATTGGCAGGATTAGCACTGCCTTCAAATCTGGTGGGTTTTTGGGTTGATGATTGAGTTATAGTTTGGTCGGGGATTGGCAGGATTTGCACTGTCTTCAAATCTGGTGGGTTTTTAGATTGATGATTGAGTTCAATTTTGGTCGGGGATAGGCAGGATTTGCACTGTCTTCAAATCTGGTGGTTAGTTTTTTGGTTGATGACTGAGTTAATTTTAGGTTGGGGAAAGGGCAGGATTTGCACTGTCTTCAAATCTGGTGGGTTTATGGGTTGATTACTGAGTTATAGTTTGGTCGGGGATTGGCAGGATTTGCACTGTCTTCAAATCTGGTTAGTTTTTTTGTTAATGATTGAGTTAATTTTAGGTTGGAGATGGGCAGGATTTGCACTGTCTTCAAGTTTGGTGGGTTTTTGGATTGATGATTGATTTAATTTTAGGTTTGGGAAAGGGCAGGATTTGCACTGTCTTCAAATCTGGTGGGTTTATGGGTTGATTACTGAGTTATAGTTTGGTCAGGGATTGGCAGGATTTGCACTGTCTTCAAATCTGGTTAGTTTTTTGGTTAATGATTGAGTTAATTTTAAGTTGGAGATAGGCAGGATTTGCACTGTCTTCAAATCTGGTGGGTTTTTGGATTGATGATTGAGTTAATTTTAGGTTGGGGATTGGGAGGATTTGCACTGTCTTCAAATCTGGTGGGTTTATGGGTTGATTACTGAGTTATAGTTTGGTCGGGGATTGGCAGGATTTGCACTGTCTTCAAATTTGGTTAGTTTTTTGGTTAATGATTGAGTTAATTTTAGGTTGGGGAAAGGGCAGGATTTGCACTGTCTTCTGTTCAAATCTGGTTGGTTTATGGGTTGATCATTGAGTTATAGGTTGTTGGGGGATTGGCAGGATTAGCACTGTCTTCAAATCTGGTGGGTTTTTGGGTTGATGATTGAGTTATAGTTTGGTCGCGGATTGGCAGGATTTGCACTGTCTTCAAATCTGGTGGGTTTTTAGATTGATGATTGAGTTCAATTTTGGTCGGGGATAGGCAGGATTTGCACTGTCTTCAAATCTGGTGGTTAGTTTTTTGGTTGATGACTGAGTTAATTTTAGGTTGGGGAAAGGGCAGGATTTGCACTGTCTTCAAATCTGGTGGGTTTATGGGTTGATTACTGAGTTATAGTTTGGTTGGGGATTGGCAGGATTTGCACTGTCTTCAAATCTGGTTAGTTTTTTTGGTTAATGATTGAGTTAATTTTAGGTTGGAGATGGGCAGGATTTATACTGTCTTCAAGTTTGGTGGGTTTTTGGATTGATAATTGAGTTAAATTTTGGTCAGGGATAGGCAGGATTTGCACTGTCTTCAAATCTGGTGGGTTTTTGGGTTGATGACTGAGTTATAGTTTGTTCGGGGATTGGCAGGATTTGCACAGTCTTCAAATCTGGTGGGTTTTTGGATTGATGACTGAGTTATAGTTTGTTCAGGGATTGGCAGGATTTGCACTGTCTTCAAATCTGGTTAGTTTCTTGGTTGATGATTGAGTTAATTTTAAGATGGAGATGGGCAGGATTTGCACTGTCTTCAAATCTGGTGGGTTTTTGGATTGATGATTGATTTAATTTTAGGTTTGGGAAAGGGCAGGATTTGCACTGTCTTCAAATCTGGTGGGTTTTTGGATTGATTACTGAGTTATAGTTTGGTCGGGGATTGGCAGGATTTGCACTGTCTTCAAATCTGGTTAGTTTTTTGGTTAATGATTGAGTTAATTTTAGGTTGGAGATGGGCAGGATTTGCACTGTCTTCAAGTTTGGTGGGTTTTTGGATTGATAATTGAGTTAAATTTTGGTCGGGGATAGGCAGGATTTGCACTGTCTTCAAATCTGGTGGGTTTTTGGGTTGATGACTGAGTTATAGTTTGTTCGGGGATTGGCAGGATTTGCACTGTCTACAAATCTGGTGGGTTTTTGGATTGATGACTGAGTTATAGTTTGTTCAGGGATTGGCAGGATTTGCACTGTCTTCAAATCTGGTTAGTTTCTTGGTTGATGATTGAGTTAATTTTAAGATGGAGATGGGCAGGATTTGCACTGTCTTCAAATCTGGTGGGTTTTTGGATTGATGATTGATTTAATTTTAGGTTTGGGAAAGGGCAGGATTTGCACTGTCTTCAAATCTGGTGGGTTTATGGGTTGATTACTGAGTTATAGTTTGGTCGGGGATTGGCAGGATTTGCACTGTCTTCAAATCTGGTTAGTTTTTTGGTTAATGATTGAGTTAATTTTAGGTTGGAGATGGGCAGGATTTGCACTGTCTTCAAGTTTGGTGGGTTTTTGGATTGATAATTGAGTTAAATTTTGGTCGGGGATAGGCAGGATTTGCACTGTCTTCAAATCTGGTGGGTTTTTGGGTTGATGACTGAGTTATAGTTTGGTCCGGGATTGGCAGGATTTGCACTGTCTACAAATCTGGTGGGTTTTTGGATTGATGACTGAGTTATAGTTTGTTCAGGGATTGGCAGGATTTGCACTGTCTTCAAATCTGGTTAGTTTCTTGGTTGATGATTGAGTTAATTTTAAGATGGAGATGGGCAGGATTTGCACTGTCTTCAAATCTGGTGGGTTTTTGGATTGATGATTGATTTAATTTTAGGTTTGGGAAAGGGCAGGATTTGCACTGTCTTCAAATCTGGTGGGTTTATGGGTTGATTACTGAGTTATAGTTTGGTCGGGGATTGGCAGGATTTGCACTGTCTTCAAATCTGGTTAGTTTTTTGGTTAATGATTGAGTTAATTTTAGGTTGGAGATGGGCAGGATTTGCACTGTCTTCAAGTTTGGTGGGTTTTTGGATTGATAATTGAGTTAAATTTTGGTCGGGGATAGGCAGGATTTGCACTGTCTTCAAATCTGGTGGGTTTTTGGGTTGATGACTGAGTTATAGTTTGGTCGGGGATTGGCAGGATTTGCACTGTCTACAAATCTGGTGGGTTTTTGGATTGATGACTGAGTTATAGTTTGTTCAGGGATTGGCAGGATTTGCACTGTCTTCAAATCTGGTTAGTTTCTTGGTTGATGATTGAGTTAATTTTAAGATGGAGATGGGCAGGATTTGCACTGTCTTCAAATCTGGTGGGTTTTTGGATTGATGATTGATTTAATTTTAGGTTTGGGAAAGGGCAGGATTTGCACTGTCTTCAAATCTGGTGGGTTTTTGGATTGATTACTGAGTTATAGTTTGGTCGGGGATTGGCAGGATTTGCACTGTCTTCAAATCTGGTTAGTTTTTTGGTTAATGATTGAGTTAATTTTAGGTTGGAGATGGGCAGGATTTGCACTGTCTTCAAGTTTGGTGGGTTTTTGGATTGATAATTGAGTTAAATTTTGGTCGGGGATAGGCAGGATTTGCACTGTCTTCAAATCTGGTGGGTTTTTGGGTTGATGACTGAGTTATAGTTTGGTCGGGGATTGGCAGGATTTGCACTGTCTACAAATCTGGTGGGTTTTTGGATTGATGACTGAGTTATAGTTTGTTCAGGGATTGGCAGGATTTGCACTGTCTTCAAATCTGGTTAGTTTCTTGGTTGATGATTGAGTTAATTTTAAGATGGAGATGGGCAGGATTTGCACTGTCTTCAAATCTGGTGGGTTTTTGGATTGATGATTGATTTAATTTTAGGTTTGGGAAAGGGCAGGATTTGCACTGTCTTCAAATCTGGTGGGTTTATGGGTTGATTACTGAGTTATAGTTTGGTCGGGGATTGGCAGGATTTGCACTGTCTTCAAATCTGGTTAGTTTTTTGGTTAATGATTGAGTTAATTTTAGGTTGGAGATGGGCAGGATTTGCACTGTCTTCAAGTTTGGTGGGTTTTTGGATTGATAATTGAGTTAAATTTTGGTCGGGGATAGGCAGGATTTGCACTGTCTTCAAATCTGGTGGGTTTTTGGGTTGATGACTGAGTTATAGTTTGGTCCGGGATTGGCAGGATTTGCACTGTCTACAAATCTGGTGGGTTTTTGGATTGATGACTGAGTTATAGTTTGTTCAGGGATTGGCAGGATTTGCACTGTCTTCAAATCTGGTTAGTTTCTTGGTTGATGATTGAGTTAATTTTAAGATGGAGATGGGCAGGATTTGCACTGTCTTCAAATCTGGTGGGTTTTTGGATTGATGATTGATTTAATTTTAGGTTTGGGAAAGGGCAGGATTTGCACTGTCTTCAAATCTGGTGGGTTTATGGGTTGATTACTGAGTTATAGTTTGGTCGGGGATTGGCAGGATTTGCACTGTCTTCAAATCTGGTTAGTTTTTTGGTTAATGATTGAGTTAATTTTAGGTTGGAGATGGGCAGGATTTGCACTGTCTTCAAGTTTGGTGGGTTTTTGGATTGATAATTGAGTTAAATTTTGGTCGGGGATAGGCAGGATTTGCACTGTCTTCAAATCTGGTGGGTTTTTGGGTTGATGACTGAGTTATAGTTTGGTCGGGGATTGGCAGGATTTGCACTGTCTACAAATCTGGTGGGTTTTTGGATTGATGACTGAGTTATAGTTTGTTCAGGGATTGGCAGGATTTGCACTGTCTTCAAATCTGGTTAGTTTCTTGGTTGATGATTGAGTTAATTTTAAGATGGAGATGGGCAGGATTTGCACTGTCTTCAAATCTGGTGGGTTTTTGGATTGATGATTGAGTCAATTTTAGGTTTGGGAAAGGGCAGGATTTGCACTGTCTTCAAATCTGGTGGGTTTTTGGGTTGATTACTGAGTTATAGTTTGGTCGGGAATTGGCATGATTTGCACCGTCTTCAAATTTGGTGGGTTTTTAGATTGATGATTGAGTTAAATTTTGGTCAGGGATAGGCAGGATTTGCACTGTCTTCAAATCTGGTGGGTTTTTGGGTTGATGACTGAGTTATAGTTTGGTCGGGGTTGGGCAGGATTTGCACTGTCTTCAAATCTGGTGAGTTTTTTGGTTGATGATTGAGTTCATTTTAGGTTGGGGATGGGCAGGATTTGTACTGTCTTCAAATCTGGTGGGTTTTGGGGTTGATGAATGAGTTATATTTTGGTCAAGGATTGGCAGGATTTGCACTGTCTTCAAATCTGGTGGGTTTTTGGGTTGATGGATGAGTTATAGTTTGGTAAGGGAAAGGGCAGGATTTGTACTGCTGTCTTCAAATCTGGTGGGCTTATGGGTTGATTACTGAGTTATATTTTGGTCGGGGATTGGCAGGATTTGCACTGTCTTCAAATCTGGTTAGTTTTTTGGTTGATGATTGAGTTAATTTTAGGTTGGAGATGGGCAGGATTTGCACTGTGTTCAAATCTGGTGGGTTTTTTGGTTGATGATTGTGTTCATTTTAGGTTGGAGATGGGCAGGATTTGCACTGTCTTCAAATCTGGTGGGTTTTTGGGTTGATAATTGAGTTAAATTTTGGTCGGGGACTGGCAACATTTGCACTGTGTTCAAATCTGGTGGGTTTTTGGGTTGATGACTTATTTATATTTTGGTCGGGGACTGGCAGCATTTTATTAAATTCCTTTCGTGACCAGAAGTACCAAAGCTACCAAAGGGTAGATTTCCTATGCGCATGAATCAATGAGTCCCGTATCCATCTAAGTAATCGATTCCCACGGCATATCGATTCCCACGGCGCATCGATTCCCATCGCGCATAAACGGTGAGCAATCCCTGTCTTACGATATTGCCATTATTCTTCGGTGAGCAAACTCTGATTCCATAAAATATCACACGAGCTACGGGAGCAATTCCTGACCTTAATGATAAACATTTCATGGAGTCTTCCTAACGGAACAAGAGAAGAAAACCGTTGGCATGTGATTCTCACACAATACATATACATGCATACAAATATATATGGTCAACGACTAATACATGTACGGAAATAATCAGCGAGTAATCTCAGCACTACGCAACAGCAGTTGCAACGTATTCATCTCAATAAAAGAGATATCTTGCATTTCGGCAAGATTTCACTTTATCTCATACTTTTAACATTCAACTGATTTATATCCCAAAATTCACACTAGTTGCTACCAACTACTTGTAATCTACATACTAAGGTCTGTCTGGCTGCAATCTGAATAAGTCACAGCAAGAGGAGATCTGGCGTTTCCCTAGTCTCGCCTGTAGTCCGATTATCCGTTGCCGAAAGTATCCAAACACAATTGTCACGCGTAGAGTACAATCGTTCGTCTACTAACCCACTAACACAGCGTTGCTGTTCGTCAGAAGCCCTTGAATCAGACTCTTAACGAATCGGATTCAGAAGGAAAATAATAGATTAACAGTCGCAAGCTCTAAGAAGGCTTGCACACAAGAAGGAACAGGAACGGAATTGAATATAATCCCTACGCTGGCATATGCACGTCGCACATCGCACAAGAAGCAGTTCCCATTCTCAGTTACCACGCACCTCTTTCCAAGGCTCGGAACCACCACAGATGCCGAACATACCGGTAATGCCCGTCAATGCACTCGGAGGCGAAGAAAAGAATGACGCCGAAGTCACCACTATCGAACGCTTTCCCAGCTTCGATGCTGATATGAGAAAGATACTCATATCATTACTCAACGTAACAAGTGAGATTACTAGCAAGTTGTGCCTAGCTCTCAAAGAAGGCGGATTATGCGAGTGGAAATCGTTCCTCGACGCACTTATCGAACCGGATTTTGCACGCGAACTTACCTATACGGAGGGAGGATTGCCAACGCATATCCCTCGATCCATCCAAAGGAGCATAGAAGCACTTGCGGATTTCGCTATCGACCTACAAGAAGAAGGTGTTGACCTAGGAGAAGACGAGAAGGACTGGAAAGATGTAAAGTCATATACATACAGGGAATTCCAGGCATTCCGCGGAGAGCGTGCCCAACGCTTACGTAACGAATCTGTTCTGAACCCACCACCTCCTCCGGCGGGAAGTAACAAAAAGTCCCCTCAGCAGGTAAAGTACGAATCATGGTGCCGAAAAGCACGAGATGAAAAGTCCTTTACACCCCTCACGAATGACTCGAGGTTCGAACACTGGCTCGTCGGTTTCAAAGCTAAACTCGAGGCATACGACATCGATACAGAGACATTCCTCGATGAAACTTGGCCTCCAGCCACGCTTGTGGGTTACACCCGTGATCTCTACGTCAAACAATGTGCCTTCTTCTGGGTACTAATGTTGGAAGTCTTCAAGAGTGACCTTTCTGCATCCTGTGTACACAGTCATTCTACCACTCGTGATGGACGCAAGGCCTACTTCGACTTCGTAAACCTTCATAGCCAATCAAAAGCAAAGGAATACGACAACTTGACCCAGCTACAAGCGTTGCTCAAGTTGAACCTCAACAATTGGAAGGAATCCAAAGTGAAATTCATCACACATTGGTTTGATGAATTGAATCACCTCAACAAGCTCCGTCCTCCCAACAAGCCACTCGAGTATCACACTGTAAAATCAGCATTGTGTCAGGCATGTTATACCAGCTTCCAGCTAAGCGAACAGTTTGCCAAAGTCAAGGATCCAGGTGGGACGAATAGCACCGTAACGGATGCAGTTGCCAAAGCCGCTGCTATCCACGATCTTAAAATCACGCTTTTACTCGAAGCAACTCGACTTGATTCCCAGTATGCGATGTCTGCTCCTCGGTCGACCGTACGTGCACACGTTCATGATTTCTCTTCTGACTCGATCCAAGACCATGATGACTATGCTCTCCCCATCGAATTTGAAGGAGACTATCAAGATTATGCTGTATTCAAGGCTGGACGTACCCCTGACCCTACCACAAGGTTGCCTACAAACATATGGAAGGCCTTGTCACGTCAGGACATGAAGAGTTGGCTCAGTTTTTCTCCGGAAGGCAAGAAAATCGTGGTTGCCTCATTGCGACACGACTTACTTAATACTAACCAACCTGACCCCAACAGTGTCAAACCCATTACCCGAAAGGCATACCAACATGAACACTCGGTATCTTTTCAAGAAGACGATACTTCAACCAAGGATGAGCATGCCAATTCTGCAGCAGACCTACATCCTGCTGTAGAGAATGATCGTAGAGGCGTTTTCCATGCATCCCTAGGTGTATACAAATCCACGACCTCCTCGTCTAAGGACCAGCAACCTCTCAAGTCTTCCGTGTCACCCGCACATCCAGCTCGATTCCTCTCAAACAACCCTGACATTCAGTACAAAAAGGACGGTGACACCCAAATACCTGTCGGAACACCATCGTATTCCGCCAATTTTCACCAGTGGTATACTCCCGAGGATGATCTCACCTTTCCTAATGATGGTCCCGTAACGTCATACACATACCGTATACACAAAACTACGGTTACTAGCCCTGGTTTTGCCATGGTCGATCGCGGCGCAAATGGCTGCATCATCGGTAATGATGCATGTCTCATCTCCAAGGATATCCCACCACGATATGTTAACGTCACCGGTATGAACAATCATCAGGTACAAAACATTCCCATTTCTACTTGCGGAGCATATTCCATGTCGAACAGAGGCCCCGTCATTCTTATTTTCAATGAATGTGCCTATACAGGACGACATCCTTCGATATTGTCATCCGGCCAGATGGAAGCATATTTTTCCACTGTAGACGACACGTCCATCAAAGCAGGCGGAGGACAGGTCATCACCACCTCCGATGGCTATGCACTGCCTCTTAGCATACGACACGGCTTACCATACCTTGCGATGCGAAAGTATACGACTGTCGAATTTGACACGCTGCCACATGTCATCATGACGTCCGATAAACATTGGGACCCATCTGTTCTCAATACCACGATCAGTGCAAAGGATGAACAGTTTCTCCAGAAATATCCTCCCCAACCACAGCAACTCCCTTATGCCGATTACGACGAATATGGGAACCCACGCTGCCTTGAAGGGTTCGATATATCTGTTTCTCCCGGGTCCTCCACGGTCACATCCCTCAGCTTGTATTCCAGCCATTCCACCCGATCTCCCTTTCTTCCAATTGATGATCATAAGAACAACGATCGCTCCTTTTGGCTTACTTCCACTGACTACGCTCATCAAGAACGTCTCGCATGCTGCGCGCCAACCGCAGTCTCTGGAACAGTCACTGCGTTTCCGACAGATTGTACAGCCAGTGACACTACGCGCATTGCAGATACGCCCCGCGAAAGATACCCCAACGAACATGACTACTTATCCCTGAAACCTTTCTTTTGTTGGGTTTCCACCAATCGCATCAAGGCTACTTTTGAAAACTCAACCCAATACGGTTCGTTAGCGGTTAGCCCTGATGGTAACATTTTCAAACGGTTTCATTCCCCTCAACCGGCCATGAACGTTCGCCCCTTCAATGATGATGTTATGTCCGATGCAGTCTATTCAGATGTCCCAGCAATTGATGGTGGATCCAAGATTGCTCAAATCTTCTTTGGCCGCAAATCGCATATTATTCACGTTGAAGAAATGCGTACCACCGGCGATTTCCTACCCTGCTTTCAGAACTTTGTTCGAAAATGGGGCAGGCCCATCCGCCTCCTTTGTGACCACGGTAACTATCAATCAAGTAAGAAAGTCATGGATTACCTCAAAATGCTATGGATTGGACTCTGGCAAAGTGAACCGTACCATCAACACCAGAATCAATTCGAACGACGATACCAAACGTTCAAACGCATTGTCAATCGCGTCATGGATCGTACCGGCACACCACCACACATGTGGTTACTGTGCATGACATACGTCGCGGGTCTCCTCAATGTTGTCTCTGACCCTACGCTGTCCGATAAACAACCGATCTTTATTGCCACGGGTACAATTGGCGACATCAGCGCATACACCAGTTTCTTCTGGTTTGAACCTGTGTATTTCAAGACAAATGACTCTCCTTTCGGTACCAAATCTACCGAACGCCTAGGTCATTTCGTCGGCATCGCCGAACATGTCGGCAATGGACTCTGCTTTCGAATCTGGGATCCAGTTACCAACAAGTTACTAGACCGGTCCGGTGTTCGATCTGCTCTTACACCTGAGTCACGTAACAAACGCGCGGGCTTATTTACTGATGATGGTTTCATCAAATGGTGTAATGCAAAGGATTCCTTACCCCGTATATACGCCACTGGAGAAGCTCCAGCTTTCAAACATGGGGAGCATACCAATCAGAATAAACTCATTGACGAGTCTACTAAACCAAACAGCTCAGTTTCCCCTAACGGTTCACCTGCTGATTGTGACACCGCCGATGACACCGTTCCATCTGCACCAACAGATACCACGCCTCACGCATCTGGCACTCAACCAATTCTTCAACCACCCGCCCACCCCTCGTTACCGAGCTTTCTTTATAAGAAGGTCGATGACAGCCCAAGCTGGTCACCTTCTCCACTCCCTAACAACTATGGGGAGAGTTTTGATGGTCCTCCTACGACACACATCTTCAGCAAGACATCCGACGGCGTTCTCCTTACTGAAGATGATTTTGATCCACCGGAATTAGCATACTTTGATGTCAGTGACGTCGCAACTCCACACACAAACCCCGCTACTCCTTCCGTAGACCCATCACAGGTAGTTGTTACCGACGAAGAAGGTAACGCACAATTTGACGATGATGGTAAACCCATTACCATTCCTACGATCCCGATTGCCGATCTACAAGGACGTTCCTTCCTTGTAACCAATCTCGATGGCACCCGGAAACGTCTCACCATTGTCGATGTTGAAGACAGTCTTGAACGCAATAAAGACTTCATCAAGTTCAAGTGCAAACACTCCGATGACGAACTCGATGATATCATTGCATACAATGACGTCATGAATTACATACATCGTGATTCAACACAAGAAGACGGCAAACTCTGGTCGTTTCGCCGCATCCTAGGACACCAAGGTCCACTGGATAACAAGCATCCTCAATACAAAGGTTCCAAGTATAACCTCTGGATTGAATGGGAGAATATGGAACGCACATATGAACCTCTGGCCAACATTGCAGCCGACGACCCGGTCACCGTTGCAAAATATGGGAAAGACAACAACTTGCTTGATCTCCCGGGTTGGAAACATCTCAGAAGAATCACCAACCTAGCCCGACGAACCAAGAAACTTGATCGACTCGTGCACCAAGCCAAACTACGTTCCTTCCGTACCACTCCGCAGTATCAATATGGATTCAAAGTTCCTCGTAGCCACGAAGAAGCCCTCCGATTTGATCAAGCCAACGGAAACACCAAATGGGAAGATGCCACCACTCTGGAAATGGCACAACTCAATGAATACAATACATTCATTGATAAAGGCGTATACAAGACAAGCTCCATTCCCACGGGATTCCAACAGATCAAGGTACACATGATATACGCTGTCAAACACGACGGAAGACACAAGGCTCGCCTCGTTGCTAACGGTAATCTCACTGAGGCCCCTATCCACAGTGTTTACGCAGGCGTCGTATCTCTTCGCGGTCTACGTATGTGCCTATTCCTAGCTGAACTCAACGATCTAGAAGCATGGGGCACCGACATAGGTAACGCCTACTTAGAAGCAGTCACCTGCGAGAAAGTATGCATCAAGGCAGGTCCCGAATTCGGATCGTTGGAGGGTCACCTGTTGGTCATTTACAAAGCCCTATATGGTCTCAGGTCTTCAGGCAAGTGCTTTGGAGACTTACTCGCGGCTTGTCTCATCGAACTCGGCTTCGAAAGATCCCGCGCAGAACCGGAAATATTCCTCAAACCCGGAACGAACAAGCATGGTGAACGGGTATATGAGCTTATATGCACATATGTCGATGACCTATGTCTCTGCATGGCAGATCCCAATCCCTTCTTGAAGATATTGCAATCGTCACCATATAACTTCAAATTGAAGGGATCCGGACCTATGAACTTTCATTTAGGATGTGGATTTGAGCGCGACGAACATGGTGTTCTGTGCATGAATCCCATAAAGTTCATCGAAAAGATGGAAGCATCTTACGAACAAATGTTCGGATGCAAACCTAACACTAGGTTCCGATCACCCATCGCAGAGAACGATCATCCTGAATTGGACTCCTCAGCCTTTCTTGAAGAAACCGGTATACAGAAATACCAAAGTATGATCGGTTCACTGCAATGGATCATCGCTATTGGCCGTTTCGATGTACAAACAGCCGTGATGACGCTCTCAAGTTTCAGAGCTCAGCCACGAGATGGGCATCTCGAACGTGCTAAACGTATCTATGGATATATCTCCAAGTTTAGACATTTTAAAATCAGATTCCGCGTGGAACCGCCCGATTTTATATTGACTAAACCCGACACCATCGACTGGTCCAACACCGTCTATGGGGAGCATTCTGAGGAGCTACCCGACGACGCTCCTGCACCGCTTGGAAAGACAGTAGTGTTATCACACTTCTATGATGCCAACCTCATGCATGATATTCTCAGTGGCAAGGCCGTTACCGGCATTCTTCATTTCGCGAACAAGACTCCCATGATGTGGTTCTCGAAGAAGCAGTCTACTACGGAAACAGCCACCTTTGGAGCTGAATTTGTTGCAGGAAGAACTTGCATCGAACAGATTGTCGATCTACGCCACTCATTCCGATATCTCGGAACACGAGTCCATCATATCTCATACTCTTGGGGTGACAACGAAAAGATGATCCAAACGTCGACCTTTCCTTACGCAAGGTTGCATAAGCGTCATAACATTCTATCGTTTCACTACGTACGGAGCATGATAACGAGAGGTTTCATTTTAATGATGCACATCCCAGGTAAGGATAACTGTGCAGACATTCTCACCAAGCATTGGAGTCACTCAGTTGTGTATCCACTGCTCAGGCCCATCTTCCACTTCTGTGGGAATACTGGCAACCTTCTCCAGGATGATGGAAGCATCATGTAGAGCGTGATGACCCTTCACGAGGAGACATGGGGAGTATTAAATTCCTTTCGTGACCAGAAGTACCAAAGCTACCAAAGGGTAGATTTCCTATGCGCATGAATCAATGAGTCCCGTATCCATCTAAGTAATCGATTCCCACGGCATATCGATTCCCACGGCGCATCGATTCCCATCGCGCATAAACGGTGAGCAATCCCTGTCTTACGATATTGCCATTATTCTTCGGTGAGCAAACTCTGATTCCATAAAATATCACACGAGCTACGGGAGCAATTCCTGACCTTAATGATAAACATTTCATGGAGTCTTCCTAACGGAACAAGAGAAGAAAACCGTTGGCATGTGATTCTCACACAATACATATACATGCATACAAATATATATGGTCAACAACTAATACATGTACGGAAATAATCAGCGAGTAATCTCAGCACTACGCAACAGCAGTTGCAACGTATTCATCTCAATAAAAGAGATATCTTGCATTTCGGCAAGATTTCACTTTATCTCATACTTTTAACATTCAACTGATTTATATCCCAAAATTCACACTAGTTGCTACCAACTACTTGTAATCTACATACTAAGGTCTGTCTGGCTGCAATCTGAATAAGTCACAGCAAGAGGAGATCTGGCGTTTCCCTAGTCTCGCCTGTAGTCCGATTATCCGTTGCCGAAAGTATCCAAACACAATTGTCACGCGTAGAGTACAATCGTTCGTCTACTAACCCACTAACACAGCGTTGCTGTTCGTCAGAAGCCCTTGAATCAGACTCTTAACGAATCGGATTCAGAAGGAAAATAATACATTTGCACTGTGTTCAAATCTGGTGGGTTTTTGGGTTGATGATTGAGTTATATTTTGGTCGGGGACTGGCAGGATTTGCACTGTGTTCAAATCTGGTGGGTTTTTGGGTTGATGACTGTGTTATATTTTGGTTGGGGACTGGCAGGATTTGCACTGTGTTCAAATCTGGTGGGTTTTTGGGTTGATGACTGAGTTATATTTCAGTTAGGGACTTGCAGGATTTGCACTGTGTTCAAATCTGGTGGGTTTTTGGGTTGATTACTGAGTTATATTTTTGTGGGGGATGGAAAGATTTGCACTGTGTTCAAATCTGGTGGGTTTTTGGGTTGATGATTGTATTATATTTTGGTTAGGGACTGGAAAGATTTGCACTGTGTTCAAATCTGGTGGGTATTTGGGTTCACGATTGTATTGTGTTTTGGTTAGGGACTGGAAAGATTTGCACTGTGTTCAAATCTGGTGGGTTTTTGGGTTGATGATTAAATTATATTTCGGTTAGGGACTGGATGATTTGCACTGTGTTCAAATCTGGTAGGTTTTTTTGGTTGATGACTGAGTTATATTTTGGTCGGGGATCGTCAGGATTTGCACAGTATTCAAATTTGGTGAGTTTTTGGGTTGATGACTGAGTTATATTTTTATCAGAGACTGGAAAGATTTGCACAGTGTTCAGATCTGGTGGGTTTTTGGGTTGATGACTGAGTTATATTTCGGTTAGGGACTGGCAGGATTTGCACTGTGTTCAAATCTGGGTGGTTTGTGGGCTCACGACTGAATTATATTTTGGTTAATGACTGGAAAGATTTGCACTGTGTTCAAATCTTGTGGGTTTTTGGGTTGATGACTGAGTTATATTGTGGTTGGGGACTGGCAGGATTTGCACTGTGCTCAAATCTGGTGGGTTTTTGGGTTGATGACTTAGTTACATTTTGGTCGGGGACTGGCAGCATTTGCACTGTGTTCAAATCTGGTAGGCTTTTGGGTTGATGACTGAGTTATATTTTGGTTGGAGACTTGAAAGATTTGCACTGTGTTTAAATCTGGTGGGTTTTGGGGTTGACGATGACTGAGTTATATTTCGGTTAGGGACTGGCAGGATTTGCACTGTGTTCAAATCTGGTGGGTTTTTGGGTTGACGATTGAATTATATTTTGGTTAGGGACTGGAAAGATTTGCACTGTGTTCAAATCTGGTGGGTTTTTGGGTTGATGACTGAGTTATATTTTGGTTGGGGACTGGCAGGATTTGTACTGTGTTCAAATCTGGTGGGTGTTTGGGTTGATTACTGAGTTATATTTTGGTCGGGGATAGGCAGGATTTGCACTGTCTTCAAATCAGGTGGGTTTTTGGGTTGTGCTCAAATCTGGTGGGTTTTTGGCTTGATGACTGAGTTATATTTTGGTCGGGGGATTGGCAGGAATTGCACTGTCTTCAAATCAGGTGGGTTTTTGGGTTGACGATTTAATTATATTTTGGTCAGGGACTGGCAGGATTTGCACTATGCTCAAATCTGGTGGGTTTTTGGGGTTGATGATTGAATTATATTTTCGTTACGGACTGGAAAGATTTGCACTGTGTTCAAATCTGCTTATAGATCTGGTAGCTCGTAATTACCTGTAGCTCGTACCGCTTGCTTTCTCCAATTTAAAATAACACTCGCGCGAATGACTCACTTCATTGGTAGTATAGATCAATTGGTATGATCAATATGAAGGTAGGTAGCTTGCTTGTAGATCTGATACCTCGTAATTTCCGGTATCTCGTACAGCTTGCTTGTTCGAATTTAAAAAAGAGCTTGCGCGAATGACGACACTTCAATAGTAATATAAATCGATTGGTATCATCGGTATGAAGGTAGGTTGCTTGCTTGTAGATCTGATAGCTCGTAATTACCGGTAGCTTGTACAGCTTGCTTGTTCAAATCTAACCCCAACCTTATTAGTGTAGATACCTTGCTGATAGCTTACACATGAATTTGGTTGGTTGGCTAATGGTAGAATTGGAACTGGTAAGAATTGGTACAGATCAGAACACCTTTGGTAATTCTGATCTGACTTGATGCACACTTGTACTAGTAGAAATTGTACGCGTTATTGTATGAGTACTTCTTACCATAACTTTACTGACACATACTTGCAATACATACAATAACTACATACTCAACAACTCCACAGGGCCCCTGCAAAGCACTAATTGTGGATCTCAACAGATGGGAGTCATATCTGCAAAGATGATATTGGCTTGGATGAAGCGTATGATCATATGTGTGTCGGACATCACGGAGGGGATAAGTAATAATCCGAGAGCGAGTATGGAATGCGAACGGGACACTTGGTGGAGAGATCAATTAATCGTACGGTAGGATAAAGGCGAACATCGATAATTGACCGATTCAAGCCATAGGATATGATTGAACGCGGATGAAGAGGAAAGGGACTGTCGACGAAGGGGTCGACCATAGTGTAATGCAATCGGCGAATACGATCATTTGAGGCAATTATAGATGAGTATATCAATTAGATGTGGGGCCGTAAAAACACAAAGAGATGTGTCCTTGGAGAAGAGGAAGGCGGACCAACGGCAAGCCGTACAGATCGAATCGGAATCAAACGTATCGTTCGATCAATGGATCGGATGGTAGATTGGAGAATCAGAATCGTCAAATGAAGTCGTGTGTATTGTTGTAGGGAGACGATGCTGGATATCAAGTAAATTTCTGGAATCTGCTTGTGGTGGGGTTACATGAACCGGTGACACACCCCTTGATTCAACATGGGGGGAGGGAGTGTTGAATTATTTGTCGGTTCATGGATTTGGTTTCAGAGGGATCCTTGTCGCGTGTGGGGAGCATAAGTAAAGTGGTGGAGCGCTTGAGTTTTGAGTTGCAGATGGATATCAACAAATCAAAGGCTTGTATGTGGATTGGAGATGAGTGTGCTGAAAAGGAGTATTGTTTTTCGTAATCAAAGCGGAGGCAATTGATTGATAGTATATTGGATCATAGAGCTGATACGGAGCATAGATGAATCGTGGGAATCAATTGAGTATCGATCTAATGGGACGTCAAAGGTCGGAAGCTGATATGTACGTAGGAAATTGAAGCACCATAGAAATTGATAGTAATTGGATGGAGATGTCTGTTGTAACTCTAAAAATCGACCGAAATGTAGTAGGATAATTGAAATTTAAAGAGAAGTGAGCTCAAGGTGAGGCTCTTAGTTTTGTTATGTTATTCTTGTAGTCGACCGGTATCCCTGTGTTATTTGTGTTGTATGTAGGGACGTCTAAACCGGTCATAGATCATGTGCAATTCGTCATAAGACAGAGAACACATGATGTGACGTAGATATCTTGATACTTGAAATCATTTTTATCTCTGGAGGAGTATAAGTAACTTTTCAAGTGTAGAATGGATATAATCGCCATAGAATGTACGTAAGTACGGTACGTGTATTTTTGACCGACAACACACCCCTTGATTCAACACTTAGTGAAGGAGTGTTGAATTATAAGTTGGTTCTCCATCTTGTAGAACTCTAAAAACTTAGTATAAGCTTAGATATCGAATCGGAAGATTGTAATCATGGAATCGGAGTAGCATTGAAGGAGAGGTGCTTGAGTATGCGGTGGTCGCAAAATCGATGGAGTCGATAAGTCAATTAACCGGAATGGATCTTAGAACCAGGTTGGAAACATGTTGAGTATTGAGCAATTGTAGATCGCCAGCAGAGCGGAGACGCTGAAAGGAGATCGATTATACCTAGGATAAAGTCAAATGTCGAGGATTGAATTGACTACTTCAAGCCATAGATTTAGAATCAAGCGTGGAGCAGAAGCAGGGATCGACAGTCGACGGAGGGATCGACCATAGTATAAATTGAATGAAACTTGTCAAATCAAATGGAAGACAAGGCGGAATATTGATGCGTACCCTTGAAAGGAGACTGGGGAATCGGAGAATTGAACGCTGTGATTGATCGTCCATGGTGTAGGGTAGGGTCAAGCGTATGGAGGAATCAATTGTATCAATTGTACTGGAACAGAGGATTCAGAAGGGCAAGCCGTAGGATAGAATCGTACGTTGAGAATGTAGTAGGGATCAAATGGCGAGGATCGCTTTGGGGAATCAGAGTCGTCTTGTATAAACTTGATCGTAGAATTGGAATGAGCATCCATGTGATGATCATCAAACCGAAGTTGATTGATTTGTCGAGGAAGTGGTTGATGCATGATTGATTGTTGCAGACGATCGTGGAGATCGGATAATCAGGATCAACGGCAGAGGGATCGATCGTAGTTTAAATCGAACGTAGGTGTTGCTTCAATTTCATGGTCCAAACAAATCAGACGGATTGATTGAACTGGGGTAGAAGGCTCAATTGAAGATCTCAATGGAGGGAAGATCCATGAGTGATTGTGTATTGATTGAGCGTGAGGATTAGCTCAAAGAGGACAAGAGCTTGTTTGATAGCCCGGATGGAATATAGGGTCGTGGGATAGACTCGAATCGAAAACGTGCCGGATTGGATGACGGGAAGGAGATTCATATCTTGGAAGATGTGATTGGGGAATCAGAGAATCGTCGAATGATGATAGCACGGAGTCGAAGCCGTGTGTAGTGATTGAGCTTGAGGTGTGGCCCAAAGAGAAAAAAGGGATTGTAGAATCAAATGTCAACGAAGGAGACAAATGTTGAAATCTATCAATGCCACACGGAGTATTGAGTTGAATCAAATGGTTGGAGATAAAATGGAACATTGATTTGTATCCTTGAAGAGGAGATTGCATCCAACGCAGTAGGATAGATGGATCGAGAAAGAGGAAGACAATTGAATCGAACGTCATTGCCACATTTGGTAGAAGTTGCGTAAGTCGTTTGATCGTAGATCAGGTTGTAGGATTGATTGCTCCAAGCCGTAGGATAGAATCATACATAGAGAATGGAAGAGCACAGCAACGTGACGATGTTGGACTGGAGTCGTTGATCATTGAGGATCTCAACGGAGGGGAGAGCTGTGATCAAATCATGTCAAGCGTAGGAAAGAATTCAATCGGAGATCGCGGGAATCGATATAGTGAAATCGGGTGTAGTCTTAGGTTCAATTCAATCGTCGAATAGAATCAAATGAGTTGATTACTGATAATGTGGATTGATTGAACTGGAGAGGAAGGACTGATTGTGGATTTCAATAGATGGGAGTCATATCTGCGAAGATGAGATTGGCTTGGATATCACAGAGGGGATGACCAAGGGTTGTCAGAGAGGAGGAATTGAATTGTCGTTCACAATTGTACCGTAGAATCAAATATTGGTGCTGATCGATTGAATTGGAGCAGAAGATTCAATTGAGGATCTCAACGGAGGGGAGAGCCATGATCAAATCATGCCCCATGATTGGAGTGAAGACTTGTAAGTAGTCATGATGGATTCGAGCATCGTACGTATGAGCGTAGAAAAGTGTTGAATACAATTGATAGATTGTAGAGGTCAATATGGTCGTATATCAGATCGTAAAACCAATTGATAGATTGTAGGGATCAATGTGGTCGTATGGCAGATCGTAGAACCAAATCTTAGGGAGGAGATTGGCTCATAGCCGTAGATGCAGGATCGAATGTATCGCCAATCGAATGGTAGATTGGAGAATCAGAATCGTCAAATGAAGTCGTGTGTATTCTTGTAGGGAGACGATGCTGGATATCAACGATGCTGGATATCAAGTCAACCAAAAGATTGTTGAAAGTCCAATCGGTGTAGGTCATATGTAAATTAAGCGTTGCAATGTATCTGTGTAATGATACTGGAACGTTCATTACGTTAAGTAAATTTCTTGAATTCGCTTGTGATGGGGTTACATGAACCGGCTACACACCCCTTGATTCAATACGGAGTGAGGGAGTGTTGAATTATTTGTCGCTTCATTGAATTGGTCTCAGTGGGATCCGTGTCTCGAATCTGTGTTTAGCGTGCGCGGATGATAAGTAAATTGGTTGAGGCTTATGAGGAAAAACTTCTGGAAGGTAGACGCGTCAAAATTAAGCGTCATGCGTTCATCCAATGCACACCCCTTGATTCAGATGCACTCCCCTCGATGTAGATGCACACCCCTTGATTCACACTCATTGAATTGAATTCCATGGTTCAATGGAATGCCATGGTTGTAAATGATACAAAACCGTAGGGCGAGTTTCGTGGTTCTATCGAATTCCATGGTTGTGGACTTAATCATACACAGTCAAATTGGAGAAGTTTTAAAAAAAATGTTTGAGCGTAGATCGAATCGTAGAAATTGAACAAGCAGCCAAGACATCGTAGATTCAACCGATTAGACTGGGGTTGATGGGATGTATTCAAATCGAAGAAGTTTATTGATCATGCATTAGGGGTCACCCATGGAATTCGATTGAACCATGAAATTTGATTCCATACGTGTTGGAATAGAAAGGAAGAAACCTTGCATCAAAGGAAGGAGAATGGGAGATAAAGCGTAGGATCGATGGAATGGAAGATTGAGACCAAAGCGATATCCGGAACCAGAGTGGTATCAACACATAGATCTGTGGAAGGGAAATTAAGTGCGGTGGCAATCGCGAAGGGTTGCATGAGGGTGTAGCGGATTGTCGATCAACTCAACCGATCAAGTTGGAAGCTTGAGGGAACCGATTGACTGTAAAATCAATCGATCGAGACTTGATCGTAGATAGTCTTGGATCCAATTGCTGAATTATATCAAGGAGAATAAGGCGTCGAGAATTGATTGCTTCAAGCCTTAGGATATGGTCGAATGTTGATGAAGAGGAGATCAACACCCGTAGTTGAGAATCGAATATAGTGTTGTCCAAGAGGATATTGAAAAATCGGAATCAACTTGTAGGGATGATACGGAGTACTGACTAAACGGGAAAAGGGAGATGTAGATCCGAAACAGAGAATCAACTTGTAGTGGTCGCGAGAAAAGTATAGCGCATATGGGTCTAGTGGATGCCATTTGAATCAAATCCCATGGTTGTGGATTATACGGATAAGCCTTAGGGCATAAGACATACACCCCCTGATTCACAAGCAGGGGAGATCCGGAGCGAATGGTAGTGGCCGGAATGCAGAAGACAATTCCAAGTAAAGAAAATTGACCAGATGGATTGGCGCCAGGAGAAAAGAAGGAACCGTTAATCGCAGGAAGGAGAATCGAAGGTAAATCTTAGAGGCGTTGAAATGGAACATCGTGAATTTGACAAAGGAACGAATAGGATATCAAGTCAATCAGGACGCATGGAGGATGTCTGGTATAGAAGAAAGTGTACCAATACCATAGTGTTTGAGAGAGCGGCACGTAACTTGATGCAGATGGATTCAAGTGTCGTTGATAACTTGGTTCCATTGTTGATCGATCTAATCGGGGAACGCAATATAGTCGTAGAGTAGGATCAGTCATTGCATGATGGAGCGGGTCGTATATCCAATCGTAGAATCAGAATCATGGGTTGACCATAGAAATATATTGATTCGTAGATTCGTAGCAGTGTAGCAAATGTATTTTACAGAATCGCTCAAGCATTGCCTCATGATTGGGAAAGGAAGATGTGGTGCACACACCCCGGAGAGATTGACATCATCGTAGTGTCAAATCGCGAACAAAGGAAAGCATAGAAACGTATTGATTCGTAGGGGCATATCATGGATGAAATGTATGTCGCAGAATCGCTTGAGTAGTCCTTCATAATTGGAAAAGAAAGATGCAGCGTACACCCCTTGATCCGGAGCCGGTGGGATTAGCCAGAATGGAGGAGACGAATCCAAGGATGAGAGGAGAGGCAGTCGGTATTGTTGGAACAAACCAAGAGGTGCAAAGGAATGGAACTGAAGAAAGAACCGAGCGCGGGATATGATTACATTTGCTGACTTGCAGAGTCGACCGTTGGGGATTGAGTGTGATGTGGACTGGAGATCGATCGAAATGTAGGACACATCGCAGGTTGGATCGTGGAAAGCAACCTGAATATCGATTGTGAGGTGGGATCAAAGCAGACCTAACAAACGTATGTCCAATTGGAACATCAAGACGGAGAAGAGGCTTGGATACCTCAATTCGTAGGTTTGTAGCATCATTCGAAACGTGAGGCGGAGGGGATTGAATCAGAGACGGTTGATCGAACAATCTTAGAATCATGGGTAAAAAGCGTGTGATCAACGAGTCTGTAATCAAGTCTGTAATCAAAGTGATGACGTTAGAAGAGGACGATTGATTAACGACAGACGGGGATGTGGAGGCAGCCTGGAGGCATATTTGTTGCGGCACTGGAGGTCTAAGCGCACGTGCTCCAATATCATAGTATGCGATGTAGATGACAAAGTGGTGATTGTAGGGGCCAAAGGAGATGGCAAATTATCGATCTGGAAGAGAGAGAGAGTAGATAGACGAGCCATGTTGTGGAAGCGCAGGGAGCGTCACATCGCTTGGAGAAGAGTGATGGTTTAAGGCAACTAACTATGGATGGGGAAGTTGCGGTTGGTTGCAATTCTCAGTCAAAAGTATCATAAAACCAATTCATCGACAGGATGTTGGCATACGAGTGATACATCTTTATCTTCAGGGCATCACAATGTCGTTTGGAGATTAGTAGGACACGCTGGTAATATGGTTTGGAGCAAAGCTGGTTACGACATGGGGATTGCAATGATCGTATGTATGCAGGAGCGGCGTTTGGAGGGTCAGTGACCTCAGCAAGTGTCTCAGATGGTAGTAGCCGGTCGTACATCAGAGGCTGTGGTGAGGGTGAGGGAGCTGATTTTGGCAAGCGCCGGAATGTTGCGATTTCATTCTGAGGATTGAAGGTCCATACGAAGTTGGTTGGTCCCCAAGGCGGGGCAGAATGATGGTCCAAACCGGGCTATGTAGATGGGGTTATAGGTAGTGCGGTCGCAGTGAAATTGTCGTGACGTTGGACAGGAGTCACATTGGACTTGTCCGGACATCGTACAGGAGGACTTGAAGACAGAGTGGCGCGTCGGAAGGAGATGGAGTTGGATTAGACTCGGTGGAAGGAGATGGAGCCACTGTTGGTGGAGTATTTCCATGTCCATGTGTAACTGGGAGGAAAGGCCATGCGGTAGGTTTGTTCAAATGCAACGTACTCAAAATAGGGATCTGGTAGGTCAAAGCAAAATTCATTTTCACGGGAGATGATTCTCCTGGAGAATATTAGGATATTCGCCACTTGGTTGTTGTATGACACGGCTGTAGGCATTGGCTCCAGAGACATAGATTTCTCAGACGCTGTTGCTCCACCGTTTTTGTCAGAAACCTTGGCAAATTCATATGGGTACCATCCTCTTCGGAATTCCCAATGTTGGATGCTGAATTCCAATTGGATGGTAGGGTCTCTATTCCCATCATAGTTGTACCTTGCCTCGTTTGCTGCAATAGCCAGTACTTGATCGCCATGAACCAGTTGTCTAGTGTCCTGGTTGTCAATGTACCAAATGGTAGTGTTTTCAAGAAGCAGCCTAATGTGTTCTTTGTATTTGGCAGATACCTCTCATTCAGGGAGATTCTTTGTGATGGATTCAGCGACAAGGGATTTGATGTTGGAAATTGCGCCTGGTCTGAGGGTCGCGGCACCGTATTTGTAGGTGAGGAGGCTGGTAACATCAGTCAATTTTTGGGTGTATGCCGCATTCAGGAAATTTTGGGTGACAGTCTTGTCAGCTCCTATAAACAAGAACTGTATGGCTTGGACAAAGTTCCAGCCGGTGATTTGTGGCCTCATGGTGGAATGAAAAGAACGGAGGAGCCGAAATAACCGGAGGATCGTTTGTTGGGGAAAGAGAAAAGAAAGAACCGGCGTCGTCGGCAGAAACGGCCATGATCCGAAAGAGATTGGTAGTGATGACCGGAGAGAACGTTCGTCGAAGGAACCAAAAAGCGGCCGCGGCGAAAGGAATAACAGGAGGAACCGAAGGAAAGTTCCGAAGAAGGCATTAACCAAAGAAATATCGACCGTCGGAGAAGACAGTCGGAGATTCGAAGTAAGAACCAATGGAGAATCGGAGGAGATAATGAACGATTGGAAGGGAGTCGCTCAACAGCAGGCTCACAAACAATCCGGATTAGATCTGAGGGAGATTCCTTTTGTGGATCTTTTGTTTGGGTAATCCGCGTCGGAAGAAGATAATCGGCGGAACCGACGAAATGACCGAGCGTAGGTGTGTGGGCCGTGTCGAAGGGATGACCGACGGAAGGGTCCAAAGAATGTTCCGAAGAATGTTCTGAAGAAGTAGCCAGAGACGGGGATCGGTGATGTAGGCCGTGGAGGTAAAAGGGATAGAGGTTGCTGTTTGATTGGAATTGCTCGGTGCTGCGTAGAGCAAGTGATGGATTATCGCGGAACGATCCTCGGAGGTGCAGAAATAACCGAAGGAATGTTCCGAAGAAATATCCACCGGTGTGATATACGAAATGACTGAGCGAAGGTGCGCCGGCCGTGTCGAAAGGGGATAATCGTCGGCGTCGAAGTTGGCGTTATCAGTGATTGAAGCAACTATCGTAGGATGAGTTGCAGTCTGTTGTATTGCTGTATAAAGAAGTGCTTAGCACAATCAAATGGGTGTCGATGGTCCTTTATGGGGATGATGGACGCGGAAGAAAAAATATGGAGTATTGCAATCGGCGTGTCCGGTGCAATTGGCTTTCATTAAAGACGGCGGTGGTCTTTAGTTTATAACTGTGCTAATCCAGAGAGCTGGTTGTGGGTTACAAGGCTTGTGATAGCGGGTACACCCCCTGATCTACAAGCAGGGAACAGAAGGACGAGGTACGGTCCAGGGTGCGGCCCTCAAGGGAGGCGCCGCAAGAAACGAAACCTGGAGTGGAGGTCTAGAATGTGCCGCACAGGGAGCTAAGCACACAATTGCCTCTGGTGTTAACCGTCAGTTGAGGTGCTGATCGGGTGGAGATAGAGGGCTCTATAACCTGTTGTAGCTCTAAAAATCGACCGAAAGGTATAAGATAATTGAAATTTAAAGAGAAGTGAGCTCAAGGTGAGGCTCTTAGTTTTGCTATGTTATTCTTGTAGTCGACCGGTATCCCTGTGTTATTCGTGTTGTATGTAGGTAGAAAAACTGCGTCGTGACAGTAATAAAACAAATAGAAAGATTGTAAGAATAATCAAGTACGCGATTGATCAAACGATCGATAGGTTAATTACTCTCGTCATGTCCGATTCATTCATGTGAATCGTTACTAGCATATTACCGTGTAATTTGCCACAATAATGCTCGTAATAGTAAGACGCGAAACACACGTAAACCGGCCATCTTTGGTCGGTCTTTTACCATATCGTATAATTTGCCGTGATATTCTTATCGGGATATCACATGTAAAATCGTATCTTATTGTGTAGAATTAGTACCAGGATGTACGTAAATTTTAGGGCATGATAGTGTTTTAGAGTTGTTAATTCTTCGAAGAGTGAGCTGATGGGGAAATCCGATAAAGAGACAATCCACATAAAAGCGTCGGCGATTATTCACTCAGAAATAACCTTACGAATAAGGTTATTTGCCCTCATGACTTTTCGTACGATACGCCCGTGCTTAGTACGTACGAATACGTGTTACACGGTGAATTCTTTTCAGTCCCCTTCAGTCGTAAATCCAACCGTTAAGCGGCTGGATTCTATGACTTAATCTATTATTCATCGCGAGTCATTGTCGTGTGTTGAATACCAAACTGTATCCAGTCTACTATCAGAGGCCCTATCAAAAAAATGGGGAGGCATTTTGCCATTCATTCTGGCTTATACCATGGCATTTTGCCCTGATCCTTGCCGGTTTGATATATTGTATCCATGGATCAAATTATCCATTTTCGAAACGCTCATTGCAGATCAATTTGTATATTCCATGATCGAACATAAAATCAACTTGTTGCTTCGATCAAACGATCGATCGAACATTCCATCGAATGATTGATCTACCTGTTGTTTCCGTGCAAACGCCCGAAACAAACTTACTTATCCTGTTGTTCCGTTGCAAACGAATCTCGTCCGAACGCTCGAAACGAACTTACCACATGCATTGGGAACAATGTTCTCGGAAAACAGCTCCACTCATAAGCTTGGTAAACAAATCAGCAATATTTGTTGAACCTGGTTCTTTTGCAACCCTGATGATTCCTGCTGCAATAGATTCGCGGGCCTTGTGGTATGCTATGCTGTTGTGTTTCTTCTTGCATGGGCTTTCAGGTTGTGTAACATTTGTGACAACTGAATCATTATCGCAATACACGTTGGTGCTTCCATCAATTGGAACACCCATCATTCTCAACTTGTACCTTAGACCTTCAACCAATGCAATTGCAATTTTCAATGCAATGATTTCAGATCCAAAAGTTGATGTTTCAACTGTTGTTTGTCTTTTGGAAAACCAAATAATTGGCGCATTATTAATAAATATAATAACACCAGTATGAGATCTTCTTGTTGCCTTGCATCCAGCATGGTTGACGTCAACAAAACAACTCATGGTTACATGTTTTCCCAAAGCTTCAGGCATATCTGCTGGTAAGACTTCAGCGGCACCAGGATAAAATTCAGACCAGTCACATTTTTGAAATTTACTCTCATCAACTGCTTGGTACCAAATCATCAAAAACCAATTTTGACCTGTTATATTTCTTCAAATATGCGAATATATGAAATAACTGGTTCAAATGTCCCATTCTTGCCTGAGCCAAATATCTCGACATCAGAGAAACTGGCATTACAATGTCAAGCCTTCCTAGTTCACAAATCCATCTGAGAACTCCAATCAAACCTTGATAGTAATTTTGCAATTCAGGATTCAGTTCCTCTGATATATCAATCTCTGGCCTGTAATCGTGTGACAGTGGGCTAGATGCAGACTTTGGTAAATATTTATAACCATATTTTTCAGTTCCCAGTTCTTGTTCAACAGCTACGACGGCTTTCGCAGTATATTTTGTGCTTGACAAAGACCATCTTGGTTTCGAATCACCTTCAAAGTAAAACTTCCCAATATCAGCTCCCAAATACAGAGTTGGTTCTTCAATGGTATCATCCTTCAACTTCAACTTTCGTTCAATATTTTCTAGCTGGAACTTAGGATCTTCTCCAGAGTATAAGATATCATCAACATAAGCAATTAACATTGCCCAATATCTTGATCCATCTTTTCTGGTTTCAATTCTTAAGTGCACGTCCGGATCTGCTTTACAAGGGGAATAGCCAAGATCTCTCAAGTGTTTCGTGAGATATGATCTGAATGACGCACCTGCAACTGGTAATCCATATAATGCTCGAACTATTTTGCAAGGCCGACCTGCAAGGTGTGGAGGGAAGCCATCTTCAGCTCTTGCCCGCAGAAAATATTTCTCCTTTATTGGAGCTGTCAAATATGCATTTTGAATGTCTGCTGAGAGAACCTTCAAATCGTTCAGTGCTGCCAGCAAGAAGAATATTCTCACTGAATCTCGACTGGGGACAGATAAGTAAGTATTTTCCTTTGCCACTGCAGGAACTTTGTGCCCATCCCCCACTAACCGAGCCTTCCTTGTTAGGGATCCAAGCTTGATATCAAATATCATGTGCGTTGTGATTTCCTTATGACCAACTGGTATGACATCATCATCAGAAAACTCAAAAGCTGCCACGTTGTTTGTCATTTCCTTATGAATCGCGCGTTCCCAGTGGTCTGTACCTGTTCTCTTATCAATTGCCAGTGCTTGTGTTATTGAATGTGGTAATTCAACACCATATTTATGACTTTTCAATCAGTACTTAGCTGATTTTGCAGCTTTAAGAATGCGTTCCTTTCTTCTCAAAATTTTGTGCACCCACCATCTGAAGGCTGGTAGTTTTTCAAGTTTGTTGTTGACTGCATATTCTGTGAGCTGCACCGGGAATGATTCTTTGACATCACTAAGCTTGCACCAAGATTCGGTTCCATCTTTCCAACTGGCCAAAATTCTTCAACCCCTGGTTGTTGGCTTATGGCTTTTTCTGCTATTTTTGGCTATGGTTGTGGCCTCCTCATTGCTTAAAGCAGTGTTGTCGCATTCATGATCAATTAGCTCATCCAGCAGCGTGAACATTTGTCCATCATCATCAACAGAACTGTAGAGACTTTCTGCAACAATGTTTGTTGTGTATTCTTCAATGGTGCCATCAGGTAGTTGCAATTTGTATAACCTCGTGTTGAGTATTGGATTCTCATTTCTTACTCCGATTGGTCGGTTTTGCAGATTGCGGACCCTATCCTTGACAATGCACCTGAGCCTTTCATCATTTCTTTCAATGATCACTTCATTGCCCAGATACTCATCTGGTTCATCAATATCTTCAACTGACGCTTCTGGCTCAGCCATTTCAAGTTTCAAATCAAATGATCTTACTGGTTGTTCATCAAACAGCTCTTCTGGAGGTTCTGGATAATTTTCCTGGAAGAATGACGCGCTGTCTTTGACTTCATCACCAATCTTGGATTCAATTGATTTGTCAATTGCTTCCATTCTTCTCAGAACATCCCGATCTCGCCATTCAAATTCCATTACTGGCCTTATTGAATTTGTAGAGATTGGTATTGCTGATTCAGTCAAGATCCAAAAACAATCACCACCACCCACCTTGCTTCCGCAAGGTCCAAGCCAGCGTCCCAGTCTTTCAACTCCACGAGACAAAGAATCACCTTTATCAAAATAAAATATAAAATCATACCATTCTGATGATGTGTATAGTGTTATATTGGGCCTGTAGCCATGCACCAATTCAAATGGGGTCCTTCCAATTGAAGAAGGATTGCTTGATGCAGTCCTCTGCCTGATATTTGCGCATAGCTCGCCACAAAATGACCATAGTCTTCTTGGTTACTTCTTCTTTGCTGTCTTGGTTATGATTGCATTACCAAGATGGCCGATCGCTTGCTCTGCTCGATTTTGGAACGGGCAATGTGGTTGGATGAATGTCTGATGTATATGGTTGCGTTTTACAATTGAATTCCAGTGGGTCTTGTATGTTCTTGGTGAGCCTTGTTCTGGAGCACTATCAGAAATCAAGTGTTCAGGAATTCCAACTTCGTGAATGAATATTTTCAATCCTTGATGAGCTTGCAACTTGTTTTGTATTGGTATAAATACTTCAAACCCATTCCCATTTGTAAAGACCTGCACACATTTTTCTTGCCTCATAATACTTGTGGTTTTGGCATGCCAAGTATCAGTATACTAGGTTCCCTGAGCGATTCTCTTGTTTCTGAAGCGCTGTGTTGGCAGATGCTTCATTAAAGGTAATTGCAAATTCCTCAGGGCTTTCTGAGTTGTGACCTTCAGTGTCTATTCTGCCTTTTTGAAGCTGATATTCCAAGTCTTGGCTAGACGTTCACAGTCTACTTTGTTTGGGTCTTCAATAGTTGTCACTGATGGTCCCCATTGATTTCTTCTATCAAGGGATCTTCTTTCAAGTGTATTGTCAATTTCTTGCGAGCTGGGAATTTGTTTTGATTCATTCTCAGGGGCTTCTGTGAAGTCAAATTCTGTGTCATCAAATAAAAACTGGTCTTTCCTTTGCGCGCTTGGAATATTTGCATCTTGAAACTTTGTGGTCACTGAAGAAATCCGATGAGAAATATTACCATCTGTTGCTATCTGGCATTCAGCCAGCATTCTTCTGGTTGATATCTGGTGCAACCTCATGAGTTTGCAGCGCTGCATGAGATTTGGATGCTTGGACTCTATGCTAGTCTTGGAGAACATGTCTGTGACGTTACTTGTAGGTTCTGTTGCGACTGAACTTGCATCTTCAGTTGACATAGCTTGAACGCTGAATTGGTCCCCTGAAATTGGATCACCATTGTCAATTGCTAACTCAGCCATCCTAAACTTCAGTAAGTGAGGATCCCATGGGGTGTCATTTGTCGCAATCAGATGTTCACATTCATCAAGCTCCAATTTTGTTGGCTTCCTTGTTGGAAAACATGAAATCACATTTCTCATACTCAGTTTTATGAAAACTTTCTTGGGATCATCATCTTCCATTGGGCTTTGGATTGTAATCCCATGCTTGGACCTGGGGTCAAATCGACGAGGAGTTTCTTCAACAGAGTTGAAGTTGCAATCCCTTACTTGATTTGGGCATATCAAGCTGTTCTTCAATTTGTTTCCAAAATACAGCGCTTGGTGAAATACTATAATGTAGACTTGACCTGATGTGGGACTTGTCCAGGCGGTTGCGCAACTTCCAATTGGAATCTTCTTGATGGGCTTGTACTCTTCAGAAAAAGGGGCAACATCAACATGTGTTGTGATCTGATCAGGATTAAGCAATACCATGTTGCTTCCAGCTGTCGTGGTGTCTGCATGCGAGTCTAACTCGCAGTATCCAGCCTCATTTTCTCCATCATCAAAATCTAGTGGAATATTCATCTTATACAATAACCGACTCACCATACTTAAACGTTTGTTTTCTAGTGTCCGGTTATGATGTCATTTTTTAGATTTTGAGCCAAAGCTATCTGTTTATTCCTTTCGTGTCTAGGTTGGTAGAGGTATGAAATCGAAAATAATGAGACCTCGCAAAATACCGGGCTCATTCTTACGATCGAGAATCGATACTTAACTGGAGGAGAAGAATCAATCGTCACTCGAGTTCGATACTTAGTGATCCAAGAAAGAACACATGCCAGATATTAGCATATGCTATCTTCTGTTAAGTGTCCTGTTTTCAAGAAAAGACAGCAGAGGTTTGAAGCGCTGCTCACGAACCTGCTTTCTGCTGCACAGAATACGTGTTGTATTAGCGGCAACGCGGTATTTTATCGTAATATTCGTAACGTGCTGTATTAGTGGCAGTACGTATCGTGTTGTATTAGCGGCAACACGATCTTTAAAAGAGATACTTGCTCTCCAGCAAGAATCATCTCTTCATCTCATACTTTTAGATTATTTGATTATTCAACTTTAAACCTTGCACCGGACGCCCTTGCGTCCTACTGTAGAACTACAAGCCTAAGATCTAACTGATTGCGCCGTTTGTCGATAGTCAGAATAGATCTGATTGGATTAGCATCCAGTCGTAGTGGATATCAGAGAAATATTAGAACATAACAGACCGGCACCTCAACCGGCCTGCAGCTACAGCTTCTGTTGTCAAAAAGGAAATTAACAGATTAACAGTCGCAAGCTTGTTGAAGCTTGCAAAAGAAGAAGACGACAGTAGAAGCACTCGACGACGATGAAAACAATCCGACAGCAGATCATCGAACAAACGTCTACGGCCGACGATCGATAGATCTCTGATCCGATTACACACAAGAAAGACACCCATCGGACAAGCCGAAGTCTATACTAGTAGAAGCCCATTGCATTGGAACACCGATAGCAATCTATCTCCATACAAGGACCACATTCCCGGATAGAAGACGACAATCCGACAGCAGATTGATCCGACTACTACACACGACAAAGACTTCAATTCGCATCCCTGAAGTGATCACTCTACATGTCCAACGTCCCCATTGGTGGAAGGACAAGAAGCAAAATGACAGGACGGTTCCTATCGCTTCAACCTGGCAGTGCTGCAAATCGCGCACCCCTAACGCCACCTCCTACGATTATGGCGCCTAACCAACAGGATAACCCCAACCAAGACAATGAAGAGGATGCCCCCATCTTGGACCTCTTCCCATCCTTTGACCAACCACTAGCCACCTTCCTACGTGACTCCTTTGATGCCACAAAGGAATCCAACAGCACTTTGTGTGAAGCGCTCATTGCTAGCCAGTACAAAACATGGTTGGACTTTCTGTACATCGAGAACATTGGTGATCTAGCATACCTAGAGAGGGGAACAAGAACACCACTCTTTCGACACGTGCAGCTGAATCTACAAAGGGTCATGGATTTTGGACAACATCTCACGGAACAAGGATTGGACAGAATACGCCCAACTCCCTCATGTTGTTATGACTAGTGACAAATATTGGAATCCCTCTGTCCTTGACGGTGCATATACCCCTCATGATGACACCTTCATTCAAAAATATCCACCCAGTGTCACGTTACTCCCATACCAAGATTATGATGAATTTGGCACACCGCGTGGCACTGATCATGCCACTTCCTCCTTGATCAACTCCTTCATGTCAAGTCACGTCGACAGCCCAGTCCTCCAAGCATTGGATACTCATGATACATCCTTCTGGATCAGCCCGGCAGATTACATTCACCAAGAAGTACTCAGTCGATGTTCCATCTTGTCTCCTTTCAACTATCTTACTGCTGCACCACATACCCATTCACCCACTGACATGGACTATCTATCTTTGAAGCCCTTCTTCGGATGGATCTCCACCGATCGCATTAAAGCCACCTTCGACAATTCCACTCAATATGGCTTGCTCTTCTTTGCCTTTGGATTGAATCAGCTCAACAGCCAGTTTCAAAAAGGAAATTAACACTATCACCAGCACCTTCTTTTTCAGCTTCCTTTGCCTTTTTGGTTTCAGCGGCTTTAAGAGCCCTCTTTTTCTTACTTGCCTGTCTCATCTGATAAAGTTCCTGACGCTGTTCCTTTGACATTGTTTTATAAACACTTGTTGGACAAGGCTTGTTCTCAAGTTTTCCTGTGAACGTTCCAGTTGTTTTCTGCTTTTTATTGCTTGATGTGCCTACTGAATATACACTTCTTGAGCTTCTTTTATGCTTTCCATTTGCAAGCTTCTTCAATCCAAGTAGATTGGTGAATAAAATCAAGCATTCATTGAAATTGTCATGGTAATCTTTGCTCTCATCAATTGCATCAGCTTTGGCAGCGTCAAGTCGCTCATTGCTGATTGAATTAATGAAGTCCCAAACAAATCTTCTTTCATTGTGATTCTTTTCAAATCTCAGAATTGTTCCATGAAATGCAGTCCAATTCCTTTCGTGCTTGTTCCAATCATAGTTCTTAGCATCTCCGGTGTAGTGTGATTCTTTCATTTCCTGGTAGGTTTTATTCAGGACCATGGTGACATTGGTATCAGTATAAGCATGTTGCATCAATGAAATGAACGCATTTCTCGCATGCCCTGAGTTCAGTTCAGTATTTTGGAAATGTGCCACATATTCCCATCCCGGCCCTTTTCTTGTTGTGTCACACAACAACCTCCATACAACATTGTTGTCTTCATCATATTGATGGCCCGACAAAACGCCACAGCGTTCGTTATAGTCACTCCAAGTTGGATAGACATCTGTTGGATTTTGTCCTACTGTGCCAGATCTGGCTTCATCATCAACATCTTCTTTTTCTTGTGGTCTTATGACATATAAGGTTGGGAATCCTTCAGAGTTGAATCTGTATCTCAAGTTTTGACAAAATCCTTCCTCCCATTCTCTGAATTTTGTAAGATCCTTTAACTCAGGTGGAGTTGCTTTTTCTTGTGATTTCACACTTGATTCCATCATCTTGATCCTGAATTGTTGCAGTTCTAGGTTGCTTGGGTTCGCGTTCCAGTCAATGGCTCTTGGTTTGACTCCAATCAATGATTGATAGCGAGCCCAATTTGCCCATGTTAGAAGTCTTGATGATAGCCTGTTACCGTAATGGATACTTTTTGGATTAGGACAGTCTGGACTGATTGATTTCAATCCATGCATAAATGATTTGATGCTTTCCTGGTTGAGGTCTGTAATTTCACGGATATTAGACATTCCTCCCCTCATAATTTCTTCAGCTGATTCGTAGTTGATACCAAAATCCATCAAGCTGCTTCTGAAAGCAAGCTGTTCTGGGTTCAGTAATTTTCCATTGTTGAATCCCCTGATTGTTATTTTGAGTTGAGATGACCTCCTGTTGTATCGTTTAGACCTTGAGCTGTCATCATGTTGGTTTTCACTATCATCACTGCTGTCATCACTGCTATGAACATTATCTGGATTCCTACCTCTATCCACAGCGTCTTGTATTGCTCTGATCCAGTTTCTTTACTTCTTGGTCAATGACTCTCTTCCAAGTTGAGTTCATTTCTGGATCAGTCATAGCCTTTTCCATCACTCGCATAATCCTTCTCTCATTCAATTTGTCGTTTTCTTCTTCTTCCATACCCACTACATCACTTGGATCGTCGCTATTAGGTCCTGGTAGGTCCTGGTTCACTTCCATTTTTGTTTCCTCATTGGAGTCATAATCATCATCTTCTTTTGGCTTTGCTTTTGTTCTTGTTTTTCTTTTTGCTGGAGCCATGATGGAGACGCGGTTTCGAATAGTTTATTGGAATATTAATCAAAAGTGTTCGAAGGAAGTTTCGATGGAAGTTTCGATCGTCGGAGAAGTATTCAAGGTGGTATATGGAGAGAGAGTTTAATCAAATCGGAGGATTGGATGTGAGATGGATGTTAAATGTTGAGTGACTGTTGTATGTGGTTTGCTTATCTGTTCGTGTATATATGCGGATCGAATTTCGTTCCGGTTAATTTTTTCGTTTGTTTGTAGTATATGTGAGCTTTTGCCGTTTGTCGCAATTTAAGATTGTGAGCTTTTCTATCCAGTCTCAGGATTTGCTCATTCTGCATTTCTGTGGTGAAAAAACTGATGAATATTTCATCATCTTGTATTCTGAGAATTTAGTGTTCTCTTTTCTTTTGGATCTTTGGATTTCCAAGTGCGTTTGAGATTTAGTGTTCTCATATCTTTGGATTTTCCAAGTTCGTGTGAGATTTAGTGTTCTCGTTGCGCAGATGCTTGCAATCTGTTCGATCCAATCTGTTTCACCATCATCAGAATACTTGAGGCTCAATCTTCTGGCTCACATCGATCTTGTTTTCAATGAAAGATCAGTGTTCTTGGATATTGATTCCTTTCAGCTGATGCCAACCTGGGCGATTTTTCAATCGTCCAGCCCTTTTCCCTTGCGTGTTTTGCTGGATCTCGAAACCCGATGGAGCCTACCACCGTGGTTTGGGTCTTTGGTCTCTTCTTTCAGGGAGACCGCCCTGGTGTTGGTCTGTTCCAGGGCTCCACAAGCAACTGCCCCTTTTACATCCTTGAGGGTTGATGCCGGTTGCTGATCAGGCTAATCCAGATTCTTCTTGGGTCTTCGAGCTCAACTGTGTTTCTCGGGAAATGCCATTCGGTCCTCAGCATTGTAGGATGCTGGGTGTGATAAACTAGAAAAACTGCGTCGTGACAGTAATAAAACAAATAGAAAGATTGTAAGAATAATCAAGTACGCAATCGATCGAACGATCGATAGGTTAATTACTCTCGTCATGTCCGATTCATTCATGTGAATCGTTACTAGCATATTACCGTGTAATTTGCCACAATAATGCTCGTAATAGTAAGACACCATCTTTGGTCGGTCTTTTACCATATCGTATAATTTGCCGTGATATTCTTATCGGGATATCACATGTAAAATCGTATCTTATCGTGTAGAATTAGTACTAGGATGTACGTAAATTTTAGGGCATGATATTGTTTTAGAGTTCTTAATTCTTCGAAGAGTGAGCTGATGGGGAAATCCAATAAAGAGACAATCCACATAAAAGCGCTGACAATTATTCACTCAGAAATAATCTTACGAATAAGGTTATTTGCCCTCATGACTTTTCGTACGATACGCCCGTGCTTAGTACGTATGAATACGTGTTACACGGTGAATTCTTTTCATAGGGACGTCTAAACCGGTCATAGATCATGTGCAATTCGTCATAAGACAGAGAACACATGATGTGACGTAGATATCTTGATACTTGAAATCATGTTTATCTCTGGAGGAGTATAAGTAACTTTTCAAGTGTTGAATGGATATAACCGATGTAGAATGTACGTAAGTACGGTACATATATTTTTGACCGACAACAATGTCATCGTAGACGACAATTAATTGTAGGATCAAATCGTAGAACCAATCGAAGATGATATATGGAGCGTAGAACCAATCGTAGATTTATGGATCGTAGGACCAATCGTCGAAGTTGCGCGATTGTAGATGGATGGACCGTAGAAAGCATTTGATCGTAGATGCCAATGAGAGTGGATCATGGAGGCGATCGTAGAAGTCAACCTGACAAAGGAAACAAGTGCCAGTGCCGGCTGTCTTGTACGAAAAAAAAAATGCCTCGAGCTAAGACGGTTTAATCGTGGGGTGATGCGGATGGAACAAGACATGTGGGTGCAGTGGGTGCCATTCTAATCAAATCCTATGGTTGTGAATTATTCATAGAGGCCTGAGACCGTAGGACATACACCCCCTGATTCACAAGCAGGCGAGAGCTGTGGAGTGCATGGAGGCATGAACAATGGGTAAGGCCGCGGGAAGGCAGGGTCCGAACCAGAGCGGCGCAAGGCAGAGCTGCGCAAGGTGACGGATGCGGCCAGAGGAGACGTAGGCTGGAGCAACGCAGTGGGAGGGGACCGAGTGCAGCGAGTCAGTGTCGTATACACCCCCCGAGGTTAGAAGGGATGACGTTGACGGGCGGCAGCGGTGTCAAACAGGAGAGAACCCCAAGTATGGGAGCACATGTCGGCCGCATTACAAGGGAAAAGGTCCGCCCGGACTGCAGGGGAAAGGGCACGCCTGGACTGCAGATAGATATGTCGTAACGCCGTTTCTCATGTGGGAACATTGATTGGCATAGAACAAGTCATTGGAACAGAGGCCGTTGGAGCGTAGGACGGAGTAGTTTGGGGCACTCGTAGATCTTGGACCGACTGCGTGAATAGTGAGATCAATCAGAAAACAGCACCAATACAGTAGTGTTGTGGAGATCGATGGGGGTCGAATCGTAAACCGATGGAAGAGGACAAATATTATCGACCAGTCGTCAAAATGGAATAGCATTCAGACCAAAGGGTTCAAATGGTTTGGAAAATATTCGTAACGGGATCGATTGGTTGTAGATCATAACACAAGTGGTGCAGTATCGTGCAATGTAACGTAGACACGAATGAAGTCGGGTAAGGTCTGAGGCGGCGGCGTAGATGACGCAGCGATGAGCATAGTGTCTAATCGTAAATGCCGGAAACGGAGAACCCAATTGTAGGAACAAAGGAGGCCGTAGAAGTATATTTATTCGACCATGGGGTGAATTGTTGGGAGGAGAGGCAGTCGGTATTGTTGGAATGAACCGAGAGGTGTGAGGGAAGAACAAAACAATCGGAGTGTGGAAGGGATGACCAAGATTTGTAGTGCTCGGAGCTTGAAAACCGAATTGTCGAGTCGTTCGAGAGTAAGGCAAATATGAGTGAGTGAGCGGTCTAAGGCAACGTTGGAGAGCAGGGGATGTCGCAGCATGCAGAGAAGAGTGATGATTTAAGGCAACTAACTAGGGATGAGGAAGTTGCGGCCGGTTGCAATTGTCAGTCGAAAGTATCATAGAACCAGTTCGTTGACAAGATGTTAGCATACAAGTGATACATCTTGATTTTCAGGGCAATCGCAATGTCGTTTGGTGATGCAGAAGACAGGCGGATGAGTCGGTCTGGAGAAAATTTGGTTATGGCATGGGGATTGCAATGATCGTATGTATGCAGGAGCGACGTTTGGAGGGTCAGTGCCCGTATCAAGCACCTCAGATAGGAGTAGTGGTGAGGGTGGGGGAACGGATTTTGTCAAGCGCCGGAATGTTGCAATTTCATTCTGAGGATTGAAGGTCCATATGAAGTTGGCTGGCCCCCAAGAGGGGGCAGAATGATGATCTGAACTGGGCAATGTAGATGCCGTTACAGGTAATGCGGTTACAGTGGACCTGTCCGGACGTTGGACAGGAGGACTTGAGGAAGTGGCACGTTGAAGGGAGACTGAGCCAGAGCGGACTCAGCGGAAGGAGACCGATTCACTGTTGGGAGAATAAGTCCAGGTCCAGATGGAACGGGGAGCTTTGACAGAGGGAGTATCGGCAATGGGACCAACTGCTGGCTGAAGGGGACTCAAGTTGGTTGTGACCGTGGAAGCGCCAGCACGAGGGATTGGAACAGACTCGGGAAAAATGGTGCTGTTGGGGGACTCAGAAGTACATGGCACAGCAACGTGGATATTCGGTTTGACCTCAGATTCGATGGGTTTGATAGAGAATGTTGAGATGGCAGCCGCAGGACAAGTAGTCTTAGGGCGCTTTCTTTTGGGAGGTAGGACTTGCTGGACCGGTTCACCATTCCGTTCTTGTTTGAGTTGTTCAATGAGTTTATCATTGAATTTTAGCTTGTTGGTTATTTGTGTGTGGAAGGGTGTCTTGCGTTGCAACATTGCTTCATCGAATGGGATGCCATATCCGGGGTTGTAGACTTTGTGAAATTTGTATGGGTACCAATCTTTGTGGAAGTTCCAACTGACGATGGTCAGGATTAATCTGATGATTGGATCTCCATTATTGGCACGTCCGGCTGCTTTATCTAGTGCACGTTCGTCTCGAACTCGTAGTCTTCCGTGGTCTTTCATATGCCAATAGATGGCGGAATTTGAGAGTAACAAGGCGATACGTTTTTTGTGTTCTTTAAATACTTTGGACGCAGGGAGTTCATCCACGATGGCTGCAACGATGAGGGACTTGATGATAGGGATTGGATCTGGTTGGAGAGTCTTGGCACCATCCTCGTCAACGATGAACAGGCTGGCAATATTTGGCAACATCTGCGCAAAAGCGGCATTGAGTTTCCATTGTTTATTGCCGCATCCAAAATGGTGGCCGAATGAGAAATGTATTCCATGGACTTCATTCCAGCTGATGGCGGGTTCTGGCATGATGTAATGAATCGACGACAAGGAATAATCGAAGCAAGGGACGCAATTGTGGTAGCTCAGCTTATCAAGCGGTTGGTGTTTGCCGTTATCGTTCGATGGCGTCGTGCGTTCAATTCAATTGACCGGTGTTGGTGTCGTTGTCGTTGTCGATGGTGAGGCGGGGAAATATGGATGTATCCACGTCAAAAGAAATTACAGAAAGACCGGCGCTGGAGAAAGAGCCGGCAATGAGATAACCAATTGGCGGAGAAGCAATCAGGGTAGATCAGAGGCGAAGAATTAGCCAGAGAGACCGTCGGAATGTTCGTCGTTCACAGATGTTCAGAATAGCGTTTTCAGGAAGGGAGACCAGGGAAAAGACCGAGTGCGGGATCGCCAAGGAGGAAGGAGTTAACCGGTGGAACCAACAAAATGACTGAGCAAAGGTGCGGCGTGATGACCAAAGGAAGATGAAGGAAGAACCGATGGAGAATCAGAGGGGAGAATTATCCGAGGAAAGGGCCGAAGGAACGTTCGTCGGAGAAACAATCGAGGGAGATTAGAAGGGAGTCGCTCAACAGCAGGCTCACCACAATCTGGAGGAGATCTGAGGTATATTGGAAGGTTGGATCGCGATTGCAGGGCGGTAGCAATTGGCGCAGGAGTTGTTTGGTAGGCCATGTATTAAAGCAATTGTGGTCGTTCGATCGTTGTCCTTGGATGTGTATTACAGAAGAAGATTCTTGGTAGAAGGATCTGTAGATACATCCCTTGATACGTATGCTTGGACGTGTCCGTGTATTACAGAAGAATATTCTTGGTAGAAGGATCTGTAGATACACACATTGATATGTGAGCAAGGAGGAGAAAAGGAGAGAAAGAAAGAGGAGGTGATTATTTAATTAACCGGTGTGATAGACAACCGAAGGAATGTTCCGAAGGAGGAATAAACGATCAAAATGTTGAAGTATCGAGTGATCGTCGGAACGGTCCTCGGAGGTGCAGAAATAACCAAAAAGACCGTCAGAATATTCGCCGGGGAAATAATCGTATTGTCCGGAGAAACCAAAAAGTAAGAGCCGGTGTCGTCGGCAGAAAAAGGGAGTTGTTAAAGCAACTATCGAAGGATGAGTTGCAGTCTGTTGTGGTTTGAAGTGGTGCTTAGCACTATCAAGTGGGCGTCGATGGTCCAGTATGTTGGCGATGGACGCGGAAGAAAAATATGGTTGGGTGATTGCAATCAGCGTGTCCAGTGCAATGGGCTTTCATTAAAGACAGCGGTGGTCTTTAGTTTGTAATTGTAACTGTAATCCAGAGAGCTGGTTGTGGGTTACAAGGCTTGTGGTAGCGAGTACACCCCCTGATCCACAAGCAGGGAACAGAAAGAAGATGTACGTAGGGTGTGGCCCAAAGGAGGAAGGCGCCACAGGAAACGAAACCGGTGCGGCCCCTAGGAGGAAGACGCCAGCGGCAAAACCTGGAGTGGAGGTCTATTGATGCAGCCCGGCGCCAAGTCCCGCACCAAGTATCCTCTGGCGGTAACCAAACAGTTGAGGTGCTGAACGGGCGTGGATAGGTAGCTTAAGGTAAACACTAGTGCTCTTGCGGGTCACTAGTGCAAGTTACAAGGGCTCTATAACCTGTTGTTACTCTAAAAATTGACCAAAGGTATATGATGTTAAAATTTAAAGAGAAGTGAGCAGATCGTGAAATTGCTCTGTTATTGTACTATTTCATGTAGTCGACCGGTATCCCTGTAATATTCTTGTTACAGTAGGGAAGGATGACTAAACCGGTCATAGATCATGTTCAATTCATCATAAGACAGAAAACACATGATGTGACATAGATATCTTGATACTTGAAGTCATTTTTATCTCTGGAGGAGTATAAGTAACTTTTCAAGTGTAGAATGGATATAACTGTCGTAGAATGTGCGTAAGTACGGTACGTGTATTTTTGACCGACAACACAAACCCCAACATTTCCGGCATTCTGTGGGGCAAAGCTGTTCCCAATATGCAATTGATGAGTCATGACAAATATATTCATGGCTGCGACCGGATACTTTTGGAGTCATTACCCAATAAGTCAGTTTGTGCCCTGGAATTGCACAAAAAATACCCTCATGTTTGCCATTTGGAGAGACAAACCCCAACATTTCCGGCATTCTGTGTGGCAAAGCTGTTCCCAATATGCAATTGATCAGTCATGATAAATGTATTCATGTCTTGGACCAGATACTTTTTGAGTCATTACCCAATAAGTCAGTTTGTGCCCTGGAATTGCACCAAAAATGCCCTTATTTTTGCCATTTGGAGAGACAAACCACAATATTTCCGGCATTCTGTGTGGCAATGCTGTTCCCAATATGCATTTGATGTGTCATGATGAATGTATTCCTGGCTTGGAACGTATACTTTTGGAGTCATTACCCAATAAGTCAGTTTGTGCCCTGGAATTGCACCCAAAATTCCCTCATGTTTGCCATTTGGAGAGTCCAACCACAACATTTCCAGCATTCTGTGGGGCAAAGCTGTTCCCAATATGCAATTGATGAGTCATGATAAATGTATTAATGGCCCGGGCCGAATACTTTTGGAGTCATTACCCAATAAGTCAGTTTGTGCCCTGTAATTGCACCAAAAATACCCTCATGTTTGCCATTTGGAGAGACAATCCCCAACATTTCCGGCATTCTGTGTGGCAAAGTTGTTCCCAATATGCATTTGATGAGTCATGATAAATGTATTCATGTCTTGGACCGCATACTTTTTGAGTCATTACCCAATAAGTCAGTTTGTGCCCTGGAATTGCACCAAAAATACCCTCTGGTGGGCCAGGGGGTAAAGAATTCGTAAGCGTTGTGGACTCCTCACAAATGCTTTACCCCCCCCAGATACTACCATGTACTACTGCAGAAGCCTAGGGGTGTAGAATGCTACGCAAATTCAATACCAGTAATTATCTGGTACAAAAATTGTGTAGAAATCTACTGGCGTAGAAACCTACATGTATTCAATACCAGAAACTATCTAGTACAAAAAGCGTGTAGAAATCTACTGGAGTAGAAACCTATGCGAATTCAATACCAGTTATTATCTGGTATGAAAACCGTGTAGAAATCTACTGGTGTAGAAACCTACGCGTATTCAATACCAGAAACTATCTAGTACAAAAAGCGTGTAGAAATCTACTGGAGTAGAAACCTATGCAAATTCAATACCAGGAACTATCTAGTACAAAAATCGTGTAGCAATCTACAGGAGTAGAAACCTACACGGATTCAATACCAGGAATTGTCTATTACAAAAATTGTGAAGAATCTACACTAGTACAAAAAGCATGTAGAAATCTACACAAGTTGAAGTATCCTCGATGGTATCGATGCTTTTTTTTTTTCTACCTCGCGACAACAAAATCTCTCTCACACACACACACACACAGTGATTGTTTTTCTACCTCGCGACAAAAAATCACAAAAAATACTCTTTCCTTTCATAATCTTACATCCAACTTATCTGACTAGGGTGTTGGTTCTTGCAATCAACACTCCGTCTGAGAACGTGTGATCCGAACCTCTTTGAGCCAGAGGATCTGTTGTCAGATATTTCAGTCCAAAATAACAGCCTTGTACTGGAAAAGAAGTAGCTAGCATTGGACGAGAGGGGAATTGCCGAAAAGATAGTAGTGTTCTTGGACTTGACCACCCAAACACAGACGTCTCGAAAGCAATAAACCTGCATCCCTTGCCTCTATATCAACAGGAACAAGATGCTGTTTTTCGTGACAAAGGAGTAACGTCCGAGAACTGTTTCGCAGGGTTTGAATTTACTTCTCGCGCACAAATTTTGTGCGTGAATTTAACACGGCAATATTTCTGTACACCCTGAAATTTGCGACGCTTGTAAACTCAGCACTATTTCTGTGCGCGTGATGCACATTACTCTACTCTCGAATAAAAATAATTTATTTCAGTCTCTAGCAGAATCCAATTATTATTCCGTACGAACAACACTTACTTCTATTCACGAATAAAAAAGAAATCTTGACTCAGTATTAATTCCAAAATATTAATCTCCCAAATGACAATTCGATTCTGCTCTCCTAATTGTGAATTCTATTTCTTGACTACAATATTTCCTTTTTAAAATTTAGATTCTATTATGCTTGATTTATTCCTATTGCAACATATTACGAATCCTCCATTATTTCTAATATTCTCAATATTAAGTTCATAATTAGTAGTATTTTTGTATTATGTATGTACTGTTATTTTCTACATTTGTTCACCAATAGATAAACTTGCATTCATCGATGCTGTTATTTCCGGATCAATATAGACGTTTCTTTTCTTTTTCTTTTTTACAACTAGTGGAGCTGCTACTAGTAATATTTGCATCGCCATGCTTATTTTTCTTGGTGCAATCTGTCGAACTTTCGTTCCTAAATCTCTCCCTTGTCATTTTTTCCAATTCCCTTCCTGTTTCTGGGTGTTTTCGCATCTCGCCAATTTCGTCGCACAAATCACTGAACAACTCTTGTCCTTCCTCCATCCAACCATTTCTGCTTCCACTGTCTGAATCGCAGAATTATTTTTTTTTGTCGCGGAATCGTAGCATCACTCTTTCGTTGCTACTGGTTCACCCATACATGATGCTCATTGTAGATCACTATCAATGCAAATGCTTCATCCGCTACAGAAAATATATCACTCAGCAAGTGCTTCTCCTTCCCTTGTTTGAAATTGGAATTTGTCAGATTGATTGCCGACATGATGCTTGTAACCAAATAATAAAAATCTTCATTTTCTGCGTCGTTGTATTTCCTGTATTGAGGGTTTAAAATACCTCTGTCCTCATTTTCTGTGTCTTGAATAACTCCAACAGTACCAGGGAAGGTGATAGGGACTCGACCTTTGGTGTAATCGGCTGTACGGAAGTATCATCAGTATCAACGGGCAGCATGTTAGAGGTGTCGGACCAAAAATAGATTCCGAAATTCCTAATTTCAACAATCAATTCCCCAACCTGTATTTACCTATCCAGTTTTTTCTCGCTAATGTTTGTGAGTTGTGCCTCAATGCAGTCAGTACTGTCCCTACTCATTTCCTATAAAAGAAAGAGAATGATGCCATTGGAATATTTGGTGGCACCATAACCGCATTTGATTTAACAGCCTTTTGTATTACATGCGCTGTTACCTCATCACCCATAGGGAACTTCATGTTATGGTACCAATGTTTTTTGATGTAATCTCTTAGCTGGTTGTCCAGTGTTTCAGTCATATCACTCAAAGCCTTAAGCATATCGTTGTCTGTTATATGCCCATATTCGTCTGTAATTGTACTTACTGCTCGTTCTCTTGTGTCGCCGGCATTGTAAGTCCCCTCTCCCTGCTGTATGGTTGCCTCCGTTGGTTTATGTACCATTACTACCTTTCCCACCCCTATATGTGGTTCCCTCTCTAGTTGCCGTAAATGTTTTGCCACTTCCTGTTCCACTATGTCAGTGATTTTTTTCATGACACGTTCCACAACATCCTCTAAATCGCAGCATTCTCTGTTGGATGTTTTCTCTACCACATTGGTTTTTGTTCCTTCTTTCTGTTGGTCCATTACTGTAGTGGTGGTTGTGTTGGTAATGCTCAGTGCTGCTTTGTTACTCTGGTTGATGGTGTTTTGTTCTTCCATGTTTGTAGTAGTAGAAATTGTGTTGTCGGTACCATTTTTTTTACTGTTGCCCTTTGTTGCGTTCATAGTTGTGGTATTACTGTTACACACTTTGTTAGTAATTGCCGTGTTTGTTTTAACTCTTTTTTTTTCTTTCTTACCGTTGTTGTCCCCTGTAGTTTGATGATCACCGGGCCGGATGGATTTGTTGTTTCGAAGGGTCCTTCCCTCAGATTTTTTGCTTTGTCGTGTCTTTCCGATAGCATTCATATTTTTTTCTTTTTCTGAATACGGTGTCAATCAAGAATCATGTGTATCTTTGCTTTTGTGTGGTTTTGTGTGTGTACTAACAATTTTTTCAGGTTCTTTCTTGTGCGTGTACAGTGTTTCCTGTGTTTACGGTTTTTAAATTTTCGTGTGTGTGTGTGTACGGTGTTTTGTGTTTTGTGTTTTGTGCGTGTGTGTGTGTGTGTGTGTGTGTGTGTACGGTGTTTCATGTAGTATGTGTACGATGTTTTGTGTGTAGAGTTTTTCCGTGGGTTCTGTACTATGATGTTTGCCCTAACTTCTTCTGTGTGTTGTCTGGCTTGGGCGCGCCCTTATATATTTGTAGAAGTAGATCATGTACCTGTGCAAGCCAGCCCTCCCGCGCCATAATTTTTCAAAAGGGAAACTTTTGATAACACTAAGGTTATGTATTTCAATCCTCTAGTCACATGTAGAATCTCGTAGACTGCACCTAACATACCGTACTGTCTTGTGTGCCATTTGTATCTACAAACCACAACATTTTCTGTACTGTGTGTGGCAAAGTTGTTCCCAATATGCATTTAAAAATGCTTCCCAACATGCATTTGATGAGTCATGTGATATGCATTCATGGCCTGGTACAAAAACTTTGATAGTCATTACCAAATGAGACTGTTTGTGCCCTGTATTTGCATCAAAAATACCCTCATGTTTGTCATTTTGAGAGTCAAACCACAACTTTTCCGGGATTCTGTGTGACAAAGTTGCTATCACGCGCTACGTTTGTGTTAGCTCCAGTAGCTAACCTACTTGTAGTAATGGATGTGAAATGCTTGTAGTTCATTGGTGGGTTGGTGGGTTAAGCAGTGCTAGAGGGGGATCCGGAACTCTGGTGGTATTCCCAGAGGCCGGTCCCTTAGCTTGCTTTGCCCACACACACCGGCGTACAGTCGGGCTTAACAGCTTGGGCGGTTAAGCCTATGGCCGTTAAGCCTTTTCTGCCATTGGGCCATAAGCCACCGGGTGGGAACGTCGTGAGAGCTTGAGCGAGAGCTTGAGCTTGGGGCAGAGTGAGGGAGGGAAGAGGCGCCAGGGTGCCTCAAAGAGAGCTGCCAGCAGGAGTGGGGTCTGCAGCCGGAACCCATTCCTCGGGCAGGAAGGAGTAGTTGAACATGACAGAGGCAAGATTCTTGAAGATGGGGAGGGATTGCTGATGTAAGTAGCACATCATGCAGTCACTGTGCCATCTGGCAAGGAGCTTGATGACATTAGAGTTGCATTTGCCCTGTAGCAGGGCCATGTCCCCACCCGCTCGAAGGGAGGGAGCAGAGATTGCTGCAGGGGAGATGCCGGTAGTATGAAAGAGGGTCTGGGCATAGACTCTCATGGAGGAAGTGACAGTTGCTACTCGAACAAGGGTGAGCACCCCATTGTCGAAGTAACTGGCAAGCTTGAGGGAGGGACCGAAGGGAGAGCTGGAAGAGCAACAGCGTCATAGATGAAGGACTTGGCGCGCACAGGCTGCAACGGGGCAGCATAGTGGGTCACCACTTCTGGCATGCGCCACTACTTCCCCTTTATCCCCATTCTTCTGTGTGGTGAAGGTGAGGGTAACAGAGGTAGCAGCTTGGAGCTCATGCACAGGGCCATCGTGGTGGATGATTTTGGAGTCAAGATAGAAGGAGACGTCCCGTAGATGGAAGGCTTGGTCATCCGTGGTAGTACCGGTGTACTCACCAGGGCGTAGACAGAAGAAGAAGGCAATGCAGATCATGTTTGCAATGGCCTGTTGGGTGGGGGAAGGGGACTCGTGGTATGCAAAGTGGAGGGCATGCATCACAAGGGTGATGGGGACCGGCTTGACCCAGGAGGGGGCCGGGTCCAGCTTGGCATAGGCCTTGAACTGGGCAGTTAGCCGGAAGTCAAGACTGCCTGTGGAGCCGGTTCAAGGGTATTTGGACCCCAGGCGGGCGAGCGTCTGGCCCACTGATTGGATGGTGTCCGATACTGTGCGAGATCGGATGGGCTTGTGGCTACGGGAGAGGTGGCCATCGTGGAGCCATTTGGCAAAGACTTGGAGGATGGGGATTGGATCCTGAATGGACTGGAGGCGCGGGTCAAAACCTTGAGACAAACAGAATTGAACCCATTGGCCCCAATGGGCATCCTTGCGCTTGGCATAGAGCTCAGTGACGGAAGCTCGCATGGTCTTCTGGACAGCGCCAAGGTCAGCGCGGAATGCATGGGCGGCGGAAGGTGGCATAAGGTCCAGGGCAAGTCCTGTGGGTAGGTTGTGTTAAAGTGATGGAGCAAGGCAGTGTCAGAGAGGTCAGAGCGAGAGATGAGGTCAGCCAGGTGATTGGCTGGGCCCGGGATGTAATCCCTGAGGGGGACATAGTGAAAGAGGCGCTGGTGCAGAGACTGGAGTTGGAGGAGGTAGGCAGCAGGGCCCGTGGTGGTAGTGGCGCCTCTGCGTTGCCAATAGACAGCTGCTGTGTTGTCATAGCAGTTGTGTGTGGTGGTGCGGGCGTGGACACAAGCAGCCTGGGCCAGAATATCATTGTGGGCGATGGAACCGGCCAGCTCAAGGTCACTGTTGGTGATGGAGCCCTCAGGATTGTCGAAGGAGACGAGCTGGGCTGAGACCCACTTGGGGAACACATGCCGCCACATGATGGGCTGCACGGCGCCCGTGGGAAGGGGGACAAAATGGATGCCGCCCATGCCCAGACCCGAAGCATTGCAGGCGCCCAAGGTGGCAGGGAAGGTGTCTGGCACGAGTTCGGCAAGGGCAGTAGGCCGGTTGGAGAGATCATTGGCAAGCCATTGGAAGTCTCGAAGGAAGCTGTGGACGCGCTTGGTGAGCCGGAGGCGCTGCCTGCCTGGTTCCTGGTGGCGGAAGGCTTCTTGGAGAATGGAGAAAAGGCCAATGGAGCCAGGGATGGCAAGCGCCATCGACCGGAGTTCCCCAAGGACTTGGTACCATTGCTTGATGGGGACATGGCGCTGGGTGGGTGAGATGGAGTGGAGAATCTCCTGTAGGCGGGCCACCCGATGGGGAGGAAGGCTGATGGTTTTGTTGACGGAATTGATGAGCCAGCCGAGGATAACTTTCTTGGTGGTCCAAGTGGCATCCCCTTGGAGCATTTTCTTGAGGGAAGCAGGCTCCTGCCAGAAGGGGGGGTCACCAGTATCAAGGGGCCGGAAGATGGTGTCAAGGGAGTGGAAGAGAACGCGCTTGATGGCTCGGCGTGTCCATTGGTTGCCTTGGGCAAGGCCACAGAAGTCATCCACATAGACATCCCAGTAGCGAACTGGCGACTTGATGGGAGGGGTGCTACTAGGAGGGGTTAGGGGCGGCTTGGAGGCAGTAGCGGGAGGAGGAAGCGGCAGATGGATGGCCGGAGCGGGGGCCTCAACGGGAGGCGCGACGGGGGTGGTTTCAGATGGGAGATCCAGCCGATGGGGGGTGAGCCTCGGCGAGCCCGGTGGCAAGAGTGGCATTGGCCAAGTCTGCAATGGTTTCAGTGAAGGCACAGAAGTTGGGAGGACTGGATTTCCACCCCATAGGGTTGGTGAGGGGAATGCCAGTGAGCGGAGCTTTGCCGGGGCGAGAGGGGAACAGGACCCCTAGCGTCATGGTGTCATCTGGGTGCAATCGGACGCAGTAGAAGCCATCGGCGAGGTCAATCTTGGACATATACACTGGACCAAACCTGTTGTTGGCGCGGTGCAGTTTGGTGAGGAGTCACGGGAGTGTCCGGCCAAACTGCATGGCGTCCGCAGGGGCAAGAGGGTTGGTGTCTTGGTTGACGTCCGAGTAGGTGTAATTGGATATCATTCGTGGGCGTCGGCCTTGTTGGGGTACTAAGCCAAGGGGGCTCAGTCGGAGTCCGGGAAGGTCTTGGATGAGGCTGGCGGGGAGAACAGTCGATTGTTGCTTGTCCATCATGTCGGCATACTCCTTGCGCAGGAAGTCAATGCCCTGGTGGGAGGATTGGTGAGGACCCCGTTGGAGGGCAGCTGCAATCCGAGGTTGATCCCAAGGGGGCCCGAACATGGTGGCGGGGGTGCCGTTCTTGCCATAGCGGTCAAGGAGGCTCCCCGCTGGATGGGGGATGGTGGCTACATCAGGATGGATGTCACCCCGTCCTTGGATGGTCCGGATGAAGTCCCCCCAGCTAGTGCTGTTGTTGTAGACAGTGATAGCCCGGTTGATGTGCACATCCAGCCCGTCGACGGGGTAGGGGGATGTAGTGACTAGGGGAACGGAGGGTGGTGCCGTGACTAGGGGCTCAGGCCTAGGCGTCGGTGTGGGGTTGACTAGGAGCTCAGGCCTAGGCAATGGGTTGGCAGTGACTAGGAGCTTGGGCCTAGGCAAGGACAATAGGTTCGCAGCGGGTGCCATGACTAGAGGCTCGGGCCTAGGCGTTGGTGTGGGGTTGACTAGGAGCTCGGGCCTAGGCAATGGGTTGGCAGTGACTAGGAGCTCGGGCCTAGGCAAAGGGTTGGCAGTGACTAGGAGCTCGGGCCTAGGCAAAGGTGTGGGGTTGACTAGGAGCTCGGGCCTAGGCAATGGGTTGGTAGTGACTAGGAGCTCGGGCCTAGGCAAGGACAATAGGTTCGCAGCAACTAGGAGATCGGACCTAGGCAATGTGGAAGTGGAGGTGGATGAGAGAATCGGTGATGCAGAAGGAGGGACTAGGGACTCGGACCGAGGCCTTGGGGAGGGGGGACTTGGGATGGGGGGGTCTTGGAACCTGTAGAAAGTTTGGCAGGCACATACAAGGCAAGAGGGGTACATGCGCGCGCGTGCGGTTTGTGCTTACCTAATTCATGTGTGATTCGTAAGTGAGGATTAGTGGGATGATTAGATGGAGGAGTAGGTAGTCGTCGTGAGGAAGGTGTAGATGGGGGGGGGGGGGGGGTAGATAGTCGTCGTGAGGAAGGCAAGGCCCCCCTCGGTGATTGAGAGGGCAGGGTCAACGCGTGGAAGGGGCGCTTGCCATTTGGTCAGACACCAAAGGCGGCTTGGCACCAAGTCCAGACTTGGTCCTGTTCACTGCTGGTGATGGCACCATGGTCATGAATGTTCCTGCAGTTGGAGAAGCAGTTTCCTCGAAGGTGCCAGGAATGGCACCTGTCTCTGCCATCTGGACGAGACAAGGGAGTGGTGCCTTTGTCTCTCATGATCGCTATGACCTCCCTCAGCCGAGAGTATTTCACTTTGTTGGCTACGCCGGAGACCTGTAGCCGGGGATCCAGACTTGGGTTGGACATCCCCCCCCCCCCCCCCCCCCGAGGAGCCCTGGTTAGGACTGGGGGTAGGTTTTGGCTTGGTGGGGCCTGCGGCAGGGGGAGGATGGCTTGCAGCAGGGGCAGCCACGGCGGCGACGCGGCGTAGGTGCCTCAGAGCCGGCACATTGGCAACATTGGGGAGCCAGTAGAGGTTCTGGGTGATGCGGAAGGCTTGGAAGTCCTTCCCAAAGCTGGGAGAAGGGACAGTGAAGGTTGATCCCCATTGTTCTTCAAGCCAACCTCACACCTGGATCTGGAAGTAGTATACAACAATGGAGGGGGTGATGAGCTCGCCCAGTTCATCGGCAATTGCTTGGCGGAGGGGCATTTGCTGGAGCTTGAGCTTGGCGAGTCCATTCTGGTAGCCCTGTATGACGGGGTGATGCATGCCTAGAAGGGTGGCCAGGACGGCCAGATAGCTTTCCAGTTGGGTGGTAGCTTCAGTCCAGTTCGATGGGTAGGTAGGCTTTGGTCTTCTGGAGCTCCAGGGAATCTTTCAGGGTGAGGGAGTTGCCTTCGGTGGAGATCATGGTGTCATAGGCGGCCACAGTTGGCGCAGCCTCCTGTTCCCTCTTCAAGGAGGCTGCTGATCCACCGGGGGGAGTGAAAGCCAGCGGGAGGATGCCGTCCGCCACGTCAAAGGGGTCAGTCTCATGAAAGTTGCCATCTTGGAACTTCTTGAGTGCAGCCGTGGTGACCAAGGGTGCTTGGATGAGGAAATCGGCGGCGCAGGTGGCCACTTGGCTCTGGAAGATCATGTGGGTCTTCTCGTGCTTGCCCTTTCTGTGCCCAGGCTTGGTAGATGGGGGGTAGGTTGGCTTCCTCGAGCTTGCGGCATAGCAGTAGCAGGCGCTGGGTGTACAAGGGGCCCCAGGTGTTCTCGACAGTGGCTGGGGGGCGACGCTGGTCTAGGCCCTCACTGAGCTTGAGCTGTTGGTTGGCAAGGGCGGTGAGGGTAGCTGCCAGCGTTGTATCTACCCCTACTGGCTGGCCGGGTGCCGGCTGCTGCCCCGGATGGGAGGGGTGCTTCAAGCCCGGGAGGTCCCGGTATAGTACCTGATTTTGCATGTACAAGGTCAGGCTGGGTTCCCCTCGAAAGGGGGTGCCGGGTGTGGCAAAGTGGACACCTCCATCGGCGATGGTGGGGTCGGTACCTGCAGCTCGGAGGGTATTCAGTAGGGGGGTGCAGGTGAGTGCCAGGTTGAGTGTGTCGAGGTAGGGGTAGATGATGTTCAAGGCTTGGATTGGACTTAGGCCCTTGCCTAGGAGTAGGGGCACCAATTGGAAGGGGATGAAGCAGGCCTAGTAGGGGGTGATGACCTCCATGTGAGGATCATCACCTAGCACCATGGGGATCATGTGGGAATGGTGAGCATGCTTGATGAGGTCGAGGTGGCGGTCGAGGGACAGCACCAGGGTCTCGGGCGCCTGCTCGAGTAGGGCAGCATCCACTAGCACTAGCTCTCCGGCAACGCCTTCGATGTCATCCAGGTAGCCAAAGGCCTTGCCCTTGTTGGTACTTGGCGCAGTTAAGGGCCCCGGGTACTTCCGGAGGCCGTGCACCAATTGGAGGCGCGCCCTTCCAAAGGTGTCGGTCAGGAATATTCCTAGGGCCCCCACAGCTTCTGGTTCAAAGAGGTCCAAGAGCCGGCCCAGGAGTATGGGGGTGGCTGTTTCCTCAGCAAAGTAGTCATAGATGGTTTGATAGGCCAGGTCCCGGGCAGGTCCCACTCCAAAGGGACTGGTGGTGGTCTGGTAATACTCGGTGTACCGTAGGTCAGCATGTTGTGGCTGGGATCGCAGCGGGAGCTGGATTGTAATCAGAAGCTCGACTGATACGAGTCAACTGAACGTAATCAGAAGCTCGACTGATACGAGTCAACTGAACACTTGGAGGTGCGGACTATCAAAGAAGTCGACTGGACGCTTGGAGGTGCGGACTATCAGAGAAGTCGGTATCTTAGGGAGAATCTGTGAGTTGATTGGAGGCGCGGATTATGGAGAGCGACTGGAGGTGCGAGGAGGTGCGGATCTGTGACCAAGATCGAGTCGACTGGACGCTTGTTGGAGGTACGGACTATCGGAGAAGTCGTGCTGGGAAATTACAGATTGGGAGCTTGGAGTGTCACTGGATAGAGTTGGCCATTTGGAGGTGCGGGTTGTCGGAGTAGTCCGCAGAAAGGGTGTCGGTTGGAGTTGGCGTAGACGTTGATGTGTCACAAGGAATCAACTGGAGGTGCAGACCGGAGGTGCGGATTGTCGGCGTAGTCCGTATTGTCGCAGTAGTCTGAAAGTGATTGATTTCGCGGGTGAGGCGTCCGTATCTCTGGAGCTGAAAGGGGAATCCACTTGGAGGTGCGAGGAGGTGAAGGTGAAGCGTGGTCACAATCACTGGAGGTGCAGACAGGTAACCAAACTCGATTCGCGGATGCTTGGAGGTGCGCGCCGGATTGAGCAGGTAGACCGGTGATCAAAATTGATTCGCGGATGCTTGGAGGTGACAATAGAGAGCCGGGGACATGTGAGTGTTAAATTGACTGCGGTACGGATACACTAGGCCAGGCTAGGGGACCAGGACAGGAAGGCTGCGGTATGGGTACACTAGACAAGGCTAGGGGACCAACAGATAGGCTTGTCGCACGGGTACAATAGGATAACTATTGGACCAGGACGCGTTACCTATTTATTTACTTATTCTACTACTAATCCTTTAGGAGCAAAAATAGTGAGCTGTGGGCTTGTATTCTGCTGGGGGAATCCTCTACAGGCTTGTTAGCGCTTAGCCTATATTTGCAGAGGATTTGCTTACAGAATTCGATGCTTGCAGAATTCGGTGCTTACAGAATTCCCAGTAAGATTCGTACTGTACCTACAGGGAACGTTCCTGGGATATGGTACGCACCGATGTTGCTGATTGCTGATACAGTGAGATCTTTCTCGAAGTACGTGCGCTGTATACTCAAGGTGGTTCTTCCCTGTATACTCAAGGTGGTTCCCCGGCTGGTCTGTACTTCACTACCATTCCCCTCATCCGGTTTGCTACATCAATTCCCAATATGCATTTGATGAGTCATGATAAATGTATTCATGGCTTGGACCAGATACTTTTGGAGTCATTACCCAATAAGTAAGTTTGTGTCCTGGAACTGTTGCACCCAAAATACCCTCATGTTTGCCATTTGGAGAGTCAAACCAGCAACTTTTCCTGGGATTCTGTGTGACAAAGTTGTTCCCAATATGCATTTGATGAGTCATGATAAATGTATTCATGGCTTGGACCGGATACTTTTGGAGTCATTACCCAATAATTCAGTTTGTGCCCAGGAATTGAACCAAAAATACCCTCATGTTTGCCATTTGGATAGTCAAACCACAACATTTTGGGCATTCTGTGGGGCAAAGTTGTTCCCAATATGCATTTGATGAGTCATGATAAATGTATTCATGGCTTGGACCGTATACTTTTGGAGTCATTACCCAATAAGTTAGTTTGTGCCCTGGAATTGCACCAAAAATACCCTCATGTTTGCCATTTGGAAAGTCAAACCACAACATTTTGGGCATTCTGTGGGGCAAAGTTGTTCCCAATATGCAATTGATGAGTGAGGATAAATGTATTCATGGCTTGGATCGGATACTTTTGGAGTCATTACCCAATAACTCAGTTTGTGCCCAGGAATTGAACCAAAAATACCCTCATGTTTGCCATTTGGATAGTCAAACCACAACATTTTGGGCATTCTGTGGGGCAAAGTTGTTCCCAATATGCATTTGATGAGTCATGATAAATGTATTCCTGGATTGGACCGTATACTTTTGGAGTCATGACCCAATAAGTCATTTTGTGCCCTGGAATTGCACCAAAAATACCCCCCTGTTTACCATTTGGAGAGTCAAACGACAACATTTTGGGCATTCTGTGTGGCAAAGTTGTTCCCAATATGCATTTGATGAGTCATGATAAATGTATTCATGGCTTGGACCGTATACTTTTGGAGTCATTACCCAATAATTCAGTTTGTGCCCAGGAATTGAACCAAAAATACCCTCATGTTTGCCATTTAGAGAGTCAAACCACAACATTTCGGGCATTCTGTGGGGCAAAGTTGTTCCCAATATGGATTTAATGAGTCATGATAAATGTATTCATGTCTTGGACCGTATACTTTTGGAGTCATTACCCAATAAGTTAGTTTGTGCCCTGGAATTGCACCCAAAATACCCTCATGTTTGCCATTGGGAGAGTCAAACCACCACAACATTTCCAGCATTCTGTGTGACAAAGTTGTTCCCAATATGCATTTGATGAGTCATGATAAATGTATTCATGGCTTGGACCGGATACTTTTGGAGTCATTACCCAATGAGTTAGTTTTTGCCCAGGAATTGCACCCAAAATACCCTCATGCTAGTATTTATCTAGTACAAATAGCGTGTAGTAATCTTATTCACGTAGAAACCTACGCGAATTCAATACTAGTATGTATCTAGTACAACAAGTGTGTAGGAATCGACTGGCATAGAAACCTACTCGGATTCAATACTAGTGTGTATCTAGTACAAAAAGCGTGTCGTAATCTACTCGCGTAGAAACCTACGCTGATTCAATACTAGTATCTATCTAGCACCAAAATGGTGTAGGAAGCTACTTGCTGTAGATTTATACGTAAATTCGTCACCAGAAAATATCTAGTACGAAAATGGTGTAGGAAACTACTGCCGTAGATTGCTACGTAAATCCGTTACCAGAAAATATCTAGTACGAAAATGGTGTAGGAAGCTACTGATGTAGATATCTACGCAAATTCGTTACCAGAAATTATCTAGTATGAAAGTGGTGTAGAAAGCTACTGCCGTACATATCTACGCAAATTCGTTACTAAAAATTATCTAGTACCAAAATGGTGTAGGAAGCAACTGCTGTAGATTTATACGTAAATTCGCAGTGGCGCAGCGTCCGGCGACACCCACACGCCGGTCAACGCCCACACGCCCGTCGACGACGACACGACGTCCTATCCCTCTCCCCGCAGCAGCAAGCGCAGCATCCGGTGATGCAAACACGCCCGTCAACGACATGTCCTATCCCTCTCAACGCAGCGGCGGTGCAGCGTCCGGCGATTGTCAGACAACAATGGCACCCAGTGCAATGGGATTCAAAACAACAACAAAGCAATTGCCAGCAAAAGCAATGAAGCAAAAAGCAAAGAGGAAACATGGGAAGACATGTAGAAAGAGAATGACTTCAAATTTTCTCAAAAACGCAGCACCGTTACCATCGTCAACAATCCACCAAACTTACGATCAATTGTCTCCGATACAACCTCACAAGACAGCAGAAGGGGACAGGAATTGGCGTCGAGATCCAAATGCAATTTTCAAACATGTCGAGGAAATAGCATTGAAAACAGTTAACAAAAATGGGTTTAAAGGAAAATTCATGGATACAAATTGGGGCCGGACAACAGTTGGAGAGAAGAAATATTCTTTGGCACAGGCTGTGTCTATTGACAGTTTCAAGACATTGGATAGTGCCGACGAGAAGTTTGTTCTAGCGTTTGCAGAATCAGAACCATCATTGAGAATCTTTGCAAAAGCTTCCACACAATTTGCAAAACAATGCTTGGGTACTCCCAAAAATATAGAAATCACAAGAACATTCACTGGGCAGATTGTTGAATCTAAACCCAAAATAGGCCAAGGAACCAAATGTGACAGTGTAAACAGTGGATATGCTATTATTGGGATGAGACCAAATCAATTGAAATCAGGAAATGGTGTGTACGTTTTCAAAAACAATGTGGACTCGACAACAAAAGACAACCTTGAACAGAAAGCCCTACACATTGTGAAGGAAATGCAGCTTTGTTTAACTCCAATGTCCAAATTTGTCAACCTTGAAACAACTGTGATGAATGCGGCTGTTAGTCGTACTACACTGAATGCAATCGGCCATCACGCAACAGCCTTTTCTATTGGAAAGGATTATCACTCAAAATGCCATATCGATGCCGATATGTTCTATACAAGGCTGACGGTAATTGCTCCAAAACATGTAAGTGATGGCGAGGTGATTTATTACTTTGTCTTCCCCACGTATGGAGTGAAAGTTCCATTGAGGTCAGGCGATACTCTATTATTCAATCCATTAGTATTACATAGCTGTTCAAATCCGAAATACGAAGGCTGTTATATTATGAGCGCCTATGTATCGAGAAAAACTGTGCTAACAGCTAATCCTCTATAATAATATTAAACAATAATTGAAAGTTAGCCGTTACATTCACCATCGCTACTCAATTGCAACTGCTGTCAGAACTATCGCTCTCTGAACTGGATAGATAATCACTGGATTCAATATCATTCAATGCTATCTCAAATGGTTCCAACTGGATGTTGTCCTGTAGTGTGCATGCATTGTACAAACATTCGTAAGACGGTGGTGTAGCAGCATTTTTGCTTTCAAAGAAATCAAGCCACAAGATATGATTTGATATCACGAGCCAATCACAATTGGTTAGGCAGCCGTCTTTTCCTTCCTCTGGGACAATTGCCAGCTCAGAATGGATAGTGTCAACATGAAATAGGTACAGAGAATTCATGAGGCAGCCACGTTGGATAAATTCAGAAGCTGTTTTCTTTGGCTCATCTTGAAACCGACGAGCCACAGCATACATTCCGTTTGTATCAATCAGATACCCACCAATACTACTGTATGGCTGCTTCAAATTCTGTACAGTTAACAAGCATAGCAGATGGCACGGAATGAGCTTTGGATTGTTATTCAAATCAGAGTCCAATTTCATCAAACACCAATCCATCCATACGGAGTTGAGCAGAGAACTGTCTGATCTAAATGAAGGATGCAAGCGAAATAGAAAATTAGACCCACAAGCAACATCATAACGATTGTGTTTTGTAACTCCACAAATATGCAAAGGATTCTCCAATAAAGGTAGCACAGAAACACAAACAAAGTCAAGTATGTCAGAAGGAAAAAATGGTTTGGTTTTGTTGGTAGAACGAAGCCACTTCATTGTTGATTCCCCATTGTCGGTTCTCATTATTTGAAAATGAGAACCGCCACCATCAGAACGCTCAATTGGAGGAGGGTCAGGCGGATTCAAGTTGTAGTGATATGTTGCCTGGCTTAGCATCATTTTCTCTGACTTTTGCTTGGTGGTTTGATCGATGAGTGATGCAGCATTACCTTGCGTGTTCTTCGAAGGAGCTTTAATCTCAGTTTTATGGTGAGACTCATTGGGAGCACTATCCCAGCCTGCGGGGCTTCCCCATGAAGAGATATAATCTGGTAGGTGAAAGTACAGGTGATTCTTGATTGGTTTTGTTCCCATCCCTTTCCTGTGACATGTTGAGTTTATACAATTGATAAAGTGAACAATTGTTTTTGGGAGATTCTTTAAGGAAGCATATATCATCCGACCGTGTTTAAGAAATTCTTCCATCGATAGAACAAGCTGAATTACCTCTATCTGTTTCTTTACGAAACAATGTTCACCAATAATGTCAGATCCATGTTTGGAAACCATAGCGATGAGAATAGAAATAAGCGTTCCAGAAAAATCATGCCCTTCTTTCTTTGTGGTTGATAGAAGCTGAGTCCCAAATGTTGTGCGAGGAGAATCACGAAGCGCTCCACGAGGTTGGTGAGTTGGTGCCAAGCTACAGCAGGCAGGCATACAGTCGTCCGACAACGAAGAGACGTATAGCAAGACCCCCTTCCCCAAGAACACACCTGTTGACACGCCAACGAAAGACACGATTGTCCGTGACGTGGAGTAACAAGCAAAAGGCAAGCCCGCTGACACAACGAAAGACTAAGGGAGTCCATTGTGGAGTAACAAGTGAAAGGCAAAACGGTGTGGAGGGAGAACAAGATCGTGTATCTATCGAATGACGATGACAGAATACCAGCAAGAAGAAGAAGAAACAGAAAAAGGAGATATTCGCACTACAACGGCGAAATACTCTGAAGACGACCTACAAGCAGACGAAGCAAGTGTACTATCGGAAGACCAAGTCACATCGTGTATCGATCGAGTGATCTTACCATCACCAAGGCCGAGATATTCGCAAACAACGGCGAAACACTCGGGAAGAGAAAGAGATATTCGCAATTCAATGGCGATCTCTATCAGACTGGCGTGATAACAAACCACCGTACCGTTGTGCTAAATGGCCAATACTGTTAGCAACAGCCACGCTGTGCTTCAAATTGGGGGCATAAACACATGGAACACTTCCACGGAGCAACAATTCAATTGACTTGACGGCCCGTTTGGCAGTGCCAAGCTGGTGCATGTGCAAACATTCACCGGGAGTTGCAAAATGAATGTTGTTCTGATTCGTACCAAAGCATAGATCATGAAATACATTCCTGATATTGTGATGAGAGTTATTTTTGAAGTTCTTATTGATATCGTTTACGTCCGAGAACTGTTTCTCGACCCCCCGCGGGCTATCGCGCGCTATTTTTACAATTCTCGACCCTATTTTTTAAATTTCCTACCTTTTTAGGTCGCGTGTCTACTAAAATACCTCGCGCGTCGCACACCTTTACTTTTGAGACAATATCTCGTCACTCCTCAAATAAAATAACTATTTTAGAGTTAAGGATATCATATTCGTTTCGTGACAAGCACTATTTTGTGTACAACTTGTGCACGAATGACTTATTTCATTTTCTCAACATGTTTCCACCATACCGGTATAATGGGCTCCGACCCAAATTTTCCAACTCCAACTCCAAGTCCGAATCCACCCCAGGCGGGCTATTGCACTCAAGGGATTGGTTCCTGTTTAATCGCAGGAAGATCCGCTGTATTTTCAGAAGGTACACTGTCGGAATCGCCATCAAAATCTGGTTCGCTCTTCAATAACCCGGTTGGTGGATTGATGCTGCTGGTTACATTCGGAACGACTTGATGATTGCTAGTAGGATCGACGCTTTCATTTTTAACATTTGGATGATTGCTTTTTCCTGCACGAATCTTACGAATCATTTTTTGGAGTACAGCAATCTCTTTCTTGCGATTAACAATCATTTTCTGGAGTTCTTGTTCGAGATTGGCTGGGTGTTCCTGAACCACCTTTTGTATTTTGTAAATTCCCTCCATGGTTGGTTCGACTGTCGATTGGATGATTAGTATTAGTAGTATCAGTAGAGTAGATTATCTATTCGAAGATTATGTAGTAGTAACACCTAACACGTTGGTATTTGTTTTCCTCGTCGGAAAGATAATGAAATAATCAATTATAATGATGAAGTACTAGTGCAAATAATGTATTGCTAGTATCTACTAGTAATAACTCATGCAAAATAGCGTACTAGTTGGTTTTACCGGTACACGAAAGTCGGAATCAACTCGATCGTAATCAACAAAACAATTGTCCACGATTTCCATTTCGATAATCAACAACGCAATCGTCCACGATTTCCTACTAGTATCTACTAGTAATAACTCATGCCAAATAGCGTACTAGTTGGTTTTACGGGTACATGAAAGTCGGAATCAACTCGATCGCAATCAACAAAACAATTGTCCACGATTTCCATTTCGATAATCAACAACGCAATTGTCCACGATTTCCATTTCGATTCACATTTCCGTGCACCTTATGGAAGAACTGACGCGCCTGCCAACAAATGTTTGGAAGAACTGATGGGATTGACCCGTCCGGCGCTGTGTATTAACCCTCTTAAGTAGTTGACTGTACGTACTGTTCACTACTAAACATATTGTACGAGGAATGTTGCAATCATCACTAAGTAGTAATGCATTTACTTTACGGACCATTTTTGCAATCGAAGTATGGTAGTAAGGAAATCTACCGTACAAGAAAACACATCACACACAAAATAATACGCTTATTTAATTTTTTCCTTTCAACGATTCATCTTTCCGACCTCCATTCTTTTTGACCCATTCTACTGATATTTTCCTTCAAGCAACTCCGCAACATCATGCCTCCTGTTATCAAAACCCCTCTTCTATTCTACTGCCGTGGTTGCTGGTATAAGAAAGGAAAAAAATCCAAGAGTTTTAAAGGATACAAATCTGGGTCAAAAGAGTGCAATACCTTGAAATATGTCTCGTACGGCCTAAGAAAACATCTCAACTACAATATTCAATGCTACAACTTATACAAAAGTGATGGTCTAATTAAACGCAAGATCTCTAACTTCTCCACCTCTGTCAAAGTGCAGCTTACCTTGCCGTCTGTTCAACATTCCCCGTCAGATTTTGGGATGACTATGACACAAAACGGTCCATCTGTTCCCCCTTCCCATCTCTCCCAGCACCACACCGTCACAAGTCAATCAGCCACGGGTCTTCATTCCGTTCTAAACCAACAGATTGTCCATGATGTCTTTTTACCGCCAATGGATCGGAACGCCATTGAATCTTACATGGCTGTTTCCGCTGTTCAAGATGAAGATGCATTCCCGCTGAATAATGATATTGACAATTCCGATGACGAGGATGACAATGTCGATGACGTAAATGAAAATAACGACAACAATTTTACCAACAACATAGATTGTGGAGACAACGAAGAAGATCCCACTAATGGTTCTGATGTTAACGTCGCTACTGCTCAGCAAGCCCCTCCACCACCATCTCTTCATGAAATCATGAATCTGAACGAAAGAGAGGATGCATTTCAAAGGCCACACAAAACTACCGCCGCCCCATCATCTTCTTGCAGAATTGGAACTCATGAATTTAATGGCCCGACATAAATTGCCATTGAACACATTCAAATCAATTTTCCAGTGGGCAAAGAAAAGTCAATTGAGACCTGGTTTTGATTTTTGCGATGCCAAAATTAGATCTCAGAAAGCAATTTTTGACAATCTCCAATCCAATCTTGGTCTCTCTGATATGAAATTTCATCCTCATATACTGAATTGGTTACCTGATAATAAGCCCACTCAGGTTTATGTCCGTTCTTTTAAGGATGCCATTTATTCTCTTCTTTCTGACCAGCAGCTAATGATAGAAGAAAACCTCTCCTTTCCCAACTATTCCACCCCTCTCTCTCCCGACAATAATCCTGAGTTGAATCCTCATTCTGTAATCTCAGAATTGCATCACGGCTCGTGGTGGAAATCTTCTTGGAAACAAATTTGCAATCCCAATTTGCAAGAAATTCTTGTTCCTATTATATTTTACATGGATGGCATCTCTTTGGATGCGCACGGACGACTTACGTTAACACCATTGAACATGACACTCGGTATTTTTAATGTGGAGACCTGTTCTCGACCTGAAGCATGGACAACTATTTACTTCCATCCCGACCCTGAATGGGAGTCAACCAGACACTCTCGTCCTGCCAATTCGAAGGAAAAAATTCAGAATCTTCACAATGGTTTGGAAGTAGCGTTTCGTTCCTTCAAAGCAGCGTGTAACGAAGACGGTGGTATCGAATGGAATTATCTTCCGTACGCAAATCAACAGTGGAAGGTAAAAATGAAATTTGCCATTGCCTATGTTATTGGCGACACAGAACTTCACGGTAAATTGTGTGGAAAATATGGCTCCTTCAATAAGGGTGTCATGCGGATGTGCCGTCACTGCAACTGTTATTCTCCGAACATAAACATTCCTTCTGTTCAACCTGCAACAAAGAAGTGGTCACCTGTTGATTTTCATTGTTTTCCCGGCACAGATCTAAATGATATCAATAAGAACTTCAAAAACAACTCTCATCACAATATCAGGAATGTATTTCATGATTTATGCTTTGGTACAAATCAGAACAACATTCATTTTGCAACTCCCGGTGAATGTTTGCACATGCACCAGCTTGGTACTGCCAAACGGGCTGTCGAGTCAATTGAATTGTTGCTCCGCGGAAGTGTTCCATGTGTTTATGCCCCCTATTTGAATCACGGCGTGGCTGTTGCTAACAGTATTGGCCATTTAGCACAACGGTACGGTGGTTTGTTATCACGGCAGTCTGATAGAGATTTTCCTCGCACCAAATTTGGGACTCAGCTTTTATCAACCACGAAGAAAGAAGGGCATGATTTCTCTGGAATGCTTATTTCTCTTCTGATCGCTATTGTTTCCAAACCTGGATCTGACATTATTGGTGACCATCGTTTTGTAAAGAAACAGATAGAGGTAATTCAGCTCATTCTATCAATGGAAGAATTTCTTAAACACGGTCGGATGAAATACGGTTCCTTAAAGAATCTCCCAAAATCAATTGTTCACTTTATCAATTGTATAAACTCAACTTGTCACAGGAAAGGGATGGGAACAAAACTAATCAAGAATCACCTGTACTTTCACCTACCAGATGTTGGGAACGATTTGCCGTTGCAGATCGATTTGCGGTTGGATCGATTGGACGTTGCGGATCAATTTGCCGTTGCAGGTCGATTTGCCGTTGGATCGATTGGACGTTGCGGATCAATTTGCCGTTGCAGGTCGATTGGTATGGTTCCCGCTTGCTCGGTTTCCGGTAGAGGTTCCTGGTGGCTTTGCCAACAATCCTATTCAAATAATATAGGATAATTGAACAAAATGGGTGAGTATCTATTGATGTACTACATAGAGTAAATAATAACAACCAAATAATATGGTAATGTACATGCCGATCGATTTGTAATTATCACCAAACGGGGAAAATTCAGCGCACCTACAGGGGAAGATTCGTTGCTTCTGAATCCGATTGGGTTGCTTCCGATTCGATGGTTGCTTCCGATTCCGATTCGATGGTTGCTTCCGATTCCGATTCGATGGTTGCTTCTGATTCGGATTCGATGGTTGCTACCGTTCCTGTGAAAATAAGAAGAAAACAGAATGGAATCAGTAACGCCGGTGGAGTGGAAGACCAATCAATTGCCGTTGCCGTTGCCGTTGCCGTTGCCGTTGCCGTTGCGGATCCTTTTCTCTCTCATTCTTACCGTTTATTTGTTCCGTCGTTCCGACAATCGACCCGATGAAATTGTAGTTGCTGCCGTAGATTACTTCTTACTCCTACGTCACGAAAAACAGTATCTTGTTCCTGGTGATATAGAGACAAGGGATGCAGGTTCATTGATTTCAAGACGTATATGTTTGGGGGCCTAAGTCAAACAATATCTATCCATCAATTTCCCTCTCGTCCAATGCTTTCTATTGTCATGCAGTACAAGGCTGTTATTTCGGACTGAAATATTTGAGAACGGATCGTTGTGCTACTAACACGTCAAATGTGACGAAGAGGGTCGGATCCCACGTTCTCGGACGAAGTGTTGATTGCAAGAACCAACACTCTACTCAAATAAGTTGGATGTAAGTTTTTTTTTGTCGCGAGGTAAAAAAAATGTTTACTCTTTGTGTGGGAGAGATTTTTTTTTTGTCGCGAGGTAGAAAAAGTGATTTTTTTTGTCGCGAGGTAGAAAATAACATTACTGTGTGTTTGTGTGAGAGAGATTTTTTTTTGCGAGGTAGAAAAAAAAAAAGGATACTGCAACTCCTGTAGAATTCTACACGTTGTACGTACATACGAAGAAAAAAATCAATCTCCTGTAGAATTCTACACGTTTTTTGTACTAGATAATTCGTACGTACGGAAAAAAAAGTACTTCGTACCTTCGAAAAAGAATCTCAAAGAATCTCGTACGGTACGTACGACATTCGAAAAAGAATCTCAAAGAATCTCACACGGTACGTACGACGTTCGAAAAAGAATCTCAAAGGATCTCGTACGTACGACGTTCGAAAAAGAATCTCAAAGGATCTCGTACAAAAAGGATGTAACCCTAACCATATTGGAAACAACTTTTCCACACAGAATGCCCAAAATGATGTGGTTTGACTCTCCAAATGGCAAACATGAGGGTATTTTTGGTGTAATTCCAGGGCACAAACAAAATTAGTGGGTAATGACTCCAAAAGTATCCGGTCCAAGCAATGAATACATTCATCATGACTCATTAAATGCATATTGGGAACAAATTTGTCACATAGAATGCCCAAAATCTTAAGGTTTGACTCTACAAAAGACAATCATGGGGGTATTTTTGGTGCAATTCTAGGGCACAATCTGAGTTATGGGGTAAGGTCTCAAAAAGTATCTGGTCCAAGCCATGAATACATTCATCATGACTCATCCAATACATATTGGGAACAACTTTGTCACATAGAATGCCCAAAATCTTAAGGTTTGACTATCCAAATTGCAATCATGGGGGTATTTTTTGTGCAATTCCAGGGCACAAACTAACTTATTGGGTAATGACTCCAAAAGTATCCGGTCCAATCAATGAATACATTCATCATGACTCATTAAATGCATATTGGGAACAACTTTGTCACATAGAATGCCCAAAATCTTAAGGTTTGACTCTACAAAAGACAATCATGGGGGTATTTTTGGTGCAATTCCAGGGCACAAACTGAGTTATGGGGTAAGGTCTCAAAAAGTATCTGGTCCAAGCCATGAATACATTCATCATGACTCATCCAATACATATTGGGAACAACTTTGTCACATAGAATACCCAAAATCTTAAGGTTTGACTATCCAAATTGCAATCATGGGGGTATTTTTGGTGCAATTCCAGGGCACAAACTGAGTTATGGGGTAAGGACTCAAAAAGTATCTGGTCCAAGCCATGAATACATTCATCATGTCTCATCCAATACATATTGGGAACAACTTTGTCACATCGAATGCCCAAAATCTTAAGGTTTGACTATCCAAATTGCAATCATGGGGGTATTTTTTGTGCAATTCCAGGGCACAAACTAACTTATTGGGTAATGACTCCAAAAGTATCCGGTCCAATCAATGAATACATTCATCATGACTCATTAAATGCATATTGGGAACAACTTTGTCACATAGAATGCCCAAAATCTTAAGGTTTGACTATACAAATGACAATCATGGGGGTATTTTTGGTGCAATTCCAGGGCACAAACTGAGTTATGGGGTAAGGTCTCAAAAAGTATCCGGTCCAATCAATGAATACATTCATCATGACTCATTAAATGCATATTGGGAACAACTTTGTCACATAGAATGCCCAAAATCTTAAGGTTTGACTCTACAAAAGACAATCATGGGGGTATTTTTGGTGCAATTCCAGGGCACAAACTGAGTTATGGGGTAAGGACTCAAAAAGTATCTGGTCCAAGCCATGAATACATTCATCATGACTCATCCAATACATATTGGGAACAACTTTGTCACATAGAATGCCCAAAATCTTAAGGTTTGACTATCCAAATTGCAATCATGGGGGTATTTTTTGTGCAATTCCAGGGCACAAACTACCTTATTGGGTAATGACTCCAAAAGTATCCGGTCCAATCAATGAATACATTCATCATGACTCATTAAATGCATATTGGGAACAACTTTGTCACATAGAATGCCCAAAATCTTAAGGTTTGACTATACAAATGACAATCATGGGGGTATTTTTGGTGCAATTCCAGGACACAAACTTACTTATTGGCTAATGACTCATAAAGTATCTGGTAAAAGCCATGAATGAATTCATCGTGACTCATCAAATGCATATTGGAAAAAAGTTTGTCACACAGAATACCCAAAATGTTGTGGTTTGACTCGACAAATGGCAATCATGGGGATATTTTGGTACAATTCTAGGGCACAAACTAACTAATTGGGTAATGACTCAAATAGTATCGGGTCCAAGCCATGAATACATTCATCATGACTCATCCAATGCATATTGGAAACAACTTTGTCACATAGAATGCCCAAAATCTTAAGGTTTGACTCTACAAATGGCAAACATGCTGGGTTTTTTTTTTGGTGCAATTCCAGGGCACAAAGTAACTTATTGGGTAAGGACTCAAAACGTATCTGGCCCAAGCCATGAATACATTCATCATGACTCATTAAATGAATATTGGGAACAACAACTTTGTCACATAGAATGCCCAAAATGTTAAGGTTTGACTCTCCAACTGACAAACATGAGGGTATTTTTGGTGCAATTCCAGGGCAAAAACTAACTTATTGGGTAATGACTCAAAAAGTATCTGGTCCAAGCAATGAATACATTCCTCATGACTCATCAAATACATATTGGGAACAACTTTGTCACACAGAATGCTGGAAATGTTGTGGTTTGACTCTCGAAATGGCAAACATGAGGGTTTTTTTGGTGCAATTCTAGGGCACAAAGTAACTGATTGGGTAATGACTCCAAAAGTATCCGGTCAAAACTATGAATACATTTATCATGACTCATGAAATGCATATTGGGAACAACTTTGCCACTCAGAATGCCCAAAATGTTGTGGTTTGACTCTCAAAATGGCAAACATGATGAGGGTATTTTGGGTGCAATTCCAGGGCACAAACAGTCTCATTTGGTAATGACTACCAAAGTTTTTGTACCAGGCCATGAATGCATATCACATGACTTACAAAATGCATGTTGGGAAGCTTTTTAAATGCATATTGGGAACAACTTTGCCACACACAGTACAGACAATGTTGTGGTTTGTAGATACAAATGGCACACAAGACAGTACGGTATGTTAGGTGCAGCAGTCTACGAGATTCTACATGTGACTAGAGGATTGAAATACATAACCTTAGTGTGATCAAAAGTTTCCCTTCTGAAAAAATTATGGCGCGGGAGGGGTGGCTGGCACAGGTACGTGATCTACTTCTACAAATATAACAGCGCGCCCAAAACCAGACAACACACAGAAGATGTTTGGGCAAACAACATAGTACAGAACCCACGGAAAAATTCTACACACAAAACATCGTACACATACTACACGAAACACCGTACACACACACACACACACACACGACACACACGACACACACAACACAAAACACCGTACACAACCCGACAAATTATTAGTACACACACATAACCACACAAAAAGAAACACATGATTCTTGATCGACACTGTATTCAGAAAATAAAATAAAAAAATATGAATGCTATCGGAAAGACACGACGAAGCAAAAAATCCGAGGGGAAGACCCTTCGAAACAACAAAATCCATCCGGCCCGGTGATCATCAAAATACAGGGAACAACAACGGTAAGAAAAAAAGAGTGAAAACAAAGCACCGCAATTACTAACAAAGTGTAGTAACAGTAATACCACAACTATGAACGCATCAAAGGGCAACAGTAAAAAAATGGTTACCGACAACACAATTGCTACTACTACAAACACGGAAGAACGAAAACACCATCAACCAGAGTAACGAACCAGCACTGAGCCATTACCAACACAACCACCACTACAGTAACGAACCAACAGAAAGAAGGAACAAAAACCAATGTGGTAGAGAAAACATCTAACGGAGCAATGCTACAATTTAGAGGATGTTGCCGAACATGTCATGAAAAATATCCAATATGACAAATTGGCAGAGGAAGTGGCAAAACACTTACGGAAACAAGGGAGGGAACCACATATAGGGGTGGGAAAGGTAGTAATGGTACCTAAACAAACGGAGGCAACCATGCAGGGAGAGGGGACTGATAATGCCGGCGACACAAGAGAACGAGCAGTAAGTACAATTACAGACGAATATGGGCTTATAATAGACAACGATATGCTTAAGGCTTTGAGTGATATGACTGATACTGGTGGAGAAGCAGCTAAGGGATTACGTCAAAAAACATTGGTACCACAACATGAAGTTCCCTATCAATGACAAGGTAACGGCGCTTGTAATAAAAAAAGCTGTTGGAGCAAGTGCGGTTATGAAGCCACAAAATATTCCACTTGCGGCATTCTGTTGCTTTTACAGGAAACGAGTAGGGACAGTACTGACTGCATTGAGGCACAACTCACAAACATTAGCGAGAAAAAACTGGATAGGTAAGTACAGACGGGAGAATTGGTTGTTGAAATTAGGAATTTTGGAATCTATTTTTGGTACGACAACACTAACATGCTGCCCGTTGATACTGATGATACTTCCGTACAGACGATTACAGAAAAGGTCGAGTCCCTATCACATTCCCTGGTACTGTTGCAGTTATTCAAGACACAGAATATGAAAACACAGGTATTTTAAACCCAAAATACAGAACATACAAAGACGCGGAAGATGAAGATTTTTATTATTTCGTTACAAGAATCATGTCGGCAATCAATCCGACAAATTCCAATTTCAAACAACGGAAGGAGAGGCACTTGCTGAGTGATATATTTACTATAGCAGATGAAGCATTTGCATTGGTACTGATCTACAATGAGCATCATGTATGGGTGAACCAGCAGCGGCGAAAGGGTGATGCCACGATTCCGCGACAAAAAAAAAATTCTGCGATTCAGACAGTGGAAGCAGAAATGGATGGATGGAGGAAGGTCGCGAGTTGTTCAGTGACTTGTGCGACAAAATTGGCGAGATGCGAAAACACCCAGAAACAGGAAGGAAATTGGAAGAAATGATGAGGGACAGATTTAGGAACGAAAGTTCGACAAATTACACCAACAATACACATGGCGATGCAAATATTACTAGTAGCAGCTCCACTAATTGTAGTGGACCAAAAAAGAAAAAGAAAAGAAACGTCTATATTGATCCGGCAATAACAGCATTGATGAATGAAAGTTTATCTATGGGTGAACTAATGTAGAAAATAACAGTACATACATAATACAAAACTACTACTAATCTTGAACTTAATTTTGAGAATATTAGAAATAATGGAGGATTCGTAATACGTCGCAATAGGAATAAATCAAGCATAATAGAATCTACATTTTAAAAAGGGAATATTGTAGTCAAGAAATAGAATTCACAACTAGGGGAGAAGAATCGAATGGTTGTTTGGTAGATTAATATTTTGGAATTAATACTGACTCAAGATTTCTTTTTTATTCGTGAATAGAAGTAAGTGTTGTTCGTACAGAATAATAAGACTGAAATAAATTATTTTTATTCGAGAGTAGAGTAATGTCGGACGGTGCATCACGCGCACAGAATTGTTTTTTGTATTATTTTAAGGCAATAACTGGGGGTGGGAATTTCAGGGTGTCCAGAAATATTGCCGTGTTAAAATCACGCACAAAATTTGTGCGCGAGAAGTAAATTCGAACCCCGCGAAACAGTTCTCGGACGTAGATCAGTGCCGGGAAAACAATGGAAATTGACAGGCGACCAATTCTTTGTTGCAGGTTGAACAGAAAGAATGTTTATGTTCAGAGAATAACAGTTGCAGTGACGGCACATCCGCTATCCGCATGACACCCTTATTGAAGGAGCCGTATTTTCCACACAATTTATCATGAAGTTCTGTGTCGCCGATAACATAGGCAATGGAAAATTTCATTTTTACCTTCCACTGTTGATTTGTGTACGGAAGATAATTCCATTTGATACCACTGTCTTTGTTACACGCGGCTTTGAAGGAACAAAGCACAACTTCCAAACCATTGTGAAGATTCTGAATTTTTCCTTCAAAGTGGCAGGATGAGAGTGTCTTGTTGACTCCCATTCGGGGTCAGGATGGAAGTAAATAGTTGTCCATGCTTCAGGTCGAGAGCAGGTCTCCACATTAAAGACACCAAGTGTCATGTTCAATGGCGTTAATGTAAGTCTTCCGTGGGCATCCAAAGATATGCCGTCCATGTAAAATATAATAGGAACGAGCATTTCTTGCGAATTGGGATTGCAAATTTCTTTCCAAGAAGATTTCCACCACGACCCGTGATGCAATTCTGTGATTACAGAATGAGGATTCAACTCAGGATTATTGTCAGGAGATAGAGGGGTGGAATAGTTGGGAAAGGAGAGGTTTTCTTCTCTCATTAGCTGCTGGTTTGACAGTAGAAAATAAATCACATCCTTAAAAGAACGGACATACACCTGATTGGGTTTATTGTCAGGTAGCCAATTAAGTATATGAGGATAAAATTTCATATCGGAGAGACCCAGATTGGATTGGAGATTGTCAAAAATTGCTTTCCGAGATCTAATTTTGGCATCGCAAAAATCAAAACCCGTTCTGATTTGACTTTTCTTTGCCCACTGGAAAATTGATTTGAATGTGTCCAGTGGCAATTTATGCCTGGCCATTAAATTCATGAGACCCAATTCTGCAAGAAGATGATGGGGCGGCGGTAGTTTTGTGTGGCTATGAAATGCCTCCTCTCTTTCATTCAGATTGATGATTTCATGCAAAGATGGTGGTGGAGGGTCTTGCTCAGCAGTATCAAAGTTAACATGAGCACCATTAGTGTGATCTTCTTTGTTGTCTCCACAATCTATGTTGTTGGTAGAATTGTGATCGCTGTTTTTGTTTTCGTTTACGTCATCGTCATCCTTGTCATCGGCATTGTCGATATCATTATTCAGCAGGAATGCATCTTCATCTTGAAGAGCAGAAACAGCCATGTAAGATTCAATGGCGTTCCTATCCATTGGCAGTAAAAAGACATCATGGACAATCTGTTGGTTTAGAACGGAATGAAGACCTGTGGCTGATTGACTTGTGACGGTATGGTGGGAGAGATGGGAAGGGGGAACAGATGGACCGTTTTGTGCCATAGTCATTTCAAAATCTGACGGAGAATGTTGAACAGACGGCAAGGTAGGCTGCACTTTGATAGAGGTGGAGAAGTTAGAGATCTTTTGTTTAATTAGACCCTGACTATGGTAAATGACACGGCACATACCTCAAGACACCAGAGATGTCTTCTTAGGCCAATAGAGACGTATTTCAAAGTACCCTGCTTGTTTGCCGTGGATTTATATCCTAAAAACTTAGAGTTTTTGCCATTCTCCGAGCAACCATGGCAGTAGAATAGAAGAGGGATTTTGATAACAGGAGGCATGATGTTGCGGAGTTGTTTGAAGGAAAATGTCACTAGCAGTGGTAAAAAGGACAGAGGTCAAAACGATGGATCAACAAAAGGAAAAAACTAATTCCTTTTTTTTTGTGATGATTTTTTGGGTACGGTAAATATTCCATTGCAACAATTGTTGGTGCAGTAAATTCCTTACTACTTAGTGATGATTGCAACATTCCTCGTACAATATGTTTAGTAGTGCACAGTACAGTCAACTTCTTAAGAGGGACGATTCAACACAGCGCTGGACGGGTCAATCCCATCAGTTCTTCCATACATGGAAATGGGAATCGAAATGGGAATCGTTGGCCGGCGCGTCAGTTCTTCCATACATGGAAATGGGAATCAAAATGGGAATCGTTGGCCGGTGCGTTGATTCTCATCAAGTTGATTCCAACTTTCATGTAATACCAACTTTGCAATTTTGCATGAGTTATTACTAGTAGTTACTAATAATACATTATTTTCACTAGTACTTCATTATAATTCATTATTTCATTTTCTTTCCAAGCTGCAAAACCAAAATCAACGTGTTAAGTGTTACTACTAACTAATCTTTTAATTGACAAACTACTCTACTAATCCTACTAATCCTAATCTTCCAATTGACGATTGAACCAACAATGGAGGTACTTTCCAAACAAGAACAGCTTCTTTGGGCTCTTCTAGCCAAAGTCAAACAAGAACACCGAGCCAAAACCAAACAAGAACACCGGTAACTGATTGTTTATCACCAGCAAGAGATTGTTCAACACCGACAAGAGATTCGTAAGATTCTTGCACAAACCAGCAATCATCCAGTCGTTCCGAATGTAATCATCAATCCACCTAGCAATCATCCAGTTGTTCCAAATGTAACCATCAATCCACCTTCCTGGTTATTGAAGAACGATTCGAATTTTGGTTCTGACTCCGATGAAGTAATTTCTGAAATTACTTCGGATCTTCCTGCCATTAAACAGGAACCAAAGCCTTAAGTGGAATCGCCAACCTGGGGGGGGGGGGGATTTGAGTTGGAGTTGGAACGGAGCCCGTTTAAGAATATGGTGGCAACATGTTGAGAAGATGAAAATAGTCATTCATGCATAAGTTTTACACAAAATAGTGCTCGAAAAGAATATGATATCCTTAACCCTAAAATTGTTATTTTATTTGAGGAGTGATGAGATATTGTCTCGAAAGTAAAAGTGTGCGGCGTGCGAGGTTATTTAGTAGACACGCAAGCTCAGAAGGTAGGGAATTTTAAAAATAGGGTAGGGAATTTTGAAAATACCGCGCGATAGCCCACGGGGGGTAGAGAAACAGTTCTCGGACGTTGTTGTCAAGGGGACCTTGGTGACCAAGGATTCTTTGAAATGACTATAGCTTTCCATCTTCTTGAGTGGAGTCCCGGTGAATGTAATTCATGACATCATTGTATGCATTGATATCTTTGAGTGCATTATCTTAATGCTTGCATCTGAACTTGATGAATTCTGGGTTTTGCTCTAGGCTGTCCTCAACATCAATGATGGTCAGTCGTTTCTGAGTGCCGTCTGGATGGGCCATGAGAAAGGATTTGCCTTGTAGGTCATCAGCTGTTATGGCAGGGATGGTGATGGGATTACCCGCAGCGTCAAATTTTGCATTTCCTTCTTCATCAGTAACAACTACCTCAGATGGGCTGACATGTGGAGTAGCTGGGTTGATTGGTGAAGGCTGGACTTCACTAACATCGAAGTATGCTAGCTCTGGAGGACCAAAATCATCTTCAGTGAGTGTGACACCTGCAGGGGTCTTACTGTAGATGTATAAGGTAGGAGGGCCATCAAATATCTCCCCATAGTTGTTAGGGAGTGGAGAAGGAGCATAGCTGGGACGGTTATCAACTTTGTGATAAAGAAAGCTGGGCATGGATGGCTGTGGAATAGCGTGGAATAGCGTGGTTGTTGGTAACAGCTGTTTGGGAAACATTGGCAGTAGCAGGCGAAGCAGCCTTGCATTAGGACGGTGTATCACCACTAAGACTTGGAGTAGTAGCTGCATCTTTGGCTTTGTGCCAAGCAATGAAATGATCATCAGTGAACAAGCCAGCGCGCTTGTTACGATGATCTGGATGCAAAGCTGTACAGACACCAGAGCGGTCAAGTAGTTTGTTGGTAATAGGATCCCAAATCTTGAAACAGAGACTGTTACCAACATGCTCAGCAATGCCAACAAAATGCCCAAGGCGTTTGGTGGTGTGGGATCCAAATGGTGTATCAGGGGTCTTGACGTATATAGGCTCAAACCAAAAAGAAACTGGTATAAGCACTGATATCACCTAAGGTTCCAGTTGCAACAAATATAGGTTGCCTGTCTGAGAGGGTAGGATCAGACAGATGATTGAGCAAACCAGCAATGTAGGTCATGCAGAGAAGCCATAAGTAAGCAGGAGTACCTGGTGTGCAATCCATGACATGGTTAACAGTGCGCTTGAAGGTTTGGTATCTGTGTTCAAATAGGTTTTGATGTTGGTGATAGGGCTCACTCTGCCAGAGGCCAATCCAAAGCATCTTTAGGTAGTCAAGTACACTCTTACTGGACTGATAGGAACCATGATCACAAAGCGGGCAAAGGGGTCTGCCCCATTTTCTGACAAAGTTTTGGTAGCATGATAGGAAGTCACTAGTAGTGCACATCTCTTCTACATGAATGATATGGGATTTCCTGCCAAAGAAGATTTGAGCAAGTTTAGATTCCCCATTGACACTAGGAGTACCGGAGTAGACTACATCAGACAGAACATCATCATGGAAAGGTCTGACATTCATGGCTGGTTGGGGGGATTGGAACCTTTTGAAGATATTCCCATCTGGACTGAGCGCTAGTGAGCCATACTGCGTGGAATTGTCAAAGGTAGCTTTGATTCAATCAGTTGAAACCCAGGCAAAGAAGGGCTTCAAAGAAAGATAATCCAAGTCAGTTGGTGATTGGATATGTGGCCCGGCGATGAAAAGGTTGGAGGGCGATCGGATAGAACACCTGGCAAGTATTTCTTAATGAATGAAATCAGTTGGACTGAGCCAGAAAAAGGTATCAGGGTTGTCCAAAGCCTGGAGTATAGGACTAGGTGAGACCTGGGGGTTTCTTGACTTGGAACTGTGAGAAGTGAAGGAGGTAATATCAGGTGTTGGATCCTGTGCAGTACCGCGAGGGGTACCAAACTCATTGTAATCAGGATAGGGAAGCTGATGTGGTGTAGGGGGATATTTCTGAAGGAAGATATCATCCTGAGGGGGGGAAATGTCGTCAAGGATGGAAGGATTCCAATCCTTGTCACTGGTCATTACAACATGAGGGAGCTTGGAGTATTCTTCACTTGTATATTTGCGCATGGTTAAATATGGAAGGTCATGGCGTATGCTGAGTGGAAATACATGGCCCTCAGTGGTAGTAATGAGTTGTGTGCCGCCAGCTTTGATAGAGGTGTCATTGACTGTGGAGAAGTATGCTTCCATTTGCCCAGAGGATAAGATGGATGGGAATTTTCCTGTGTAGGCACATTCATGGAAGATGACAATGACCGGGCCGCGGTTGGAAACAGAGTATGCACCACATGTTGTAATAGGAATATTCTGGATCTGATGATTGTTTATGCCCGTGACATTGACATATGTAGGGGGAATATCCTTAGAGATAAGACATGCATCATTGCCTATGATACACCCATTTGCGCCATGGTCAACCATGGCATAGCCAGGTGTAGAGACATTAGTCTTGTTGGAATGATATACCGTGGTGAGGGGCTCAATGATGGTGTGAGGCACAGCTGTGGTGTGGGGCTCAGCAGAAACATGAGAGTCGCGTTCAGGTAATGACCAATGGTGAAATTTTGCAGAAAAGGAAGAGCTGCCAACAGGGACATAGGTGTTGCCATCCTTCTTATATAGGACTTTGGGGTTGTCCGCAAGGAACCTGGCAGGATGAGCTGGGGATACAGAATACTTGAGAGGTCTATTGTCGACATTGGATGCCGCCTGGTAGACGCCTAGAGATGCATGGAATATCTCTCTGAGAGAAGCTTCATCTTCTGGAGGAAGATCCTAAACATGCTCATATGCTCGCCTGGTAATGGGCCTGGTGGAGTTAGGATCTGGAGCCGTGTTGGTGAGGAGGTCAGGCCAGAGGCACGCGACTAGCTTCTTCTTGTCATCAGTAGGAATATTGAGCCAACCCTTCATACCAGGTCTGGAGAGGGTCTGCCAGACTGTGGATGGTAGTCTTGTGCTTGGATCTAGCGTTCTTCCTGCCTTAAAGACTGCATAGTCTTGGAAATCACCATCAAAATTGATAGGTAGGGAATATGATTCTGTGTCATCTGTCATCATGGAGTATGTTTGTGTCAACAATTAGAAGTCATGAGCATGAGCCTTTACAGAGGACCGACTACTTGGTTGGGACAGGAATGCCTGGGCATCTAACCTAGTGGCCTCAAGTAGCAAGGTGATTTTTAGTTCACTGGTAGCAGTAGCTTCATGTTGTCGGAATTGGGTGAGGTCTTGAGCCTCTAGTGGATCGCGGACTTTACAGAACTGTTCAGTAAGTTGGAAACTGCTGCTGCACACCTTACATAGGTGTGTCTTAACATTGTCATATTCTAGAGGACGGTGTAGGGGCCAAAGTTTATTGAGGTGTTCCAGTTGTGCAAACCACTTTGTAAGAAACTTGACCTTGGTTCCTTCCAGGCCTTTATGTCCATATCAAGGAGGTGTTGCATGGGAATGGAAGTATTATATACCTTAGATTTAGATATGTTGTGCAGTTTGACAAAATCAAAAAATGCCTGTCGTCCATCCCTTGTGTTTGTGTGGCTTAGCACACATGAAGAGGAGAGATCACTTTGAAATACATGTAGAATTTGAGTCCAGAAGAAGGCACTCTGCTTGGCATAAAGAGCCTTGTTGGGGTATCCACTGAGAGGGACATATGGCCAGTTCGGGTCAAGGAATGTAGTAGTGTCGATGTCATTAGTTTCCAGTTTAGCCTAGAATATTATGAACCAATGTTCAAATCTTGCGTCATTTTGCAACAATGGGAATGATGTCTCGTCTCAAGATTTTCTGATCCATGATTCATATCTGAGTTGTTTGAATGACTTCAATGGCCGTTCAGACTCATCGGTACCAATATTGGTGTTGTTGGCATTCGCTAGTAGCATGTCAGCAGCAGATTCTCTGTTAGCCATAATGATATTCCGGCAATATGTTTGGAATGCCTCCTTGGTGTACTGCCTGTGATCCTCCCAGTCTATGCCTTGACTAGTTATATGCTGGCCAAAATCGGCGAATTGTTGTAGGTTTAGTTGAACATGCTTGTATAGTGGCATTTGTATTCCTCTGTCTTGGTATGTAAGGTCACCAATGTTTTCAATGAGTAGGAAGTTTGACCAGGTTATGTATTGGCTGGCCGCGAGAGCCTCACATAGCATGCTATTGGATTCCTTTGGAACGTCAAAGATATCGCGTAGGATAGTAGTGCTTAGTGTTCTGTCGAATGATGGGAACAGATCACTGAGGGAGCCGTCATCATCGTTGGATTCATCTTGGGTTGGGGACATGGTAGTGCGGATTGATGGCAAAAGAGATCAGTTTGCAGCACTTCCTGGGAGGAGTGTCTGGAATCCGGGCAGTCTGCTCCGAGTTCTCCCAGCAATGGGGACGCTGGATATACAACCTTTGTCGTCGAGATCGAAGGGCTATCGTTTGATGTCTTTCTTGTGTAGTTGGATCAGAGAAATATCGATCGTCGCCTGTCGTCGTCGTTCGATAATCTTCTGTCGAGTCGTTCGCGAAATATAATCCAGGGAACTTGTGGTCCTTGGATGGAGATAGGTTGCTTTCGGCGTATCCGAATAGCAATAGGGCTTCTATTAAAGACGAACGGCTTGGTGACCGTGTGTCTTTGTCTAGTGTGTAATCAGATCAGAGAAATATCGATCGTCGGCCGTTCGTTGAGTCAATCGATTATCTTCTTTCGGATTGTTACTGTCGTCTTCTTTTGCAAGCTTCAACAAGCTTGCGACTGTTAATCTGTTAATTTCCTTCTGAAATTGGCTGTTGAGCTTAATTACTAGTCTGAAGGCAGGTAAGAATGACAGTAGGAGTGATGGCCGCAAACCGGTTGAGGTGCCGGTTTGTTGTTCTAATATTTCTTTGATTCCACTACGATCGTGTATTCTGGTTTACAACACACGATCAGGGCTATTCTGGCTACCGGTGGGCTCAGTCAGTTAGGCCTTAGGCTTGTAGTTCTACAGGAGGTTGCAGGACAACCGTGTAAGGTTTAAGGTTGAATAATCAAATAATCTAAAAGTATAAGCGCCTCAGCTTGCTGGAGAGCAAGCTATCACTTTAAAGATTGCGTTGCTGCTAATACAACGTGATATGATCGTGTTGCCGCTAATACAACACGATATATTGTACTGCCGCTAATACAGCACGTTATAGATATGAATATTTTATACAATGAAATATCGTGATGCCGCTAATACAGCACGATATCTGTGAGCAAGCTGAGAATAGCTGCTTCAAAGATGTATGTGCGAACCTCTAGTGCGTATGATGTTCTCCCTTGATTGTTAAGTATCGACACTTAACAAAAGATTCATGTGCGAACCTCCAGTGCGTGTGTTCTTCTTCTTCGTAAGAATGACGTCCGCACCTCCCGTTTGTACTAACGTTAGACCGGACATGAAAGGAATTTAATAATGACACCAGATTCTTAAGCAAATACAGGTACAAACCACACTAGTTTTCATTGTTCATCCGACAAACAAATCGGATTATGCAAAAGGGACACCACCCAGTTGTTAAGGAGCCAACGAACCCTAACAGTAGTCTGTCAGCCAGCCTGTCCTTTTGGTGGGATTATCCAGTGCCTGTTTAGAAAATATTGTTTGGTGCATCCTGAACCGTCTCCGGTTGCACGCAAAGTTATCCGTGCCAAGTACCGATCGTAGAAGCCAATGTAGAAGCCAACGTAGAAGCCAACGTAGAAGCCGACGTAGAAGCCGACGTAGAAGCCAAATCAACACGCCAAAACCCACCAACTTGCCCTTGTACTTGCCCTACTTGTCACAGCTCAATGTAGACGTCCGAGAACTGTTTCGCGGGGTTCAAATTTACTTCTCGCGCACAAATTTTGTGCGTGATTTTAACACGGCAATATTTCTGGACACCCTGAAATTCCCACCCCCAGTTATTGCCTTAAAATAATACAAAAAACAATTCTGTGCACGTGATGCACATTACTCTACTCTCGAATAAAAATAATTTATTTCAGTCTCTAGCAGAACCGAATTATTATTCTGTACGAACAACACTTACTTCTATTCACGAATAAAAAAGAAATCTTGAGTCAGTATTAATTCCAAAATATTAATCTACCAAACAACAATTCAATTCTGCTCTCCTAATTGTGAATTCTATTTCTCGACTACAATATTCCCTTTTTAAAATGTAGATTCTATTATGCTTGATTTATTCCTATTGCAACGTATTATGAATCCTCCATAATTTCTAAGATTCTCAAAATTAAGTTCAAGATTATTAGTAGGTTTGTATTATGTATGTACTGTTATTTTCTACATTAGTTCACCAATAGATAAACTTTCATTCATCGATGCTGTTATTGCCGGATCAATATAGATGTTTCTTTTCTTTTTCTTTTTTGGTCCACTACAGTTAGTGGAGCTGCTACTAGTAATATTTGTATCGCCATGCTTATTGTTGGTGTAATCTGTTGAACTTTTGTTCCTAAATCTGTCCCTCATCATTTCTTCCAATTTCCTTCCTGTTTCTGGGTGTTTTCGCATCTCGCCAATTTTGTCGCACAAGTCACTGAACAACTCTCGTCCTTCCTCCATCCATCCATTTCTGCTTCCACTGTCTGAATCGCAGAATTTTTTTTTGTCGCGGAATCGTGGCATCACTCTTTCGCCGCTGCTGGTTCACCCATACATGATGCTCATTGTAGATCAGTACCAATGCAAATGCTTCATCTGCTATAGTAAATATATCACTCAGCAAGTGCCTCTCCTTCCGTTGTTTGAAATTGGATTTTGTCGGATTGATTGCCGACATGATTCTTGTAACAAAATAATAAAAATCTTCATCTTCCGCGTCTTTGTATGTTCTGTATTTAGGGTTTAAAATACCTGTGTTCTCATATTCTGTGTCTTGAATAACTGCAACAGTACCAGGGAATGTGATAGGGACTCGACCTTTTCTGTAATCGTCTGTACGGAAGTATCATCAGTATCAACGGGCAGCATGTTAGTGTTGTCGTACCAAAAATAGATTCCAAAATTCCTAATTTCAACAACCAATTCTCCCGTCTGTATTTACCTATCCAGTTTTTTCTCGCTAATGTTTGTGAGTTGTGCCTCAATGCAGTCAGTACTGTCCCTACTCGTTTCCTGTAAAAGGAACAGAATGGCGCAAGTGGAATATTTGCTGGCTTCATAACCGCACTTGCTCCAACAGCTTTTTTTATTACATGCGCCGTTACCTTGTCATTGATAGGGAACTTCATGTTGGGGGAACAATGTTTTTTGACGTAATCCCTTAGCTGCTTGTCCACTGTTTCAGTCATATCACTCAAAGCCTTAAGCATATCGTTGTCTGTTATAAGCCCATATTCGTCTGTAATTGTACTTACTGCTTGTTCTCTTGTGTCGCCGGCATTATCAGTCCCCTCTCCCTGCATGGTTGCCTCCGTTTGTTTAGGTACCATTACTACCTTTCCCACCCCTATATGTGGTTCCCTCTCTTGTTGTCGTAAGTGTTTTGCCACTTCCTCTGCCAATTTGTCATATTGGATTTTTTCATGACAAGTTCCGCAACATCCTCTAAACTGTAGCATTCTCCGTTAGATGTTTTCTCTACCACATTGGTTTTTGTTCCTTCTTTCTGTTGGTTCGTTACTGTAGTGGTGGTTGTGTTGGTAATGCTCAGTGCTGGTTCGTTACTCTGGTTGATGGTGTTTTGTTCTTCCGTGTTTGTAGTAGTAGAAATTGTGTTGTCGGTACCATTTTTTTTACTGTTGCCCTTTGATGCGTTCATAGTTGTGGTATTACTGTTACTCACTTTGTTAGTAATTGCGGTGTTTGTTTTCACTCTTTTTTTCTTACCGTTGTTGTCCCCTGTATTTTGATGATCACCGGGCCGGATGGATTTGTTGTTTCGAAGGGTCTTCCCCTCGGATTTTTTGCTTCGTCGTGTCTTTCCGATAGCATTCATATTTTTTATTTTATTTTCTGAATACGGTGCCGATCAAGAATCATGTGTTTCTTTTTGTGTGGTTATGTGTGTGTACTAATAATTTTGTCGGGTTGTGTACGGTGTTTTGTGTTGTGTGTGTTGTGTGTGTCGTGTGTGTGTGTGTGTGTGTACGGTGTTTCGTGTAGTATGTGTACGATGTTTTGTGTGTAGAGTTTTTCTGTGGGTTCTGTACTATGTTGTTTGCCCTAACTTCTTCTGTGTGTTGTCTGGTTTTGGGCGCGCTGTTATATTTGTAGAAGTAGATCACGTACCTGTGCCAGCCACCCCTCCCGCGCCATAATTTTTTCAGAAGGGAAACTTTTGATCACACTAAGGTTATGTATTTCAATTCTCTAGTCACATGTAGAATCTCGTAGACTGCACCTAACATACCGTACTGTCTTGTGTGCCATTTGTATCTACAAACCACAACATTGTCTGTACTGTGTGTGGCAAAGTTGTTCCCAATATGCATTTAAAAGTTGTTCCCAACATGCATTTCGTAAGTCATGTGATATGCATTCATGGCCTGGTACAAAAACTTTGGTAGTCATTACCAAATGAGACTGATTGTGCCCTGGAATTGCACCAAAAATACCCTCATGTTTGCCGTATGGATAGTCAAACCACAACATTTCAGGCATTCTGAGTGACAAAGTTGTTCCCAATATGCATTTGATGAGTCATGATAAATGTATTCATAGTTTGGACCGGATACTTTTGGAGTCATTACCCAATAAGTCAGTTTGTGCCCTAGAATTGCACCAAAAATACCCTCATCATGTTTGCCATTTCGAGAGTCAAACCACAACATTTCCAGCATTCTGTGTGACAAAGTTGTTCCCAATATGCATTTGATGAGTCACGAGGAATGTATTCATTGCTTGGACCGGATACTTTTTGAGTCATTACCCAATAAGGTAGTTTGTGCCCTGGAATTGCACCCAAAATACCCTCATGTTTGCCAGTTGGAGAGTCAAACCACAACATTTTGGGCATTCTGTGTGACAAAGTTTTTCCCAATATGCATTTGATGAGTCATGATGAATGTATTCATGGCTTGGACCAGATACTTTTTGAGTCATTACCCAATAAGTTACTTTGTGCCCTGGAATTGCACCAAAAATACCCCCATGTTTGCCATTTGTAGAGTCAAACCTTAAGATTTTGGGCATTCTATGTGACAAAGTTGTTTCCAATATGCATTGGATGAGTCATGATGAATGTATTCATGGTTTGGACCCGATACTATTTGAGTCATTACCCAATAAGTTAGTTTGTGCCCTAGAATTGCACCAAAAATACCCCCATGATTGCCATTTGGAGAGTCAAACCACAAAATTTTGGGCATTCTGTGTGACAAAGTTTTTCCCAATATGCATTTGATGAGTCATGATGAATGTATTCATGGCTTGGACCAGATACTTTTTGAGTCCTTACCCAATAAGTAAGTTTGTGTCCTGGAATTGCATCAAAAATACCCCCATGTTTGCCATTTGTAGAGTCAAACCACAACATTTTGGGCATTCTGTGTGACAAAGTTGTTCCCAATATGAATTTGATGAGTCATGATGAATGTATTCATGGCTTGGACCAGATACTTTTTGTGTCATTACCCAATAAGTTAGTTTGTGCCCCGGAATTGCACAAAAAATACCCCCATGTTTGCCATTTGGAGAGTCAACCATCGAATCGGAAGCAACCATCGCAACGAATCGTCGGCATCAAATCGTATGAATCGTCGGCATCAAATCGTCGGCATCAAATTGCTCCTCCTCCACCAGCGCTCGACATTGAAGGTGCGGCATCGATCGAATCAACGTCAGCATCGAATCGATTGGCATGTAGATTATATTATTCTGTTGTTATTATTTACCCTCCTATGTACTACATCAATAGATACTCACCCATTTTGTTCATTTATCATGTATTATTTGAATAGGATCGTCGGCAAACCCACCAGGAATCGTTGACATAGAAACGCTCCTCCTCCATCAGCGCTCGGCAACGAATCATCGAAACGCTCCTCCTCCTCCTCCTCCTCCACCGGGAATCATTTCAAGTGACAACGAATCAGCGAAACGCTCCTCCGACAACGAATCAGCGAAACGCTCCTCCTCCTACTCCACCGGGAATCGCTCCAAGCGACAACGAATCAGCGAAACGCTCCTCCGACAACGAATAAGGGAAACGCTCCTACTCCTCCACCGGGAATCGCTCCAAGCGGAAACGAATCAGCGAAACGCTCCTCCGACAACGAATAAGGGAAACGCTCCTACTCCTCCACCGGGAATCGCTCCAAGCGAAAACGAATCAGCGAAACGCTCCTCCAATAACGAATCATCGAAACGCTCCTCCTCCTCCTCCTCCACCGGGAATCGCTCCAAGCGAAAACGAATCAGCGAAACGCTCCTCCGACAACGAATCAGCGAAACGCTCCTCCGACAACGAATCAGGGAAACGCTCCTACTCCTCCACCGGGAATCGCTCCAAGCGAAAACGAATCAGCGAAACGCTCCTCCAATAACGAATCAGCGAAACGCTCCTCCTCCTACTCCACCGGGAATCGCTCCTCCTCCTCCACCGGTAATCGCTCCTCCTACTCCACCGGGAATCGCTCCTCTTCCTCCACCGGGGATACACCAACCTCGCTCCTCCTCCACCAATTCCGCGGCAACGAATCGTTGGCATCGAATTGCTCCTCCTCCTCCACCGGGAATCGCTCCTCGTCCTCCACCAGGAATCGCTCCTCCTCCTCCACCGGTAATCGCTCCTCCTCCTTCACCGGTAATCGCTCCTCCTACTCCACCGGGAATCGCTCCTCCTCCTCCACCTGGGATACACCAACCTCGCTCCTCCTCCACCGGGAATCGCTCCTCGTCCTCCACCGGGAATCGCTCCTCGTCCTCCACCGGGAATCGCTCCTCCTACTCCACCGGGAATCACTCCTCCTACTCCACCGGGGATACACCAACCTCGCTCCTCCTCCACCAATTCCGCGGCAACGAATCGTTGGCATCGAATTGCTCCTCCTCCTCCACCGGGAATCGCTCCTCGTCCTCCACCGGGAATCGCTCCTCCTCCTCCACCGGGAATCGCTCCTCCTCCTCCACCGGGAATCGCTCCTCGTCCTCCACCGGTAATCGCTCCTCCTCCTCCACCGGGAATCGCTCCTCCTCCTCCACCGGGAATCGCTCCTCCTCCTCCACCGGGAATCGCTCCTCCTCCACCGGCGCGCGGCAACGAATTGTTGGTATCAAATCGCTCCTCCTCCTCCACCGGGAATCGCTCCTCCTCCTCCACCAGCGATCCACCAACCTCGCTCCTCCTCCACCGATCTGCAACACCAATCGATCCAACACCAATCGATCCAACACGAATCGATCTGAAAAACGAATCGATCCAACACAAATCGATCCAACACCAATCGATCTAACACGAATCGATCCAACACGAATCGATCCAATCGATCCAACGCCAATCGATCTGCAAAACGAATCGATCCAACACCAATCGATCCAATCGATCCAACACCAATCGATCTGCAACACCAATCGATCCAACACCAATCGATCCGCAACACGAACCAATCGATCCAGAAGCAAGCGGGAACCATCAAACCAAGCGGGCTTGCTCCTCCACCGGCACTCAACCTGAATCGATCCTCCACTGGCGCTCCACACGAATCACTCCTCCTCCACCACCGGCGCAACCCCTAGTCGTAGGAGGCACCAATCAATCCAACACCAATCGATCCGCAACGGCAAATCGATCTGGAACGGCACGCTTGTCCTCGTCCTCCTCCACCGGCGCCTTCTCCTACACCGGCGATCCACCCACTTGGCTCCTCCTCCTCCTCCACCGACAATCCACCATCGAATCGCTCCTCCTTCTCCTCCAGCAGCGATCCACCATCGAATCGCTCCTCCTCCTCCTCCACCGGCGATCAACCAACTTGGCTCCTCCTCCTCCTCCTCCAGCAAATCAATTCGTCGCCGTCCGCCTACAACGGCAATCTTTGTAGGCAAGAATGAAACCAACCACAACGAATGGAAAGCAATTGTCAGCACGAGGAAGGAGGCAAAAAGCAAATAGGAAACATGAGAGAAGACATAAACAGAGAATGTCTTCTAATTTTCTGACCATTGCAGCTCCAGTGTTGAAGAGCCATGAGACTTATAAACAATTGTCGCAGATAAAACCGGAGAGGAAAAGGGTAAATAAGCCCATTGACAAACCTGTCAAGACAATATCGCTGAAAAACACATACCAATCAACTGTGGTGGCAGGTAAATACATGGAAACCAATTGGTGGGGTGGCAAAATAGGGGGAAAGAAGAAGTATGAACCGGAACTGGCATTGTCTATCGACAATTTCGAGACGTTGGATAGTACGAAAGACGAGCATATTCTTGCATTTGACGATTATAAACCATCGTTGCGCATTTTTGCCAAAGTTTCAAGAGGTTTAGCAGAACGACACCTGGCTTCCAAGAATAATATCAACTTGTTGAGAGAATTCGCTCCTGCTATTGTTGGAGCAAAACCAACCGTTGGAAGAGGAGTGAAGCGGGGAAGTATCAATGATGATTATGCTATCATTGGAATTTGACCAGAAAGATTGGATTCAAATAATGGTGAGTATGTTTTCAAAAGTCATGTCGATCAAAGCATGAAACTAGAGCTAGAAGAGAAAACAGTTGAAATTGTGAAGCATATGCATCATAGTTTAATTGACGTGGAACCATTTGTTGCAAAGGAAATGGATGTGTTGTCTCAGATTCTGTCTCGTACAAAGCTAAATGCAATTGGGCAGCAGGCATTAGCATTTTCGATCGGTCGCAACTACCATTCTAGATGCCATGTAGACGATGACATGTACTACACTCGTTTGACAGTCATTGCTCCAGCAGAAGTGTCTGCTGATGAGGTGATTTATTATTTTGTCTTCCCAACGTACCATATCAAAGTGCCGTTGCGTTCTGGAGATACTCTATTGTTCAATCCATTAGTATTACATAGCTGTTCGAATCCAAAATTCGAAGGGTGTTATATTATGAGCGCCTATGTATCTCGCAAAACTGTGCTTAGAGCTAAGCCTCTATAGTAATATTAAACGATAATTTAAAGTTACCTGTTACATTCCCAATCGCTACTCAATCGGAACTGCTGTCAGAACTACTATCGCTGTCTGAACTGGATACATGATCACTGGATTCGTTATCATTCAATGCTATCTCAAATGGTTCCAACTGGATGTCGTCCTGTAGTGTGCATGCATTGTACAAACATTCGTAAGACGGTGGTGTAGCAGCATTTTTGCTTTCAAAAAAATTTAGCCATGAGATCCGATTCGATATCACTAGCCAATCGCAATTGGTAATAAAGCCATCAAGTCCTTGCTCTGGAACAGCTGCCAGCTCGGAATGGATAGTGTCGACATGAAATAGGTACAGTGAATTCATGAGACACCCACGTTGGACAAATTCAGAAGCTGTTTTCTTAGGCACATCTTGAAACCGACGAGCCACAGCATACATTCCGTTTGTATCAATTGGATAGCCACCAATACTACTGTATGGCTGCTTCAAACTCTGTACAGTTAAAAAGCATACCAGATGGCACGGTATGAGCTTGGGATTGTTATTTAAATCAAAGTCCAATTTCATCAAACACCAATCCATCCAGACGGAGTTCAGCAGAGAACTATCCGATCTATATGAAGGATGCGAGCGAAATATAAAATTAGACCCACAAGCAACATCGAAACGATTGTGCTCTGTAACTCCACAAATGTGTGAAGGATTCTCCAATAAAGGTAGAACAGAATCACAAACAAAGTCAAGTATGTCAGAAGGAAAAAATGGTTTGCTTTTGTTCGTAGAACGAAGCCACTTCATTGTTGATTCCCCATTGTCGGTTCTCATTATTTGAAAATGAGAACTGCCACCATCAGGGCGTTCAATTGGAGGAGGATCAGGTGGATTCAAGTTGTAGTGATATGTTGCCTGGCTTAGCATCATTTTCTCGGACTTTCGATTGGCTGTTTGATTGATTAGTGATGCAGCATTACCTTGCGTGTTCTTGGAAGGAGCTTTAATCTCAGTTTTGTGGTGAGATTCATTCGGAGCACTATCCCACCCTGCAGGGCTTCCCCATAAAGAGATATAATCTGGTAGGTGAAAGTACAGGTGATTCTTGATTAGTTTTGTTCCCATCCCTTTCCTGTGACATGTTGAGTTTATACAATTGATAAAGTGAACAATTGTTTTTGGGAGATTCTTTAAGGAACCATATTTCATCCGACCGTGTTTAAGAAATTCTTCCATTGATAGAATGAGCTGAATTACCTCTATCTGTTTCTTTACAAAACGATGGTCACCAATAATGTCAGATCCAGGTTTGGAAACAATAGCGATCAGAAGAGAAATAAGCATTCCAGAGAAATCATGCCCTTCTTTCTTTGTGGTTGATAAAAGCTGAGTCCCAAATTTGGTGCAAGGAAAATCTCTATCAGACTGGCGTGATAACAATCCACCGTAACGTTGTGCTAAATGGCCAATACTGTTAGCAACAGCCGCGCCGTGATTCAAATTGGGGGCATAAACACATGGAACACTTCCGCGGAGCAACAATTCAATTGACTCAACGGCCCGTTTGGCAGTGCCAAGCTGGTGCATGTGCAAACATTCACCGGGAGTTGCAAAATGAATGTTGTTCTGATTTGTACCAAAGCATAAATCATGAAATACATTCCTTATGTTGTGATGAGAGTTGTTTTTGAAGTTCTTATTGATATCGTTTAGATTTGTGCCGGGAAAACAATGAAAATCAACAGGTGACCACTTCTTTGTTGCAGGTTGAACAGAAGGAATGTTTATGTTCAGAGAATAACAGTTGCAGTGACGGCACATCCGCATGACATCCTTATTGAAGGAGCCGTATTTTCCACACAATTTATCGTGAAGTTCTGTGTCACCAATAACATAGGCAATGGCAAATTTCATTTTTACCTTCCACTGTTGATTTGCGTACGGAAGATAATTCCATTCGATACCACCGTCTTTGTTACACGCGGCTTTGAAGGAACGAAACGCTACTTCCAAACCATTGTGAAGATTCTGAATTTTTTCCTTCGAATTGGCAGGACGAGAGTGTCTTGTTGACTCCCATTCAGGGTCGGGATGGAAGTAAATAGTTGTCCATGCTTCAGGTCGAGAACGGGTCTCCACATTAAAAATACCGAGTGTCATGTTCAATGGTGTTAACGTAAGTCGTCCGTGCGCATCCAAAGAGATGCCATCCATGTAAAATATAATAGGAACAAGAATTTCTTGCAAATTGGGATTGCAAATTTCTTTCCAAGAAGATTTCCACCACGAGCCGTGATGCAATTCTGAGATTACAGAATGAGGATTCAACTCAGGATTATTGTCGGGAGATAGAGGGGTGGAATAGTCGGGAAAGGAGAGGTTTTCTTCTATCATTAGCTGCTGGTCAGAAAGAAGAGAATAAATGGCATCCTTAAAAGAACGGACATACACCTGAGTGGGCTTATTATCAGGTAACCAATTCAGTATATGAGGATAAAATTTCATATCAGAGAGACCAAGATTGGATTGGAGATTGTCAAAAATTGTTTTCCGAGATCTAATTTTGGCATCGCAAAAATCAAAACCAGGTCTCATTTGACTTTTCTTTGCCCACTGGAAAATTGATTTGAATGTGTTCAGTGGCAATTTATGTCGGGCCATTAAATTCATGAGTTCCAATTCTGCAAGAAGATGATGGGGCGGCGGTAGTTTTGTGTGGCTTTGAAATGCATCCTCTCTTTCGTTCAGATTAATGATTTCATGAAAAGATGGTGGTGGAGGGGCTTGCTGAGCAGTAGCGACGTTAACATCAGAACCATTAGTGGGATCTTCTTCGTTGTCTCCACAATCTATGTTGTTGGTAAAATTGTTGTCATTATTTTCATTTACGTCATCGTCATTGTCATCCTCATCATCGGAATTGGCGATATCATTATTCAGCGGGAATGCATCTTCATCTTGAACAGCAGAAACAGCCATGTAAGATTCAATGGCGTTCCGATCCATTGGCGGTAAAAAGACATCATGGACAATCTGTTGGTTTAGAACGGAATGAAGACCCGTGGCTGATTGACTTGTGACGGTGTGGTGCTGGGAGAGATGGGAAGGGGGAACAGATGGACCGTTTTGTGTCATAGTCATCCCAAAATCTGACGGGGAATGTTGAACAGACGGCAAGGTAAGCTGCACTTTGACAGAGGTGGAGAAGTTAGAGATCTTGCGTTTAATTAGACCATCACTTTTGTATAAGTTGTAGCATTGAATATTGTAGTTGAGATGTTTTCTTAGGCCGTACGAGACATATTTCAAGGTATTGCACTCTTTTGACCCAGATTTGTATCCTTTAAAACTCTTGGATTTTTTCCCTTTCTTATCCCAGCAACCACGGCAGTAGAATAGAAGAGGGGTTTTGATAGCAGGAGGCATGATGTTGCGGAGTTGTTTGAAGGAAAATATCAGTAGAATGGGTCAAAAAGAATGGAGGTCGGAAAGATGAATCGTTGAAAGGAAAAAATTAAATAAGCGTATTATTTTGTGTGTGATGTGTTTTCTTGTACGGTAGATTTCCTTACTACCATACTTCGATTGCAAAAATGGTCCGTAAAGTAAATGCATTACTACTGCAACATTCCTCGTACAATATGTTTAGTAGCGAACAGTACGTACAGTCAACTACTTAAGAGGGTTAATACACAGCGCCGGACGGGTCAATCATATCAGTTCTTCCAAACATTTGTTGGCAGGCGCGTCAGTTCTTCCATAAGGTGCACGGAAATGTGAATCGAAATGGAAATCGTGGACAATTGCGATGTTGATTATCGAAATGGAAATCGTGGACAATTGTTTTGTTGATTGCGATCGAGTTGATTCCGACTTTCATGTACCGATAAAACCAACTAGTACGCTATTTTGCATGAGTTATTACTAGTAGATACTAGTAGGAAATCGTGGACAATTGCGTTGTTGATTATCGAAATGGAAATCGTGGACAATTGTTTTGTTGATTACGATCGAGTTGATTCCGACTTTCATGTACCGGTAAAACCAACGAGTACGCTATTTTGCATGAGTTATTACTAGTAGATACTAGTAATACATTATTTTCACTAGTACTTCATCATTATAATTGATTATTTCATTATCTTTCCGACGAGGAAAACAAATACCAACGTGTTAGGTGTTACTACTAACTAATCTTCGAATAGATAATCTACTCTACTGATACTACTAATACTAATCTTCCAATCGACAGTCGAACCAACCATGGAGGGAATTTACAAAATACAAAAGGTGGTTCAGGAACACCCAGCCAATCTCGAACAAGAACTCCAGAAAATGCTTGTTTATCACAAGAAAGAGACTGCTCGAATCCAAAAAATGATTCGTAAGATTTGTGCAGGAAAAAGCAATCATCCAAATGTTAAAATTGAAAGCGTCGATCCTACTAGCAATCATCAAGTCGTTCCGAATGTAACCAGCAGCATCAATCCACCAAGCGGGTTATTTAAGAGCGAACAAGATTTGAGTGGCGATTCCGACAGTGTAGCTTCTGAAAATACAGCGGATCTTCCTGCCGTTAAACAGGAACAAAACCCTTGAGTGCAATAGCCCGCCTGGGGTGGATTCGACTTGGAGTTGACATGGAGTTGGAGTTGGGATTTGAGTTGGAGTTGGAGGATTTGGGTCGGAGCCCATTATACCGGTATGGTGGAAACATGTTGAGAAAATGAAATAAGTCATTCGTGCACAAGTTGTACACAAAATAGTGCTTGTCACGAAACGAATATGATATCCTTAACCCTAAAATAGTTCTTTTATTTGAGGAGTGACGAGATATTGTCTCAAAAGTAAAGGTGTGCGACGCGTGAGGTTTTTTAGTAGACACGCGACCTAAAAAGATAGGAAATTTAAAAAATAGGGTCGAGAATTGTAAAAATACCGCGCGATAGCCTGCGGGGGGTAGAGAAACAGTTCTCGGACGGACACTGCCACCAACGTAGACACTGCAACCCAATGTAGACACAGCAACCCAACCTAGATGGAACACAACATAGAAACTGCAACCCAATGTAGACACTCCTACCCAATGTAGACACTGCAACCAATGTAGATCGGCTACCAAAAGTAAATGCAACCCAAAGTAAACACTGCAACCAACAAATCCCAACAGAGCCCCATTCGATCTTGCCTGCAAACAAAGAAATAAAATGCAAAAGAATCTCCAAACGGGCAACTTAGGACTGCAAAAGCCGTTCATTAGACAATCAATTTGCCACACACTGCAACTCGTCATATTGAATCATAACTTGCCAAGTTCAACCAAATCAAATCACCACTTGCCAAAGGAAACCAATTGAATCATCTTCAACTACTATTGCACAGGAACCACTTCTGTCACTGATGGTTCTCACCATCTATTGGTAGTCGTGAATGATTGCGCATGCAACTAGCAATTAGTTACATCATTACCCACAGGTCAACCGGTTCTCAACAAAGGCGTCCCTTTGAAGAGCCAGACTTATGGAAGGCGTCCCTTTGAGAGCCCGGTACATATAGTAGACCGGAATCACCATGGTGACTGTTGGCAGAAGATGATTGCCATTTTGTTTCCAGAGTAGATCTATGAAATGTAAATTGTGATGAAGACCAAAGTTATGAGGAAGGCTAGCTAGTTGCTTTGAATGTCTTCAGAAAGAATTGTGTGTCGTACATTATAGTGTTATTTCTAGTAGGGCAAGGAGTTGTTTTGTTAATAGCTATCCAACAGATTCATTCCCACGTTGGTCTCTCCTAAACCAGTGCACAACGTATTGTGGATGTTATTGTGGTTTATAAAGTTGAGTATATCTTGGTTGATATTGTGGAGGATAGCGTGGAGGTAATTGTGAAGGATATTGTGGAGGACTTATCATCCCCATGTACTTGACATGGAAATGATGAGACATCTAATATATTCTTCTGTTGGACGTCCATTGCTCTCTTTGTTCCAAACTCAATTGCGTTGTTATTAACTGTCATATGACCAAACGTACCCGTTGATGAAACCGTTGTACACATGGTCAAATTGTTCACATAAGCAAGACTGTAAGGAAATTTGGCAAGTGATCCCAATACACACTAATTTACAATTTTAAATTTTAAATCAAGACAATTTTTGTGATTTGTAGATGATATTTTTCCTGTTATGGATAAGATGATTAATCAATTAATATACTTATTTAAGTAACCTTAACCACCGAAGGTGGATCTAAACTACTCAGTCTGTATCCAGACTTTAACGTCGCCTCAATCACAGAGAGTTTAAGCCCCAAGTTGTAGAATGACAAATTTTACAAGCGAATTGTGAAAGCAAGCAGGGAGGGTACAAAAAACAAACTGATGAATGGTGCCCCAGCCAACAATCATACAGTAGGAAGGAATACACATAGGACTCAGGCGCGCTGGTCCTACGGTATGTGGGCTGGAAAAAGACAGGGGCCATGGTCTTGAAGGAAGAAGAACAGGGCAGGCTGGACGGGAGGGTACAAAGAACAAACTGATGAATGATGCCCCAAGCAGAAGCCTAACAGGAGGCAGCTGCCAACAATCATACAGAAGGAAAGGTATACACATAGGAGGAGCAGCGCCGCATGGCACCACTCAGGCGGGCTGGTCCTACGGTATGTGGGATGGGCTGGAAGAAGACAGGGGCCATGGTCTTGGAGGAAGAAGAACAAGGTGGGGGAGTTTGGGTAGTGAAGGTACGTTTGATCTGGAGGGTTTGATCTGGAGTCTTCCGCACCTCCGTCGCTGACAATCGAATGTGCCGCCGACAAGAGACAGTGCCGCGGACAGCAGGAGGAAGTAGTTTTTTGATCAAATTTGCCGCGGACAACAGTAGGAAGGGATACACATAGGAAGGGCATAGCGCCGCACTGCTTGCTTGGTGGAAGAAGCAAGAGATCCTACGGTAAGTAAATGGAAGATGCCCCTAAGTGGAATTCAGTTAGTGGGGGGCACAGGGGCCATGGTCTTGGAGGAAGAAGAACAAGGCAGGCTGTACACTGGGGTCCTATGTAGGATGGGAACCATAAAAGAACAACACTTAAGGGCACAGGGTATGTAGGCTAGAACTTGAAGTTCGACCTGTGAGATCTCTCTTATCTCGCAGGGAACACTTGAAGAACTGGCGGAACACTGGAAGGAGGTTCCTATGTAGAAACGGGCTCTAATCGAAACCACGTAGGAGCCAAGGGGCTATAGGTGTGAAACAGATGCCAGCTGTAGGGCACACCTGATGGTATAGGTAGGAAGTAAGGCCGTAAGCAAAAACACTTAACGACCAGGGGCTATAAGAAGTAAATTCACACTTAAAGGTCAGGGGAGGAACAGAAGGAAACTTGAAGTTCGACCTGTGAGACCTCTCGTATCTCGCAGGGAACACTTGAAGAACCGGTGGAACACTGGACGGAGGTTCCTAGGTAGAAACGGGCTCTAATTGAAACCACTTAGGAACCTAGGTGTGAAAACAGATGCCAGCTGTTGGGCACACCTGATGATGCATGGAGGAGGTAGGGTCATAAGTGAAAACACTCAAGTACCAGGGGCCATACAAGGATTCTTACCTAGAGGTCAGGGAAGGAACAGAAGGGAACTTGAAGTTGGGCCCGTGAGACCTCTCTGATTTCACAAGAGACTTGAAGAACCGGGTGGTACACTAGAAGGAGGTTCCTATGTAAAATCGGCCTCTAATCAAAACCACTTAGGAGCCAAGGGGCTATAGGTGTGAAAACAGAGACCAGCTGTAGGGCACACCTTACGGTATATGGAGGAAGTTAGGCCATACACGAAAACACTTAGGGACCATGGGCTATAAGTGAATTCACACTTATAGGTCAGGGGAGGAAGATAGCGGAACTTGAAGTTTGACCTGTGAGACCTCTCTTATCTCACAGGGAAGGGACTTGAAGAACCGGGTGAGACACTGGAAGGGTCCTATGTAGAATCGGTCTCTAATCAAAACCACTTAGGAACCAAGGGGCTGTAGGTGTGAAAACAGATGCCAGCTGTAGGGCACACCTGGAAGGTATATGTAGGAAGGAGGACCTTATGCAGAAGACTTAGGGATCAGGGGCTCTAAGTGAATTTGCACTGAAAGGGCAGGGGAGGAACAGTGGTAACTTGAAGCTCAACCTGTGAGACCTCTCTTATCTCGCGGGGAAAGACTTGAAGAACCAGAGGGTGATATAAAGTATATTGCAACCTCAACGTGCAAATACTTTTGGGTCAGGACGTGAGGAACCTTCTAGAAGGGAGGGGTATGTGTATGTTTGTCACCTTCAACTTTTAAAAACTTAAGGAAACCAAAATGTTAAGTGAAAAGCACTTAGGGGGCTTGGAAACAGTTCAAAAGAACCTTGAGGAATGAAGAACGTTGAGTGTAACAGGATAGAGCGTTTAAGTAAAGATACTTAAGGGCCTTGGGGGAGAAGCGTGGAAACAGATCAAAGTGTTAGCGCTTCGCGAAAACAGATCAAAGAAGTAGCTTGGTGGGTTTAGTTCTGGTCTACAGGATTCAGTGTAGGTAGAAGTGATACTGGATTCACTGTAGGAAATTAGTGCTGGGTGTCAAGATCAGCGACCACCGGCCGACGACGACGACGACGACGACCGACAATGGTGAAAAAGGAGACAAAGAGGGACCAAGAGAGGCAACAAGAGACTGAGCGAAAAGCAAAATAGAAAAGGCCAGGTCTTGGTTCATACAGGTAGGTCCTGGTGCGGTGTGTGGCGGTGTAGAAGTGAGCAAGATATGGCAGGGGAGATTTGTGTAAAAATCTACGTGATTTTAGTGCTGGAATATCAGAAATTTGGAACGTCGGACAAAGTTGCTCAAGAGCAAAATTGTCTGTTATGGATAAGATGAATCATAAAAGAAACAGAAGTGACTTATCTGTGATAGTTTGTGTGTCACAAACTAATCAGTGCATTTGGGTCCTGGATTTGGAGAAAAAATACACACTAATTTGCAATTAAAAATTAGAAAATCAGATATTTTTGGTGATTACTCCATGAATATAGCTCCTATTATGGATAAGATGAATCATGAAAGAAACAGAAGTGAGTTATCTGTGATAGCTTGTGCGTCACAAACTAATGAGTGCATTTGGGTACGGGATTTGGAGGGAAAATACACACTAATTTGCAATTAAAAATTAGAAAATCAGATATTTTTGATGATTAGTCAATAAATATAGTTTCTATTATGGATAAGATGAATCATCAAACAGAGGTGAGTTATGTGTGATAGCTTGTGCGTCACAAACTAATGAGTGCATTTGGGTACTGGATTTGGAGGAAAAATACACACCAATTTGCAATTAAAAATTAGAAAATCAGATATTTTTGGTGCCTAGTCCATGAATATAGTTCCTGTTATGGATAAGATGAATCATAATAGAAACAGAAGTGACTTATCTGTGATAGTTTGTGCGTCACAAACTAATGAGTGCATTTGGGTACTGGATTTGGAGAAAAATACACACCAATTTGCAATTAAAAATTAGAAAATCAGATATTTTTAGTGATTACTCCATGAATATAGTTCCTATTATGGATAAGATGAATCATGAAAGAAACAGAGGTGAGTTATGTGTGATAGTTTGTGCGTCACAAACTAATGAGTGCATTTGGGTACTGGAATGGGAGGAAAAATACACACCAATTTGCAATCAAAAATTAGAAAATCAGATATTTTTGGTGCCTAGTCCATGAATATAGTTCCTGTTATGGATAAGATGAATCATGAAAGAAACAGAGGTGAGTTATGTGTGATAGTTTGTGCGTCACAAACTAATGAGTGCATTTGGGTACTGGATTTGGAGGAAAAATACACACTAATTTGCAATTAAAAATTAGAAAATCAGATATTTTTGGTGATTAGTCAATGAATATAGTTTCTATTATGGATAAGATGAATCATAAAAGAAACAGAAGTGAGTTATCTGTGATAGTTTGTGCGTCACAAACTAATGAGTGCATTTGGGTACTGGATTTGGAGGAAAAATACACACCAATTTGCAATTAAAAATTAGAAAATCAGATATTTTTGGTGATTAGTCGATGAATAGTGTTCTATGGATAAGAGGAATGAGGAAAGAAACAGAAGTGATTTATCTTTGATAGTTGGTCGTGTGCCACCACACAATGAGTGCATTTGGGTCCTGGATTGGGAAAAACAACAATACACAATAATTTGTAATTAGAAATTAGAAAATAAGACATATTTTGTGATTTGTCCATGCATATTTTTCCTGTTATCATGGATAAGATGAATCATGAAAGGAACAAAAGTGAGTTATCTCTCTTTGATAGTTAGTGTGTCACCGCCTATTGGGTGCATTTGTGATGTTGATTTGGAGGAAAAATACAAACTAATTTGTAGAAAAAGGGATCCCCCTAAAGAAAACTCCTCCTCCTCCCCAGATACTACGAGGAGGAGAGCAAGGAGGAGGGGTGATTAGGTATGTGATACCATGGTCGTAAGGGAGAGCACAAATGGAAGAGGAGTAGGTTCTTGCTAGGGACCAATGCTTGCTATTTATTGCTGCTGTTGCTTGTTTTTCTTTCGCGCCGGAGTACATCCCCCATTCCCCCCCCCCCCCCCCCCACCCCACCCCTCTCACGGTAAATCGTGCGTATTCATTCATTCTACTCTCCCCACAGTCCCACGTGTTGTATGTGTGAAAGAATACTTTAGTACCGGTTTTCCATACCAAAGTAATTTTTTCAATTCCGTGTTGACCAAATCAAAAAGTATTTTTAGGATATTTTTACACACAACTTCGTGTATTGAGCAATTAAGTACTTGCTCAACACAAGAAGTTGTGTGTAAAAATATCCTAAAAATACTTTTTGATTTGGTCAACACGGAGGCCGTATAATCACCGTACCGAACAGTAGGATCTAGTACAATCCAAAATAAAGCCTGTTTTTTGGAAACTTCCCCGTAGAGTAGAATCTAGTATAATCTCTACTAATTCCTTGATTTAAGAAATTGAATCACACTTATATTTTCAGCTGTTCTAACCAGTCGAAAGTATTTTGAGTGTTTTGTGTTAAGTAACTTAGTGTTTTTAAGCATTTCTCAACTACCGCCACCGGATGTTGATCAATATATATGGCAAAGAGGGAACTAACTCACGGGAAGAAGCAGAAATATCAGCAGCGATATTATTTTGTTGCTCCTCACCGTGTAGAATCAAGTAGAATCACTACTACTTCCTTGATTTATTGCTGTTTTTCCATTGTGGTAATTCATAGTTTCCTAATCAACCACTTTGCAAACAACAACCATTTTGCAACAGCAAATTCCAACTCCCTCCTCCCTCGACCATGGGAATAGACCTTTTGCACTGCTTCCTTTCCTATTACAACAACAACAAACCCATACTATCACACTATAAGTCATTGTCGGTCCTTTTTTTGCTTGAGTGGAAGCTGTTTCGGTGTTCTGTTTGATTCATTGTTGGCGGCGGCGGCATTAATATTGCTTTTGATCTCATTACTCTTCTTCTTATTTGCTTCTTTTGACCATGGGAATAGTCCTTTCCAGCAACCATGGTTCGAAGTAATCCCAACCCGAATAGCACGACAGCAGCTGCTTCAGCTCGGCGGACTCATTCATCTGCTGCTCCAGCACCTAAACATCTCCGGTCTTGGACAACTTCTCGGCCGTCTACGAACGCAACAACAACAACAGCAACAGCAACAGCAACAGCAACAACAACCCCACGTCGCTCTGTAGCAGCCCGGAATTCTTCATTGAGCAACCCCTACAACAACAAGAAGAACCCTTCTCCCCCTCCTTCTGGATCTCCCACCACCAATGCTGGAAAGAGGAAAAAACGCGCCCGTCGGACACTTCCCCTTTCTGGTGCCCGCGCCAATACTTCAATTCCAGTTGCTTTGTTGCTGCCACCACGCCGTCCTTCAAGACCAGATCGAGTTGCTCCTTTGATGCCGGATCCTCCTGCTGCCACTGCTCCTACGATTATGGTCCTTCCTCTTCCTACGATTGAGGTTGCTGCTGATAAACCTATTAATTCAGCTGCTACTGCTCTTTTAACTCTGGCTTCTGGTACTCCACCAACCATTCCAGCCGCTCACGTTCAAGAGATGGTGGGGGTACCTCCTCCTCCTGTGCCCGCAGCTCCTTTGATTCAGCAGTTTGCCACTGCTCCTCCTCCTTCCATTCCCAATCACGTCGTTGCTTCTACAAATCCAGATCCGGTTGTTACTGCTCCTTCTATATTGGCAGAAAGTCTGGCCGCTCCTACTGTATCATATGATGAAGACAATGAAGAGAGTGATGGAGAGGTGGACATGACTGCTGTGGCCGCGGCTGCTGCTGGTAATACTGTTACAGAGTTCCATCTTCCTGCTGTAACTAATCCAACAATTCCAACACTCTCTGTTGACTCTGACAATGACTTTCGCGAAGCCGCCGCTGCTGCTGCTGATGGGAATTTTTCTCTTGGAGCCATTCTACATTCACTTAAGCAGAACCACACAGCTCTGGGAACTACCACAGAGAGGATCAAGGCACTTACCTTCAATACTACGAGACACAAGAGGAGTAAGAACAGTTTGGAGTTTGCCTTCTTCAAATCACTCGCTGCTCATCCGGAAGCTGCACCGCTTGTTGATTTCATTCCTGACCCTGAAGCACCAATGATGAAAACACGCCGTTTCTATGTTCTAACAAGGGCCCCTATTGCTCCAAACAAGAGAGCTCTGGTCAACTGGTGTATGCTCATTCACTGGTTGGATTTCTACATGGTGAAATACCAGGGAATGGATTTATCAAACGATCCAAGGCTTTTTGCGCAAGCTCAGTATCAATCAGGGGTCGTGTCTATGAAGTTCAGGTGTCTTTTTGCTACCTTCCAGAAGAACGAAATCACCTACTTGCAGACCCAAGATTTCAACAAGGCTAGAGGATTCCAAGCCTACTGGAAGAATGTCTTCAAAATTGCAAAAACCTACAAGGCCGACTACGGCACCTGTCCAAACAAGGCTCGCTTTGATGTCAATTGGTACAAGAAACGGAACAAAGCTATCGCTGACCCCAAGAACCTGTTGGATTCCTTCAACAACCTGGAACACTTTGTTTGGTGTGCTATGGAGAACATCATGACGGAGTGGGCTACTCGCGGTTGTCTTGAGCCAAGTTCTATTGTCAAGGAGGACTTTGAAACTGGTGTGTTTACTGAGGGGGAGTTTGTTGGCATTGAATACATCCGGCTCAAGCCCAACTACAACCGACAGAAGAAACGGAGTCTTTCCCTCAAGAATCCTGTGCTGGATGATCGCAATACAAAGAAAACTACTCTTTTGTGTCCATACAATGGGGATCCTATGTCTACGTATCAAACTACCATCAAGTTACTCTCACTTGTCCCTGATAACTGTGAAGGTGTCAACCGCAATTTTCGAAAGCCGGCTTCCAAGAAACAGATAGATGTCAGTATGTTCTGTTTTTTGTTTGTGTCCCGCCTCGTTTTTGTTTATCTAACCATCTTGCGCTGTTTTTTACTCTGTCTTTGCAGATCTGGAAGAAACAGGGCTGTTCTTGGAGGTTGAATCCTAAAGCTAATCAAGTCATTGGAAAGAACCGAATCAACTAAACCTTGGTTCTAATTGCAACGTGGAGTGGATACGAGAACCCTAATCGTTGTACTGCCCATGGCAAAAGACACGAGTCTATATCCAAGGTTGCAAATGCTGGTGTTTCTGCTTCTCTTTTCAAGGGCCTTGGAGGGCATGATCATCTCAATACTACTACCAATTACATCCTACCAGATCAGCAGGCTGTGGATGCTGCTGTTTGCGCCAAGCAGGGATCCCCTTCCAAGATTCGCGTACCCGTTCCAGCTCCCAACGCGGTTCCAGCTGCAGCCAAGCCGGTTCCAGCTCCCGCGCCGGCTATAGCTCCAGCTCAAACGCCTTCTCCTGCACCATCGTCTCCAGCTTCTTCTGCTGGAGAAGAATCCCAAGCTCCAGCAGGTCTGTCTACCCCCGCTGTATCTGTCCAGCATTCATTTGGTGACCACTCCAATGATTCTGTTCGTTCAGATTGTGCTGCTGGAAATTTGGGGATGATGACCCAGACCTTTGAAGTCCCCAATGAATCTCCTCCCCCCCCCCCCCCCCCATGCCTTCCAATATTTCTCTCAGTACAGGAGAAGAGCCTTCTCCAGTCCCTATGCCTTTCTCCAATTGCCCTCGTGACTGCAATGATGAGGTGATACCGCGCTCAAAAGCAATACCGAAGACCCACTACAACGGCGGCCGTGGTATGTTTGCTGAAGATTGACCGCAATATGAGGAGAGTCATCATCATTGGGAGCCGCGCTAGTACCACCGTCGTCCACGATATGAGGATCGCGCTGGCGGTCTATACGATGATCACCGCGGTAGATACAAGCCACCACAACTCCCACATACTCAGTCTTACCAGCCGCAATATGAGCGCAAGCCACTACCTACTCAAGAACCTCAACGTCTCTCTTTTGGTGAAACTCTGTCCTACAAGCCGCGTTACGAGGAACGCAAGCCGCCACTGCGATACGAGGAACGCAAGCCGCCACCACCGCGATACAAGGAACGCAAGCCGCCACCACCACGTCGTTCATACGAGCCCGAATACGAGGAACGCAAGCCGCCACCGCGTTGTTTGTATGAGCCGGAATATGAGCAACGCAAGCTGGCACCCCGATGCCATTCCTACGAGCATAGATCCGACGCGCAAAATTCACCTCCTCGGCCCCCCTCTGCCAGCACTCCGTCGTATGAGCAGCGTCCCACTCTTGCACAAAGAGGCTCACAAGAACGTCGTCCCACTCTTGCACAAAGAGGCTCTCGTCCTCCTCCTCCTCGTCACAACCAGCGTCGTGTTTCTTTTGGTAACAATTGCTATTACCAAATGGAGGATAATGGCGCGTGGGGTCCTACTCCAGTGGAAGTGTTTTCACACAGCACTCCTCGTTGTCACTATGGCAGGGAATTCTTTCAATGCAATGACCCAGAAGTTCAAATTACTGAGGTCCACCGCCTGAGTTCTTGGGAAGATGTGGAGCTGCCTGAATGGGGATCACAAATTCGTTGGTAGCAAGTACGCGTTTTGGGGTGTTTTTACTGCTTTCGAGTGGAAATATTCCTTTTTTGTGGCCATTTTGGGCCCAACAGCCTCAATATTTACCATAGTTTGCTCTCTGGCAAGAAATAGGTCTACAGACTAATTCTATAGCTTTTTTTGGGAATATACTCTGGTCCCTAGTCTAATGTGTATTAGTGTGTTCTGGGAGTATCAAAAAGAGTGCTAGGTGAAGAGTGCTTAGAATACGACTGGAAATCACGACCGAAAATTCTATTAGTATCGTACCGTAGCTACAGAGGCATCGAGTAACACTACTAGTAGAAAATCACGTACCACTTCTACTCATATTCTTATTTATGTACCACTCATACGGAGTATTGAGTGATTCCCACCAGATGAAAGTGAATAGAATCGAAAGTTAATAAAAAGTATATAGAATGAATACTTTTTTATCACACCCAACGGATGAATACTTTTATTAGCTGCCAAATTTGGAATTTGGAATCCCTAAAGAAGAAACAGTAACTGTCTGTTTAATCACTACCCGCGCCACCTACCGGCCTATTTTGGCAAGCAAGCCTGTTAAGTATTCAAGAATGGCATTCGATGATATCAGTTTTTACGAGGTTAAGTAATAGTGTCGGTTGGCCCTTTGCTTGATTAAAATATGTGGAATAAATGAGGTCCATTCCGATCCGGTATTGATTTTCATGATTGCAATAAGTAATTTCCTCACGGGCTACTATATGTACTCTTTTGAATGCACATATGGGCTCCAAGTGTTTACTTATTGATCCGGTTTTTAAGGATGCCTTGGTTCGAATCTTGTAACCCGTTTCTTTTGTACCCTTAAGTGAAATCGTTTTTACCACTTAACAACAACAGAGGTGCACATGACTGATTCGTCCGTTGGGTGACTGAAATCTTTGATTTTAAGATTCCGTTGAAATTTATTCAGTGTTAAAAAAGTGAATAAAAACTGTCAGTCGGACACATGTCGACTGACAAATTTTATTCAGAAATGAATAAATCTATGTAGAAAACACATACTTTTTATGTGTTTTTCATTAATTTTATTCGTTTTCATCTGGTGGGAATCACTCATTGCCGAAATTACCAAAGTATCATGGCATTATCAGAGCAGAAAACAATACTATAAATCGTGTACCAATTCTACGGCATATATTGGAAATTACCAAAGTATCAGGCGTTGATACTAAAGTAATTTTGAAATTACGCCCCCTCCTCTGTGTCTGCACCTTTTTCGCGCCCGTTGAGTCTGTTTTAAACTCGCGAGTCCCTTTTATTTTTTCTTACTTAGGCATCGATTTTGCGAGTGCACGTGCTCTCCCGTGCGATCGATGGTATTGCAATCATACGTTGTCGTGCAACTCTACGTGTGCTACACCAATCCATTGCCGTGACCAACTTGACTAGTAGCAGTCTCAGTTGCTCCACATTTTTTTAAGTACTCGTTTGATATCTTGTGCAACTCGTCACACATGCGATCGATAAAGTGGTCCGTGCCCATCGTTGCATTGACAACAATTTCGTCCAAGTCGTCATTGGAAATATACACCGGAGTGTACACAAACCCGGAATTCGACGTGCAGCAAGTCAAACACTTGTTTACCATGTGAGCACACCCGCCCTCTTCTCCCGTTTTTAAAAGATGGATCATTTTCCCGGGAGGATACATCCTCAAGGTTCTGCTGTTGGTTTCCCCTCGAACCTCCTTTCTTTCGGCTTGAACCCGGAGGAAGTCTTGCAGTTGCCGCTGATAAATGGTATCAGGAGGCGCTTCGTACAAGGTTTCGTCGATGATCTGGGTCAATTTTTCCAAGTCATCGTCGTGGTACAAATTGTCTGGATCTTCATTTCGTTCGTTGCTTCCGTGAACGCATCCTTTGCGCCCATCTCTGCCCTTCAAAAAGTTTTCAAAGACCTTGTACTTGGGAACCTTGATGCGACCAATCAATTCGAGGACTTCGTCACGGAGATCTTCCAACGCCAAGACGGAGAGGCGAGGAACAATATCACTATCCAGAACGAAAGAGGTCGACCAATCTGCGCAGTTGGTTGCAAGATCCCACGTCATAGTGCAACCGGGAGGAGAAAACCCATAAACTTTGAGAGAAGGATACTTGGACCGCAGAACGTATCCCAGGAGGGTACAAACGCCAGCTCCCAGCGAATGACCAACAATGCGCAGGTGGTAATCTGGATAATCCAGTTCCAGCAAACGTTCTAGCCATCCATACCGCTGCAAATCCCGCAGGACGTTCTCAAAACAGGCCAAAACACCAGAATGACAATATTGCCCTCGTCCATTAAACCCGTAGCGCTCTCCAAGCTCTTCCAGTGACTCTGGCAAAACCAACGTATCGGTTACGACGTCTTCCAAACTCAAACTCCCTCGAATCGACAAGACAACGAGTGACCGTTCGTGATCCAACAAAATGCAATAGGGCACCGACGATAGCCGGTTGTTGAATTGTGCATAGACCAAATTTGCCTCGGGGATTCCCGCCACAAGAAGCAAGGCGCGTTTGTGCCATTCGCAGAGATTATCTCCCACCGTCCGCGGATCGTCACAGCCTCGAATATCGTTTCTGTACTCCCCGCCTTCTTCCTCGTTATCATTGTCCTCGTCGGATCTTCGTCGAGACCGGTCCAACGGCTGCGATGGATTCGAAGTAGCCAATGGCTGTCGCTGCTGGTTCGTTTCGTAGGACCCATTCGCGGGCCCGGATCGTCGCGGTTGGCGCAGTGGCATAGAAACCGGATTCGGTGTTACTTGGAACGGCGCAGCCTGTTGGCGGTTTGCTAGAATGCTGCACACCTTGCAGCAACAGGATCGACCTCGAGCCACCGCTGTTCGTCCCAGAGTCCCACTCCCGCACTGGCAAATCAAACGCGGGAATCCCGTGACGGGATGCACGAATACATACAGCATCCATGTGTATATCGAAAGGGCGTAATCGCACATGCGTGCTCCTTCCTCGAGCGTTGCCGCGTCAGAAGGATCGAAGGGATTCAGTATTTGTCTTGATGTCGCACGATAAAACGATGCACCACCTCTTGCGTTGGGATCGGGATCGAGCGCGATACCGCTACTGTCGCCAAGCGATGGTCTGGTTGGGCTGTACGGATGCCGTCTCCGATAGATATTTCGCTTAGAGTGCTGTGGAAGACCGTGGTGCACGTAATTTCTCTTTGGCGGTTCAGTGGGAGAAGATGAGGAGGAAGAAGAAGCCGGTGTGGATGTGGATGTGGATGAAGAGGGTGGTGATGCAGTGAGGGACATCGTTGCTGACGGTTGGTGCGGTGCGGACTGGGGAGCACTCGGCGGTAGTTTCGAGGAAGTTACGGCTCTGTTATTATTGCTTTTCATTGGAGTCGCGAACGTCGATGTCGATGCCGGATTCCTCAGAATAGCAGAAGAGGGACTTGGAGATCGACTCGAATTGTGTTTTGTCCGTGCTCTCAGGTCGTTCATGCTCCAGACTCTGGACCGCAGACCCGTCTCGTTGGTGATATCGGGAGAATGGATGATATGATATTCGTCGTTCGACACCGGTGTATTCAGAGGATGGTGATTCGCTTCGGACGACGCCGCCGCAAAGGCTGGAGTATCTTCGCCGAAAGCACTCCCCCCGTTGTTGCTTGGGATTGTTGTGTCCGCCGCCACCACCCGAAAATGCTGCATAGACGACGATTCTGCATAGACTCTCCGCCGGGTTTGCAGCCGTCTCTGTCGCTGAATCCTCTGCAAGACCAGCATGCCCGTGAACAAGTCGGTTGGCACAACGTCCAGGGTCCCCTTTGTTTCGAGGTAATCCGCGAGTGCCTGAGCCACGTGTCGGTATGAATTGTTCCGCTGGGCATTGTTGATCAGGTCGTGCCCGCCGAACAAAAAACACGTTGATATAGAGAGGCAACGAAAAAAGGACTGGCACCGATCGGCCCACAGTTCTTCGATCAATTCGTGGTGCACGATGTGGTGTTGATGATTGGCATTGACGGTTATTATTGACTGAGAAAATGACGAACTCGATAGAGATCGCTCAATTCCATCTCTGTTGGCATTTGCAATTGGACTGGTAAAGTTTATCAGTCTTCCATAAAAGAGAGCCGCCACTACTACTTCTACAGTCTGGGAGATAGCCAACAAGGCTCCCATGGCATACCACGATGGAGATCCTACCCAGTTGCCATCGCTGTGATTATCAGCATTGTCGTCGTAGATGCCATCGTCGTGGTTCATGCTGTAAAAGTAATCGTCCGCGTTATTATTGTTGTTGCTGTCGCCGGAATCGTGCCCGAGTGTGTGTATATAACAGCGGTGATAAGGCCTTGCGAAGCAGGCGGCGGCGAACAAATACGTCGTCGCCACTATCAGTCCGAGGAGTACCGTGCAAATCCCCAGTTTTTCTTCCAGCAATTCCTGGACCTTCATCGTCCGGGGCTGTCTCATCGTCGGAGTCCCCTGGCAGGACCAATGCCATATCTGGTACTCGAGGGACAACGAATGGAAGCAAAACAGTGCCGAGCTCACCAGGTGCAAGGCCGACACCAGCGGGTAGTACCTCGCAAAGAAGGATTCGGTGCAAGAATCCGCGGCGGCCGAAAGCCGCTGCTCCCCCCGGTCGTCACTGCCGGTGGCTCCCGGTGACCCCCCCCCCTCGTCCCACCAATCAAACAAGTACTTCCAGAACGGCCAATCGCGACCGCCGCTGCTCGCACTGCTCGACGTCAAAGCTTGGGCCTCTTTCCAGAGGAATACGACCAGAGGGAAAATCAGCAGCGTCAATTGGATCAATCGCACAATACCAGTTGCCAATGCCGGGACATGGAGATCGTCTCCACCCAGCAACGTTCGTTTTCCAAACAAGTGAATTGCGGGCATGATTTCTGTCGTCGGGTGCGGGATTGCTCGTTTCTTTTCGTTCGATCGGTTTGGGAAGGACGGTGTGAGAGTTTTGAGTTGCGATGCTTCGTTCAGTTCAGTTCAGTTCAGTTCAGTTTTAATTCGAATTCAGCTTCGGTTCGGTTGATCGCATTTCAATTGTTTTCGTTTCGTTCGATCCAATGACAACCGTTTTTTGGGTCACAGACCGAACCAATGGTTCGTTCGCAACAATGACTTGTTCCGTCGTACTTTCACAGATTCTGGGTTTCGAGTTGTGATCTTGTTTTACTCGTATTAGTTGTTTTGCAGCTCCTGGTTCTGAGTGCCCATGCTACCGCGTGCGGTGGAATTCAAGTGCAGATTTGTACTCCGGTGGTACCCAGAAGGTAACCGTCTTGAATGGTGTCAGAGTAATGTGTCACAGCCAATTACTGCCCTCTGCCATGGTTCCATTATTTTGCCTAGCGTTTTCGACACTTGCGGTAATCGGTGGAGGGTTAATCTTACATTAAGGCCAGTGATACTAACTTTAAAGTACACGACGCACAACCCAACCCAACCCAACCCAACCAACTCATTCGTAGGGTACGAGTATGCGTGTTAATGACGAAGAGACAAAGTAGGCCTACGTAGAATTTGTACCAGCTCCAAATGTTCAATATTGTAACACTCATGATCAAAATTGGTCTCATGACTGATTATTTTGAACGTTTTTTCTCTCTTTATTATGTATAATAACTGTCGAGGTACTCGCGCAGCGAATGAAACCATTTTGCAATCTGGATGTGCGCCGTGCAATTCAGTACTAAGTAAATTAATTTCTTAAGTAATGATTATGCACACACGAGAGTGAGTGAGCCGGTGTGGTGTGCATAATCATTACTTAAGAAATAAATTTACTTAGTACTGAATTGTACGGCGCACATCCAGATTGCAAAAGGGTTTCACACTGCAATCCACCTGAGGTCGAAGTGGAGTGCAACGACACTGAGACTGAAGGGGGGTGTGCAGCAGTAACACTCCTGAGGCCGACACTGGGGGCTTGCCCGAAGTGGAGACCGAAGGAGGGTTACTGTTTCGTGTGTCGGAGCGAGTATCCTCGACAGTTATATATGTAACTAGTCAAAGTAGCACCTGTTTTCCTTGCAATCATGCGCGTCAGATTGCAAAGTGGTTCTCAAAAACAAACTACAAGCACTGCCTCCCCCACTCTAGGGAAACAGTGTATTCTCGCTCCGGCGTGCGAACTACAAGCATTGTCAGCTCCGATCTAGGGGATGGTGTATTCTTGCTCCAGCGTCCGATCAATTGTTTGCTGTAGATTTTTTGCTAACAAGCTTACATCTGTGGCTTGTTGTTGCTGCTGTCTGCTTGATTTTGTGAGGGCATGAATAATGTTTATTTTTTATTATTTCTTATTTCTAGGCACTACTATGTTTATTTTTTCCGAGAGTTTTTTTATTTCTTTTACTTAGTGCACCTAGGCTTTTTCTACTTCCATACTTAGTGCACTTTTATATGGCAAATATCATTCGTTTTCAACACTTACAGATTCGAATGTTTCTTGTTTCTTGAGCAAGCTTGTATATGCCAATTTGTCTTGACAGCAGATTTGATTCAGGTTTTTTTCGTGAAAGAGTAATTTGCAATCTCTCCGATTGCTTGTAATTACAGCAACAACAACAACAACAACAACAGCAGCAGCAACAACCTACATGATGGCACACTGATTCTGATTCATATGTCGGTGGAGCTGGTCAATTTCATTTTGTTTCCCTTTAAGCTCAATGTCCCTCAATTGCTGTTCGTTTTCGATCTTGGTTTCAGCTAGAGCAACTTGGTTTCTGTGGTCTGCTTCCATCCTCCCTTTTTCATTCCTCCATTCCATTTTGGACAGTTTGAAATTGTCTTCGGCTTCTTTTGTTGCTATCTTCTTTGCGTCCTCCAAATCTTTAGCATATCGATCTTTTAGTTTGGCTAGCTTTGTATCGGCTTCGGCTTGTTGGTATAGAAGTTCTTTTCATGTAGATCCTTCTGTTTTTCAAGCTGCTGTTCAAGATTTGGTTTTTCTTTTTGTAGTTGCTTTCCAATCTGATGAAGCTGGTCGGCTTCATTGCTAAGGGTCTTGTTGATATTATTAGATTCTTTCAAATTGATTGTCAACTGGACAACATTGTCTTCGGCATCTTGGAGCTTGGTCCTTCGCTTCTTGTTTTCCTTCTTCAGTTCCTTGCTGTCTTTTTTTCGTTTTTGCACCTCTTTCTTTAGTGTCTCTTTAGAGGGGGATGGTTCCTTGGTTCCCAGAGCGACTGCCGGCGCTTGATCTTGTGGGACTGGGGTGCTCTCTTTGTCGTGTTGATCCACATCAATGATGACTTTTTTAGTGCTCGGAGCAACCGGGGGCTTGTTGTTGCTGCTGTTCTTGTTATTATCAACTGCCGGTTTTTTTTCTGATTGCTGTTCTTTATGGAGGCCGGAACAAAGAACCCCTTGGACTGTCTTCTGAGTCTTTGAGTTCTGATGGATATATGGATGGGAATACTTAGCATGCTTGTGTCGAAGATGATCCATACAAACCCTCTCTGGAACATTCACATCAGAAGCAAGGATAGTACAGCATCGATGTCGATTATCATGTGGGGTGTACTTCTCCCAATCCTTGAAATCAGCAACCTCCGCAAAATCCCTTACCCATTTACGAATGGTGTCTGCTCCAACAGGGCTCTTTGCTTTGAAGACATACTTTGCTGTCTTGCGTCTCGAATGGTTTACATGACAAAAAAAAAAACTTGATCTGGAGAACAAACATCTTGATAATAGAATATCAAATTGACAATGCAATTAGGATTGTCAGTATCTTCCACGACCATTGGGTAGTTTGTTGAAACTTCTGCATTGTTGAGTGATAGCTGGTGTGACTTATCAAATCCCCCTCCAAATCCAACATGTCTTCATAGGGCTTGTAGATTCCATCATTGATTACTTTCTTGAACTTCTCGTCAACGAATTCATCGAACTCAGCCTTGGTTCTTTTTGTTCCAAGAGTTGGATCCTTGGCTCTCTTTTCAGCCCAATCTTTCTTTACGACTGCTTTGTATCCCCCTTTATGCTTAAACTCACCTTTGTTGTAAGGGACCCCTCGCGAATGGAAAGCAGAGAAGAGCTGACGACTGTACATGTGGTGTGATTTGAAATTCAAAGGGTCTCCACTTACCAAGTTTTTAATGTTAGTAGTCCATATCTTCATGGCTTGGTCGACAAGTGTCTTTGACTGTAGGCTTTTTGCTCCACTAACATGATAATAAAACAGATAATCTTCTCAAATTCCATCCTTCATAGTTACTTTCTTAGTGAACATTTCATGGAGGACTGCAATCGCCAGGATCATTTTTGGCTGGATCTGTTGCTGTTGCATCAGCAACAATTTGGATAAATCGATCATGGGTTCTTACGACCTTTTTGGCATAAGCCTCTGTGTTTGACTCGGCATTGGTGAACTGATCCCCATCTTCCCCAAATGTGTTGAATTGATTTGGATTATGGTAAATCATTTTACAATACTTGTCAGCGGCTACATTTGCGTCGATTTCTTCATCTTCCACCTCTTTGTCTTCTTGTTCTTCTGGTTCGGCTGCTTGTTTTTGTTCTGCTGCTTCTTCTCTTTCTCTTTCTTTTTCTTCTACATCTTTTTGTTTCTGTTTTTGTTTTTTTGTTTGGCGTCGGCTGCTTGTTTTGCTGTTGTTGTTATATTGCTTTGCATATGGATTTCGAATTCGATTACTAGTGGGTGTTGGTTCCAAAGAAACTCTTGCTGGACGATTGGATCTGGTGGATCGTGTTGTCGGCTCAGCTTCTAATTCTATTGTTTGGTTGTTGTTGTTATTGTTGTTGCTGCTGTTATTGTCGGCGCTGGCATCGTCGTCGCCATCGCCACCATCCTGATCAATCTGAAGAGGCTGCAATTCATCTCCCTCTCCAAAAGATAGAAGACATCCTACATTCCTGAATGGATCGGCGCTACGGGGAGTAGGTTGTTTCATAATACCGAGAAGGCTATTTCGCAGCATCCTGAGTCATAGGGCCAGGCGTGTAAGGCGCTGGTGGATTGTTTGCTTCCCAAAGGTCTTGGAATGATAAATTTGTTCTATTATTCATGTTAGTTATTTAATTTTGTTATTTCTTGCTAGAGACAATGTTGCTGCTGTTGTTGAGGATAAGACAAGAAGTTGCTAAAAATTGGATTTCAAGTTTCCTCTGTGAAGCACTGAAGGTACAAACAGAATCTGCTGTTTCTTTACAATCAAAAGCCGCTGCTGTAAACAGACTGTAAAGGCTAATGTTCAATCGTGATTGGTAGTCAAAAAGTACAGTACGCTAGTATTAAGAAAATTGAATCACAAGGAGTAATTGTGGTTTCATACTCGTTAAGAGAGGGATTGCAAGAATCCAATGGGTTGCAAGTAATCCAATCGAAGTGCTAAATTGATATTAAGAAAATTATATAAGGAGAACTGGAGGTTTCATAATCAGGTTCTTTTTTCAGCTAAGATTGATCTGAAACCTGTCGAGGTGCACAAATTAGGGTTAAAATTAACTAGTGTTTCTTAGTGCGCAATGCTCGAAATTTTTGAGAACCACTTTGCAATCTGACGCGCATGATTGCAAGGAAAATAGGTGCTACTCGACGGTTACTACTTGTACCATACCAGTACGAGTACGAACCTCTATTGTGAACCTCCATTGCAAACCTCTATTGCGAAACTCGCACTGTCACTTCTTTGCTTCCTACTCCATCTAATTGCAACTACTTTAACAGAACTGAATAACAAATAAAGACCATTAAACTACTAATTGAATTACACTGTAGCGTCGCTTGTTGTTGCCGCGTAGGGGGGGGGGGGAGCGCTTTGACGACGACGATGTGGATTTTTGCCATTTGGCGTCAAGTTCGATTGAACGATTGTGTGTTGCTGAAGCTCATGATTTCTTCTAAACCACTCAGCCGATCAATTTGAAACTTGCGGGTCTTGTTGTTCTTGTTGTAAGGAAGGGAATGCCAAGTAGCGGGTCGATTTAATGCTATGGTTAAGGAATGGCTTGGTTGAGACCACTTGGTATTCTGATGGGTGTGATAATGGAGTTTCTTGTGAACGTTTTGTGATTTTCTTGACCGGAAGAATCATAAAGTCTGAAGGGGTTCCGGTGCGCGCAACCCCTGCAAATTGGGTATCTATGGAAAGCTCTTGCTTGTGCCAATTCTGGCGCGGTGATTACTTTGGTCAAGAAGTTCCAGCTGGAGTGTAAGATCAATAAGACTAACAGGACCCAAATCGATGGGTGTCGGAGGGGGCTGGGGGAAAAAAAGCTGTCTCAAAATGGTCACCCTATTTTACACACTTACTCGTACCCCCCGATACGAGTAATTACTCGTACGATACTTGTACGGTATAACTGTACAAATTCCATAGATTCCATACGAGTAATTACGAATAGGTGTTAATGTCAAAGAGACAAAGTAGGCCTAGTACGTAGAATTTGTACCAAAGCAAAATGTTCAACATAACACTCATGATCTAAATTGGTCTCATGACTGATTATTCTGAACCTCTTTCGGTTCGAAATTTCCCTTTTTTCTCTCTTTATTACACGAAGTACTCAGTTCGTACTCGTACCGGTACTGCTGTTCGAATTCTCTATTGCGAACCTCTATTGCGAAACTCAATACTCGTCACTTCTTTGTTTCCTGCTACTCCATCTAATTGCAACTACTTCAACAGCAATGAATAACAAATAAATAACACCATTAAACTAATTGAATTACACTGCTGTAGCATCACTTGTTGTTGTTGCCATGTGGGGCGCGGCGGCAGGGGGGGGGGGGGCTTCTTTGACAACGACGACGACGTTTTTGCCCTTCGTCACCTGCCCTCCTTGTCGTTGCTGCTGTTGTTCCAGCTTGTTCCTCCTAAAGGACTCGGTCAATTGATCTGAAACTTGCAGGTCTTGTTGATCTTGGTGTAAGGAAGAGAACCCCAAGTAGCGGGCGCCTCTAATGCTATGGTTAAGGAATGGTTTTGTTGAGACCACTTGGTAGTGTGATGGGTGTTCAAAGGGGTTCCCGCGCACACAACCCCAGCAAATTGGGTATCTATGGATAGCTCTTGCTCTTGCCTTTTCTGTCGTGATGATTACTTTAGCCAGGAAGTGCCAGCTGGAGTGTTATACCAATAAGACTAACAGGGCCCAAATCGATGGGTGTACGAGGGGGAGGGGGAAAAAAGCTGTCTCAAAATGGCCGCCCCCGTTCACACCTATACTCGTACCAGTAAGATCAAGGCTCATATTTGTTTGTTTCACACTACTACGACGGAGTTTCGGGGTTGGGGTTTGGGGGGGTAGTTAACCTAAAACATAAAATCAAGCCAGTTTTCAACAAGTATGATTGCTTGTTCATATGTGTGTTTTCTTGCTTGAGTTATATGTAAGTAGTTAGTACACTTGCTTGGACAGTGTCTTGCTTGTGTGTACTATGTATGTATGTATGCACCTATGCACATACATATGCTTGATTGCTTGGTGTTTGTACATAGATAGCTATGCCGTGTTCTTGCTTGTTGAGTTGTATCTCACTGCTTGCATGCTCGTGAGCACGAATGTATGTACATATGCACACTTGTTGAGTTGTACTCATGTACATTTTGTTGATCGTCATACATATGTCTGTTTAAGATGTATCTTGCTTGCTTGAGTAAAAAAATCATTATGCAAGAAAATTATGTTTGACTGCAAAAGGATGTACTCGCAACCATCTTCTGTTGTAAAACTCGTTCTATTTGAGTCGCCACTACCACAGTCTGTAGGCATTAGCTAGCACAAGACTGTACAGGATTTAGCATGGCCCAGCATGACTTGTTTGCAGGACCAGCATAGCCAGCCCACAGAAACACAGCTCAGCAAAACATGAAGGAACATAACTAGCAGGAGCACAGATCTCAGAAACACAGATTTAGCAGAGATCTATGCCCTAGTAGAGCTCATACAAGTTGTATGTATGTATGTACATATGTACATATGTATGCGCGCTTGCTTCTTTGTACATATGCATGCATGCATGTTTGTATGTGTGAATGTATGTTCATACAGGGGTCATAATATTACAAGGACGTGGTACGAGCCAGAACTCTAAATCCATGTGTGGTCAAAATAAGCAAAAACTCACACAAATATTTTTCCACTCCTCCTAAATCACTGCATGATAACACTAGTAGTAAAGTTTCACACAGACACAGACACAGACACAGACTGTGCCGCATACAATTGGGCTTCTCCTGTAGCAGTGACTGTTGCCCAGGAGGAAGGAATGTTAATTTCCTTCTGAAATGGGTTGCTGAGCTGACTCAATCCAAAGGCAAAGAATAGCAACAGGAGCTGTTCTGTTGGGGGGACAGCCAGTTGAGGTTTCGGTCTGTTGATTCCCAAACTGATTATTCCACTATGGCAAAGCTACGTCACATAGGGCTAAGCCGGGTCTCTTCTAACTACCAATTATCACGGCACAGTCAGATAGACCTTAGGTTTGAAGTTCTACAATGGATTTGAGCAAGATGTGTAAGGTTCAAGGTGATTTCAATCAGTTAATTCAAAAGTATGAGATAAAGAGCGTGAGCTTGCTGGAGAGCAAGAAAGAAGCTCTTTTAATGCAGTGCGTGACGTGAAAGACAGTGCGGCCACTAATACAGCACTGTAGAATCACTTGCTTTACTATGTAATTGCAGCAGAAGACTATTTTATAGTGTGAGAAGCTTCTGAGAACCTGTACTGCATGTTCTAAAAACATGAAAGGAATCATGAGTATCAAAACAGCTGTATTAAGTATCAAAACACCGGTACGGAATAAGTGTCATAAGTATCGAAGCACATAATCATGAGTATTGAAACACCGGTACGGAGTATCAAAAACTCCTATTGGAGACATTTGGAGATTGGAAAATCATTATAAACTTGGTGATTCTTCTGTACAATTACCAAACAAGTACCGTTGGCCACAACCAGATTCTGAATGTTTTCATGCATCGATCAGATAGATACTTCTCTTATGCCAAGGAACCAATGGAAGATGCCAATGGCATGTTTGAGTAGCCGAGTGTTGAGTCATTGGGTCATTGGGTGCTCAATTGAACTTGGATGTTTCACGATTGGACTTTGGATGGATGGACTTAAGGTTTGATTCGAAAGTTGGACTTAAGGTTTGGATTTGGAAGTTTTGCTTTGGGTGGTTAAGTAGATTGTCGGATTGAGGATGAGTAGATTGTTGATTGGACTTGGACCAGATTACCATGGTCAGCCAATTGTAAAGTGTAGATACAGATTAATCTCTAATGGTGGATTAGATATTGACATAGTAGCTTTTGCTGTAGAGTTGGACATAGCTTTTGCTGTTGCTGTTCCTTGGAGGTATGAGCTTGGAGTGAGCTGAAGTTTCAATCAGTCCTATTGGTCCAGAGTAATTTCGCTTTTGGTGTTTGGGTTCATAAAAACCACACGACTCCTTAAGAGGGTTTCAACCCAGCGCCAGTCGAAGTTAATCCCATCAGTTCTTTCACCATACTTGGACGTGTGAGTAAAATTTCATCTATGTGTTTTGATACATGGACGTGTGGGGTGCGTGTGCTTGCATACATGGACATTTGATTCTGATTCATTTGAGACTTTCATGTACCAACTTCACGATTTTGCATAAAAATTTTTTTTACAGCAGTTACACTAATTCATTATTTGTTTTCTTTGCAACTTGCAATGCTTATAATTTGTTTTCTTGCAAAACCAAAACCAAAACCAATTGATCTGGAATCAGTATTTAGTGTAAGCAAACAAAACATCCTGCTGGATCCCATACCACGCGGAAGGCTACACAGCCCTTTCAGGGTTTATCTATTGACTTTGCTTTCTCTGGCGCCAGATCCTCCAACAGCAAACGAAAGCGAGGACTATGAAGGCATTCATGGCGAGACAGCTTGGATCCTCGTCACGGACCATTACACTGGTATGAAGTATGGTGATACCAGAATTTCCAAAGCAGCACCACTCCATTGGCTGGAACATTTCTTCTCCCAGCACAACCCAGCTTGTGCCAACAAGTATATCTCAGTTGATCAAGGTGGAGAACTCTATCACAACCCTGATATCAGAAACCTCTTCTCTGCATTTGGATACTCCATTTTCCCAACTGGGGCTGATGCGTCTCACCAAAATGGTACAGTTGAAAGAGCACATCGAACTCTAGCTAACTCAATGCGAACAATGCTCTCTGGTGCCAACTTGCCCATCAAGTTCTGGCCTTTTGCCTTCTATCATGCCCTTTGGTTGTCCAATGCATTCCCTGAAGGCACCCAGCACCATTCACCATTGGAATTAGCTACTGGACATAAGGAAAATCTTGCTGACTTCCGAACATTTGGCTGCCAAGTTTGGGTTCGACCTCCAGGCAAGAGATCCATCAAGCTCAAACCCAATGCTCGCAAGGGCATATTCCTGGGTTTTGTACCATATACTACCAGGAACGTTCTTTGGTATGATACTGAAACTCACAGAGTCAAGATAGCCACCCACGTCAGATTTGATGAAGGCATGAATGACCTACCACTAGCAGACCTGCCTACCAATGTCAAGCACTTGCTCTGGACTGATGACAACATTCAACTTCCCGCGGAACCAGATGAGGTGTCATCGAGTGATTTTCAATTCTCGATCTCACCATTTGCAGATCTCACCAATCTCAGGACTCACTGTTTCAAGCTCTTGTACTGATCCAGCCTTTGGTCTCCGGTATGCAAATGATTCACTACTTGGCAGAGCCTATGTCACAGACATCATTCCAAAAAGCCCTGCCTCCAAGCTTTTCTCCTCCCATAAGAAATCTCTCTCCAAGCTACGAGGTGCTTATATTGTATCTATCAATCACAACCATGTGTTTACTGCTGCTGACGTTATCCACCGCCTTGCATGAATCACACGCTCGAGGGGTGAGGGATTCAATAGATACACCCATTACCTTTGCACTTGAAACCAAATTGTCTATGAAAGAAGTCAGGAAACACTCGAATGAATATGGACTATTTGCCCCAAATACTTCTTGGAAGGAACCCACTGATGAAGAAGATCCACCTTTTTTGGACCGGATTTCATCCATCAAGACTATCAAGAACATTGGCACCAAATACAAGAATATCATCCAATCCAGAATCAACCAGGTTGATAGCACTGAAGCACTCCATGCCTCCATCCAAAAACACTTGGCACCAACCGAAGATGACATGGATGTTGTCATTCCCACTATTGACATTGCTTTCGCTCAGAGCCATCACCAAGCTTCATAAGGCAGGCAATCATGCATTACCTCTAGATGCAGATTCACTACCGACTGAAGAAACTGAACTCTTAATCAAGGCCATCAATTCCAAAGCAACTACACCTGAAGAACAAGCACTAGGGCACTTCACTCGTAGGAACCTCAAGTCACTATCCACATGGACGGAATGGGAAGCTGGAGAGCGCAAACAACTTGACCAGTTTGAAGACTTAGAAATGTTTGGATCACCCATTCCATATCCTAAGGATCCAGATGTCATTATTCTCCAACCCCATTGGCAATACAATGTCAAAAGGAATGGTGTCCCCCCCGCAAGACAGTGCTGCAATGGAAGCAAATATGCAGCTCCAACCCTGCATGCTATTGCCATGTCATACTCATCATGTGTTGAACATCCTATCCAAAGATTGTTTTTTGCCATTGCAGCTAGCCTCAACCTCAAAGTCTATGCAGGTGATGCCCAAGACGCTTTCAGACACAGTCCTGGACCTGAAATTCCAACCTTCATGACTATAGATGATGCATATGCAGAATGGTATAAACACAAGCATGGCAAAGACATAGACAGACTGATTGGTGCTTCCTGTCCTCCGAGCACTTCAAGGCCATCCGGAATCAGGTAGATTATGGGAAAGCCACATCAACAAGATCTTGAAAGGCCCTGATCTCAACTTCAAGACCACCACACATGACAGAACGATCTACACGACAGTTTTTGAAGGTGAAACAGTCTACATGCTGAGACAAGTTGACGATTTTGCACTGGCTTGCACATCAGAATCCATATCTGACAAGATATATGACATCATTGGGGCGAAACTGAAGCTACCTAAAGAAGATGTAATCCCCTTCACAAAAATGGGGTTGCTTGAAGACTTCAATGGAATTGATGTCAAACAGACAGCTGACTACATTGAACTGTCCTGTGCAAATTACATTGACAGAATCATGACATCCCATGGTTGGGAAACTGATTCTAAGATGAAACCTCACTCCAAGCCGTCAGCGCCACTGTCAACTGAAGTGCTGAGCCAACTACAATCACATACAAATGGACCATTAGAAGGCACCAAGGAGCATGCTGAATTACAATCCACATCGGGCTTCTCATACAGGACACTCTTAGGCGAAATGATGTTTGTATATGTGAGCTGCCGGCCAGACATTGGCTATGCAGTGACCCTGATGTCAAAATACAGTTCCAATCCCACTGCATTCCACTATTCCAGTCTGAAGAACATAGCTCGATACCTCAGAACAACCAGATCTTGGGGTATTAGATTCTACAGACCGAATGCTGAGCCATCTCTACCATCAGGAGAACCATACAACGATGTAGTCCAAGATGCATCACTACCGACATTCCCTGAAGATATCAAACAAGCCAAATTGATGTGTTTTGTTGATGCTGCATATGGCAACGATCCAAAACATCGCAGGTCCACTACAGGATATGTTTTCACTTATGCTGGTGGAGCAATTGTTTACAGATCCAAAGCTCAGTCACTTACTGCTCAGAGTTCTACAGAAGCAGAATTCATTGCTGCAGTCACCGCGGCCAAAACAGCCAGATATCTCAGGTCCATACTCAAGGAATTAGGATTTGTCCAGGTTGGTCCAACTCCTATCTGTGAAGACAATGCGTCAGCAATTGAAATCATCAATGCCCAGAAGCCAACTGAAAGAACCAGGCATATTGAAATCAGGTTCTTTGCAATTCAAGCATGGAGAGAAAATGGTTAAATCGAGATGATTCATATTCCTGGAGTTATCAACCCGGCTGATGATCTAACCAAACCATTGGGATGGATCTTGCACGCCCGCCATGCAAGATACATCATGGGACACTACCCAGGTTAAATCATTCAATCATTCACGATTCGGTGATCCTATTCTGCGGATCAAACGTTATCATCCGTCGATTCAACGATACGATTCCATTCGATCCGAACGTTCGATCTATCAATCGATACAACTCAAGATGATATACTCCGACAGTAATCCAATACCACACAAGTAGAGTATTGGATCAAGGGGTGTGTTGTTGGCGAAAAATACGGACTTCTTGTTGGCATCAAATTCGATTGGAAAAGCCGACAAAACGAAACGACGACCGAGGTGCGGATTCGGAGTAACAACAGAGATATGATTATTTCGATGATTGAGTCTTAGAATCAAATGCACCTCCACTACTTGGAAATCCTTAAGTGGTAAAAACGATATCACCTAAGGCTACAAACAAAAGAGGATAATCGGTTAGAATAAGACATACCCAAAGACCTGACCAATAAGTAAACACTTGGAATCCTTAAGTACATTCAAAAGAATATACTTGATATCCCGTGAGGAAATTACTTATTGCAATCAAGAAAATCGATACCGATTCCGGATGGGCCTCATTTATCTATCAACTCTATGAACAAGCATACGCCCCACCGGATAAGAAACACTTAACCTCGTAAAAGACCAATACCATCAAATGACCGATACAGTAAGACCGACACGACGCTAATACAGCAACAGCACCAGTATCGATACGATGAAGATCAAATAACCGGGGAAGATCTCTACCATGTAAAATACAGAGAGCCCTGATACAGTGAAATATACAGTAAAAATAAGAGCGTCTCTCTGAGCTCACATCTCTTTAAATTTAAACAATTCGTTATACCTCTCCGGTCGATTTTTAGAGTTACAACAGAATTCTTCTAAGTTCAAATCTACTAATCTTCAAATTATCTAAATCCTAAAATTGGCAATCAACCATTGTGATGAAGCTGAGATTCAAAGTCGGCAATCCGTGCTGGGTGGAGGTGGATATTGACCCAAGTCCATATCCAGTTCAAATTGTCAAGAGCCCGGTGTCATCACTTGATTCATGTCAAAGTCCAACCACTGAAGTCAGAGCCATCTCTATCATAGACCCCATCTCTTGTCAAGTGAAGTGGGTGGAGCCTTCCCTTAAAATCGAAGTCGACCCAAATGCACCACTGTCTGTTGCAATTAAAGTGGAACCAATGCCTTAAGTAGAATCTTTGGCTCTGGGGGGATTTGAGTTGGGAAGCTGGTTTACAAATAAGGTGGCGACATCTATTATGGCTTCCTTTAAGGATTCCAAGGCAGCCTCTCTTTGTCGCCTTGCAGCTTCCAAGACAACCTCTCTATGTTCCCATTCGAGCCAGGAATTCTCCCTTTTTTGCTCCCTTGAGCTTGGAATTCTCTCTCAAGAAATCAAGGATTTCCTGACTGTTGACTTTGGTGTTCCTATATTATCTCTTGGCAGACCGAGGAGAGGGAGAGGAAGTGAACCAAGGAAAGGGAGAGGATGAAGCAGACCATGAAGAAGAGGAAGCGGACTGTGAGCGTGCGACAATTGCTGGTACGTTTATGGCAATTGGTGCATTGTGTTCTGGTTGGGTTGGTTGAGTTGGTTGGGAAGGTTGACGTAGCGGCGGCTGGGTTGGTTGGGTTGGCTGGGTTGGCTGGGTTGGCCAGGTTTGTTGTGAAGGTTGACAGAGTGAGAGCAGAGGAATGTTATCATTGTCAGAGTCATCATCCTTGCTACTTATGTTATTTTCACTACTTACGTTATTCTTGTATCCTTCTTCCATGTTACTCTTGTACCCTTCTTCCAAATCAAACTCCTCTTCTTTGTCACCAACTTCTGACTTCGTCCGATAACTGTCACGCGACCCTTTTTTTTTTTGTCGCAAGGTACTGTCGCAACCCCTTTTTGTGTGTAATTTTAACACGAGTCCCCCTTGCAATTCACTAGGCCAGTATCATGCCCAATTTTCTAACTCTCAATACCTGGGTCGCGTTTATTTTTTTCCCTGGGTCATGAATAATTATTATTAATTTTTAATAAAACCTACCCGTACGCTCGCGAATCACATCTACTAAAATTAAATATGCAAGGTCATGACTCACAACCAACCCCCCCCTGTGATTTGGTTGCTTCGTATCATGCTCATTTTTCTAACTCTCAATCCCTGGTTCGCGATTATTTTTTCCTTGGGTCATGAATAATTATTTTTAATTGTTAATATCACCTACCTGTACGTTCGCAAATCACACCTACAAAAATGAAATACACAAGGTCATGACTCACAACCAGTAAAATTTAACATTAGTGCTTGCGACACGCTACCCTTAAAATGTATCTCCATTGCTCGCGACACACTACCCTTATAATTTAATATTTGTGCTCGCAACAAACAACCCTTAAAATTTAATATCATCGCTTGCGACTACCTACCACTACAGTTGAATTATTCGGGTCAAGAATTTGCCTAGTAGTATCATATGCAAAATATGTATGATAGGTATGAGTACTTCTTTCCGTACAATTGAATCATATTTGTCACACAATCTACTGTTTGCAACCATGGTATGCAACTTATGTAGAATATGTACCTTTTACCCTAATCATTCTCCCCGAAGATTTACCCGTGTCATACTAGGTGTGAACCCACCCGCCTTGTCGTCAAATTAGTGAATGGACTGACACAATGAGCAGTAACAATTCTGAAAACAATGCCTAAACTTCCTCCATTTCGCCAAGCAATTGCATCAATACAGGATCAATCTAGTTGTCGTCCTCATTTTCCTCTTCAGCAAGACTACTGGCAACAGTGCCACCATCTTTCGATACAGTACCGGTAGGGTTTTTTTCTGACTTGAATCTTTCCAGCATCATTTTCTCCAAATTTTTACCCGTTTCGGGATCTTCTCTTAACGATTGTACCTTCTTGCACAATCTAGCGAACACTTGCCTCGCTCCGCTGTTCTGTTCCGTTTGATCGTTCCGTTTCATCCCTTTGTCCTTCTTATGTCCTTTTGTTGGTTTGTTGTTCCTGAAGAATAAAAATAAGAGAAAGAAAGATCAGAAGCAAATAGAATCTCCAACAAATTGCTGTCATTGTCACTCACTAGTGTTTCTCATTGTTTTCTTTCATTGCCAATCCATTGTTTCCGTGCTTTTCATTTTTTTTTAATACCGTGCCAACCAAGAAGGATGTGTTGCTTTTTGTGTGGTTTTGATTTGGGGTATGTACAGTTTTCCGTGTGTGTACAGTTTTGTGTGTGTGAACTTTTCTGTTGTTCCATTCTGTCATTCTGTCCCATTGTTCCGTCCCATTGTTCCGTTCTGTTTCATTGGTCGTTCTGTTTTAAGTGCCCTCCTTTCCTTCGTTGGTTCGTTTGATTGTTGTTCTGTTTCAATAAAAATAAAAATGAAAGAAAGAAAGATCAGAAACAAATAGTATCTCCAACAAATTGCCGTCATTGTCACTCACTGCTGTTGTTCTGTTGTTCCATTCTGTCATTTCTTTTTTAAAATTTGTTGTTCCATTTTGAGTGTCGTTCTTTCCCTCGTTGGTTTGTTTGATTGTTGTTCCGTTTCAATAAAAAGAAAAAGAAAAGAAAGAAAGATCAGAAACAAATAGAATCTCCAACGAATTGCTGTTATTGTCACTGACTAGTGTTTCTTCTTTGTTGTTCGGTTGTTCCGTTGTTCCGTTGTTCGTGACTGTCGGACAACATTCATTTTTCCTGCTTCAAAAAAAAAATGTGCCAACCAAGAAGCATGTGTTGCGTTTTGTGTGGTGGTTCTGTGTGTATACAGTTTTTCATGTGTGTGTGGTTTTGTGTGTGTTGTGTGTGGTATGCACCCTGACTTCTTCCATGTGCCTGCCTTGTGCACGGCCTTTATTTTCTATAAGTAAAGCATGTACGAGTGCACGCCACCCCTCCCGCGCCATAATTTTTCAAAGAGGAAATTGTGATCACACAAAGGTTATGTATCTAAATCCCCAACCCATCTGTAGAATCTGGTAGCCAGTCAGTGGTTCGAAACTCCCTTGGGTCAGTAGTATGCGTCCGAGAACTGTTTCTCTACCCCCCGCAGGCTATCGCGCGGTATTTTTAAAATTCTCGACCCTATTTTTTAAATTTCCTATCTTTTTAGGTCGCGTGTCTACTAAAAACCCTCGCGTGTCGCACACCTTTACTTTCGAGACAATATCTCGTCACTCCTCAATTAAAATAACTATTTTAGGGTTAAGGATATCATATTATGTTGGTGACAAGCACTATTTTGTGTAAAACTTGTGCACGAATGACTATTTTTATCTTCTCAACTTTTCTGTTGACTGTACTGTGCACTACTAAACATATTGTACGAGGAATGTTGCAATCATCACTAAGTAGTAATGCATTTACTTCACGGACAATTTTTGCAAAAGCAACAGCAACAGCAAAGAGCGAGAGCAACAGCAACAAAAACTAGCGAGAGCAACAGCAGCAGCAACAACAACTAGCGAGAGCAACAGCAACAGCAACAACAACTAGCGAGAGCAACAGCAACAGCGGCTAGCGAGAGCAACAGCAACAGCAACAGCAACAGCGACCAGCGAGAGCAACAGCAACAGCAACAGCAACAGCAACAGCAACAGCAACAGCAACAGCAACAGCAACAGCGACTAGCGACTAGCGAAAGCAACAGCAGCAGCAGCAGCAGCGAGAGCGACTAGCGAGATCAACACCAGCGACTAGCGAGAGCAACAGCGAATCCACTTCTACTCATCCAACAGATTTGTCTCCTCCTCCTCCAACAACAACAACAACAACGGGGATTCGTCTCCTCCTCCTCCTCCTCCAACAACAACAACAACAACGGGGATTCGTCTCCTCCTCCTCCTCCTCCTCCAACAACAACAACAACGGGGACTCGTCTCCTCCTCCAACAACAACGGCGATTCGTCTCCTCCATCCAGCAGCGAATCCGCTCCCCTCATCCAACAGAGCAGCGATTTGTCTCCTCCCCCAAGAGCAGGATTCGTCTCCTCCTCCTCCTCCTCCAACAACAACAACAGCAACAACAACAACGGCAATTCGTCTCCTCCATCCAGTAGCGAATCCGAATCCGCTCCCCTCATCCAACAGAGCAGCGATGATTCGTCTCCCCCCCCCCCATAGCAGGATTCGTCTCCTCCTCCTCCAACAACAACAACAACGGGGATTCGTCTCCTCCTCCTCCTCCAACAATAACAACAACAGGGATTCGTCTCCTCCTCCTCCTCCAACAACAACAACAACGGCGATTCGCCTCCTCCTCCTCCTCCTCCTCCTCCAACAACAACAACAACAACAGGGATTCGTCTCCTCCATCCAGCAGCGAATCCGAATCCGCTCCCCTCATCCAACAGAGCAGCGATTCGTCTCCTCCCCCAAGAGCAGGGTTCGTCTCCTCTTCCTCTTCCTCCAACAACAGCAACAACAACAACAACAACAGGGATTCGTCTCCTCCTCCTCCTACAACAACAACAACAACGGCGATTCGTCTCTTCCTCCAACAACAACAACAACAGGGATTCGTTTCCTTCTCCTTCTCCAACAACAACGGCGATTCGTCTCCTCCATCTAGCAGCGAATTCGAATCCGCTCCCCTCATCCAACAGAGCAGCGATTTGTCTCCTCCCCCAAGAGCAGGATTCATCTCCTTCTCCTCCAACAAAAACAACAACGGCGATTTGTCTCCTCCTCCTCCTCCAACAACAACAACAACGGCGATTCGTCTACTCCTCCAACAACAACAGGGATTCGTCTCCTCCTCCAACAACAACGAGGATTCGTCTCCTCCATCCAGCAGCAAATCCGAATCCGCCACCCTCATCCAACAGAGCAGCGATTTGTCTCCTCCTCCTCCAACAACAACAACAACAACAACAACGGGGATTCGTCTCCTCCTCCTCCAACAACAACAACAGCAATTCGTCTCCTCCATCCAGCAGCAAATCCGGTCCCCTCATCCAACAGAGCAGCGATTCGTCTCCTCCATCCAGCAGCGAATCCGCTCCCCTCATCCAACAGAGCAGCGATTTGTCTCCTCCTCCTCCAACAACAACAACGGGGATTTGTCTCATCCTCCAACAACAACAACGGCAATTCGTCTCCTCCTCCAACAACGGGGATTCGTTTCCTCCTCCAACAACAAGGGCGATTCGTCTCCTCCAACAACAACAATGGGGATTTGTCTCCTCCAACAACAACGGCGATTCGTCTCCTCCATCCAGCAGCGAATCCGCTCCCCTCATCCAACAGAGCAGCGATTCGTCTCCTCCTCCTCCAACAACAACAACGGCAATTCGTCTCCTCCTCCAACAACAACAATGGGGATTCGTTTCCTCCTCTGACAACAACGGCGATTCGTCTCCTCCAACAACAACAACGGGGATTCGTTTCCTCCTCCAACAACAACGGCGATTCGTCTCCTCCATCCAGGAGTTGCTGACGTTGGTGGAGCGCCGGTGGAGGAGGAGGAGCGATTTGATGCCGACGATTCATAGCTGTTGTTGCCTAGCGACGTCAGTGGAGCGCCGGTGGAGGAGGAGGAGCGATTCGGGTGGAGCGCCGGTGGAGGAGGAGGAGCAATTTGATGCCGACGATTTGTTGCCGTTGTTGCCTAGCGACGTTATGGCGCCGGTGGAGGAGGAGGAGCAATTCGATGCCAACAATTTGTTGATTCGTCGATTTGTTGCCGGATGAATCCCACTGATTGATTCGTTGCCGTTCCTATTCAAATACATGATAGTTGAACAAAATGGGTGAGTATCTATTGATGTAGTACATAGAGTAAATAATAACAACAGAATAATATAATCTACATGCCAATCGATTCGATGCTGACGACGTTGCACCTCCACCGTTGTTGCCGTCTGCTCTCGTTGTTGATGCTGTCGATTTGTTGATACAGTCTATTCGTTGTTGATACAGTCGATTTGTTGATATGGTCGATTCGTTGATGCCGGCGTTTCCAATCCGTTGCTTCCAATCCGTTCCTATGAAAATAAGAAGAAAAACAGAGAGGAAATACATTATCAGTAATGCCGGTGGAGTGGAAGACCAATCAAATCAATTGCCATTGCCGTTGCCGTTGCCAATGCCTAGTATCTCTCTCATTCTTACCTTTGCTTGTTCCGACGTTCCGACCTTCCGACAACCATCCCGATGAAATTGTAGTTGCTGCCGTAGAATACTTCTTACTCCATGTCACGAAAAACAGTACCTTGTTCCTGTTGATATAATTGCAAGGGACAAAGCCAGTTCATTGATTTCAAGACGTATATGTAAGGCTGCAGTCCAAACAATATCTATCCAGCAAATCCCCTTCTCGTCAAATGCTAACTACTTCTTTTGCAGTACAAGGCTGTTATTTCGGACTAAAATATCTGACAACAGATCCTCCGGCTCAAAAGAGGTTTTGGATCAAACGTTCTCGGACGGAGTGTTGATTACAAGAACCAACACCCTAGTCAAATAAGTCGGATGTAAGAAGGCAGATTATGAAGTGATTTTTTTTTGTTGCGAGGTAGATTGTTTTTTTTTGTTGCGAGGTAGAAAAAGTGATTTTTTTTGTCGCGAGGTAGAAAATAACATTACAGTGTGTTTGTGTGAGAGAGATTTTTTTTGCGAGGTAGAAAAAAAAAAATCAATACGACGAGGATACTTCAACTCCTGTAGAATTCTACACGTTTTACGTACATACGAAAAAAACATCAATCTCCTGTAGAATTCTACACGTTTTTTGTACTAGATAATTCGTACGTACGAAAGAATCTCGTCCGGTACGTACGACGTTCGAAAAAGAATCTCGTACGTACGACGTTCGAAAAAGAATCAACGTTCGAAAACGAATCTCGTACGTACGACGTTCGAAAAAGAATCTCGTACCGGTACGTACGACGTTCGAAAACGGCTCTCGAACATACGAGATTGTACTAATTTTCGGCAGGGGTAAAGAACTTGCGAGAAGTCCACATAAAAGACCCAATAATTACTGAATTTTCGAACATTATGTAACCCTAACCATATTCGAAACAACTTTTCCACACAGAACGCCAAAATCTTAAGGTTTGACTCTACAAATGGCAAACATGGGGGTATTTTGGGTGCAATTCCAGGGCACAAAAAAACTTATTTGGTAATGACTCCAAAAGTATCCGGTCCAAGCAATGAATACATTCATCATGACTCATTAAATGCATATTGGGAACAACTTTGTCACATAGAATGACCAAAATCTTTAGGTTTGACTCTACAAGTGGCAATCATGGGGGTATTTTTGGTGCAATTGTAGGGCAAAAACTGAGTAATTGGGTAATGACTACAACAATATCTGTTCCAAGCCAGGAATACATTCATCATGACTATTCCAATGCATATTTGGAACAACTTTGTCACATAGAATGCCCAAAATCTTAAGGTTTGACTCTACAAATGGCATTCATGGGGGTATTTTTGGTGCAATTCCAGGGCACAAAGTTACTTATTGGGTAAGGACTCAAAAAGTATCTGGTCCAAGCCATGAATACATTCATCATGACTCTTCCAATACATATTGGGAACAACTTTGTCACATCGAATGACCAAAATCTTAAGGTTTGACTCTCCAAATTGCAATCATGGGGGTATTTTTGGTGCAATTCCAGGGCACAAACTAACTTATTGGGTAATGAGTCCAAAAGTATCCGGTCCAAGCAATGAATAGATTCCTCATGACTAATAAATTGCATATTGGGAACAACTTTGTCACACAGTATGCCCAAAATATTGTGGTTTGACTCTCCAAATGGCAAACATGAGGGTATTTTTGGTGCAATTCCAGGGCACAAACTAACTTATTGGGTAATGACTCAAAAAGTATCCGGTCCAAGCAATGAATACATTCCTCATGACTAATAAATTGCATATTGGGATCAACTTTGTCACATAGAATGCCCAAAACTTGGTGGTTTAACTCTAGAAATGGCAAACATGGGTGTACTTTTGGTGCAATTACAGGGCACAAACTAACTTATTGGGTAATGACTCAAAAAGTATCGGGTCCAAGCCATGAATACATTCATCATGACTCATCAAATGCATATTGGGAACAACTTTGCCACACAGAATGCCCAAAATGATGTGGTTTGACTCTCCAAATGGCAAACATGAGAGTATTTTTGGTGCAATTCCAGGGCACAAACTAACTTATTGGGTAATGACTCAAATAGTGTCAGGTCCAAGCCATGAATACATTCATCATGACTCATCAAATGCATAATGGGAACAACTTTGTCACACAGTATGCCAAAAATATTGTGGTTTGACTCTCCAAATGGCAAAAATGAAGGTATTTTTGGTGCAATTCCAGGGCACAAACTAACTTATTGGGTAATGAGTCCAAAAGTATCCGGTCCAAGCAATGAATACATTCCTCATGACTAATAAATTGCATATTGGGATCAACTTTGTCACATAGAATGCCCAAAACTTGGTGGTTTAACTCTCGAAATGGCAAACATGGGTGTATTTTTGGTGCAATTCCAGGACACAACCTAACTTATTGGGTAATGACTCAAAAAGTATTGGGTCCAAGCCATGAATACATTCATCATGACTCATCAAATGCATATTGGGAACAACTTTGTCACACAGAATGCCCGAAATGTTGTGGTTTAACTCTCGAAATGGCAAACATGGGTGTATTTTTGGTGCAATTCCAGGGCACAAACTAACTTATTGGGTAATGACTCAAAAAGTATCGGGTCCAAGCCATGAATACATTCATCATGACTCATCCAATGCATATTGGAAACAACTTTGTTACATAGAATGCCCATAACTTGGTGGTTTAACTCTAGAAATGGCAAACATGGGTGTACTTTTGGTGCAATTACAGGGCACAAACTAACTTATTGGGTAATGACTCAAAAAGTATCGGGTCCAAGCCATGAATACATTCATCATGACTCATCAAATGCATATTGGGAACAACTTTGCCACACAGAATGCCCAAAATGATGTGGTTTGACTCTCCAAATGGCAAACATGAGGGTATTTTTGGTGCAATTCCAGGGCACAAACTAACTTCTTATTGGGTAATGACTCAAAAAGTATCGGGTCCAAACCATGAATACATTCATCATGACTCATCAAATGCATAGTGCGAACAACTTTGTCACATAGAATGCCCAAAATCTTAAGGTTTGACTCTCCAACTGACAAACATGAGGGTATTTTTGGTGCAATTGCAGGGCACAAACTAACTTATTGGGTAATGACTCAAAAAGTATCCGGTCCAAGCAATGAATACATTCCTCATGACTCATCAAATACATATTGGGAACAACTTTGTCACACAGAATGCTGTAAATGTTGTGGTTTGACTCTCCAAATGGCAAACATGGGTGTATTTTTGGTGCAATTCCAGGGCACAAACTAACTTATTCGGTAAGGACTCAAAAAGTATCTGGTCCAAGCAATAAATACATTCATCATGACTCATCCAATGCATATTGGGAACAACTGTGGCACATAGAATGACCAAAATCTTAAGGTTTGACTCTACAAATGGCAAACATGGGGGTATTTTTGGTGCAATTCTAGGGCAAAAACTAACTGATTGGGTAATGACTCAAATAGTATCGGGTCCAAGCCATGAATGCATTCATCATGACTCATCCAATGCATATTGGAAACAACTATGACACATAGAATGCCCAAAATCTTAAGGTTTCACTCTCCAACTGACAAACATGAGGGTATTTTTGGTGCAATTCCAGGGCACAAACTAACTTATTGGGTAATGACTCAAAAAGTATCTGGTCCAAGCAATGAATACATTCCTCATGACTCATCAAATACATATTGGGAACAACTTTGTCACACAGAATGCTGTAAATGTTGTGGTTTGACTCTCGAAATGGCAAACATGAGGGTATTTTTGGTGCAATTCTAGGGCACAAACTAACTGATTGGGTAATGACTCCAAAAGTATCCGGTCAAAACTATGAATACATTTATCATGACTCATCAAATGCATATTGGGAACAACTTTGCCACTCAGAATGCCCAAAATGTTGTGGTTTGACTCTCAAAATGGCAAACATGATGAGGGTATTTTTGGTGCAATTCCAGGGCACAAACAGTCTCATTTGGTAATGACTACCAAAGTTTTTGTACCAGGCCATGAATGCCTATCACATGACTTACGAAATGCATGTTGGGAACAACTTTTAAATGCATATTGGGAACAACTTTGACACACACAGTACAGACAATGATGTGGTTTGTAGATACAAATGGCACACAAGACAGTACGGTATGTTAGGTGCAGCAGTCTACGAGATTCTACATGTGACTAGAGGATTGAAATACATAACCTTAGTGTGATCAAATGTTTCCCTTCTGAAAAAATTATGGCGCGGGAGGGGTGGCTTGCACAGGTACGTGCTCTACTGCTACAAATATAACAGCGCGCCCAAAACCAGACAACACACAGAAGATGTTCGGGCAAACAACATAGTACAGAACCCACGGAAAAATTCTACACACAAAACATCGTACACATACTACACGAAACACCGTACACACACACACACACACACACACGACACACACAACACACACAACACAAAACACCGTACACAACCCGACAAATTATTAGTACACACACAAAACCACACAAAAAGAAACACATGATTCTTGATCGACACCGTATTCAGAAAATAAAATAAAAAAATATGAATGCTATCGGAAAGACACGACGAAGCAAAAAATCCGAGGGGAAGACCCTTCGAAACAACAAAACCATCCGGCCCGGTGATCATCAAAATACAGGGGACAACAACGGTAAGAAAAGAAGAGTTAAAACAAACACCGCAATTACTAACAAAGTGTGTAACAGTAATACCACAACTATGAACGCATCAAAGGGCAACAGTAAAAAAAATGGTTCCGACAACACAATTTCTACTACTACAAACACGGAAGAACAAAACACCATCAACCAGAGTAACGAACCAGCGCTGACCATTACCAACACAACCACCACTACAGTAACGAACCAACAGAAAGAAGGAACAAAAACCAATGTGGTAGAGAAAACATCTAACGGAGAATGCTACAATTTAGAGGATGTTGCCGAACATGTCATGAAAAATATCCAATATGACAAATTGGCAGAGGAAGTGGCAAAACGCTTACGGAAACAAGAGAGGGAACCACATATAGGGGTGGGAAAGGTAGTAATGGTACCTAAACAAACGGAGGCAACCATGCAGGGAGAGGGGAGTTACAATGCCGGCGACACAAGAGAACGAGCAGTAAGTACAATTACAGACGAATATGGACTTATAATAGACAACGATATGCTTAAGGCTTTGAGTGATATGAGTGAAAGAGTGGAGAAGCAGCTAAGGGATTACGTCAAAAAACATTGGTACCCCAACATGAAGTTCCCTATCAATGACAAGGCAACGGCGCTTGTAATAAATAAAGCTGTTGGAGAAAGTGCGGTTATGAAGCCACAAAATATTCCACTTGCGGCATTCTGTTCCTTTTACAGGAAACGAGTAGGGACAGTACTGACTGCATTGAGGCACAACTCACAAACATTAGCGAGAAAAAACTGGATAGGTAAATACAGGTGGGAGAATTGGTTGTTGAAATTAGGATTTTGAGAATCTATTTTTGGTCCGACAACACTAACATGCTGCCCGTTGATACTTATGATACTTCCGTACAGACGATTACAGAAAAGGTCGAGTCCCTATCACATTCCCTGGTACTGTTGCAGTTATTCAAGACACAGAATATGAAAACACAGGTATTTTAAACCCTCAATACAGAACATACAAAGATGCGGAAGATGAAGATTTTTATTATTTTGTTACAAGAATCATGTCGGCAATCAATCCGACAAATTCCAATTTCAAACAACGGAAGGAGAGGCACTTGCTGAGTGATATATTTACTATAGCAGATGAAGCATTTGCATTGGTACTAATCTACAATGAGCATCATGTATGGGTGAACCAGCAGCGGCGAAAGGGTGATGCCACGATTCCGCGACAAAAAAAAAATTCTGCGATTCAGACAGTGGAAGCAGAAATGGATGGATGGAGGAAGGTCGCGAGTTGTTCAGTGACTTGTGCGACAAAATTGGCGAGATGCGAAAACACCCAGAAACAGGAAGGAAATTGGAAGAAATGATGAGGGAGAACGAAAGTTCGACAAATTACACCAACAATAAGCAGGGCGATGCAAATATTACTAGTAGCAGCTCCACTAATTGTAGTGGACCAAAGAAGAAAAAGAAAAGAAACGTCTATATTGATCCGGCAATAACAGCATTGATGAATGAAAGTTTATCTATGGGTGAACTAATGTAGAAAATAACAGTACATACATAATACAAAACTACTACTAATCTTGAACTTAATTTTGAGAATATTAGAAATAATGGAGGATTCGTAATACGTCGCAATAGGAATAAATCAAGCATAATAGAATCTACATTTTAAAAAGGGAATATTGTAGTCAAGAAATATAATTCACAACTAGGGGAGCAGAATCGAATTGTTGTTTGGTAGATTAATATTTTGGAATTAATACTGACTCAAGATTTCTTTTTTATTCGTGAATAGAAGTAAGTGTTGTTCGTACAGAATAATAATTCGGTTCTGCTAGAGACTGAAATAAATTATTTTTATTTGAGAGTAGAGTAATGTGCATCACGCGCACAGAAATAGTGCTGAGTTTACATATACCCTTATACGATCGTCGCGAATTTCAGGGTATCCAGAAATATTGCCGTGTTAAAATCACGCACAAAATTTGTGCGCGAGAAGTAAATTCGAACCCCGCGAAACAGTTCTCGGACGTGGTACCTACCTCGTACACTTTTTGCACAGTACCCAACTATGTACCTTTTTGCATGCAATATAAGCTACAACTAGTAGTACTGGTAATATCTGCACCATTCTTTTGTCTGAGAATCATAAAAAAACAGCACCTCCATCTCAATTAAGCAACTTATGAATTATTTTCATTTGACACTCATTAAAGTTCGTTTTTGGTGATTGGATTATACAAAGTAAATGTTGTTCTTCCTATTATGGACTTGACCTCATACTTTGCCTGTCATTACCCAATAAGCCATTTTGTGCCCTGGGTTTGCACCAATAATATTCTCTTGTGTGCCATTTGGAGAGACAAGCCACAACATTTTCAGCAATCTGTGGGGTAATATTTTTATCAATATGCATCATAGGAGTCATGAAAAAATCATTCATGGCCTGGACCGGATACTTTGTAAGTCATTACCCAATAAGTCAGTTTGTGCCCTGGATTTGCAACAAAAATACCCTCTTGTGTGTCATTTGGAGACACAAACCACAACATTTTCAGCATTATGTGTGGCAATGTTGTTCCCAATATGCATCAGATGAGTCATGAGAAATATATTCATGCACGGCACCAAAAACTTTGAGAGTCATTACCCAATATTTTTCCTCCAAATCCAGGACCCAAATGCACTCAGTAGGTGGTTACACACCAAACATCACACATAACTCACTTCTGTTTCTTTCATGATTCAACTTATCCATTACAGGAACAATCTTCATGAACTGATCACCTATAATATCTGATTTTCTAATTTCTAATTGCAAATGAGTGTGTATTTTTCCTCCAAATCCAGTACCCAAATGCACTTATTAGGTGGTGACACACTAACTAGTACTACAGATAACTCACTTCTGTTTCTTTCATGATTCATCTTATCCATAACAGGAACAATATGCATGGACTAATCACCCAAAATATGTGATTTTCTAATTTTTAATTGCAAATTAGTGCGTATTTTTCCTCCCATTCCAGTACCCAAATGCACTGATTAGTTTGTGACACACAAACTATCAAAGATAACTCACTTCTGTTTCTTTCATGATTCATCTTATCCAATTAGTGTATATTTTTCCTCCAAATCCAGTACCCCAATGCACTAATTAGGTGGTGACACACAAACTATGACAGATAGCTTACTTCTGTTTCTTTCATGATTCATCCCATCCATAACAGGAACAATATTCATGGTTCAATCACACAAAATATCTGATTTTCTAATTTCTAATTGCAAATTAGTATGTATTTTTCCTCCAAATCCAGTACCCAAATGCACTAATTAGGTGGTGACACACAAACTATGACAGATAGCTTACTTCTGTTTCTTTCATGATTCATCTCATCCATAACAGGAACAATATTCATGGTTCAATCACACAAAATATCTGATTTTCTAATTTCTAATTGCAAATTAGAATGTATTTTTCCTCCAAATCCAGTACCCCAATGCACTAATTAGGTGGTGACACACAAACTATGACAGATAACTCACTTCTGTTTCTTCCATGGTTCATCTCATCCACAACAGGAACAATATTCATGAACTGATCACCTATAATATCTGATTTTCTAATTTCTAATTGCAAATTAGTGTGTATTTTCCCTCCCATTCCAGTACCCAAATGCACTCATTAGTTTGGCTGTGACACACAAACTATGACAGATAACTTACTTCTGTTTCTTTTATGATTCATCCCATCCATAACAGGAACAATATTCATGGTTCAATCACACAAAATATCTGATTTTCTAATTTTTAATTGCAAATTAGTGTGTATTTTTCCTCCAAATCCAGTACCTCAATGCACTAATTAGGTGGTGACACACAAACTATGACAGATAACTCACTTCTGTTTCTTTCATGATTCATCTCATCCATAACAGGAACTATATTCATGGTTCAATCACACAAAATATCTGATTTTCTAATTTCTAATTGCAAATTAGTGTGTATTTTTCCTCCAAATCCAGTACCTCAATGCACTAATTAGGTGGTGACACACAAACTATGACAGATAACTCACTTCTGTTTCTTTCATGATTCATCTCATCCATAACAGGAACAATATTCATGGTTCAATCACACAAAATATCTGATTTTCTAATTTTTAATTGCAAATTAGAATGTATTTTTCCTCCAAATCCAGTACCTCAATGCACTAATTAGGTGGTGACACACAAACTATGACAGATAACTCACTTCTGTTTCTTTCATGATTCATCTCATCCATAACAGGAACAATATTCATGGTTCAATCACACAAAATATCTGATTTTCTATTTTTAATTGCAAATTAGTGTGTACTGTCTATGTGGTACTTGTATTACTACTGGTAGTAGTACCTGTAGTAGTACTTGTACTGCTTGGCATGTACTTGATGGTCTGTCCTTTTTCCGTTTTAATGGTCTGTCCTTTTACCGTTTTAATGGATCTGTCCTTTTTCCTTTTTTATGGTCTGTCCTTTTTCCTTTTTATGGTCTGTCCTTTTTCCATTTTTAATGGTCTGTCCTTTTTCCGTTTTTATCGTCCCTCCTCTAGTACCCCTATCTCACTATCACCGGTACATGAAAGATCTCACTGTATCACAAGTTGAGAACATTAACTAAAAAAATCAGGGCACTATTCTTTATTGTTCTATATTCAAAACGCGCGCGACGCGCGATTTATTTACTTAACCTTCTTATTTTAATTAAGAGAATCAAATCATTCTTCATTGTTCTATATTTACTGCATTAGATCTCACAGGTTAAGTATCGAATTTTTTTTCTTTTCGAACACACACACACACACACACACCAATTCGAATTTTATGTAGATTCAGTACTAAGAAAAAAATTCGAACGGACAGCGAAAAGTAATTTTTTTTTCTTCCAACACACACACACAAACACACACACACACAGAGCGAAAAGTAATTTTCACACAGCGAAAAGTGATTTTACAGTGTGATTTTATAGTGTGGTGATTTTACAGTGTGATTTTACAGTGTGATTTTACAGTGTGATTTTCTTTTCTTTTCGAGGCAAAAAATACTCTTTCCCTTCATAATCTTACCGAACTTATCTTGAGCAGAGTTGCTTTACAGTACTTGTACGACTAAAGCACTCCGTCCGAGAACGCGGGATCCCACTGAACTGATCAGCAATGATCACTAGTAGGCAGGGAATTCAGGCTCAAGATATTTTAATCCGAAAAAACTGCCTTTGCTGGAAAAAGAATTGGACGGCATTGGACGAGAGAGGAATTGCTGGATAGATATTGTTTGGACTGCAGCCTTACATATACGTCTTGAAATCAATGAATCTGCATCCATTGTGTAGATATATCAACAGGATAAAGATCCAGTTTTTCGTGAGAAAGGAGTAAGAAGGCTGCAAATCTACGGCAGCAGCAGCCAGCACTAACGGCAATCGTCGGAACGACAGCAAAAGGTCGGCAATGGTGGATCGGATACGCAAAGGATAGGAAACGGTGAACAACGTGAGATACATACTAGACAATGATGCCTATATCCCACATTGCTGACGATGATGTATTCCTCACTTCTGTTTTCCTTATTATTTTCATAGGTGCGGATTGGAAACAACGAATCAGATCAGAAAGAACGGAGCGGAAACAACGGATAGGAAACATTGGATCAAGGTGCGGTGAATGGTGTGGCAAATCATCGTATTCTTCCCTGTAGGTGCGGCGAATTTTCCCTGTAGGTGTGGCAAATATTGGAACAACGAATCGGCAGCATCGAATCAATCGGACGCCAACAGTGTAGGTTGGTAGCACGCAGATTATATTATTCTGTTGTTATCATTTACTCTACATCAATAGTTACTCACCTCAATTTTTTTTCAATTATTGTAGATTGTTCTAGATTGGCAACAGCAACAACGGTAACAAATTGATCAGTGGGATTCATCCGGCAACTAATTGACGAATCAGCAAGAGCAACAGCAGATCCAACAGCAATCGATCCGCAACAGCAACAAGAATTGCCGTTCCAGACCACTCAATCTGAAACGCCGTTCCAGAAATTTGACCCTGAAACGCCAATACAGACGTTCTGCGGATTTTCAAGCGGCCGGAACCGGGAACAATCGAACCAACAGCAACAGCGGAAGCGATAGCAACAGCGACAAGCGACAGCGATAGCAACAGCGGCAAGCAGGAACGATCAGAGCTCTGCCGCAAAAGTCAGAATTGCCGTTCCAGGCAGACAACTCAATCTGAAACGCCGTTCCTGAAACTTGACCCTGAAATGCCAATGCAGATGTTCTGCAGATTTACAAGCAGCCGGAACTGGGAACGATCGAACCAACAGCCACAGCGGCAGTCCTGCGACATTGTGCAATCATTTCGGAGTAGCTATCAATCAAAACGTAGGAGAAATATGTTACGATCGATATGGAGGAGCATTCAATTCTTCACTAATACTAAGTTATTATTGATACTGTACTAGGTAAACAATTAAGTATTGGATGTATCAGAGAGGACCTCACAATCGTCATCATCGTTCGTTGTGACATGATCTTCTAATGGAAGAGGGGAGGGGGAGAAATGGTTTCGATGGGGGTGTTAAATGAACATGATGAAAATGAGCATGATGCTATTGGATCGAGCATGAAAGGCATGATGGTATGAAAAAAAATGTCATGACATAGAAACAAGGCAGAAACATAGTACTAGTACGAAGTAGCAAACAAACACTTCGGAAAATAATTTTATTTCATATCTTGGGTTAAGGTTAGGAAGTTGTTTGGCACCGAGATTTCAAATTTAAACATGATTCAAACACAAAAGCATGAAATGCCGTTCCGGTTACTGAATTCTGAAACGCCGTTCCATGATTGTTGACATGAATTGTACAAAAAATCGTTTCACCACTCGAACATACTATCATACCTACATTACTACTAGTACTAGTACTATCATAATACACCCGGACACATATCTAAGAAAAAAGTATTTTTGGAAACAAAATAAAAGAAAGAATGGTGGTGAAATCGTGTAGGAGGAAGTTAGTGCTGTAGAGTTCTACGAAAATTCGTTAAGACGAGCATGATGCTATCGGAGCGAGCATTAAAAGGCACGATGGTATGAAAGAAGACACGACGTGACATACCGTAGAAAACAACGCGGAAACATAGCGAACTAACACTTCTGAAACTAATTTTATTTCATATCTTGGGTTAAGGTTAGAAAGTGTGGTAGTGAAAAATAGATTTTTTAAATCAATTTAGTCAAAATGGAGAGATCAATGGACATTTTGAGTCTTCTGGGAGAATTTTGGTCGCAACCTGAGGGGGGTCGAAAATCATTACCACAAAAATTGTGAATTTAAAAAAATACCCTTGCGCATAACAAACGCAGGGTCGATTTTCTGAAAATAGGGCTTGCAAGGGGTCGCGTGGGGTCGCGTGACAGTTATCGGACGTTGTTCTTAATCAACCACTTGATCCTCTTTGCCAACTGTACCTCCTCCAGGCAATTTGGATTGCCAGTAGAAATTTGTTTACGGTAATGATTGGTGTATTTCCTACGGAGGGTTTGAACACTTCTGTCAGTATGAGGGAAGTTGTCTTTATGGATTTGGGCGACTTGTTCCCATTCCTCAGGGCCAACGGGAAGGATTGCTTTGAGGGTGTGTGGCAATTCAATGAGTCCGGTTTTGCTATAGTTGCTCACCCTGGACTTGCGCCCTACCCATGATGGATCCTTTGCCATGGCTGTTGTTGGCTGATGATGTTACGATATAAAAATTATGTATGGAGCTGTATATGTATCTCCTCCCCCATCGTTGTCTCATAGCAACAGCAGATAAAGCACTATTATTATTGATACAGTTTAGTTTTTGTGCATTGGAAAATATTTTGTACTAGTGTAATCAGCCAAAATTGGCGATCCATGATCTGTTGGATGTGTGATTCGTCAGTTGGGTGGGTATAAGGGAATGAGAAAAATTTCAGTCCGGTAGTCCACAAAAAATCTGGGCAGGACCCAGATTCCGGTTGACGTGAGCTCACGTTGACTGGAATCTGGGTCCAAAAAGACAAAAACCGAGGTACAGATCCGATCAGGGTAGGACCCAGATTCATTTTGGGAATCACCCAATCTTTGTGAACTATGTACGGTACGAATCCCTGTATTTTACGAAGTGGTACAAACTTAGTGGCTAATGCCACTCGATTTTAAAAGACTGGTTATGAGCCTCTTTTTTTTACGTGTTATTTCACTCACAAGGCTAAAAACTGCCATACAAGCGCCTGTCCACGGTATTTTATCTCAGGCTATAGAACCTCCGAAAAGTTGGTAGCACAGGCAAGTGAATCCTCACATTAAGGGCTCTTCATCGATGTATTTGTAGCTTATTTACCCCAGCGCTTTGGGAGAAACGAACACACTTTATAGCATAGGTAGTAAGGATTCGCATGTTTTTAAAATTTGGTCGCTGTTTTAGCACCTCTGTGGTTAATTTTGGTACTGGTTTTGCTGTAGGAATGCCCAGGCGGACAGGTTAAGATTTAGTGGTTACGCTCTGTAGATTTTGGTACACTTTCTACGTGTCCGAGTGGCATTAACCACTAAACTCGTACGTACGAGTACGAGTACTGCTACTTTTTTGATACAGTAAAAAACAATACTCATCAGGCTGTCCCTGTAACAATAATCCTTGTGACCTGACCAACCAAGTCGTGATCCAAGGTTGAAGAGAATCCTAATGACCCGAGGAAGATTCATGATGACCGGAAGAAGATGGCACTTCCGGAAGAAAGGGAGATATGACTCTTCCACAGATCAAATTACATTTACATATCAATTTCAGTAATCACTTATAATCTTTATATTCGTCATTCTAAAAACGTACCGGTAGTTGATACACTGTAATTACATTAAGACTACTAAGCTACAAATAAGACGCAATCGCGATCCCAACAACAAGAGGATGAACACCCAATTTCAACCGTATATCCAATACAAGAGGACCTTCGATGTTACAGAAGTTCATGACAGCCACAGGATTGTTGTTGATTATGCTAGAGCCACCAATCGATCAGCAGGAATGCCTGGTAGCACGCTGGCACACTCAATGGGGACAATGTCTGTCGAGAGGACGCAGAAAGAGGTGGAATGAGACCCTAGCGGGCAGAGAGATAGAACATACCAAAGAAGGATTCAAGAGTACAGTACGAGCCTACGTCAACGCCATCACACCGGACCCGGACGCAAAAGGGACCATGATAGCTGCATTCAAACATCAGCACATGGCCAAGCCCATGGAAGTTGCGGAACATGACCACTTCAGCAGAATCGATACCATACTCGATTACATTGGCATGCTGCCAAGAGATGACGACAACGACCTCACCGAGCAGCAACGGAAGCGAATGTTTTTCAAGACACATCCTAGATCTTGGCAGGATGCCTACATGGACACATCAGTGAACTTCAGAGAGGTGTCCATATTACAAATCCGGGACTAAATGACACGAAAGAAGGGCAGCGCCGACAGAGCCAGGAAGCAGGAGCGAAAAGGCAGGCAACAAGGCTCCGTACAAGGATGAGGACCCAGGAGAGGACGAAGCAATCAAGGCCGGGGACCTGGAAATAGAGGAGCAGGAAGGAAGTGCAGGAACCATCCACAAGGGAACCATACTTGGGAGCAGTGCTACATGAACCTGAGGAACCAGAATTCGCCTTACCCAAGCTACGTTGAATCCGACAACAACAGCTCGTACTCAGGACACAACAACAACTACGGCTGAGGCCGAGGAGGAGGTAGATTCAATGGGGCCAAGGAGGAGGCCAATTCAATGGAGGCCGAGGCAGATTCGGAGGAAGAAGCAACAGCTCAGGAGCAAGCAACACCAACAAAAGCAATCATAACTGGGAACAAAATCAAGGAGATGCCTTCTCCAACATAACGGCGAGCGACGCTAGTTATTTCACTAGCAACCAAAACTCAAATCCTGAACCAATATGAATGACTAGAGGCGCATTCAAATGAGAACCAGGGGCCAAGGGCCACCGAAGGAATACCAGGGCTACAGGCCACTGCTGGAAGGCTGCAGGCCAACACGAAGAAAAGAAAAGGGCCACAGGCCAAAGTGAAAGACACAACGGGGCTACAGGCCACCAAGCAAAGGCGAGAGGCCAAAATAAACAATGACGCAGCACCGACAGTGCTGCTCAAGATCAAAGAAATACAGGGAGTGCAGACCGACAGGCCATATACAGCGCTGCTGGATTCTGGAAGCACGAGGACCATGAACAACAAGCAATCGATGCCATTTGGCGTATGGTCAAAGCACATAGGACATAAAAGAATAACAACGACAACCAATGGGGGGTTTGATACCTCACATGAAGTACAGCTTGAAGAGCTACAGCTGCCTGAGTTCGTGAATGGGCGACGAATTCAGGGAATATCAGCATCCATCTTTGACTGACCACAGTGCAGATATGATGTTATACTGGGTAGAGACTTCCTTACAATGGCCGGCATAGAAATACCGTTTGACACCAATGAAATCAGATGGTTGGATATAGCCATCTCCATGAAAGACGCAACGAGAGTTACTTCGTGTGGACTCAGATGAGGCCTTGGATGCAATGCTGTTCACCAACACCACAGCAGAAATATTGGAGAGAAGCTATCAGCAAGTGACAGCCAGTGAAGTCGCGCAAAGACAGGACCACATGGCGACAGAGGAAAAACAAAAACTACAGACAATGCTAAAGCAACATGAAGTAGTATTCAACGGGGAACTACTAGGCTGTTATCCGCATCGAGAAATACACATCGGCCTGAAGAAGGATGCCGAGCCAGTACACATGAAGCCATACCCAGTCGCTTACAAGAGAGAAGAGATATTCAGAAGGGAATTAGCCAGTCTGATAGCGGATGGCGTACTTGAACCATGTGGACCTTCAGAATGGGCATTTCTGACCTTCATCATCCCCAAGAAGGACAACAGAGTAAGATGGGTGTCTGACTTCAGGGAGCTTAACAACAGGATCAAACAAAAGCCTTTCCCATTACCAAGGATACAAGACATCATGAACAGAAGAGGAAAATATACATATTTTACAAAAATCGACCTATCCATGCAATATTATTGCTTCCAGCTAGACGAGAAAAGTCAGAAGCTATGCACCATCACAACACCATACGGTCTGTTCAGATACAAGAGATTACCCATGGGGGTGAAAATCAGCGGAGATATCTCACAGCACATCATGACAGAAATGCTACTACAGGGAATTGATTGCGAGTGTTACATCGATGATGTAGGAATCTGGACTAACCAATTGTTCAACCATCACATACAACTCCTGGATTGAGTTCTCGATAGGTTTGCCAAGAACGGGATGAAGTGCAACCCATTGAAATGTAGCTGGCTCGTAAAAGAAACAGATTTTCTGGGCCATTGGATGACCCCAGAAGGAATCAAGCCATGGAAAAGAAAAATCGATGCGGTGCTTCAAATGGGCCAGCCGCAGAACATCACACAAGTCAGATCACTCATAGGAGCCATGAATTATTACAAGTCCTTCTGGCCAAGACGAGCACGTGTCCTATTCGCCACTCACTGAAATGACAGGAGCAAAGAAGATTCACATGGGATGAAACCAAACAGAAGGCCTTTGAGGAAATGAAAGCAATCTTGGCCGCAGATGCGATGAATGTCTACCCCTGACTACACCAAACCATTACACATCTATACCGGCTCAGTCAGATTACCAATTGGGAGCGGTGATCATCCAAGAAGGCCGAGTGGTAGCCTATTACAGCAGGAAACTATCATCCGCACAACAAAATTACACGACCACCGAAAAGGAGCTCCTAGCCATCATCCTCACACTCACAGAGTACAGAAAAATCCTACTTGGCGGCGTCCTCCACGTCTACACTGACCACAAAAATCTTATCTTTGAAAACTTCTCCATCCAAAGAGTGCTTCAATGGAAGCTCTTCATGTCCAAATTCGATATCAATCTCACTCATATTGAGGGCAAAAAGAATGTCCTCGCTGACTGTTTTTTGAGGCTGCCCCGCATGGAGCCACCCTCTGTGGGTGATAGCCGTCAGCAAGGCAATGAGACAAAAACAACACAATGGCGCACCAGAACCCTAGTAGATTTCCACACAATCCCAGTACCAAAGGACTGACATCATCATAGGAGACGATGAAGCGTTTATCAATATCGATGAAGACACCGAATGGATTGAATGCCTACTCAATCTACCACTCCTACAGGAGATGCCAAACCCAATCACCATTATAAACATTCAGAACCACCAAAATCAAGATATCCACCTCCGAAACAGGACACCAAGAGGATCTGGCAAGATTCCCCATCATAGTCATCAATGGCCAACAAATAATATCAAGAAGAACGGACGAGGCCGACAATCAAAACTGGAGGATCGTCATCCCAGCCACGCTCATACGACAAACAATCCACTGGTACCATATCGTACTACTAGGACATTGTGGCGTCCAACATCTATACGGCACAATAGTCATCCAGATTCTATTCACCCAATCTTCAACAATTGTGCAAGCAGTATGTCTGCCCCGCAAACTGCCAACGATATAAGGAGGCCGGTAGGGGGTATGGGCAATTACCACCCAGGGAACAAGCGTCAATAGCGCCATGGAATGAAGTGTGCGTCAATCTCATAGGACCTTGGAGAATCCAAGCGGGTGACTGACAATACGAATTCAAGGCACTCACAGCAATAGACCCAGTCACCAATCTAGCAGAGATAAGCAGAATAAACGGCAAATCAAGCCAACACATAGCAGATCAGTTCGCGAATGGCTGGCTAGCCAGATATCCAAGACCCAATCGTTGCGTCCACGAACAATGGGGGCGAATTCGTGGGTCATGCTTTCCAAACACTGCTGATCCAGCATGGAATTAAGCCAGTGCTGACGACAGTGAAAAGCCCACAATCCAATGCCATATGTGAAAGGTTACATTGAAACATGGGGGATATACTGAGAGTTACCATGAGAACAACGCATGCCAACAATGAGCAAGAAGCAGAACAGATAATGGGCAACGCCCTGGCCAGCTGTGTGCATGCAACTAGATGTGGTGCAGTGAACCATACGATGCAAATCTCACCTGGAGCAATTGCATTCGGCAGAGATATGATGGTGGATGTACCCTTGATAGCCAACCTTGAAGCAATTCGAAACAGGAGGCAAGCAACTCATTGATCAAAATCTAATGAGAACAAACAAGGGCAGGATAAACCATAATTGTTGAATAGGAGAGCGGGTGATGGTTAGGGTATATGACCCAACCAAACTACAAGAAAGATTTCATGGACCATACCAAATCATCCAAGTATTCATCAACAGAACAATCAAGGTGCAACGATCAGAAGCAGTCGCAGAGATCTACAATATTTGGAAGGTGGTGCCCTATCGGGGACCGATCCAGCAACCGCAGCAGTAACTAGTCTATTGCAGCGATCGATCGATCGGCCAGTCACTGTGGGGGATAGTGTAACAATAATCCTCGTGACTGACCAAACGAGTCGCGATCCGAGGTTGAAGAATCCTAATGACCCAAGGAAGATTCATGATGACGGGAAGAAGATGGTACTTCCAGAAGAAAGGGAGATATGACTCTTCCACAGATCAAATTACATTTACATATCAATTTCAGTAATCACTTATAATCTCTATATTCGTCATTCTAAAAACGTACTGGTAGTTGATACAGTCCCTACCGGTAAGACTCGTACCGTAGTCCCTATGAAACGAAAACAATTTTTGGTTTCGTTCTGCTGAAAATATATGAAAATGGAAAAACGTGCCTTCTGAAAACATGTACTAATCGCGGTCTCTTTAACTGCATCTGTGATTATTTCACATCACGGAAAACAACGTTCCCTGTTGTTTTGTAACATCGCCGACTTCCTTATCCTATCAAACTCCCTTGTATTGTTGTTGACTTTCGTCGTCAGATTCACCGTGCAAGCGTGATCTTTCCTAAATGGGATAGAATGTCAACGTTGACAACTTTAACATTTTCTTGGTTTCACCGTAAAACTCCATTATTTCCCTGTTGCGTCCGCGAATTTGTACAGCGAAAGGAAGAAATAGACAAACGGAGCAAGGATCAATTGGCAATCCAAGCGGTCGACAAAACCTCCGTGTCCTGGCAGCATCGTTCCAAAATCTTTTCTACCATAGGCTCGTTTGATGACAGATGCCACAAATCCCGCAAAGGGTGCCACAAACGAAGCAAAGGTGGCCAGAATAATTCCGTCCGCCCGTGTTACGTCTTTCAGTCCGGGTCCGATAAGGGGACCCACCGTGTCTGAGGCAGCCAATCCCACCCATGCGGCTCCCATGGTTGACAATGCGGCTCCCAAAAATCCTTCCCAAGTCTTGTTGGGTGAAATGGAAGGCAACAATGGATGCTTGCCCAAGAGTTTTCCAAAAACGTATGCCATAATGTCGTTGATGGCCACGAAGGCAGCGGGTGCGAAAATCCATTTCATTCCATGCTCTTCGAGAGTACCGATCCAGAAGGAGGACGGGAATATCACAAGGATTGCGCTCAGAAGCGAAACTGCAGTTTGTCGAATGTATTCCCGGAAATCGGCGTTTCCACTCTTCTTGTGTTGGAATCCCAGAATGGATGTCACGATACCGGCGGTTACTGTCATTCCAAAGGCGACCGCTTCAAATTTCATCCGCATCCATGGATACACCCGGGGTCCGTTCCAGGCGATCACCGCTGTGGCAAACCACCAGTACTTTCGAAGCGTGACTCCGACCGATCCCCAATCGTCTCCACCGATGGTTCCGGTCATTTCGCGATACATCATTGCCTGCAAGACAACTACAAAGAGCGACAGGCCGTCCTCCTTAAAATAATAAGACAGAGCACCGAGTGAAGCAATCATTCCAATTGTCGACAAAACGCGGTTGCGCAACCCGCTCCATTTGACAGATTTCATGGCCAAATCTTCCGACGGTTCGGCAGCGACATCGGCCGTCTCCGTTTCCACATATCCTCCTTCGTATTGTCGTTTGAGAAAGATACATTCCGGAAGTTTCAGCAATGTCGCCCCAGTAGAGACGGGTGGAGACAACGAAAACGTAGCAGCGGTAGCAGGAGGAGGCACTGTGTTAGCGGCAGTGGAGGATGCATCTATTCTTTCGTGGCCACGTGCGCCACTGGTATCTTCGAATCGAAAGGCTTGTGCCGACATACCTGATATAGCTCGCGGCAGAGTTTCTTCCGGAACGACAGAGACGACGGCTGCATTGCCGCTGGCATTGGCACTGCTATCGCTCCCTCCTCCCCGTATCGTTAGCAACTGGCTTCTTTTCCGATCACTGCTGGCCAGCAAGGACGACGATACCACCGCCGATCGGATTGCTTCCACCGGATCCAAACAAAACAGTGCCGCAATAGCGATTGTTAGCAGGATTATGCTTTTCATTGTTTCTTTTCTTCTTCCTCTTCTACCATGCGGTTGGCTTTCGATGCCAGAGTTCGTTGAATTCTTTCAGAAGGTGTGATAAAGCGTACGCCAGTACCATACAGAGCCAACCCCGTGAACTGTTGAAGTTTCATACAAGTAATTATTATAACCGGTAGAAGATCGAGTACGATTACTCGTACCGTACCTACGAGTAGAGTGTTGCTTACTTTCTGTTGAAATACGAGAAAGGGTGACGCCCTCATTCCAAAATTCAAAAGAAAGCATAATCATCTTACGAAACGGCGTTCAAAAATTGGATCTTTGGCGAAAAAAATAGATTTTTCAATGCTTTGACGATCGGTGTCGTCTTTGAATCGATCGAGTCCAATTTTGGCTCACATACGTAGTCGGGTTTGACACGCATGTGACTGCGGGAAAACAATCTGCCCACTTGACACTACACGTAGCGACTACGAGTTTTCCTCGATTTTTTTGATGGATGGCTGTCGTGTACCCTTCTTTGAAACAGCTTCCTTCTCCTTTCCCGGTCCTCCCGGGAGGTACGGTAAACACTAATGTAATCGCGTTTTCGAATCTCCAAAGCGCGCCACGAAAACGTATTTGGATAGTGACATGACGAGACACGAGGTCTGAAAAAAACGTCATAGATGTACATCCCAACAAAACTCGAAGTTTTCTAGGGGTTTCACACCATCTTTCCGCAACAAATGACACAGGATCCATACCCGTCAGTAACCGCATAATTTCTATTTCATCGTCAATAAAATAACAATTGCAAATATTCTATTCAAGATGAAATTCTTCGTCGCCGCCGCTCTCCTCACCGCCAGTGCTTCGGCATTCACCACCATGACCCCTCGCTTCGGAGGAAACGCTGTCGCTTCCATTCCTGCGTCGACTGCTATGGCCCCTATCCTCACCGGATCGTAAGTAGTCATAATGCTGTTCTGCGGTGCCCGTTCAACTTTGTGTTGTCGTCACCAAGCTAGTATTATTTTTATGAGATAGACCACTAACTTACATTCCAACAATCATGTACGACGCTACAATTTTCTGGAAAATCCAACGAAATGTTTGTCTAAATCACGAACAAAAATTCGGATGCTGACGAAATATCTCATCGAATGCGAAATATTATTTGCATTATTATAGTGCTTTGGAAATGGCCAAGCAAGTTCCACACGGAGGAGGTGAATTGGTGGACTTGATGGTCAAGTCCGACGACGAGAAGGAAGCCGCCATCGCTAAGGCCACCGTCACCCTTCAAGCCACCGAACGTCAATTGTGCGATGTCGAGCTTATCATGAACGGAGGATTCAGCCCCATCACCGGATTCATGGACGAAGCCTCTTACGAATCCGTTGTCGACAACATGGCCCTTCCCGATGGAACCATCTTCGGACTTCCCGTTGTTTTCGACACCGACGATGAGGATTTGCAGCCTGGAACCACCATCCTTCTCAAGCAAGGAGATTTGGCCATTGCCACCGTTGAATTCACCGACAAGTACCAACCCAACAAGGTCAAGGAAACCAAGGAATGTTACGGAACTTCCGAATTGGAGCACCCTGGAACTCTCATGGTTGCCACCGAACGTGGAAAGTACTACATGGGAGGAAAGGTCACCGGATTGAACCTTCCCGTCCGTGACTTCCCTTGCAAGACCCCTGCCGAGGTCCGCGCCGAACTCCCCGACGACAAGGATGTTGTCGCCTTCCAGTGCCGAAACCCTGTCCACAGAGCCCACTACGAATTGTTCACCCGTGCGCTTGACGACCCTCTCGTCGGCGAAGACGGTATCGTCCTTGTCCACCCTACCTGCGGACCTACCCAGGCTGATGATATTCCCGGAGTTGTCCGTTACAAGACCTACGAGGTCCTCAAGGAAGAGACCAAGAACGATCGTGTTTTCTGGGAATACCTTCCTTACTCCATGCACATGGCTGGACCGCGTGAGGCCATCCAGCATATGATGATCCGAAAGAACTTCGGATGCACCCACTTCATCATTGGACGTGACATGGCTGGATCCAAGTCCTCCATCACCGGAGAAGATTACTACGGCGCATACGATGCGCAAGATATTGCCAAGGCCAACTGTGAGAAGCTTGGAGTCACACCCGTCCCATCGTTGAACCTTGTCTACACCGAAGAAGAGGGCTACGTTACTGCCGACGAAGCCAAAGAAAAGGACTTGCACCTCAAGAAGTTGTCTGGAACCAAGTTCCGACAAATGCTTCGTGGAGGAGAAGACATCCCTGAATGGTTCGCCTTCAAGTCTGTCGTCCAGGTTCTCCGAGAAAACCAATAAGCGAAGAATTCATTGGGAAAAACACTACTACTGTAGGCCTAGCTGCTAGTCCGCATAAACTAGTTTTGTATTTTATTATAGTACTCATCTATCGTACACGTATCGGTATTGGTTGAGTTCAACTGGTTGAACGATGAAAGTAAGACGAGCATTGTTGGGTGATTCTCGAAATAGTCTGGCTAGGGACCCAGATTTTTGTATTTCGGGAATAAAAATAACCATGGCCAGATTGTGTATGAAATCTCATTTTTGGAATAAGGAATTTGTCCATGGATAAAATAATTTATTGTTCACAAGTGACAACCATGTGCGGGCAGGAAACAAAAAATCAAAATTCCATGCTGGATTGCAGGCAAATCTGGGTAGGGACCCAGAAACTGGTTGAGGTGAGCTCACGTTTCCAGAATTTAATCTGAGCCCCTACCAAGATTAAATCTGGGTCCCTACCCAGACTATTTTGGTAATCACCCATTATAAACCTTGATCGGGGAGTGTGCCAGTAAGGTTCCCGGTTATCAAATGTCAGGGCTGTTATGATCTTCATGGACTGTTGCTCAGCAGCGAGGAATGTCGTCACTTAAACGATGCTCATGGTTGCGTCAAATTCGTGCGATGTATTTTGAAAATTCCGAAAACTTTTGTTGCGCGCATCACAAAACATTCTCTACGTATTTTTGCACGCAACAATTTGAAGTAGGACTATTTTCGCAAGGATAGTTGCTGCCCCATTCTCATGGTGCTTCCTGATTTTGGTATTGTACAACTTCGTTTCATGCTCACCCCAATAATATTTATTCTCGATTCGATTGTTATTTGTTTCTCCACACGAAACTCATCTTTGGTAATAATATCCTCTATATACACTGATGTTGTCGTAGCGTTGATACGAATTTCTTAACAAATATAGTACGAGCTTCTTGATATCCAGCAATCTATTCTGTTACGTTGCTTTCACAATACTCACACTACGTTTATCGAATATCAAAAGCCAACAACCATATTTTTGTATTAATAAGAAAGTACTTTATCCGCATTTTCCATAATGTTGTTCGTACTCTGCAATTTTAGCAGGATACCTATTTATTTGCGGCTACCCACATTAGATTTGAATGAAGTACAAGTAACTGCTGTACTATATTTTTGTTACTGTTATTCACTTTTAGAATTTGTGTCCGTTCTTGAGGTAATATCTGTAGTCCTTGTGGTTCTTGTCAAGAGTGTCCATCATGTCATATTTTCGCTTCTGTTTTGTTTGGTTCATTTTTGCCTCTTCCTTTTGACGTCGTTTCATATCGTACCCACTTTGCTGTTGATAGTATGTTTGAAGTAGTTTGAGCTCTAAATCTTTCCTTTGTTGTTCCTGCCTTCATTTTTTTATTTCCTCTTTGACATATACATAAAGATCTTGTCCCTCGTCACTCCACCCCTCCTTAATTCCTGACTTACTGTCAGTGAATTTCTTTCTTATCCTTGTCCCCTTTGTTGTGTTGAGCCACAATTCATAGCCGTTGTAAAGGAAAAGCAGAGCAAACGCTTCATCGCTCGAAGTGAAAGTGTTACTGACTGTTGTTCGTACCAATTTTGTTCTGAAGTCCGTCTCTTTAGGTGACACTGCTCCAAGATTTTTTTTGAAGAAATATTGTAATTCTGGTGTATTTTTTTGTTGATAGTCTTCGTGCAATTGGTACCTATTTTCTGAGTTCACATCTCGGGTGTCCGTGATTAGAACCATTCCTGGGAAACTATCCCGTACCTGTTTGTTCCTTTTATTGTCTATGCATCAATGTGAACAATACGATATGGTTAGTTATTTGAAAAATATGTCTAAAGAGAAAAATGTTGTTCTTGTCGGTTCTTACCTTTATAATTTTTCCTCGCTAGTGTCTGGGCATTGTGCCTACATGTAGTTATTGCTCTACAGAACATTCCACTCCACCTCAGCGCATGGAAGTTCCATGTCGCTGGTACTTTGTTTTGATGATTCACTTTTACAATCTGGGTAATAATTGACTTTATGTATCGTCTACCTTGTTCGTTTGTTATCAGGAATTTCATTTGCCTGAACGTTTGTTCCTTGTTGACGTACCTACTAGTAATCTAATTATTAATGTTGTTGTCAGTGCGCTCTTGCGATTTGTCTTTTGCACTGCTGCTGTTACTGGTGCTATTGGTTTTATCTGTTGTGCTATCATTCGTGTTTTGTGTCTTACTACCTGATACACTGCTCACTGGGCTGTTTGTTCTCTGTGTATCAATGATTGTACCCTGAATCGTCGGTATGGAAACGTGATCCACCATTATTTTTTTGTTAAATCAGAAATAGGAACTTAGCAACTGTTCGTTTTCATGTATTTGGCGCGCTCGTTTTATGGGAGTTGAGTTGTTTTGGAGTATTCTGATCTTAGTTTTCACTCACACTGTTGTACCGTGCTAAAATTCTTAGTAGTTGTAAGCGCCTGAGTTACTGCATCGCGAGGATTTCAGTATCACTACTACTTATTTTTGTAGTATTGTTTGAGTTTTGTGTGGGGTTGTACTGTCGCCTGCCCCTCCTTTTACCGCGCGTGCCCTGACAATCTGTAATGCGGTTTTGAGAAAATCCTGGCGCGGAACAAAATCCTGGCGCGGTGTCTAATCTATAGTGTACCCCACCCCAGGAATGGTATGGTCTACTGATAGTAGTCTAAGCCCAAGCATAGTAATATCTTGTGTGTCCGGGTGTATTATGATAGTAGTAGTAATGTAGGTATGATAGTAATCACTTATGCTGGAGGGGTGAAACCTTTTTTTGTACAATTCATGTCAACAATCATGGAACGGCGTTTCAGAATTCTCTAACCAGAACAGCGTTGCAGGCTTTGTGTTTGAAGCATGTTTAAATTTGAAACCTCAAAATAAATGTTACTGGGTGTTAAAGAAGTGTTTGGAAAATCTCAACATAGAGCACCATATCTCAAAATTGAGGATCGGTGTTTCATATGGTTATGGTTTGTTTTGGTCAGTTTTTAAGTTTTCTTTTGGAGCGGCGTTGCAGGTTCTACTATTTATTTGCCGTTTAAAGTGGACAGAAAATCTCAAAATATTTGTACATTGTTGCATGATGTTTGTTCGTCGTTAGAGGCGCTATGGTTTGAAGTTTTGTTGAATATGTTTTTCGTTTCATCATTTCAGAATCTCTTGCTATGTCGTGTTTGGTTGTGTTTTCTGATTTGTTATGTGACAAGTCATTGAACTGTAGCAACTTATATTGCTTTCACACAATTTTATTTTGTTGTTCTCAAAATTATCAATCAAACAATGGCAAGGATGATAAGTAAGTCAAGAAGTCTGTCTAATTCACCAGCAGATAAAGTCGCAGCTGCAGCCGCAACCGCAACCGTAGCTTCAGAAGACAATACTATTCCACCACAAGATGAAAACAAAGTCGCAGATGCAACCACCGCGTCAGAAGACAACGCTAATCCAGCAGTAAATGCAGCCGCAGTTGCAACTGCCGCTGCAGAAGACAATGCAATTCCACCACGAGATGAAGCCGCAGCCGCAGAAAACAGCACTACTCCACCAGGAGATGAAGGGGCAGCCGCAGACACAGCCACAGCCCCACCAAAAGTACCACCAACTTTGCTCCAAAATGATCTAAAAGCTCCTCCGGTCAGTCCAAGGGGTGCAGTCCATAAACCAAAGAAGACGAAACCCTAAAAAACGAAAAGAAAGGCTAAAAAAAAAGAGGTGATGATTGTCAGACACCATCAGTCGTTCCCCAAACACCAGATCAAGGAGTCACAGGTGCACAACGTTTGGCGTGTTTGGGCAATAATGGCGGTGGTATTTTATCATTGGAATTGTTTGAGGATGACTCCCAATACAAGGTTCACACAGATGTGATGAAAAGACGTGTCAAAGCTTGTTTTGAGCAACAGGGTCCTAACAAATTCTCTGAGAATATTTTGACTGACAAACTCATCACTGCCGTGGGACATTGTATCAGTCTTCAGCCAGCTCATGAATAAGGTTTTCATTGTCACAAAACTCTTGTCTTCTGGAACCCGTCCTGACTTCAGCGAGACAGCAATGGGATGACAAGCCACCATCGGGTCCTATACCAAAGATTGTTGACGTGATGGTAAATCTTTTCCTACGTGACTCGGGTTCACAGTTGATAAAGAAGGTCTGCATCTTGGATCCAAAGGAGCTGACAACTCGTTTCAAGGAGTACGAAATGAAAGATAAAATGGAACGCCTTCCAGTCAGCGCTCAACTCTGTTATCAAAATCAATGATACTAGTACAGCAGGTGTAACAGAGTACACCTGGGTTGAAGGACAAGACGAAGTAGCAGAAGGCACATTGCATGCTGTTTGGTCAAAGAATGTTGTTAACTACAACACCATACTGAAGCACATAAAAGTGTATTTAAGCCTACTCTGGTGGGACGTACGTTGTGTCAAATTCCCACCTGCACCTTCACCTGACGAGGAAGGTTCATTTTTCTATCAACGATTTAGAGATGATGTAAACAAAGGGAAGCTATACGTCCGGCAGATGGTCTCATTCTTTGAAGGTCTTTCCTTTCACCACTTTGAACAGTTGGACAATAGAATGAATCAAATTAGGGGGCAGGAAGTTGTGTGTGCACTGACAAGAGAAGGTGCACCAGCAGTCACGTTAGTGCCCTTAACTGATTCCCCAAAATACCTCAAGTTGGATTGGCCATCCGATGTGTCAAAGGCACCCCTTGCATTTCAAAACATCCTCATGTATTTGTGGGTATGCTTCCAATGAGAGAAGGCACAAATTTTTCAAATAGTCAGCCTGAACCACTTTGCCAATGAGTCATTCGTTGATGACAATTTGTACAAGGAACTATTGCCCAATCTCTATGAGTCTTTGTTTTTGGTTGGACGGTACAAAATACAAGGACTTGACAATTTGGTGGGGAAAATTCAATTCAAACTGTTATCTTCTCTTCACTTTTGCAAGATTATAGAGCACCGGAAAACTCTGAACAAGTGTTACAGAGTAGGCATTGACTTTGAAAAAATTGTGGTGACTCTTTCTACTGCAAAGTTGCCGGAGGAACGGGACATACTTGTTGACGATTTCATTCCGGAAGACGAACAACACGTGAAGACATTCTTGCAACATTACCTCCTGAGTTTGTCCTGGGTTGACAATGTGGTTTCCACGTCGGACCAACTTGACCAGGTGGATCTTTTTTGCGAGGAATTGCTTGACAATGTTCTAACATCTCGGTTGTCCCGTGGTCTTAATGGTACACAGTGTCCCGGTTAGTAGGATTATGGTTTCAAAAGCAATACTGAAGGCAGTACTGGGCAAGGAAGGAAAAACATCTGTTAACGTTGACGAACGCACACAAGAATTTGGAACGAATGTTTGAAAGCAGAGCGCAATTCATTGTCGTCCAACTCCAATCCTTGCGAACCGAACCGCAAAGATCAGTTATTCATTTTCACCAACGACGGTGCTCAATCCATTCAATTTGAAGAACGAACTCCACCTGAGCTTCTGAGAGGTGAAGAGTGTCAACATACTTACCCCATCGCGAAAGAGGACTACAGTTTATCCCTCACAAGGTTCCTTAATTTTGAGGAGGACTGCACGTACACGCTGGACGACCGATTGTTCTGGGAACATACGAGATTTGTATTCCGTGATATTTTCATCACGCGACCGGAAATACTACTCAAAGGTTGTAAGTGTTTTGAGAGGTCTTTGCGATTTCTCACAACTTACAATTATCTACTTGTTGGGGGCCTATTGTTCATTCTGTTGACAAAGGAACTTCTGTGTGTGGTTTTCCAGAACAAAAAATACGTGTTGGAAGCAAACTTGGAAGTAAGCTTTGTGTCAGGCAAGGATGAAAAGACTTTACAATCCAATGGCGACTCCTTGATCCAACTATTCCAAAAAATCAAGGTACCCAGGACTCAACGCTACAATGCAGCCAATATTGCAAAGTGGGACTTCCTCAAGAAGCACGTGAAAAACTTCGAGACCTTCATGGAAGAAAATGGTGCATATTCTGTCCGATGGCTAGTGTTCACTAACAAAGGGCTCAACAAAGTGGAATCATTCTTTTGATTTCCTTGGGAAGATAAATCAACAGCCGACTCGGACTCCAAAATTGTGGAAGGTGAGGCAGTCGGAGATCAAGAAGGAGAGGACAAAGGAAACAAGGACCAACAGCCCGCCGTCCCCAACGCAGTCCAAGACAACCCATCTATGAAGTTAAAGGCAAAGAAGAAGTCGTTCCTTAGCCAACGTAATAAACGAAGGAAGCCTGCATCAGATGAATTGAATGGAGAGCCAAAGTACAAGGAGAGGAAGGTTTCTCCAAACCTTGGCCGTTTTCAAGATCTTGGATACCTTCTACAAGTTCCTTGTCCCCGACCCAACAACGTAGTAACGCAAAAGTCCTCCAGCAGTGTGAAGGTGTTGTTCGCAGAACCTGATCCCGTGATCTTGTATCCTAAATTTGCAATTGGTAGTGAGGTTACAATCACGGGTATTCCACCACCTGGAACTGGTGTAGTGAAGAGTTATGCATCAAAGAGGAAGGACCCTTATCCTCTTTACCCTGGATACATGGTGTACAAGAAACTACCGGATGGTGCAAAAGTGAAACACGCAACCTGGTTCCCTTATGACCGTGCCGGGTCGAATACACCGCAGTACACCAAGTTGTCCGAGGTGTTGAAAGAATGAAATAATACTGTATCAGGTAGACATGCATAGTCCTGACCACGCACCACCATAGAACACAACAAAGAGTGGCAAAACGGCAAAGAAGTGATCATAGCACTAGTACTACGTCACTAGTAGTACTTCTTCTCCTCCACATTGGGCTGACATTAACCAACCAATGGTTGTTGATGTAACAAAGAATCATAAGTCATATTTACTAGACTACTACAATGTATTACTTTCATGTTTTCATATTATTCTACTATTACTTGTTGTAGTACTGTAGTCCAACCTGGGTGTTTGTAGTGCTTAGTACTTTAATGTTCTCAGATTCTTCTACCTACTATTAGTAGTAGTACAGTCCAATCTGTTCGTATCATGATGCACAAGAACAGGATGCATTGTCATGGAACAATAAAGTCAACCCCGTCCATAGTATGAGTAATATTGATGATGAAATTGCAGGCAATGACACACAGTTGCACTCCAAAACTGATTAGGACTCACTATTTTGGTAAATGCATGATGTCCAGGGACAAAAAGTATTCCAAAATTCATACTGTCTAAAGTATCAGCTTGAAAAATATACAGCTTTCTTTCATAGTCTACCCCATCCATAATATGAGCAAATAAAATCACTGATAGTAGTGATCTATGTGTAATTGTTTTTATTCATCACGAAGGATCCTGGATACTAGTATGAATAGGGAAGGATGACAAAAATATTTGTGTGTGTGTACCTATGAACAAAATGTACTGGTGTGGAGGACACGAAAGTGTTATGTGCTTGATGGTTAATTCCACTCGTGTTTGAGGACTTGATCCAATGCACACAGTGTCATCGATATCAACCAGTTGTACCAAGCAGCAAACGCTACACTATTTATAGTTAGTCAACTTTTGTATCAAAAAGTTTGTGTGTCCAGTGGAGATGCGGGTGTGTATGTGTAATCTGTGTTAGAAACACACAGGCCAAAAGTCAGCAGCGTACGCCCGCTACACGGTAAGGATGAGTCGTTATTAGTTTACGATGAGTAATTGTACTAAAATACCGGAGTATTTGCCAAATATCGGACAATCTTTGAAGTAAGAGGTAAATATAGAACACAACACCCCAATCAGCGTACAAGAGGAGGGTTTTGAAGCCTAGGTTTCTTTTGGATTCTGCGGAGTACTGTGCAAGAAGTAATGAGCTCAATCACGGCAATGGAAATGACGAGCGGAACCCATTCTTATATCATTTTGAAACTGGGTTTGATGCGCTATGTGCCAAAAACGGCCACTTGGTACTCACAATACTTAATAGATGCAACAAGATTGACGATGTGAGAGCAAGACTCAACAGCCAAAAAGGGCATTTCAATGAAGAAGAAGGTTTGGAAATTTGGGAACAATGCTTAAAGTACGTAACAGAGGAAATATTTCCTTTCTATGAGGAAGGCGACACTGGTGGCATTGACCACTTGTGGGCTATGGGTATCATTATGGTGTATGTTTTATGCAGTTATCCTGCATTGAAAGGAACAGAGGACATACAGTGCTACAACAAGGTGGGTATTGGACGACCAGTACAATCTGGAGAACAAGAGAGGCTCAAACTGAATGGTCATACTTTCCCACCAAAGCAATGGTGTAACCTGACGCCAGAAGCCAGAAAACACATAAAGGAATGCATACATTTTAACCCGGGTAACTGTCCCTGTCTGACAAGCCTTTGGTTCAACGAGTGGCACACAACGACTGAAGAGGCAATCATTGAAAAGTACCGTAGAAGGTACATAGAAGAAACCGATGACGTAAAGGAATGAAAGAAAGAAACGGAGAAAAATAAGATTAAAGACAATTGGAATTCATTCATGAACAAAGCGACAAAACAGTCTAAGAGGAAAAAACGAAAACTAAAACAATTAGCAAACAAAGAGAAAAGGGAGGAAGAAGATGGAAACAAGAGAAACATTGTGCACTGGCTACATCTTTACGAAAAATGTTGGAAATCACCGGAAGATTTGGAGGAGTACAACAACTATCCTGTTCCGCGTGGCGCATGGGGGCGTGTGAAATAGTACTAGTAACAAGCTTTACTATGGCAAAACTTATCCCTACTTAGGAATACATACACGTTCCTGTCCTTGTTAAAAACGTAAATATAAAAATTAACTACTGTGAAAAATGTTCAGTTACAAATGAAGAAGTCAGAATTGTTGTTCCAGACAACTCAATCTGAAACACCATTCCAGAAATTTAACCCTGAAACGCCGTTCCAGATGTTGTGCGGATTTTCCCTTACAGAGAATTGTTATCTCCAACACCATTCCAGACACTTAACACTGCAACGCTGTTCCATGTATCAGTGCTTATTTTCCGTTCCAGGCACATCAATGTGCCTTACCGTTGAAACCACTTAACCATGCAACACAATTCCAGACAATGTGCCTATTTTTGGTTCTACAGATTTCAATGTGCAGCGGCGTTCCAGACACTTAACCCTGCCACAGCATTATGCACATTGTGCTTTATTTGCCACTCAATGGAATTCAATCTGAAACGCCGTTGCAGATATTGAGGCAATTAAATCCAAAACGCCCTTTTAAGACACTTCTTATCCCTGCAACGGCGTTCCAAACATTGAGCTTATTTCTTGTCATACACCATTTGGGGATTAAACAAAAATGAAACAACAATCGACCATGTTGAAATAAACAGCATTGGAGTTGCACAAATAAAGAAAGTTGTGTACAAACTTGCGATCAAAGAATTCAAAAATGGAATCCTAACCCTCACTTACCTGCACCGCAATTGAAAGAAGGATTACAAATCATTACTGCTTTCCCCGGCTTTCACTATTGCCTCCATTCTTTTGGTTTCTAAACCAGCCATTGTCTCACGGAAATGAAACAACCATTGTTCCCTATCTCCAAGGACAAAGAAGTGATCTTTACTACCGAGGTTTTGGACCACAGGCAACTTCAGACTTGATCGCATTGCAGTCAAACAAGTATAATTTGTTGCGCAAAACACCTTGCTTCACCAATGCGTGGCGGTCTCTTCTCCCTTCAGCCCTCTTGCTCAAGATTGGGTCAACAGAAACAAAGCAGCAAGCAACGGCGTAGTAACCATCGTGTACTAATTCAAACCCGCTGACAGAACTTCCAGGGGGGAAAGGGCCTCCAAGATGAAGCAGGCACAGAATAACAATAATAATATACTTATTTAAGTAACCTTAACCACCAAAGGTGGATCTAGACTACTCAGTCTGTATCCAGACTTTAACGTTGTCTCAATTGAAGAGAGTTTAAGCCCCAAGTTGTAGAACGACAAATTTTTCAAACGAATCCTGAAAACAAGCAGGGAGGGTACAAAGAACAAACTGATGAATGATGCCCCAAACAGAAGCCTAACAGAAAGCAGCTGCCAACAATCATACAGTATGAAGGGGATACACATAGGAGGAGCAGCGCCGCATGGCACCACTCAGGCGGGCTGGTCCTACGGTATGTGGGATGGAAGAAGACAGGGGCCATGGTCTTGGAGGAAGAAGAACAAGGTGGGGGAGTTTGGGTAGTGAAGGTACGTTTGATCTGGAGGGTTTGATCTGGAGTCTTCCGCACCTCCGTCGCTGACAATCGAATGTGCCGCCGACAAGAGACAGTGCCGCGGACAGCAGGAGGAAGTAGTTTTTTGATCAAATTTGCCGCGGACAACAGTAGGAAGGGATACACATAGGAAGGGCATAGCGCCGCACTGCTTGCTTGGTGGAAGAAGCAAGAGATCCTACGGTAAGTAAATGGAAGATGCCCCTAAGTGGAATTCAGTTAGTGGGGGGCACAGGGGCCATGGTCTTGGAGGAAGAAGAACAAGGCAGGCTGTACACTGGGGTCCTATGTAGGATGGGAACCATAAAAGAACAACACTAAAGGAGGGTACAAAGAACAAACTGATGAATGCTACCCCAAGCAGAAGCCTAATAGAAAGCAGCTGCCAACAATCACACAGTAGGAAGTGGATACACATAAGAGGAGCAGCGCCGCATGGTTCCACTCAGGCGGGCTGGTCCTACGGTATGTGGGATGAAAGAAGACAAGGGCCGTGGTCTTGGAAGAAGAAGAACAAGGCTCCCTGAGTCATGGAGGTGCGTTTGATGGAGTCTGTCTTTGATGGACGCGACAAGTTTTTTGATCGAATTTGCCGCCGACAACAGTAGGAGTGTTTCCAATTGTCTGACAACAGGAAGAAGGTTTTCTATCCGATTGAAGTAGGAAGGGATACACCTACCGGTAGGAAGGGCATAGCGCCGCACTGCTTGCTTGGTGGAAGAAGCAAGAGATCGCACAGTAAGGAAATGGAAGCCCCTAAGTAGAATTCAGTTTGTGGGGGGCACAGGGGCCATGGTCTTGGAGGAAGAAGAACAATGCAGGCTGTACACTGGAGGGGTCCTATGTAGGATGGGAACCATAAAAGAACAACACTAAGGGGTCCCAGGGTCATTGGCGTTGCAATCGAGAGGTTCAATCGAATCTGTCGCACCTCGGTTGGTCTTGGAGGAAGAAGAACAAGGCGAGGGGATTTGAGTAGTGGAGGTACGGTTGATCAGGAGTCTTCCGCAGTGTTTCGATCGAATTTGCCATCGACAAGGACAGTAGGAAGGGATAAGTCTTCCGCACCTGGGCCGCCGACAACGACAAGGTCCTGCTTGGTGGAAGAAGCAAGAGATCCGGTAAGGAAATGGAAGCCCCTAAGTGGAATTCAGTTGGTGGAGGGGCACAGGGGCCACAGTCTTGGAGGAAGAAGAACAAGGCGGGCTGTACACTGGAGGGGTCCTATGTAGGATGGGAACCATAAAAGAACAACACTTAGGGGCACAGGGTATGTAGGCTGGAATGTGAAGTTCACCTGTGAGACCGCTCGCATCTCGCAAGAGACTTGAAGAACCGGATGGGACACTGGAGAAGGGCCTATGTAGAATCGGTCTTGCATCGAAACCACTTAGGAACCAAAGGGCTGTAGGTGTGAAAACAGATGCCAGCTGTTGGGCACACCTGAAAGGTATATGGGAAGGAGGGCGTTAAGCTGAAACACTTAGGTACTAAGGGCCATAAGTGAATTCACACTTAAAGGTCAGGGAAGGAACAGAACGGAACTTGAAGTTCGACCTGTGAGACCTCTCTTATCTCACAGGGAAGGGACTTGAAGAACCAGGTGATACATGGAAGGGTCTTATGTAGAAACGGTCTCTCATCAAAACCACTTAGGAACCAAGGGGCTGTAGGTGTGAAAACAGATGCCAGCTGTAGGGCACACCTGAAAGGTATACGGAGGAGGTAGGACCTTAAGTGGAAACACTTAGAGGCCAGGGGCCATAAGTGAATTTGCACTGAAAGGTCAGCAAAGGAACAGAATGGAACTTGAAGTTCAACCCGCGAGACCTCTCTTATCTTGCAAGAGACTTGAAGAACCGGGGGGTACACTGGAAAGGGGGTCCTATGTAGAATCGGCCTCTAATCAAAACAGCTTAGGAACCAACAAGAGGCTGTAGGTGTGGAAAGAGATGCCAGCGGTAAGGCATACCTGAAAGGTATGTGTAGGAAGTAGGGCCTTAGGCAAAAACACTTAGGGACCAGGGTTGATAAGTGAATGCACACTTATTGATCAGGGGAGGAACATAAGGGAACTTGAAGTTCGACCTGTGAGACCTCTCTTATCTCACAGAGAGAGACTTGAAGAACCGGAGGATAGAAAGTATATTGCAACGTCAACTTGCAAATACTTAAGGGTCAGAACTTGAGGAGCCTTCGAAAAGGGAGGAATATGTGTATGTTTGTCAACTTCAACTGGAAAAGACTTGAAACCAAAAATGGTAAGTGAAAAGTACTTAGGGGCTTGGAAACAGTTCAAAAGAACCTTGAGGAATGAAGAACGTTGAGTGTAACAGAATAAAGCTGGTAAGTAAAGATACTTAGGAGCCTTGGGGTAGAAGCTGCTTGGTAACAGATCAAAGTGTTAGCGCTTCGCGAAAACAGATCAAAGAAGTAGCTTCATGGGTTTAGTACTGGTCTACAGGATTCAGTGTAGGTAGAATTGATACTGGATTCAGTGTAGAAGGAAATTAGTGTTGGTTTGCAAGCTCAACAACCACCGTGACGACCAACGATGGTGAAAAGGAGACAAAGAGGGACCAAGAGAGGCAACAAGAAGAGACTGAGCTGATAGCAAAATCGAAAAGGCCAAGTCTTGGTTCATACAGATATGGCAGGGGAGATTTGTGTAGAAATCTACGTGATTTTAGTACTGGAACATTGGGAATTTGGAATGTCGGACAAAGTTGCTCGAGAGCAAAATTGTAAGATGAAGCAGGCACAGAATCTGACATGGATAAACTTGCAGACCACGTCCGTCCAGTAGGTCTAGTTGAAAATTTGCCCAGTCGTACCATACATTGGACAACTGTCCAGAATCAGACTTAAACGATGGATGAGCGCAAAAAAGTAACCCCATACGACAATAATTGTCATACCTCTTGTGCTCCCTGGATCCAGGAAGCGTGTTGGTACCCGCAGTCGCAACAAAATTTGAGAACATCCGATGGAAACCAAGGCACACTTGCGTTTTTCTTTTTGTCCCACTTCATGTAAGGCAAACCATCCCTAACTGAAATCGAAAACTTAGACCCGGCCAACCAACCACCCTCTGTAGGATGACTGACTCCTGTAAAAGATTTGTGATGAAACAGATCATATTCAGGGTCGCGTTGATCAATAGTGCGGTATTCCATTACTTGCTTGCAGGTTTGTTTGATTAACTTGGATTTGATTTGTTGGGTTCTCTTTGCGGGAGCCTTCACTTCACTTTTATGGTTGCTCTCACTAGCTGCGGAATCCCATCCCGTTGGAGGACCAAATAATCTCATGTAGTACTGTGATAAATGAAAACACATGTGATTCTTCACCAGATTGTTACCCTCTCCCCTACTTCGTTGTAGGTTGTTATTTATACAGTTGATGAAATGAACAACCATCTTGTCAAGATTTAAAACACCCTTGTTGTCTTCTTTGAAAACCTCATCAAATGTTCCAGCATATTTCAGGAACTCTTCCATACCCAACAACAACTCAAGGACATAGATACGTCCGTCAAATTCTTTCTCACACTTTCTGCTCTTGTTCTCAAGATTTGTTGTTGTTCTTGGGGACAACAACAACTGACAACCTTCAGCAGACAAAAGTGTGAGCATCTGAATATAAAGCATGCTTATTTACTGGTTCCCCTCCTTCTTTGCTGTATGTATCGACTCAGAAAAATTGGTTCACGGAAAATCGCAATTGGATTGCCTCTGAACAGCAGCACCATTGTAACTGGCTATACAGTCCATTTCACCTAGTAGCCGCATGTTATTACTGTTGTAACTCTAAAAATCGACCGGATAGGTATAACAAATTGTTTAAATTTAAAGAGAAGTGAGCTCAGAGAGAGGCTCTTATTTTACTAGGTATTTTCACTGTGTATCGGGGCTCTCTGTATTTTATGTGTTAGAGATCTTCCCCGGTTACTTGGTCTTCATTGGATCGATACTGCTGGTTCTGCTGCTTCTGTATTAGCGGCGTGTATTGGTCTTACTGTATCGGTCATTCGATGGTATTGGTCATTTTGTCATATACGAGGTTAAGTGTTTTATCCGATGGGGCATATGCTTGTTTGTGGTATTTGAGATGGATGAGGCCCATTCGGAATCGGTATGGATTTTCTTGATTGCAATAAGTAATTTCCTCACGGGATATCAAGTACATTCTTACGAGTATACTTAAGCGTTCCAAGTGTTTACTTATTGGTAAGGTCTTTGGATATGTCTTGTTTCTAACCGATTATCCTCTTTTCTTTGTAGGCTTAGGTGATATCATTTTTACCACTTAAGGATTCCAAGTAGTGGAGGTGCATTTGATTCTAAGACCCAATCATCGAAATAATCGTACCTCTGTTGTTACTCCGTGTTGATATTCCGCACCTCGGTCGTCAGTTTTGTTTTGTCGGCTTTTTCGATTGAATTTGATGCCGACAAGAAGTTCGTATTTTTTGCCGACAACACACCCCTTGATCCAACGCGTTCACTCGTTGTTGGATTACAGTCGGTATATGATATTTCCATGGCGTCGAAACCATTGGACCGATCCGATTCGAAGTTGATTGCCTAACCTGGAATCAAACCAAAATGATTGTAATATTGGATCAAATCAATCATAGCAATCGACAAAGCGCGTACTGTTGAATGATTTAACCTGGGTAGTGTCCCATGACGTATCTTGCATGGCGAGCGTGCAAGATCCATCCTAATGGTTTGGTTAGATCATCAGCCGGGTTGATAACGGCAGGGATATGGATCATCTTGATTTCACCATTTTCTTTCCATGCTTGAATTGCAAAGAACCTGATTTCAATATGCCTGGTTCTCTCAGTTGGCTTCTGGGCGTTTATGATTTCAATTGCTGATGCATTGTCCTCATAGATTGGAGTTGGACCAACTTGAATGAAGCCTAGTTCCTTGAGTATGGATCTGAGATACCTTGCTGTTTTGGTCGCTGTGACTGCGGCAATGAACTCGGCTTCCGTAGAGCTCTGAGCAGTAAGTGACTGAGCTTTGGATCTGTAAACAACTGCTCCACCAGCATAAGTGAAAACGTACCCTGTGGTGGACCTGCGATGTTTTGGATCATTTCCATAAGCGGCATCAACAAAACACATCAGTTTGGCTTGCTTGATATCTTCAGGGTATTTGGGGAATGAGGCATCTTGGACTGCATCGTTGTATGGTTCCCCTGGAGGCAGGGATGGCTCTGCATTTGGTCTGTAGAACCTAATACCCCAGGATCTGGTTGTTCTGAGGTAGCGAGCTATGTTCTTGTTTAGGCTGGAATAGTGGAAAGCAGTGGGATTGGAGCTGTATTTTGACATCAGGGTCACTGTATAGCCAATGTCTGGCCGGCAGCTCACATATGCAAACATCATTTCACCTAAGAGTGTCCTGTAGGAGAATCCAGATGTGGATTGCAATTCAGCATGTTCCTTGGTGCCTTCTAATGGCCCATCCATATGTGATTGAAGTTGACTCAGCACTTCAGTTGATAATGGCGCCGATGGCTTGGAATGAGGTTTCATCTTGGAATCAGTTTCCCAACCATGGGATGTCATGATTCTGTCAATGTAATTTGCACAGGACAGTTCAATGTAGTCAGCTGTCTGTTTGACATCAATTCCATTGAAGTCTTCAAGCAATCCCATTTTTGTGAAGGGGATTACATCTTCCTTAGGTAGCTTGAGTTTTGCGCCAATGATGTCATAGATCTTGTCAGATATGGGTTCTGATGTGCAAGCCAGTGCAAAATCATTGACTTGTCTCAGCATGTAGACTGTTTCACCCTCAAAGACTGTCGTATAGATTGTTCTGTCATGAGTGGTGGTCTTGAAGTTGAGATCAGGACCTTTCAAGATCTTGTTGATGTGCGTCTCCCAGAGTCTACCTGATTCCGGATGGCCTTGAAGTGCTCGAAGGACAGGAAGCACCAATCTTCTGTCTATGTCTTTGCCATGCTTGTGTCTGTACCAGTCTGCATATGCATCATCTATAGTCATGAAGGTTGGGAATTTCAGGTCCAGGACTGTGGCCAAAGGCGTCTTGGGCATCTGCCCCATAGACTTTGAGGTTGAGGCTAGCTGCAATGGCAAAGAACAATCTTTGGATAGGATGCTCAACACACGATGAGTATGACATTGCAATGGCATGCAGGGTTGGAGCTGCATATTTGCTTCCATCGCAGCACTGTCTTGCGCGGCGGACACCATTCCTTTTGACACTGTATTGCCAATGGGGTCTGAGAATAATGGATCCTGGATCTTTCGGATATGGAATTGGTGATCCAAACATTTCTAAGTCTTCAAACTGATCAAGTTGTTTTCTCCAGCTTCCCATTCAGTCCATGTGGATTATGATTTGAGGTTTCTGCGAGTGAAGTGCCCTAGTGCTTGTTCTTCTGGTGTAGTTGCTTTTGAATTGATGGCCTTGATTAAGAGTTCAATTTGTTCAGTTGGTAGTGAATCTGCATCTAGTGGTAGTGCATGATTGCCTGGTTTATGAAGCTTGGTGATGGCTTGAAGTGATGCAATATCAATAGTGGGAATGACGACATCCATGTCATCCTCAGTTGGTGCCAAGTGTCTTTGGATGGAGGCATGGAGTGCTTCAGTGTTGTCAACTTGGTTGATTCTGGATTGGATGATATTCTTGTATTTGGTGCCAATTTTCTTGATAGTCTTGATGGATGAAATCCGGTCCAAAAAAGGTGGATCTTCTTCATCAGTGGGTTCCTTCCAAGAAGTATTGGGGGCATTCGAGTGTTTCCTGACTTCTTTCATAGACAATTTTCCTTCAAGGGCAAAGGTAATGGGTGTATCTATTGAAGAATCCCTCACCCCTCGAGCGTGTGATTCATGCAAGGCGGTGGTAACATCAGCAGCAGTAAACACACGGTTGTGATTGATAGATACAATATAAGCACCTCGTAGCTTGGAAAGAGATTTCTTATGAGAAGAATAAAGCTGGGAGGCAGGACTTCTTGGAAGAATGTCTGTGACATAGGCTCTGCCAAGGAGTGAATCATTTGCATATCTGAGACCAAATGCTTGATCAGCACACGAACGTGAAACAGTGAGCCTGAGGTTGGTGAGATCGGCAAAAGGTGAGATGGAGAATTGAAAATCACTGGATGACACCTCATTGGGTTCCACGGAAAGCTGAATGTTGTCATCAGTCCTGAGCAAGTGCTTGACATTTTTAGGAAGGTCAGTAAGTGGTAAGTCATTCATGCCTTCGTCAAACCGGACATGGGTGGCTATCTTGACTCGGTTTGTCTCAGTATCATACCAAAGAATGTTTCTGGTAGTGTATGGGACAAAACCCAGGAATATTCCCTTGCGCGCATTGGATTTGAGCTTGATGGATCTCTTGCCTGGAGGTCTAACCCAAACTCTGCAACCAAAGGTTCGGAAGTCAGCGAGATTTTCCTTGTGTCCAGTTGCCAATTCCAATGGTGAATGGTGCTGGGTGCCTTCAGGGAATGCATTTGACAACCGCAGGGCATGATAGAATGCAAAGGGCCAGAACTTGATGGGCAAATTTGCACCAGTGAGCATGGCTCTCATTGAGTTTGCTAGAGTTTGGTGGGCTCTTTCAACTGTACCATTTTGATGGGAAGCATCAGCGCCAGTTGGGAAAATGGAGTATCCAAAAGCAGAAAAGAGGTTTCTGATATCAGGATTGTGATAGAGTTCTCCACCTTGGTCAACCAAGATGTACTTGTTGGCACAAGCTGAGTTGTGCTGGGAGAAGAAATGTTCTAGCCAATGGAGGGGTGCTGCCTTGGAGATTCTGGTATCACCATACTTCATACTACCAGTGTAATGATCTGTGATGAGGATCCAAGCTGTTTCACCATGGATGCCTTCGTACTCACGCTTCCGTTTACTGTTGGAGGATCTGGCACCTGAAAAAGCAAAGTCAATAGACAAGCCCTGAAACGGTTGTGTGGCCTTTCTTGTGGAATGGGATCCAGCAGGGGTCTTGGTTTGCTTACATTGAATACAAGTTGGACATTGGTCAAGGATACTGGTTTGGCGTTGGAACTTCAGTACTCCAAGAATGTGTTTATGAGCTTGGTATAAGAAGTCATCACATGGGTGTCCCAGTCGCTGATGCCAGATAAGTTTTGATGTCTTGGCTTTGATGGCTTAAATGGGGATATTTTTGTCCACAAGCTTGGTGAAAAACAATTTTGCATCAAACTTTGGCGTGTTGCTGGTATCAGACTGAGCTCTCGCTGCTTCAGTGCATTTTTGAAGTGTCACAAGGTTAGTGTATATATCATACCTGTAGTTACTAATGGCTTCTTTGGAGGCCAGTTCGCAAGCTTTCTTGAACTCCATGTTGGTGGCTAAAGCATAGGCTGAAGATGTTGCGCAATTAGCATATGGAGATGCAAAATCAACATCTGGTATCAAGACTGGATGCGTGAAGCACTGACCATCAATGATGCTTCCATGTAGGACAATGCTTTTGGCGGTGCTCTGCTTGTGATGACAAATAATGGTGAGGTTGCCATTCTGTTGAACAGATGAGTCATGGGTGTCAGTGAAGGCTTTATGTATGGACTGTCCACTGAACTGATGTCTCATTCGAGATGTTGTTCCACAGAGGTCATTCTCACTCAGTAATGTTGTCGACAGGGAGGGAGAATAATAGAAGAAGACTTTGAGATACCCTATGTGATTGGGTGCTGGAATATGCAAGTAGCCAGATCCTTCTGGAATGCAGGTGGCCGCCTTTCCGCCTATTGCTGCTGTGAGCCTGACCGGACATTTTCTCAGCTTGGTGTAAGGTTTGTAACCATGCAGAATATGTTTTAGGTTTGTGCAGGAGACTTTGGCACCCGTATCAATCTGCGCTCTGACACCTTGTTGGAAATATGCTGCAGCTGCAAAAGGATCTGAAGGGACAAGATTCTTGACATGGTTGGTGACATCTGGGATAGGATTGTCTCGATCAAAGTTGGGATCTCCATTGGTCTCCAGGTGTGATTCCAATACAGGGGTTGTAACTTCAAGTGATTCCATATCACAGTAGACATCAATTGGGATTGAAGGCTGGAGGCTATCCCTAGGAAGGAGATCGACAGCACCAATCTGGAAAGATTCATAGGAGCTGACACTGCTGGAGTCCAACGAGGGGCATAAGCTGTTCACCTGAGGGGCTGTGGCATTGTCAAATCCTTGAGGTTCATCTTGAGGTGATGTCATATGGCTGCAAGAAAGACTGTCTATTCTTGGCCTTGGCAAACAAGTTGGTCCTCTGGTTCATCATCTGGGGAGGTTTCATCCGGATCCTCATCTTCAATGTGGATTTGGGAGATGCGTTGAGTAGAATCCAAGAGCTTTTTGGTTTCTCTCATGTTTTTGCTGATGTAAATGGCAGTGGCAATCCTATGTTTCCTGAGTGACTCAACGTCTTGCAGGGCAGGGCAGTTGTCAAAGTTGTGTCCAGAGGTATGACAAACAATACATTGCCTGGAGGTGTCAAAGAGACTGGGTTCTTTGTCGAATGCAGTGATGGCATTGCAATATGCTTGATGGAGGAAGGGATTGTCAGATTCTTCATCCATCTCAGGGTACCCAAGTGATTCAATCAGGCTGATTGAGTGAGAAGTCAAAGTAGAAGGTGTTCTAACAGTGTTGTTACCAGCTCGTTTTTGGAATCTATCACTTCGGCGAGGGCCTGGTCTGGTTCATGTGTTTGGTAAGTGCTTGGGCAGATTTGGTTTGGAGGTTTTGTCCTTGTACTTCTTCTCAGCTTTGATCTCTTGCTCATATGTTTGCAGAGTCTGTAGGAGCCTGCCTGCTTTGTATTTGTCTCGCTTGAATTGGTCATCTGAATCACGTTCATCTTCTGTTTTCTCAAATAGTTCATGTGAGAGAGTGGTTCCTTCAATGAGGTTACTGACTTCTTCTGTTGAACTGATGGTGCTGGGTTGATTCTGGAGGAAGGCTCTAAGTCGCAAGTAATCCTTGTACCGGAAGTAGTATTCTTCAAGTGATTCATTTGCATATTGATTGGGAGGATTCCGAACCATTCTGCCTGCATTGGATGGCCTTTTGGAGTTGGGATGTGTCTGAGCAATGACTGTGTACAGAGCTTTGTAACCTTGTCCCCCTTCAAAGCTCTGAATGGTGGACTTCATTCTTCCACATGAGTCAGGGATGATCTTATCAGTTCTGAGTGCAGTGTAGATGAGATTACCCCATTCGTGAATCGCCAATTCATATCTTGCAGGTAGATCATGTGAAAGGCCATCTCCAATGGTAAATCCTCTGAGATGGTCAGCTTCACGCCTGTAGAGGTAGTAAGGGTGGATGTAGATGTGGTGTTGTTGTGCATGAGCAGTGATTTCTCTGTACCATTTTCTAACCTGAGGGTGGGTTGAATCCTTTAGTTGTGGAAATCCTGAGAGAAATAGTTTGTCTCGAGCTGCTTCCTTGGACTTGTCAGAGGCTATGGTTAGATCAAAGCAGTCACCACTTCTAGTGATCAGGCGCTGGTCATTTCTACCACTGCCCAGGTTGTGTAGGTAGTAGTTTTGCCTGACAATTGTTTCATTTCCCGATGAGTCTGTGTAGGTGATTGGAAAGTCTTTCATATAATCTCTGGTGAGGAATTCATCTCATCTATAGTATCTCTCCTTAACTGGTGGTGGTAAGGTTGCTGGATTCCATGGTAGGTCGAGTGTCGCTTGGTGGTTGGCACCGGCATTGTTATTGTTGTTGCCATTGTTGACCAATTGCTGTAGTAGGGTCGTCAATTGTCGCATGTCGGCGCCTTCTGCAGTGGGTATGGAGGGTGTAGCTGTGGCATCTTCGTCGTTGTCATTTGTTTCAGGGAAGCTGTAGATTTTCGTGTCATAGACCTCATCAAAGTGTACTGCATCCCAATTTGGTTTGAAGCCCCAGTGTGTTGCCCTGATTTCTATGAGGAGGGTGTCTTGTCCTTGTGCGATGGCTAGTGCTCCTGCCTTGTCCATCGAGTGTTTGTTTCTGATTCTCTTCGTCATTTTGTCTGGAGCAACATACCAGAGACAAGCGTCTGCAAAAAGGGTCAATATGTGTCCCTTATTGATCTCAGTTTGTTCCTTGGGGGGGATGATATCCATGATTGCATTTACAATAATTTCCTTGAACATGGTAACGGGATCTGGAGCCAGAGTATTGGGTCCTTCGGTGTCGGCGTCGTTGTCTGTGAGGAACAGGCCAGCAGTGTCTTCTAGATCATGATGGAATGAGTCGTTGAGGGCCTCATGTTTGTGGGTATTGCCTTTGGTGTTGAATGTTCCAAATCGGATTGTAATTTCCTGGATTTGATTCCAGTTGAATGGAGGTGTTGGCGGCATTGTCGTTGTCGGCGTCGTCGTTGTTCCGGCGTGCGGTGGTGTATCACAGAAGGAGAGAATCGGCGTCCGTTGTCGAGCGGTCTTCTATTTGATGTCGGATCGTTCGATCGTACTTGCCGATGATGTGGTGGAGATATTGGTCGATCGTAGTCCAATATTCGATTAACTGGTGCTGTCGGAGTAGTATGATCGACCGTGGATGTGGATTGTGGTAGAATCGTGCGATCGTGATTGTCAAACGAAACAATCGTTGAATCGTCAGGATCGTATGTGTGTATTACAGAAGGAGATTCTTGGTAGAATGTTCCGTAGATACACCCCTTGATACGTATGCTTGGTCGTGTATTACAGAAGAAGATTCTTGGTAGAAGGATCTGTAGAAACACCCCTTGATACGCGAGTAAGGAGGAGAAGAAAGAGAGAAAGAGAGAGAGGCAGGGAGGTCTATTGATACAGCCCGGCGATGCGAGTCCCGTATCAAGTATACTCTGGCTGTAACCGACAGTGGAGGTGCTGTACGGGGCGGAGATAGGTAGCTTAAGGTATCCACTTGTTAGTGGAAGGTATAAGGGCTCTATAACCTGTTGTAACTCTAAAAATCGACCGGATAGGTATAACAAATTGTTCAAATTTAAAGAGAAGTGAGCTCAGAGAGAGGCTCTTATTTTACTAGGTATTTTCACTGTGTATCGGGGCTCTCTGCTGTATTTTATGTGTTAGAGATCTTCCCCGGTTACTTGGTCTTCATCGGATTGATACTGCTGGTTCTGCTGCTTCTGTATTAGCGGCGTGTATTGGTCTTACTGTATCGGTCATTCGATGGTATTGGTCATTTTGTCATATACGAGGTTAAGTGTTTTATCCGATGGGGCATATGCTTGTTTGTGGTATTTGAGATGGATGAGGCCCATTCGGAATCGGTATGGATTTTCTTGATTGCAATAAGTAATTTCCTCACGGGATATCAAGTACATTCTTACGAGTATACTTAAGCGTTCCAAGTGTTTACTTATTGGTAAGGTCTTTGGATATGTCTTGTTTCTAACCGATTATCCTCTTTTCTTTGTAGGCTTAGGTGATATCATTTTTACCACTTAAGGATTCCAAGTAGTGGAGGTGCATTTGATTCTAAGACCCAATCATCGAAATAATCGTACCTCTGTTGTTACTCCGTGTTGATATTCCGCACCTCGGTCGTCAGTTTTGTTTTGTCGGCTTTTTCGATTGAATTTGATGCCGACAAGAAGTTCGGTATTTTTCGCCGACAACAATTACCTAAAAAATCCTCACGGAAAGTCTCTGCGGCTCGCTTTGCGCAACCAAGTTGGTGCATATGGAGTCTCTCTCCTGGTGATGATATATGAATATTATGTGGGTTTTCTCCAAAATCAAGATCATAAAACGCGTTACCGTTATGTACACGGTGATGGGAGACATTCTTGAAATACTGTTCAACATTCACTCCTTCCCCCACAGCCGGGGAAGTAAAATCAGACATCTTCCATAACCGAACGGATTGATACTCTTCCCCATTTTGTGATTCGACACCTGCATGTTCCCACTTTCAATTGAAACAGGAATCTTCAGAACATTCACACGAGAGTTGTTACCATGTAAACTTGGACAATTGCAATATCTACAGATCATCTTTGTATTCGCCGTTTGATAATGTCCACAAAGTTGGTCGTGCTGGGGAGTATCCCCTATGAAATACACAACCGCGAATTTTATTTGAACATACCATTTCTTATTGTTCCAAGGCAAATTAGACCATTCGATACCATCCGTTAGGTTACAGGCTTCTTTCAAAGAAGAAAGAGCGCAACGAAGGCCAGAGTGAAGATTGTTCACATTGTCAATTGATTTGTTACCTTTATCACGTGAACCTGTTGGATGAAAATATATAGTTTCCCAAGCATCTGGCCGACAGTTCCGAGTTAAGGTGTTGAATATGCCAAGTGTCATGTTCAGTGGGGTAAGAGTGGTTTGACCACTATTGTCAATTGCGATTCCATTCATGTAGCGAATAATAGGCACCAAAAATTAATTTGAATCTCTTGTGCAGCTCTTTCCCCAAGTATTGATCCACCATTCACCATGGTTGTGGAGTTTGTCTATATCAATATTGCCTTGTAGTTCCAGAAACCGGACTGGTAACGTTGGGTCTTCAGCATGGGGGAAAGACAGGTTTTCTTCTTTTACCAACATGACGTTTGTTAATACGGAATGAAGTGCTTTTCAAAACAACCAAACGTAGATTTCTTTATGAACGGGGATACCACTAGTCATTGATTTCTTAGAACACCAGTCAATAAGATGAGGTTCAAACCCACCACCTTTTATTTCAGGCACAGTTGCAGAATTATCCCCCAGAACTCTTAACCTCGTCTATACAAGGTTGCCTTTTGTCCAGGAAAATAAATGGAGGCGCTCTGATTTGATAGCCCATTCATACAACTCCTTCTCTGCAACTAATGGTATGCTATGATTCCGCATAATTTTCATGAGCTTGATCTTTACCATCAGTTCATCTGTTACATGCCTCCCAGCACTGGGCATCATAATTGCCATGTTTGTATCACGATGGGAATCATCAACCTCAATGCCTTTGCCTTCTTCATCATTGACACTCAAAGAGTGGGGGGCCTCTGTGCTCTCACTTCCTTTGTCCTCATCTTCATCGTTAGGAAAGAAAAAATTGTCCTCGAATACAGTATCATTGTCATCCTCTATGTTTGTTAATTCCCAACCAATCAAGGCTCGCCCAATTGGTTCAACAGAAGGGTCGTACATAACTTGATTGTCGAGCACCTCTGGTAATGCGCCAACACTACTCTGTGGACCATTATGACGGTTCGTTAGACCTAATTGTTGAGTAGCATCCTCAAACTTTTTCAATTTTCTAACAAATACGCAAGAGGCAAAATTGACTACACCCAATTACTATTGCCTGTAACAAAAATAGCATGCTGCGTCATTCAAAATATGGTCCAGCAGACCGGGAGAAACAACTACTTCCATTTTCTTTCTTAACCGCGCTGTAAACAAGGTTGGTTTTATCTTCTTGGTAACCTTCTTCTCTCCCCTACCTTTAGTAATTGGAGGAGAAGTCAAATCGCAATGTTTACAATAAACCTGATATAAAGGAGTGCGGACCATTGTTACTAGTAACGTCTTACCGTACAATAGCCAGTAATAACAATAAAAATGAGGAACTGAATGAGATTGAGAAATTGCGGCCATGCACTGTTTGTTTCAGGCATCAAACTCAGTAACATGCCACGAATTTGGAAACAGATGCCAGCGGGGTAGGAAAATGTCCTCTGCATCAAAATGTTAGGAGTTTAATTTTAATTTTAATAAGTAGTGTGAAATTACAAAGGGGGACCAATGGAGTTCGGCCCAAATATGCGCGTGATTCCGAAAGAACCCCGAATCTCGTTTGTTTGAAGCTAAGACCCCGTCTTCGGGATTCAGAGAATCTCATACCCTGTCCCAACCAGTCAAAATGCCCAGTCACAATCTCATACCCTGCTATTTTCTATTTCGAATCTCATACGGCCCCCTGTCATCGCATTTGTACTTAGAAAGCACAAAAATGTCATAATCTGCATCTCACATGTAATCCAAAGCTATACAGTATGAGAACAGCTGTTGTGGGACATACCTATTTGTCACGCGGAAAGAAAGAAAAGAGCGAAGAATCAGAAGGCAGCGAGTCAGACTCAAGCCAGGATGACAACAGGGTACGGAACAGATACCGTAACCTCACATGCTATCAATGTGGCCAGAAGGGACACATTGTGACCATATGCAAAGCCATTGAGCATATGGATGGGATGACCATCAGAACAAACAACAAGAACAGAAACAATACCAAGGAAGAGGAACAGCAAAAGGGACCAATGATGCTTATAGACCAAAGTGACAGCAAGAGCAATGGTGATGAGACCGAAAGCAACGTAGAGGATTACCTCGATGAACTCGATTACAATTACCAAATCAGCTGGACCAACTGCATGAAAGGAATAACAAAAGGTCACAATGAGGTGGTTGTTGAGGATGTGAGGAGAAACAAGAAACATGCATTCAACCAATCCCAAGGAAGAATCAATCCATACTGGGTCCTGCTCGATAACCAGTTGACAGTCCATGTACTATTCTGTCAGAAGGCTTTCCTAACCTAACATTTGAGAGGCAACCGAGGAGTTAATTTGGACACAGATGCTGGAATGACAATCATTCCTCATGTGGGTGACCTACCAGGTTTCGGAAGTGTATGGCTCTATCCAGAGGGAATAGCCAATGCGCTGTCATTCGATGGAGTGGCAAAGACAAAGGGCTACATGATCGAATACAACAACCTTTATGGGGAACTACTTCCTTGTGACCGAGCCATCAGGAGAAGTAAAGATATTTTGGCAATGTTTGTTATTGAGTTTTAGAATCAAAGATGACTTCAAGAAGCTTATATGCTTGATCTATGATATGATTGGAAAAGAACCGTGTTCTTTGATAATCGGAATTGGATGAGAACTTCAAGGAGAAGACTATCTTGATGTTCAAATACAATTGAGCAATGACTGATGCAGGGGAGTGTGTCAGTGACTCATGACTGATGGAGTGTGTCAGTGACTCATGACTGAAGTGTCCGTGTGTTGTTCAGTCTCCCTTGCCATAAAATACTATGCAGGTTTGGCGGGGGTAAGGTAGCAAACGCCGATGTGCTCATGTTCGAGACCGGGGTGGACGGTGACAGTATTGTTGGATAGGGACCTTCGCAAACAAGGTCGAGTTTGTTTTGATCGTTTATATTGATGAAAACACCTTGACCTATTATGAATTTGTGTTTGGTGCATTTGCAGTTTGTGCAAATGAGGCGGTTGTCAATTCGAGCTTGGTGATGTTTGGTCAAGGTGACAATGTTGGCATGAAGTGGGATATTGAGCAGCATGTCCCAATTGAAAACAAGTGCACTGGGCGAGAAGTTGCCAAGTGTGAAGACGGGATTACAGCGGAGAGCGTGCATTGCAATTGCCATTGCTTTGTCAATGGGGTCATTTGCGTCAGATTTGAATGTTGGCGGTTTGAGATTAATCATTGTGCAGATGATTTGTCCAATGGTTTTATGAGAGGACTCGATTGTACCGCTTGCTGTGGGGGTGCGTTGAATGGCTTTGTTGAGTGCGCAAAAATAGGAGACCCATCATATCTTGCCATTTTTCTTTGGGACAATGAATGTTGGAGAGATCCATTTCAAGTGGCCTTGACATGAGAGTACACAGATGTCAACAAGACAGTCAAGCTCCTTTTTGAAGAGTGTGAGTTGGGCATGAGGAACAGGATAAGCGCTGGAGTGATTGGGTTTGACAGAAGGATTGATATCCAGATGGATTTCTTCATTGGGATAGTGTTTGGGGTTGCCATCAAAGATGGTTTGACATTTGCACAAAACGCCGTGCAGTTGATTGGGTTGTTGTGCGGTCAAATCTGTGCATTTATTTGCTGATTGAACATCGTGTTGGTCGTAAGTAGAGCCGAGGATGGCTGGTTTGGGATCTGTGACCTGCGAACCTTTCATCTTTTACTGTTGGCGTTGCCGTGTCAATTTGCAGTGCATGAATCTGTAGGGCTAGTGCTGCAGGGTCAGCGAGAAGGCAAGGAAAGATTTGCATGGGTACTACTATGCGTTTTGAACTTTCGATGAGATTTTCATTGAAATTCAGAACAATTTTGGAGTGGTGAAGGGTGCCACGTCCAAGGATTATATCGTAGCGACAGGGTGCTGTGAAGACACGGGCATCCAACTACTAGGGAAGGCTGGTGCTGGGGGCTAGTTGAGGTAGAGTAAAGTGTTGGAGCAATATTTGTTGGCTGGAGTTGAATTCTCCTGCCATGGTTACACCTGAAATGGGCGTGGTGACAATTGGGATTAATAACTGGTAATTTGAATTGTGATCAAAGTAGGTTAATCTAAGAATCCGGACCTCTATTGTGGTTTGCCCATGTATTCCCGTGTATTCCCGTGTTAACTCTTTTCATAACACATGTATTTTTGTGTTATGATAGTTCCACACGATTAACCTGCTTAGCATTCGGCCATGATAGTATTTATTGGCCGTGTTCCATGATACGATTCCATGAGTCATTATCTTTGGACATTGTCACATAAACGATGCTTGTGCTTTCGTCAAATTCGTGCAATGTTTTAAAATATTCCGAGACATTTTGTTTCGCGCACAATAAATAATTCTCTACCTATTTTTGCACACAACAATTTCAAGTAGGTCTATTTTCACATCCAGTGTTTCAGCCGTTTATCATGGTTGTCCACAATTTTTCTATTCTACAATTTTTTTCAAGCTTACCCCGATAATAATTATTCGCCATTCAATTTTTGTTTTTGTCCACACAAATGTCATGTTTTGTAATAATATCCTCTGTGTACAATGATATTGTCGTAGCGTTATTACGATTGTTTTCATAAATTTATGAGCTTCTTGATAACCATCAATATATTCTGTTACGTTGCTTTCACATTACTCACACTACGTTTTTCAAATATCAAAAGCCAACCACCATATTTTTGTACATATAAGAAAGTATTTTATCCACATTTGCAATACTCTCTGGCATTTTACAATATTCACCCTACGCTTATCAAATACCAAAAAGCAATAAATATATTTTGTAACAAATACGAAAGTATTTTATCAGCCTTTGAAATTACCTCATTTATTGTATTATATTCAAACAGCACACCCGGAACAATATTGTGCAAGCCATAAAATAATAATGAACAAGCCGTTCTACTATAATGATGTTGATATCACCAATTACTCTTGTTCGTTTTTATTGTATTCCATGTAAAATTTGTAGTCCTCATCATCTTCGCCTAGAATCTCAACCAAGCTACGTTTTTGCTTCCGTTTTTTTCCCTCTTCGTCCTCCTCCTTATCTTGTTGTTTACGATTGCCATTTTGCTTTTGGTACATTTTAAGTATTTCCGTCTCTAATTCTTTTGACTGTTGTTCCTCCCTTCGTTCTTCTAATTCACTTACTAGGTATTCGTAAAGATCTTGTCCCTCGTTACTCCACCCCTCCTTATTTCCTGACTTACCGTCAGTGAATTTTTTTCTCAACCTCGTGCCCTTTGTTGTGTTTAGCCACGATTTGTAGTCGTTGTAAAGGAAAAGCAATGCAAAAGCTTCATTGCTTGGGGTGAAAATGTTACTGACTGTCATTCTGACTGATTTTCTTTTGAAGTCTGTCTGTTTTGGTGACACCGCTCCAAGAATTCTTTTCATGAAGTATTTGAATTCTGGTGAATTTTTCCGCCGATAGTCTTCGTGCAATTGGTACCTATTTTCTGAGTTAACGTCTTGTGTGTCCGTGATTAGAACCGCTTCCTGGGAAACTATCTGGTATCTGGTTGTTCCTTTTATCAGTCTACGTGTCAGTGTTAATATGACCAAAATATTAGAATGGATTATGAAAGATTGCATGCCGGCAATCATTTTCTTGTTGGTTGCGTACCTTTGTAGTTTTTCCTGGCAAGAATTTGAGCATTGTGCCTACACGCAGTCACTGCTCAGGCAATAAATTCCACTCCACTTTTGGTCTTTTATATCGAATCATATTTGGTATTTCATTGTATTCGTTTGTTTTACAATTTTGAATATCGTTGCCTTCACAAATCTAATCTCTGGCGGGAATTTAAATTTCCTGAATGCTTTTTCTTTGACATGTTTGACAATGCTTGTTTTCCAAGTTATCGTTATCAGATTCTTTTGTTGTCTGTAGAATATTTCTGTTGCTACTGTCTGTGGTTTTATATGTTTGGCTATCATTTGTGTTTGTTTGGTCACTTCCCGATACACTGCTGTTTGGGCTGTTTGTGTTATTGGTAACAATGGTTTTACCTGTCACCAGACTGCAACTACTACTCAGTTCTTTCATTATTTTTTGTTAAATTGTGCACCTCAACTTACCGTTTTTTCCTTTGATTGATTTGGCACGCTATTTTTATGATAATAATGTTGTTTGTACGAATCGTTGGGTATTTTTTTTCATTCATACTGTACACACTATAATCTCTTGATTTACTGTCTCCAAGGAATAGCTGCTGTATTTCAACTAACTGTACTATCTGTGAGTGTTGTTGTACCATCACCTGCCTATCTTATTTTCGAGCAGTGCCGTGATATTCTGGAATGTGGAGTCCTCAAAATTTTGGCGCGGACCCGAACATTTTGATGTTCCCTACCCTACCGTACTTACTGTACGGTACTATATCATTCTGTATTTATTTATTTATTGTTTTTCAATTTTCTGCAACGGCGCTGCAGGAAATTTTATTTTTTGGGTGGTTGACACTCACCCCTTAATTAATTATGGATTGGATCACAATTTGTAGGTTGAACGGAGGAAATGCTTTTTTTGTTGTTTTGTTGCATTCTAAGGAGTACATTTTTTGAATGTATCGACTTCTTAAGGTGATATTTTACTTCATTTCCGTTCTATTTTTTGCACTTAATTTGTGCCGGTGATACCGCCGAGATTGTCATGCTCTTTTTTTTGGTAATGAAATCCTTACGGAGTTGCAGAGCTAGTGTTTCACGCCTCCCCATGCCCCACAAGGAACGGGACAGTTGTTATACTCCTCTAAATCTTCTGGTGAATTCCAACGTTTTTCGTAAAGACTTAGCCATTTCTTCAATTTTCCACTCGTTTTCGTCTTGTTCCCTCTTTTCCCCCCTGTTTGTCACTTCTTTTACTTTCCGTTTTTTCTTTTTTGACTGTTTTCTTGCTTTGTTCATGAACGAATCCCACTTCTGTTTGGTACATTTTTTTTCGTGTTTTTGTTATTTATCTTCTCTTCCTTAATTGTCAGGAAATATTTCTTGTGTTGAGTACCACTCGTTATCGTCTGTTGATCTGCAATACCATTCCAATCTGTCATTTTCGATGATTGCCTCATTCGTCTTTTTGCACCAGTTGTTGAACCAAATGTACATCATACAAGGACGGTTCCCAGGGTGGTAATGTATACATTCTTTTATGTGTTTTCTTGCCTCCGGCGTCAGATTACTCCATTTTTTTGCAGGGAAAGTACAACCGTCTTGTATCATTCTCTCTCGTTCTATTGATTTTACTTCCGGTCCAATACCCACGTTGTCATAGCACTTAATGTCTTCTGATGTTTTCAATGCGGGATAACCACATGAAATGTATGCAAGAATGACTCCCATTGCCCATACATGGTCCATCCTGTCAGTGTTCCCTTCTTTGTAGTCGGGAAATACTTCCTCGGTTATGTACTTGAAGCATTGCTCCCAAATGTTCAAAGCTTTGTCCTCCTCGAAATGTCCTTTTTTGCTGTTGAGTCTTTGTCGCACTTCTTCTATCTTCTGGCATCCACTAAGGATTGTGTTAACCAAGTGTCCGTTTTTGGCACACAACACATCAAATCCTGTTTCGAAATGATACAGAAATGGGTTTCCGTCGTTGTTTACAGTCATCGTGGTTTAGCTCAGTGCATCTGTTTGTTGTAATCCTTGGACAAGACAGTACCCCGGGTTGGCACAACTGTTGTTTTGTGTGTCGGTTTAGGTGTTTTGTTTTTCATTTTCCTGTTATTTCCCAGTTGTAACGCAGTCATGCACCTAGTTGTACCACAATACACCTAACGTTCGTAATCCAACGCCAAATCATAAAGTTGGTGTATGTTGTTTTCTCCAGGCGTAGTAACTTCAGTTTTTGGTTGTGGCTGCTTTTTCCTGAACACACATAATTCTTACTGTTGTTACATACCGGCACCACCGCCACGATGGTGCACGGAAATAGTCTGATTCAAAAACAGACTATCTTTAAGTAGTGTAACTTTCCTCGTCCGAATGCGATTGGTTCTTGATATACCTGTAGATATGAGCGTGTCCGGTGGATCGATTCCTCCGTAGAGACGTGTACAAGGTGTATTCACCGTAGTTCTTTGGTATTATTTTGTTTAATATTGTATTGGTACGCAGCACATAAATTGTCTGATTCATAAACAGACTAGCTTTAAGTAGTGTAACTTTCCCCGTTTGGATATGATTGGTTCTTGATATAGATGTGAACGTGTCCTTTGGATCGATTCCCCCGTAGGTATGTGTACAAGGTGTATTCTCCGCAGTTTTTTTGTATTATTTTTTTATTATTGTATTGGGACAGTGCACATAAATTGTATGATTCAAAAACAGACTAGCTTTAAGTAGTGTAACTTTCCCTGATCGGGAATGATTGGTTATTGATATAGAGGTGAATGTGTCCAGTGGTTCGATTCCCCCGTAGATACATTTACCAAGGGTAGTGGATTCAGCAATTTTTTTATTATTTTTTTATTATTTTCTTATGAAGAAGTAACCAAAATAGAGTTTCTCAGTTCTTTTTTGAGTGCAAAAGTGTGTTATTTTCTGCAATTTTTGGATGAATATTGCTCATACTAATGATTGGGGAGACAATGAAACAATATTGAGAACAATTCTCTGGCTATTACTTTAGTCAGTATGAATTGTATAATAATGGTTGTCCCTGGCCATGCATGCCCCAAAATTGTGATTCCTAGTCACTTTTTGAGTACAAGAGTGTGTCATTTGATGCAATTGAAGGATGAATATTGCTCATACTATCATGTATTGGGTAGACTATGCAACAATGCTGACATTTCTCAGGCTTATACTTTAGTAATTATGAATTTTATAATAATGTTAGTCCCTTTCCTTGGATGTACCAAAATAGTGATTGCTAGTCAATTTTGTATTGGTAAAGTGTGTCATTCGAGGCAATTGAAGGATGAATATTGCTCATACTATGTATTGTTGGGTAGACTATGCAACATTGCTGACATTTCTCAGGCTGATACTTTAGTAATTATGAATTTTATATTAATGTTTGTCCCTTGCCATGCATGTACCAAATTATTGATTGCTAGTAATTGTTTAGTGGAAAAGTGTGTCATTACAGGCAATTGAAGGATGAGTATTGCTACTACTTTGGATTGGTGGGTATACTATGAAACAATAGTATAGACATATCTCAGGTTGATAGTTTACTAATCAGTATGTATTCTATAATAATGTTTCTCACTGGCCCTCCATCATGTACCAAAATAGTGACTGCTAGTCATTTTGTTTGTGCAAAAGTGTGTCATTAGAGGCAATTACAGGATGAATATTGCTCATAGTTGGGATTGGGGAGAGTATGAAACAATATTTTCATTTCTCCTCCTGATACTTTAGTAATTATGAATTTATAATGTTTGTCCCTTGTCATGCATGTACCAAAATAGTGATTGCTAGTCATTTTTTATTGGAAATGTGTGTCTTTCCAGGCAATTGTAGGATGAATATTGCTCATACTATGTATTTGGTAGACTATGTTACAATGCTTACATTTCTCAGGCTTATACTTTAGTAATTACAAATTTTATAATAATGTTTGTCCCTTGTCATGTGTGTACCCAAATAGTGATTGCTAGTCGCTTTTGTATTGGTAAAGTGTGTCATTCGAGGGAATGGAAGGATGAGTATTGCTCATACTATGTATTGGGTAGACTACTATGCATATTATCTCTGGTTGATAGTTTACTAGTCAGTATGAATTTTATAACAATGTTTGTCCCTGGCCATGACGATGCATCATGTACGAAAAGTGGTGATTGCTACCCACTTTTTTAGTGCCAAATTGTGGCATTCTATGTAATTTCATGATGGTTTTGTTCCTAATTATGAAACAGTATGGACCAGAAATCTATGAGTGATACTTTAGTCAGTTTGTAAAAGTTACTAGTCCTAGTAATACTAGTTAGTTTTTGAGTGCGAATGTGTGTCATAGTAGGCTGCACTTTCAGGATCAATATTTCTCATACTATTGATGGAATGCACTATGAATGAAACTGGATAAGTGACAAGCGGATATTTGCATTTGGTGGAGCATAGTAGGCCTCATTCATCCATTCTTGATGAGTTGGTGGAACTGTACTCTGACAATGGTTTGGTTGTGTCAGAAGATGACTCGGAAACCTCCACATTTCCATCCGTCGGGTCACAAATCCCAACTTCCTTGCTGTAACATTTTACTAAATCCGATACTTTTTTAATGTGTCGAGGATTGGTTTCTTTCAGACCAGAAACCTTAAAGTATTGGCACCATTTTTTATGCTCCCCCGCCTTACCTTTTTTGAAAGTAATATAAAAACCCGGAAGACTTTCATATTGTTCGTATGGGTTGAAAAGGTACCTATAAACTTCTCCAATTAGAACCGGGTCATTTCTTCTTTCAGTGTAACAAACTTGTTTGTCTACTTCGTAAAGGGGATACATTATCTCTGGATCCTGATCTTTCAACAGCACACTTATCTCGAGAGGTTGTGTGGTTTGACATTCATTCAAATTCACAGGAAATTTTGGCATGGTTACAACGGCGTTAAGAGGACTTTTTGCCAAATCTATAACCTTTTGTTCCCTTACATTTGAAGCCCTCTTTTTCACATGTTTTACTCGTTTTGTTGGTCAAACCAGTATCCTTTGAGTTACCCTTAGTTGTGTCAATTCCTGATTCTTTAGATTGGTTTGGGCTTATTTTTCGAACCCTTGCCGGTAACTGTTGATCCACTATTGTTATTTCTCCCCTCGTTGAGATTGTTCGTCTTGCCAACATTGCCACCGTCAACTTGAACATCCCAGGGTGGGATGAATTCACGCTTGGAATCATTTGTAGTATTGAAAGTTAATGTAACCCATCCTACCCGGTAAGTGTTATTTGATTTGTTGAACTCATTTATTTGAACCTTTGATGTTTTGAAGCAATCCCAAGTTAGAAAGTCCGATGGTTTGTAAAAAACAAAGTCACAACCCTGGAGGTGTTTGAACGCAGGATTCAATTCTCCCGTTCCCTTTCCATAATTGTTGACAACATTATCGTCCAAAAATTGAACTACAAGGTTTGCCGAGGATAGATCATCCAACTTTTCCCACAAATATATTGCTAGTTTTTCTGTCAACGGTGTAAATATGGTACCCATTTCTGGAAGGTAGCTATACTGAATGAATTGTTCCACCCAAGTATGACGTATGAGAACTTCCGGATCAATTACGAATATCTCACGGAACACGTATGGAATGTGTTCCATAAATACTCGTTGGTGCACCTCTTGTTGTGAGTTAACATCGTATTGAAGGAACCTTGTAACACAAGTTTGATTCTTATGTTGGTCTTCCAAACCGGACAGTTCCAAAATACCAGTTACAAGTTCTTCCGGTCTATCTTCAAAATTAACATGGGTAAATTTGGTCTTAGTCAGAACACAGGCCATCGGGAAAATGTACAATCGATCATTCCTTTGAAAATACAGAACATTTTGCTCCCTCGATTCGGGGACCATTGCTCCTTTTAGAAAATTCCTCTCCGTCAATACCAAACCTTCAATTGTTTCCATCACATGATCGTAACGGAAACATCCTTTGTTAGGGGATTTGAAGACTTTTTGTATAATTCTCTTACAAACATTGTCAATCGAAACAATCAAAGGACAAGTCAATGCCGTCGACTCGAATCATTGATGCACATAGTACTTGAAAAATGAACAGATTACATGCTGTTTCCAAAGAAAGGACCACGCTCACCCCCAGATTGGTCCCGTGGTCAACAAATTTTGTAATCAACCATTGTTTCACCAAATATAGGATTCCTTTCGTCACCTTGAAATGTGCCAGATCTATTTTTCTGGTGCCATGTTTGCATGGTGACAGGGTGAGACGGTCCTCATCTGATGTTGAAATGTATGTTATAATAGTTGGAAACCGTGTCCTTGTAGTGGAGGACGTAGTGGAAAACCAATGGAGAATGGAGTGGTAATAACACTTCAGCCCATTTCCGGAATGTTCGTGTCCCCTTGTCAATGAAATCCTACTGGAACCCACTTCTCCCCCGAAAGTACCGTGGTGCCCAAGATGAAGGAATTCTGAATTAATTCAGGTAAGAAATATTAATAAAAATCTTCGTGTGTCAAAAGTTTGATGTCAAGGTTACCCAGGTTTATGGTTGTAAAAATTCGTTTCGCCTTCCCTTGAAAGAGAACCCAAAATTTACAAAGGACCTTCATGAAAAGCTGTTCTTCGTTCTGTTATATTCATCATCTTTTTGTTGGACACAATTTGATAGGTTTTTTTTGGAGAATAAAACTTGATCCATTGTGTGGGTAAGGATTTTAAGCATTCAATACGCTGCTTCTTGAAATGTTTGTCTAAGTCAACCTGATTGTAGCTATGACTCATTGAAACACGTAGAGAGGACTGTGCCATAAGGCAGTCCAAGAAGTTCTTCATTGATTTGACGTATTGTTTCAAGTTACTGGGAGAACAATTGTCGCCTTTGGTATGGAAACACAAAGCCTCAGACGTATAGTCCGACCCGGGTGGATACTTTACATTCTTCATGTACCAAACCAAGATCTCACGATACATTATCATGTACTTCTTAATTGTAACGTAGTTCATGACGTTGCGCCCATAGAGAGAATCCACACCTGATTTGTCGTTAACATTCCGCAACAGTGACTCGAACTTATTCCACTTGTTCGCCATGTCGTAGTCATTTAATCGCTCGGTTAATTGCTTCCTGCTCAACAATCCCAACACTCCAGTCACCCCTGTTGTCCAGTTCATACAAAAATAAATCCACCATCACATCTATTTGATGGGGAATAGGGCCTAAGTCACTTAAGGTGGTATCGGATTTTTTCTTCTTTCCCTTCCCCTTCTTCTTTTCCGCAGACTTAGTAGTAGACATGGACTTCCTGAAATCTGGTGTAGGTTCGGATTCAATAATTTTGGATACAAGGTAAACCTTTGTCATCAATGCAGTGAAACATGTTGTAACCTGCACACTGAGGTTCCTTACAAACTCATCTGTTCCATATGACTCATCCTTCAAAGCCTTTTTAAGGTTCCAAATGACCTTATATCGATGTTTATTTTGATCGTCATCATGTTTGTCAAGACTATTTGGTGGTGGGTCTTTCAATCTACCCTTCTTATAATTTGTCCTTTTGTTATTTGAATGTGGATTGGCCCCACGCTTGCGAGCACTATTAGTCGTAGGTGTCATTGGCAATGTCAAATGTTATCAGAATTTGAGACAATCTTTTTATTGTTTGAAAACAATGAGAATCACTGTTGTGTGAATCAATTTTACCCTAGTTTCGAGCAAACATTGAATGAAAGAAGGATTGTACAACTTGAAACTTCTTTCACAAGAGATCACCACTCACATAGCGATGCGAGAGTGGTAACCATCTCTCAAAAACCATTTCTCAAAAAAACGAAAATGTGTAAGGTGCCTGTTACTGTGTCCTTGATTTCGTAAACCTGATTTTTATGGATACCGATGTTTGGTTCAACATAACTATACTTCTTCCTACGTTGAAAAACCGGAGAAGAATATAATGTTGTACCACTAATCGGAGAAAGAGTTAAACAATATCGTCACATGAATTTGACAAAAAAAACTGGAACAATAAACTCAAGGGGATTTTGGGTGTGAACCCCTAAAGACCAAAAAAACATACATTGTAATTTGCAACGCCGTTCCAGAAAAACGGAAAAAATGGTTTTTTGGGTGGGATAAAAGGTGAGAAGAAGGGGAAAAAAGGAACATTTTTCAATTTGGAAAATGGACCAATCGCTGAATTAGTGCATTTTGTGTAGAAAGGTACTGTCATATGAAACATCTCGCGCTAAATAGGAAAAAGGGCATTGGTTGGAACCCCGTTGCCCACAAAAAAATGGTCCGATCGCTGAATTGGTGCAATTTGTGTAGAAAGGTACAGTCGTATGAAACATCTCATGCTAAATACTAAAAAGGGCATTTGTTGCAACGCCGTTGCAAAAAAAGGAAAATGGTCCGATCGATGAATTGGTGCATTTTGTGTAGAAAGGTACAGTCGTATGAAACATCTCACGCTAAATACTAAAAAGGGCATTTGTTGTAACGCCGTTGCAAAAAAAGGAAAATGGTCCGATCGATGAATTGGTGCATTTTGTGTAGAAAGGTACAGTGGTATGAAACATCTCACGCTAAATAGGAAAAAGGGCATTTGTTGCAACGCCGTTGCAAAAAAAGGAAAATGGTCCGCTCGATGAATTGGTGCATTTTGTGTAGAAAGGTACAGTCGTATGAAACGTCTCGCGCTAAATACTAAAAAGGGCATTTGTTGCAACGCCGTTGCAAAAAAAGGAAAATGGTCCGCTCGATGAATTGGTGCATTTTGTGTAGAAAGGTACAGTCGTATGAAACATCTCACGCTAAATACTAAAAAGGGCATTTGTTGTAACGCCGTTGCAAAAAAGGAAAATGGTCCGATCGATGAATTGGTGCATTTTGTGTAGAAAGGTACAGTGGTATGAAACATCTCACGCTAAATACTAAAAAGGGCATTTGTTGTAACGCCGTTGCAAAAAAAGGAAAATGATTTCGTGTAGAAAGGGTACAGTCGTATGAAACATCTCACGCTAAATACTAAAAAGGGCATTTGTTGTAACGCCGTTGCAAAAAAAGGAAAATGGTCCGCTCGATGAATTGGTGCATTTTGTGTAGAAAGGTACAGTCGTATGAAACATCTCACGCTAAATACTAAAAAGGGCATTTGTTGTAACGCCGTTGCAAAAAAGGAAAATGGTCCGATCGATGAATTGGTGCATTTTGTGTAGAAAGGTACAGTGGTATGAAACATCTCACGCTAAATAGGAAAAAGGGCATTTGTTGCAACGCCGTTGCAAAAAAAGGAAAATGGTCCGCTCGATGAATTGGTGCATTTTGTGTAGAAAGGTACAGTCGTATGAAACGTCTCGCGCTAAATACTAAAAAGGGCATTTGTTGCAACGCCGTTGCAAAAAAAGGAAAATGGTCCGCTCGATGAATTGGTGCATTTTGTGTAGAAAGGTACAGTCGTATGAAACATCTCACGCTAAATACTAAAAAGGGCATTTGTTGTAACGCCGTTGCAAAAAAAGGAAAATGATTTCGTGTAGAAAGGGTACAGTCGTATGAAACATCTCACGCTAAATACTAGAAAGGGCATTTGTTGCAACGCCGTTGCAAAAAAAGGATAATGGTCCGATCGATGAATTGGTGCCTTTTGTGTAGAAAGGTACTGGTGTCGTATGAAACATCATACTGTCGTATGAACTGTACTGTTCGTATGAACCATATCACACTAAATACAAAAAGAGCATCTGTTGCAACGCCGTTGCAAAGAACAAACATAATACTTAACGGACCAATGTCATTCTTACGTTCAAAGTTTGATACTTAGCATAACATCTATCGAACAGTTGTCATTCTTACGTTTGAAGTTTGATACTTAGCAGAACATGTATCGAACAGTTGTCATTGTTACGTTTGAAAGTTTGATACTTAGCAGAACATCTATCGAACCGATGTCATTCTTACGTTTGAAGTTTGATACTTAGAAGAACATCTATCGAACCGATGTCATTCTTACGTTCAAAATTGGATATAAGTACTTTGTACTTAGCTTACTGTTCAAAGTTTGTTGCTCACAAACTTGGGTCACTTTCACTGCTTGCAAATTTGTATTTTTTCACTTTCCGACAAACATCACTTTCCAACTCATCTGAGTAGAGTGTTGTTTCTTTCAAGCAACACTCCGTCCGAGAACGTGGGATCCGACCCTCTTCGTCACATGCCACATGCGACGATGTCACGAGCACAACAATCCGTTCTCAGATATTTCAGCCCGGTATAACAGCCTTGTACTGCAAAAGAAGTAGAAAGCATTCGATTAGAGATTAGTTGCCGTACAGATCTCTAGTGTTTGAATTAGCTACCCAAACACAGACGTCTCGAAAGCACAAAATCTGCATCAATTGCCTATATATCAACAGGAACAAGCCCCTGTTTTTTGTGACATAGGAATTACTACAAGTCTGCAAATCAACGGCAGCAGAAAGAACAACGACATCAAATAACAAACCGGCAAAAGGAATCATTGGAGGCAACAACGTATCGGCGGCAACAACAGTATCGGTGGCAACAACGGTAAAACGAATCAGAACAAGCAACGGTACGAATGAGAGAGATAGACAATGATATTACTTCCTCCGGCATTACTGATAATGTATTTTCTCCCTTCTGTTTTTCTTCTTAATTTCATAGGACCTGATCGGAACAACGGATTGGAAACAACGGATCAGAAATTCTTGGCAATCACAATGGTACGAATGAGATATAAGATAGACAATGATTATACTTCCTTCGGCATTCCTGATAATGTATTTCCTTCGTTCTGTTTTTCTTTTATTTTCATAGGACCGTATCGGAGCAACGGATTGGAAACAAGGCATTGGAAACAACTGAGCAGAAGAAACGATCTTTCCTGGTGTGGCAAATCTTTCCTTGAGGTGCATCGTACTCTTCCCCTGTAGGTGCGACGAATTTTCCTGATTGGCATGTACATTACTATATTATTCTGTTGTTATTATTTACTCTATGTAGTGCATCAATAGATACTGACCCGTTTTGTTCAATTATCATATCAAATATTCGAATAGGATCGTCAACAACTTGTCAAACCGCAGAGAGCAACAGACCCAAATTGATCCTCCGCTGGCGCGACACCAGAATTGCTCCTCCACCGGCGTGACACCAGAATCACTCCTCCACCACCGCAACACACAAATAGCTCATCCACTAGCGATCCACCCGAATAGCTCCGCCACCGACGCGACACCACAATCGCTCCTCCACCTGGCGCGACACTCAAATAGCTCATTCCACCACCACTCCACCCGAATCGCTACTCCACCGGCGCTCCAACCAATTCGCTCATCCTCCAACGGCACAACCCAAACAGCTACTCCACCGACGCGACACCACAATCGCTCCTCCACCGGCGCGACACTCAAATAGCTCATCCACCACCAATCCACCCAAATCGCTACTCCACCGGCGCGACAACCAATTCGCTCATCCTCCACCGGCGCAACCCGAATAGCTACTCCACCGACGCGACACCACAATCGCTCCTCCACCGGCGCGACACCCAAATAGCTCATCCACCGCCCATCGAATCGCTCCTCCATTGGCGTAGTACTCCATCAGAAACCATGAGAAATCAGTTCTCGGAAAGAGCTATGAAGCAAAAAAGAGATAGGAAACATGAGAAAAGAAGAAAGCAGAGAATGTCTTCGAACTTTCTTAGGATTGCAGCACCGGTGTCAACGAGCCATGAAACTTATACAAAGTTGTCTGACATAAAACCAATGAAGAAGGAAAGGAATAGGCGTAGTACTTGCAAAGACGGTGTCAGTACAATAGTGTTGAACAACAAATACAGAACAACTGTGGTCAAAGGTAAATACATGGAGACAAATTGGGGTGGCAAGATAGGAGGAAAGAAAAAGTATCAACTGGAACAGGCTTTGTTGAGCGATAAATTCGATACGTTGGATAGTACAAACTGATGAACATATTGTTGCGTTTGACGATAATAATCCGTTGTTGCGCATTTTCGCAAAAGTTTCCAGAAAATTTGCAAAGCGACACCTGGCTACGAAGAATAATATCAAACTCTTAAGAAAGTTTGCTCCGGAAATTGTTGGATCCAAACCGACAGTTGCCAGAGGTCAGAAGCGTGGCAGTATCAATGATGATTATGCTATCATTGGAGTTAGACCAGAAAGATTATCTTCCAACAATGGTGTGTACGCATTCAAAAGTCATGTGAAACCAAACATGAAACTGGAGCTCGAACAGACGGCAGTGGGAATTGTGAAGCATATGCATCATAGTTTAACAGACATCGAACCATTTGTTGAGGATGAAATGGATGTGTTGTCTCAGATTCTGACTCGTATGCAGCTCAATGCCATTTGGAAGCAGGCATTAGCTTTTTCGATTGGTCAAAATTACCATTCTCGATGCCATGTTGATGATGATATGTATTATACTTGTTTAACAGTCATAGCTCTGTCGGGAGTGCATGCTGACGAAGTGGTTTATTATTTTGTCTTCCCAACGTACCATATCAAAGTGCCGTTGCGTTCTGGGGATACTCTGCTCTTTAATCCGTTAGTGTTTCATAGCTGTTTGAATCCCAAATACGAAGGGTGTTATATTATGAGCACCTATGTATCGCGCAAAACTGTACTAAGAAGTAATCCATTATAAGAATAATAACTTGATACTCATGAAAAGGAAGGTATGACTGTACCGTAGTAGTATACAATCCAAAATACGGGAAAAGGGCATTTGGTGCAACGCCGTTGCAGAAAATAGAAAAACGCAAAATACACATGAGAAGGGGGGTATGATTGTACCATACTAGTATACCATCCAAAATACGGGAAAAGGGCATTTGGTGCAACGCCGTTGCAGAAAATAGAAAAATGCAAAATACACATGAAAAGGAAGGTATGACTGTACCGTACTAGTATACCATCCAAAATACGGGAAAAGGGCATTTGGTGCAACGCCGTTGCAGAAAATAGAAAAACGCAAAATACGCATGAAAAGGTGGGTAGGATTCTTGTACAGTGGTAGTATACCATCAAACATACGAAAAAAGGGATTTCCTGAAACGACGTTGTTGAATATGAACAATTTTCTGCAACGGCGTTGCGGAATACTGGAAAAATGAAAAATACGGAAAATCCTATTTAAGTGCAAATATCTGATAATAAACTTGTTCATTCAAGTCATGTGCTGTTTTCACCATCTTGTACTATTGATTGTAAATCCTTCTTTTCCAGTGAAGCCATTGTCTCACGGAAATTAAACAACCATTGTTCACGATTTCCCAGCACAAAATATTGGTCAGGACTACCATGGTTTCTAACAACAGCAGCTTCGGACTCAATGGCGGCGTTGCAGTCGAACAAATACAATTTGTTCCACAACTCACCTTGCTTTACCAACGCATGATGGTGTTTTTTTCCTTTATCCCTCTTGCTCGGTATGGGGTCTGCAGAAACAAAGCAACGAGCAACGGCATAATAACCATCGTGCACTAATTCGAAACCACTAACGGAGCTACCCACGGGGAAAGGACCTTCGAGGTAAAGCAGGCACAGAATCTGACATGGATAAACTTGCAGTTCATGTCCATCAAGGAGGTCGAGTTGAAAATTAGCCCAGTCGTACCATACATTGGACAATTGTCCAGAATCAGACTTAAACGATGGGTGGGCACAAAACAATAATTTCATCTCGCGAGATTTGTCATACCTCTTGTGCTCCAGTGGTTCCAAAAACCTTGCTGGTGCCCACAGCCGGAAGGACCACGTCGCAACAAAATTTGAGAACATCCAATGGAAACCAGAGTAAACTTGCGTTTTTTTTTCATCCCACTTCATGTAAGGGAGACCATTCATCACACCAATCCAAAATGAAGACCCAGCTGACCAACCACCCTCCTTAGGATGATTTGGTCCAGTTATGGGTCTATGTTCAAACAAATCAAATTCACGGTCAAGTCGATCAATAGTTCGATACTCCATCACTCGGTTGCAAGTTTGCTTGATAAGTGTGGACTTGTTTTGTTGAGTTCTCTTAGCAGGAGCCTTCACTTCATTTTTATGATTGCTCTCACTCGCGGCAGAGTCCCACCCAGTTGGAGGACCAAATAATCTCATGTACTGTGATAAATGAAAATACATGTGATTCTTCACCAGATTGTTACCCTCTCCCTTACTTTGTTGAAGATTGTTATTTATACAGTTGATGAAAAGAACAACCATTTTGTCAAGATTCAAAACACCTTTCTTGTCTTGTTTGAAAACATTGTCAAACGTTCCAGCATACTTTAGGAACTCTTCCATACCCAACAACAACTCAATGGCGTAAATACGTCGGTCAATTTTGTCTTCACACTTTCTGCTCTTGTTCTCAAGATTGGAAGGAGTCTTTCGAGACAACAACAATTGACAACCTCCAGCAGACAGAAGTGACAGCATCTGAATATAAAGCATTCCAATGTACTGGTTACCCTCCTTCTTCGCTGTATGTATTGATTCTGAAAAATTGGTTCGTGGGAAGTCACGATCAGATTGCCTCTGAACAGCACCACCGTAGTAACTGGCTAACCTTTTCATCTCACCAAGAAGCCACTGGTTATTGCCTAAAAAGTCCTCCCGGAACATCTCCGCTGCACGCTTTGCACAACCAAGTTGGTGCATATGGAGTCTCTCTCCCGGCGACGCTAGATGAATATTATGTGGGTTTTCCCCAAAATCAAGATAATAAAAAACTGTTGCCGCTATGTACGCCATGGTGAGAAATGTTTTTGAAATACTGTTCAACATTCACTCCTTTGCCAACCTGTTGGAGCAGTAAAATCAGATATATTCCAGAGACGAATGGATTGGTACTCTTCCCCATTTTGGTGCTTAGACACTTGCATGTTACCACCAGTTTTAACTGAAACAGGAACCTTCAAAACATTCACATGAGCGTTAATACCAAGTGCTCTGGGACAATTGCAATGCCTACAGATCATCTTTGAATTCGACGTTTGATAATGACCACAAAGTTGGTTGTGCTGGGGAGTATCACCTATGAAATAAGCCACCACAAATTTCATTCGAACCGACCATTTCTTCTTGTTCCACGGCAAATTAGACCATTCAATACCATCCATTTGGTTGCAGGTATCTTTCAAAGATGAAAGAGCCAAACGAAGGCCAGAGTGAAGATTGTTCACATTGTCAATTGATTCGGCACCTTTATCACCTGGACATGTTGGGTGATAATATATAGCCTCCCACGCATCCGGCCAGGAGTTTCGAGTTAGGGTGTTGAATATGCCAAGAGTCATGTTCAGTGGGGTAAGAGTGGTTTGACCACTATTGTCAATTGCAATTCCATCCATGTAGAGAATAATAGGAACCAGAATTTCATTCGATCCAGATTTGCATCTCTTCTCCCAAGTGTTGATCCACCATTCACCGTGATGGAGTTCGTGAATATCAATATTCCCTTGAAGTTCTGGATAACGGACTGGTAAGGTGGGGTCTTCAGCATGGGGGAATGACAGATTGTCTTCCTTCACCAAAGTCACATTCGTTAATAGGCAATGAAGTGCTTTTTGGAACGAGCGGACGTAGATTTGTTTGCGACTGGAAACATCAGCACTCTGCAATTTCTTAGAACACCAGTCAATAAGATGAGGTTCAAACCCATCACCTTTTATTTCAGGCACAGTTGTGGAAATCTCCTTCATGACACTTGCCCTGGTCTTTATGAGATTGCCTTTAGTCCATGAAAATAAATTAAGCCGCTCTGATTCTATAGCCCATTCATACAATTCCTTCTCTACAACTAATGGTATGCTATAATTCCGCATGATTTTCATTAACTTGATCTTGACCTTCAATTCGTCAGATATGTTCCTTCATACATTGGGTGTTGTAATTAATAGCGTGTTGGAATCATAATGGGAATTGTCAACATCAATGTTGATGCCTTCTTCATCATTGACAATCGAAGAGTGGGGGGCCTCTATGCTCTCACTTCCTTCTTCCTCATCGTCATCATTAGGAAAGAAAAAATCGTCATCGGAGACAGAATCATTGTCATCCTCTATGTTTGTTAATTCCCGACCAATCAAGGCACGCCCAATCGGTTCGACAGAAGGGTCATACATAATTTGATTGTCGAGCACCTCTGGTAATGCGCCGTCACTACTCTGTGGACTGTTACGGGTGTTCGTTAGACCTAATTGTTGACTAACATCCTCAAGCTTCTTCCTCATTTTTCTAATGAATACTGCATGATGCAAAATCATACTACTCCTGAAGACTGCGTAGTAAATAAGAATAAGCATGTATGCCGATCATGTCACAATATGGTCACGAAGACCGGGAGAAACAACTACTCCCGTTTTCTTTCTTAGTCGCGCTGTAAACAATGGGGGTCTCTGCTTCTTGGTAACCTTCTGCTTTCCGTAACCAGTAGTGATCAGAGGAGAGTCCCGGTAGCAATGTAAACAATATACCTGATATTTGGGAGTGTGGACCATCGTTACTACTAATGTCGTACAATAGCCAATAATAACAATAAAAATGGGGAAACGATTGAGATTGAAAAATTGCGATCATGCACTGTTTGTTTCAGGCATAAAATTCAGTAACATGCCACTACTTCGGAAACAGATGCCAGTGATGTAGGAAAATGCAATGTGCATCAAAATATTATGAGTTTGACATTAATTTCAATAAATAGGGTGAAATTACAAAGGGGGACCAGTGGAGTTTGACCCAAATATGCGCGTGATTCCGAAATAACCCTGAATCTCATTTGTGTGACGATTATCTCCGGGTATTACTCATCACTATGATTAACATCTATCCTGTTAATCATAATAACAATTCCTTCGGAGTGACTGTGACAGCTCATACTTATGGTTCACTGTTCTCTATTTATAATCGTGGAAACACTGTGCTCATGCCTGTTTTTACCATGCTCCGCGCACCTCCATGTGCTCGGCTAAGTATCTAGTCGTATACTGGTACGCTTGAATTCGTATGATTCCCGGTCCGTGCGCGCGTTATTCGCGCGTGTCCTTGTGTATGGATACCCCATCATGATACGGCGTACGGACCGTACGCACGTTATTCGCGCGTGTCCTATTTTCAGGTCTTTATTGTCTCAATTATTCCGTTTGTTACTTAACGACTCCAATACCGGTTGTGAGTTAGGTAGATGTGATGACTAAACCAAGTAGTTTTGGAACCAGAATCACAGAAGATGAGGTCCGGACGTGCGGAAGGAGTGGTTTGGATGAGGCAAGTGAGGGTGATTGTATATGGAACTGGTTCCTTTTGCTTTGGTTGTCAGCAATTGGGTTCATGTTGATTTTGGGCATCTTCTTGATGGTAGCCATTGGCTTTATCATCTTGATACAATCTGTCAGATGCAGGGGAGGAAGCCAAGGGGTTGCATTGGATGCTGCTGCAATCCTGGCTGCGGTAGGGGGGACAGTGTTGGCTGGGGACAGGATGGACAATGTGAATGCTAGGATAATCCGCCTGATGAAGGATTATGGCTGGTTTGAATGGGATTAGGGGCTGCTTTGCAGCTTGAAGTTGAGCGATGGCGGATATGGTGGGTCAGATGCCACGGTAGATTCTTAGAAGGAGTGTAAGGTTGTTTTCATTGATAAAAAAATTCAGAGCGGTATTGCAATTGAATTCAATGTGAACTACGGTGCAGATGAAAATGTGTGTTATTGAGTTTTAGGATCAAAGATGACTTCAAGAAGCTTCTATGCTTGATCTATGATATGATTGGAAAAGAACCGTGTTCTTTGACAATCGGAATCGGACGATGAGAACCTAAAGGAGAAGACTATCTGATGCGGGGGAATGCGTCAGTGACTTACGACTGCTGATGGAGTGTGTCAGTGGCTCATGACTGAAGTGGCCGTGCGTTGTTCATGGACCCATGAATGCGATACTTGTACGAGTACCGGTACTCGTACGGGATTCGAAAACCTAGACAGGCGTCAACAATAGTATTGCCTCTGTTTTAGATCATGGTCATAGGCTACTAGAGTACTGCCGTCAGTAAGAGTAGTAGTACTACGGTACTGTAGTAGGGAGCTGTAATTACTAATTACAGTAGTTGAATACACTCAGAGGTGGTGAAGGAGAGTTCAGACTACTGCAGAATATTTGATTCATGCAACAAGTGGCATGATCACTTCTTCACTTGGGCATGTACTAGTAGTATGAGTTCTTGAGTCTACAGAGTACGTACTACTAGTACTACGATTACCAATTTCTTGATTCATGGAATGAAGGAGGACGTTCGGACGGATGCTGTCCCTTACTACGAGAAAGGATTCACTGAGCTTGTTCTTGTTGTTGAAGTGGTGAATGATGTACTAAAGCGTTTACTACAGCTCATAGTAGGAGAATACCTTGTACTACTAGGAGGTAGCAAAAACTCAGTGACAAAAAAATGTGTACATGTTGGTACTACTACTAGTAGTCGTAGTACTACTAGAACTACTACTAACTGCTTGTCAGCAGAAATAATAGGAATACTAGTAGTAGTACTAGTATCAACAATGGGCACGTGTATGTCCCTAGTAGCAAGAGGAGGGGGTGCCGAGTCCATGATGCCACCACACCAGTAGCTGGAGTAACAGATTATTAGAATTACAACACATGCGAGAAGTCCTCGCTCACTCTGCTGGACGCATAGCTAATAGTACTAAGCGATGCTGGTCACAATATGAAGTGTGGGGAATACCACAAGCGTCACCACTTGGAGTACAAAATAGGGGTTGTTCAGAGGACAACAAGATTCATAATCAGAGGATGGAGTAGACACTGTTTGCGCACACCATCCTGTAATGCACTAGTAGTAGTAGTACCACGCTGAAATGTTTCGGTCACGTTTTGACGACGAAGCAACGATGACTTTCATGTACGATAAAGAGTATTCATGAGATGATTGATTTGTCAAACGAAGTACCAGTATTAATGTCCACCACTACGACTACGTGCTTCTTCTCGTCTTGTGTTCATCATAAATAACAATAATACAGTAATCGATACCAACACGAAAATGTTTTGGATGAATAATATTATGACTTCAAGAACCATCCGATACGATTCATACGGAGCTTTTATTATTACATAGTTCGAGAGGCATGGTATTGGTAGAAATCAGCACGGCCATCCGCTACTAATCCCGGTTTCATTCATCCAATAGTATGGGAGGCACGGAACGGAACGGAACGTCAGATATAATATAACGCTACTGTTGTGATTCCCCCCCCCCCCCCCCCAATAAACCTGTACAATACAAACCATCATAAGCCAGCTGTATCTGCATCTGCATCTGCCGGTTTGGACGCATCAACACCCCGTCCGGCTACAGATCCGTTGTAGGGGCTTTCTGATGTTCCTGATGTTCCTGTTGCTGTTCCTGATGTTCCTGCCGTTGTTGCTTGGCCCTTTTTTCTTTTTTCTTGGCCTCCTTGTGTGCCTTGCGTTTTTCCTTGCGAATCTTGGCCTTTTCTTCGTATCCCGGTTTTAGCTTGGCCGCCTCGAGTATCTTGTCCCGGAGGTTGGCGCATTTTTCGGCCGATTGGGCCCCGTGCTTCCAGATCGTCGACAGGTAGTCCTCCCTCCGCGAGAGGTCGTAATCGGTCGTTTTGGTCATGGCGACGATCCGCCGTCCCAGCTCGTGCGTAAAGGGCTGGTAGCAGGTGTGCAGTAGCTCCAAACAGTCGTGCCGGGGCAGGTCGGTCTCCTCGTCGAAATCCGTAAAGGACGGGATGATGTAGACCAGCCGTCCCCCGACCTTAAGGGTTCCGTGCCGCCACGTCGAGCAGATCGGACATGACGTCCGAGACGACGTACGGCTTGGTCTGTGGTATGTGGTCGTGCCGGTTTTCGTCCAGCACCGGGCGGGGATTGTCCAGCCTGGATCCGGTCTGCCGGGCACCCGCGCGGATCCCGTAGGGGGGATCGCACAAGATGGCGTCGTAGAGCGGCGTGGCGATGGTCGAATCATCGGTGGAATCCCGATGGTTGTTGTTGTTGTTGTTGTTGTTGTTGTGGTGCCGGTAGTGCCGGTGGTACAGAGAATTGTCGGTCCGGACGATCTCCGGCCTTGGTAGCCCGTAGTGCTCGAAATTCTTCCAGATGGTTTGGTCGCCCCCCTTGCCCCGCAAGACCCGTATGTCGATGTCGGATCCGATGCAATAGGCCCCCCGCAACGCGCACGACAAGAGAATGCTGCCGGTCCCCACGAAGGGATCGTAGACGATGGTTCCGGTCCGTACCTTGCCGAGACTGGTCATGACAAAGGACAGCTCGGCGTCCATGCTGGTCGGTCCCAGATACGGCCGGGACTTGAGCGAGTAGTGGTCGATGCCGCGGGATCCGTCGCTGCTGCGCGTGCGTCCCCCCAGTACTCGGCCGAAATAGTACGCAATGGCATCGGTGCAAAATTCCTTCTTCCTTCCGGCCTTGCTGTTGTCGTTGCTATTGTCGTTGCTATTGTCGTTGCTATTGCGATTGCTGTTGTTCGTGTTGTTGTCGTTGTTGTTGTTGTCGTTGCTATTGCTATTGTTGCCGATGTTCGCTTTCCACAGCGGGCTCCCGTTGCCGTCCAGCTCGATCTCCCGGATCAAGAGAAATTCCTGTGCGGTCGGATCCTTGAGCCGGACGGGTCCCTCGATGCAATCGAGTGTTTTTCGAAAGGTCTGGCGCATCGCGTCCTGCTCCTCTCGCCGGAACTTTGTTCCCAGCGTGTGGATGGTAAATTTCCACGGCCGCTTTTTGTCGCGGCAGACCAATGGCCACACGTGGTCGGTCTGAAAGGAAAAAGACGGCGGCGGCTGCGGCGGCGATGACAACGGCGGTCCGTTGTGGTTGTGGTGGTGGTTGTTTATGTTGTTGTGGTTGTTGTTGTTGTTGTGGTGGAGCCAGCGCAGGGTGCGATCGGCACACTCCTCGAGCGAGTCGGACGAATATCCCCACAATTCGACCACGGATTTGACGAGGGTGCACTTGTACAGAATGTCGGCAATGGACAAGGACGAAGACGACGACAAGGCGTCGTTGCCGCTGCCGCTGCCGTCGGTGCCAATGTCAATGTCAATGTTGTCGGTACCACTGTCACTGTCAATCCTCGGCTCGAAGCGACTGTTTTTCCGCTGGTCCTCCGGGCTCTGCAGCAATCCCGACCAGCGCGCCGCGGTTTCTTTCGGAAACGAGAGGACACAAAAGGCCCGGCGATCCGCCCGGACGGTGGGACTCTCGGAACACGTAGGGTTGTCCGGTACCGGCAGGGAGGCCAACCAGCAGCACTCGTTGTTGTTGTTGTTGTTGTTGTTGTTGTTGCTGCTGCTGTTGTTGCTGCTGTTCTCGTTCGTCCCGAGGCGGATCCCGTAGGTTTCCAGAACGGAGGTTAGTTCCGCCATTTGGAAATTCAGGTGCCGGTAGACGAATTCCACCAAGACCAGGTACCGATCGCGATTGGTTTGTTCCGTGATTGCACTTGCACTCGCACTTGCACGGATTGCCATTGCCATTGCCGTTGCCGTTGCCGTTGAAATTGGTGGTAGCGGTGCTTCGTCTCCGGAACTCGATTGCGGTTGCGGTTGCGGTTGCGGTTGCATCGGAGCAACGGCATCCGCGTCCGCATCCGCATCCGCATCAGGGTGATCTGTTTCTACAGCCATTGGTGCCACGTCGCTGTCCGCTGGCGCCATTGCTTGTGTTCTCTATTATTTGGGGATGGATGGATGGATCGATTGATGGATCGATGGATGGATCGATGGATGGATCGATGACGGATGAACTGGGAAGAGCCAAATGAATTCTTTGCTTGGATTGGATATAAGTACCGTACTACGGTAGATCGATCGCGAGTCTTGAATGATACAGTGAGCCTCGGCATCGAATATAAGTACCGCACGTATAAGTACCGGTACCGTACAAGGTATCGTACGAGCGAGACCTGGTCCTGTTTTGGGGATGGTTGGACGAGCTGAAGATGAGATGATCGACACTGAATACGAGTAATTTACGAGTAATTATGAGTACGAGTATTTACCGGATAGTAGTCGTACGAATAGTACGATACCCGTATGGTACGGTCTTGCCGATAGGTAGAATAGGAAGCAGGAGCAAATCTAAAAGAAAAAAATAATGGGTGATTCCCGAAATAGTCTGGGTAAGGGCCCAGATTTTTGTATTTTGGGAATGAAAATCACCCTACCCAGATTTTGGCGGGCCAGTGTGCAACATCTCATTTTTGGAATAAGGAATTTTAAATAAGAAATTAAATAAACAAGCACATACACAAACGTACTCGGTTAAATATTAACATGTGCTTGGATTCCTAAGGAAATCCGGGCAAGATCTGGGTAGGGACCCAGATACTGGTCGATGTGAGCTGACGTGGACCAGTATCTGGGTAAAAATGGTACAGAATTAAATCTGGGCCCGGGCCCAGATTGAATCTGGGCCCCTACCCAGACTATTTCGGGAATCACCCAATGTCGACTCAAATCGACTCAAATCAGGGGAGTGGTTTTTTATTTAAATGATACTTTCGTTGCTGTTCTTACTGTATTAGCCTCGTGTCGATCTATCTGTATTGGTCATCCATCCGATGGGGTCGGTCATTTACGAGGTTAGGTGTTTCTTATCCAATAGGGTGTATGCTTGTTCGTAGATTAGGTAGATAAATGAGGCCCATATGGAATCGGTATTGATTTTCTTGATCGCAATAGTAAGTAATTTCCTCACGGGATATCAAGTATTCCTTTGAATATACTTAAGCGTTCCAAGTGTTTACTTATATACAGAAGAGTCAGAGCTGAGAAATGAGGTGCGTCACACAAACAAGATTTGGGGTTCTTTCAGAATCACGTGCATATTTGGGTAGAACTCCACTGGTCCCCCTTTGTAATTTCACCCTATTTATTGAAATTAATGTCGAACTCATAATATTTTGATGCACATTGCATTTTCCTACCCCACTGGCATCTGTTTCCGAATTAGTGGCATGTTACTGAATTCTATGCCTGAAACAAACAGTGCATGGTCGCAATTTTTCAATCTCAATTGTTTCCTCATTTCTATTGTTATTACTGGCTATCGTACTAACGATGGTGACGACACCTAAATATCAGGTTTATTGTGTACGTTGCTACCGGGACTCTCCTCTGATCACTATAGGTAGGGGAAAGAAGAAGGTTACCAAGAAGCAGAAACCCCCCTCATTTACAGCGCGACTCAGAAAGAAAACGGGAGTAGTTGTTTCTCCCGGTCTTCGGGACCATATTTTGAATGACGCATCATGCTATTCTTATTTCAAGCAATCTTCGGGGCTAGTAGATTTTGCATCTTGCATATTCATTAGAAAATCGAAGAAGCTCGAGGATGCTACTCAACAATTAGGTCTAACGAACACCTGTAATGGTCCACAGAGTAGTGACGGCGCATTGCCAGAGGTGCTTGACAATCAAGTTATGTACGACCCTTCTGTCGAACCGATTGGGCGTGCCTTGATTGGTCGGGAATTCTGGGGGGAGTTGTGGACAGGGACTCTGACAATTCATTTATATCTTGATCGGATGACTGAAAGGTGTCTGATACAGAAAAATCATACGAAGTAGCTGACAAACGAGGTGGGGGGAGTTGTGGCCAGGGACTCTGACAATTCATTTACATCTTGATTGGATGACTGAATGGTGTCTGATACAGAAAAATTGGAACTGAGAAACGAGGTGAGGGCAGTTGTGGCTATTGACACTGACAATTCATTTACATGTTGATCCAATAACGAAACAAAGTCAGAGACGGGTAAATCAGAGGTGAGAAACGGGGGATGTGGGTTTAGGTGAATAGTGGACAGGAACCCTGCCTCCAAGCTTTCAAAGCTCAAACACATCACAACTTCTTCACGCACCTAAATTAAGAGATAAGTTTGTCAACAACCCAATCTCAGATGGGATAGCTCCAGTCCATTGATTGCCACCTGCAAGCCCATACCACCAAAACACAAAACAAAATCATTGACATCACTCATCAGCATTACCAACAAATCAATTGCACAAAAACGAAAATGACAACACTCAAAGCTTTCACACCTCAAACACACATCGCAACTTTTTTACTCACCCAAATCAAGTTCTATCAAGCTCGTCAACAACCCGATCTCAGAAGGAAGAGTTCCAGTCAATTGATTCCAATCTGCAAGCCCGTGCCACCAAAGCACAAAACAAAATCATTGAGATCACTCATCAGCATCAACAAATCAATTACACAAACACTAGAATGACATCCCTCAAAGCTTTCACACATCAAACAAACATCACAACTTCTACACTCACCTAAATGAAGGACACTCAAACTTGTCATCAACCCAATCTCAGAAGGAAGAGTTCCAGTCATATATTACCATCTGCAAGCCCGTGCCACCAAAGCACAAAACAAAATCATTGAGATCACTCATCAGCATCAACAAATCAATTACACAAACACTAGAATGACATCCCTCAAAGCTTTCACACATCAGACAAACATCACAACTTCTACACTCACACGAAAAAAGATCTAACAAGCTTGTCATCAACCCAATCTCAGAAGGAAGAGTTCCAGTCAATGAATTAACATCTGCAAGCCCGTACCACCAAAGCACAAAACAAAATCATTGAGATCACTCATCAGCATCAACAAATCAATTGCACAAACACTAGAATGACATCCCTCAAAGCTTTCACACATCAAACAAACATCACAACTTCTACACTCACTTAAATAAATCCTACTCAAGCTTGTCAACAACCCAATCTCAGAAGGAAGAGTTCCAGTCAATATATTATCAACTGCAAGCCCGTACCACCAAAGCACAAAACAAAATCATTGAGATCACTCATCAGCATCAACAAATCAATTACACAAACACTAGAATGACATCCCTCAAAGCTTTCACACATCAAACAAACATCACAACTTCTACACTCACCTAAATGAAGGACACTCAAACTTGTCATCAACCCAATCTCAGAAGGAAGAGTTCCAGTCAATATATTATCAACTGCAAGCCCGTACCACCAAAGCACAAAACAAAATCATTGAGATCACTCATCAGCATCAACAAATCAATTGCACAAACACTAGAATGACATCCCTCAAAGCTTTCACACATCAAACAAACATCACAACTTCTACACTCACTTAAATAAATCCTACTCAAGCTTGTCAACAACCCGATCTCAGAAGGAAGAGTTCCAGTCAATATATTATCATCCATGTAAAATGTATATTACGTAGAATGCAGTACTGATTCTACAGAATTCGTTTTTTGACAGCGAAGACCGATCCGATGATGTCGAGTCAGTCGAGTTGCAAAATTATTATGGTTTGATCTTGTTCTTACTACGTACGGTACTATCGGTACCGGTACTATTACTATAGGTAACACCCCGTCCTCCGTTTTGGTTGGCACGTGTCATCCCCTCTCTAAAGAAAAAACTCCCTGAAGAAAAATCAGAGGCGCACGCGCCGAGGATTTTTCTTAAGGAAGTTTTCTCTTTAGAGAGGGGTTGACACGTGCCAACCAAATCAACTCCGAGTATTATGGGGGCCTCGTAAACAAGCAGCGAGAGTGGTACCAAGTAACACCCCTCCTCCCCAATGATAATACGAGGAGGAGGTAAAGGAGGAAAGGGGTGTTGACATGGTAATGTCTATGGCTTCAGAAGGACGAGCACAATGGAGGAGGAGGTCGTCTTGTTGCTACGGTACGGTATCGGTGTTGCTTACAGTAGCGTTTCGATGCTGCTACAGGGGGAGTTGTAGCTGTTGTTGCTGCTGCAGGGGGGGGACAAGGGTAAACTGGTACCAACGATTGGTGGTACCGAGGAGTACTCGTAGGAACAAGTACAAAATGTACGGTACTGATCAGTGGTACCATTTTGGTGGTACCGGAGTACCACTCACTTTGTTAAGTAATAATTTTTCAACGCATTGGACATGTTTTTAGGTATACTCAAGCGTAAAGAGGGAGCAAACGCGCGGGATTTGTAGCAGCAGCAGGATTTGGTTGATTCCTTCCTCTTGACACCACGACCTGTGTAGAATCTAGTAGAATCCCTACTACAACCTGGATTTTTCCTGTTTTTCCCCGGTTGTAATTCATAATTTCAAAATCAACCACTTTCAAAAGCAAACTGTTCCCCCGACCATGGGAATAGACACTTTCCACTGCTTCCTTTCCTATTACAACAACAAGAAACCCATTCTATCACACTGTAAGTCATTGCCGGTCCTTTGCTTGCTTGGGGGGAAGGGGTCAGGGTGTTCTGTTTGATTCGGCGGCGGCGGCATCGTTGTCATTTTTTCATTCATTCATATCACTCATGATGCTGCTTCTTTTTGCTTGTTTGACCATGGGAATAGCAACAACAAGCACTGTAGTAAGCGACTGTCGGTTCTTTTTTGTTGGATGGGGGGGGGGGGGGGGAGATGTTTAGGCTGATTCTGTTTGATTTGGAGCTTCCGGCGCCCCGTCGTCATCGTCGTCATTGATGTTGTTGAACAAGTTGTTGTCATCACTTCTTTGTTTAATCCTATCTCACGACACTGCTTCTTTTTGTGTTGACCATGGGAATAGCAACAATGGCAACGAGTCTACCTTGGATGTGACGACCGCTCCTATCTTCCCTGGGAGGGGGACAAGATGCTGTTTCTATGATTTGATTTGGCGTCGGCAGCGGCGTCGGAGCATCCAAACTTCAAGCGCACGAGCTACAAGCTCTGATTTTGGCCCCAACAGCCTCAATATTCGTCATGGTGTGCTCTCTAGGAAGAAATAGGTTTACCTAGGGGACTGGTGTATCCACGGCGTTTGAACTACAAGCGCTGCTTCGTTTACTATGGGACGACTGTATTTCTCACTCCGGTGCCCGAACTACTACAAGCTCCCATTTTGGCCCAAACAGCCTCAATATTCATCATGGTGTGTTCTCTGGCAAGAAATAGGTCTACAGACTAATTATAGCTCTTTTTTTGGCATATACTCTGGTCCCTAGTCTGCTGTGTATTAGTCTGTTCTGGGAGTATCAAAAATAGTGGTAGGCGAATAGTGCTCAGAATACGACTGGAAATCACGACAGAAACTCTACTAGAAATCACGTAGAAAATAGTACCAGAATAAAGTGTGGTACCAGAGTACCACTTTTTGGTACCGGAGTACCACATTCTGCTACCAGGGTACCACCATCTGGTACTATAGGTAACACCCCGTCCTCCGTTTTGCGCGCCTCGGATTTTTCTTAAGGGAGTTTTTCTTTAGAGAGGGGCTGACACGTGCCAACCAAATCGACTCCGAGTATTATCAGTGGGGAGGAGGGGTGTTGGGGGCCTCGTAAACAAGCAGCTAGAGTGGTACCAAGTAACACCCCTCCTCCCCACTGATAATACGAGGAGGAGGTAAAGGAGGAAAGGGGTGTTGACATGGTAATCTCTATGGCTTCGGAAGGACGGGCACAATGGAGGAGGAGGGGTTCCTTGTTGCTAGCTACTGGGCGTATCAGGTGTTGCTTACAGTAGCGTTTCGATGCTGCTACAGGGGGAGTAGTAGCTGTTGTTGCTGCTACAGGGGGGGACAGGGAGAAGGGTAAACTGGTACCGATTGGTGGTACCGAGGAGTACTCGTAGGAACAAGTACAAAATGTATGGTAGGGATCAGTGGTACCATTTTGGTGGTACCGGAGTACCGCTCACTTTGTTAAGTAATAATTTTTCAACGCATTGCACCTGTTTTTAGGTATACTCAAGCGTAAAGAGGGAGCAAGACGCGCGGGATTTGCAGCAGCAGAAGGATTTGGTTGATTCCTTCTTGACACCACCTGTGTAGAATCGAGTAGCATTCCTACTGCAAACTGGATTTTTGCTGTTTTTTCACCGGTCGTAATTCATAATTTCGAGATCAACCACTTTCAGAAGCAAATTGCTCCCCAACCATGGAAATAGACCCTTTTCACTGCTTCCTTTCCTATTACAACAACAAGAAACCCATTCCATCACACTGTTAGTCATTGCCCGTCCCTTGTTTGCTGGGAAGGGGAGATGTTCAGGCTGTTTTCGATTTGATTTGTTGTCGTCGTCATTTCTTTATTCAATCACTCACAACACTCTTCTTCTTCTTTTTGCTTCTCTGACCATGGGAATAGTAGCCCTTTCCAGCAACCATGACTCAAACCATTCCACCCAAGAAGAGCAAGAAGGCTGCTCCAGCTCCTCGGACTCAGTCTGCTGCTCCAGCTGCTCCAGCTCCTCAAGTTCTTCGGTCTCAAACTCGGTCGTCATCTACCAACGCGAGAACAGCAACAACAACAGCAGCAACAACAACAACAACAACCCAACGCCGGTCTGTAGCAGCCAGGAATTCTTCATTGTGCAAGAACCCCTATAACAAGAAGAAGAACCCCCCTCCCCCTCCTTCTGGATCTCCAGCTACCACCGCTGGGAAAGGGAAGAAGAAGCGGGCTCGTCGGCCCCTACCTCTTTCTGCCTCAAGACCACCAGTTGCTTCTTTGGCACTAGTCGCTCGTCCTTCTGGTGCTGCTGCAAATCTGGTTGATCCTTCTGCTGTGGCGCCGGCTGCTCCTTTGATGCCGGATCGACCAGTTCCTTTGGTGGTGGGGCCGGCTGCTCCTTCGTTGGTGCCGGATCTGGCGATTGATCCTTCTTCTGCTGTGGCGCTGGTTCTTGCTCCTTCGATACCGGATCAGGTTGATCCTATCGCGCCGGTTGCTCCTGAACAAGACAACAGCAGTGACGACAGTAGCACCACTCTCTCTGACTCAGATTCAGATGCAACTACAATTCAAGATCATTCCAGGGATCTGGGAATTGCAGTGGAACAACTCCATCTACCTCCTGCCGTCACATTTTCTGTTCCAACTGCTCTTGCTCGCAACAATATTGAAGCTACTACACCTGCCCCGTTGCCCCAGGAATTCACATTGGCGTCCATCCTCACTGCTCTTGAGGGCAACAAACTTTCTTTGGGGCCAAATACAGAGAAAATCAAGGGGCTTACCTTCAACACTACCGCCCATGAGAAGAAAAAGAAGAGGTTTCTAGCAGAGTTTTTCCAATCCCTTGCTGTACATCCACAGGCCGCGCCACTCGCAGAACTGATTCCAGATCCAGAAACACCATCTTTAATGAAGCATCGTTTCTTCATTCAATGCCGTGCTCCGCCGTCTCCAAACAAGCTTGCTCTCGTCAACTACTGCATGCTCATCTATTCTATGAATCTCTACAAGGTGATATATCGCAACATGGATCTATCAAAGGACGCTAAGTTGTATGCAGATGCTCAGTACCACCCTAACTCTGTGAACCAGCGGATGAAGTGTCTCTTTGCCATTTTTGGCAAGGAACACATCAACTACTCTCTAGCCACTGACTTCCACCACCTGGGTGGGTTTCAAGCTTACTGGAAGAAGAATTTTACAATCACTGGTGAGCACAGGAAATCCTAGTACGGCAAGCTTCCCAACAAGGCCCAGTTTGATCCCAAGTGGTTCACCAAATGGTGGAAGGCTGTTCGGGACCCGAAGAATCCACTCAATCCGTTCAACAACATCGAGCACTACGTATGGTGTGCAATGGAGAACATTATGACCGAATGGGCTACTCGTAGTTGCAAGGAACCTGCTTCACTTGTCAAGGAAGATTTTGAAACCGGACTCATTCAGGAAGGGGGATTTACTGGCATTCCTTTTGTTCGGCTCAAGGAAACCTACAGCGGCCAGGAAAATTGTGCTTTATCTCTCAAACACGACGTCATTGATGAGGAAAACACTCGGAAGAGAACCCTTCCTTGCCCCTACAGTTCAGATACTCTTTCTATGTACCAAACTACCATCAAGCTGCTTTCTATGGTCCCTGACGACTGCCAGAATTCAAACAGGATCTTCAGGAAGCCCGCGTCCAAGAAACAAATCAAGGCAAGTGTGTTCTGTTTTTTGTGTGTCGCGTCTTTGATTTTTGCATATCTAACCATCTCGCGCTGCTTTTTTCTCTGTCTTTGCAGATATGGGAGAAGGAGGGCTGTTCTTGGAGGTTGAATCGCAGTGCAAGCAAGGTGATTGGTGTTCATAAAGTCAATGAACTATTGGTTCAAATTGCTATTTGGAGTGGTTACGATAACCCTGAGCGCTGTACTGCCCATGGGAAGAGACACGAGGCACTCTCCAAGGTTGCAAATGCATCTGTCTGTCCATCTCTCATCAAGGGTATGGGTGGGCATAACAGCATTGATATCACCACTAGGTACATCAAGCCAAATCAACAGGCTATTGATGCTGCTGTTCGCGCCAAGCATGGATCCCCATCAAAGATTGCACCTCGCGCGCCATCTCCTGCACCGGCGCCTGCACCTCGCGCGCCTTCTCCGGCTCCGGCTCCAGCACCAGCTCCAGCTTCACCTGCAGAAGAATCCCAAGCGCCAGCCCCATTTTTGGATGAATCCCCCCTCCTCTCCATCCAACACTCCTTTGGTGACCTCTCCAAGGACTCAGTTTCTTCTGATTTTGCTGCTGGAGCGTTGGAGTTGATGACCCAGCAATTTGAAGTCCCCAAGAAATCTCCCCTGGCCTTTCTCTCCAATATCTCTCTTGGTACAGGGGAAGAGCCTTCTCCTGTCCCTATGTCATTCACTGATGGCACCAATCAGTGGTGGGAACACGATTCGCGTCGTGACTACTGCAATGAGCCCCATTACAAGGATCGCGGACAATTTGCTGAGGATTGTCCTCGCAAACCCTGATACGGACACGATGATTGCAGCAGGCTAGGATATGAGCATTACAACCGGTATGAGCCGCTGTACGAAGGAGAACCACCACCACCACCACGTACTCAGTCTTACGAGCCGCGATACGAGGAAGAACGCAAGCCACGCCCTCAAGACTCTCGCCGTGTTTCTTTTGGTGAAATCCGGTCCTACTACTATGAGCCGCGATACGAGGAAGAACGCAAGCCACCACCGCGTCAGTCCTACAAGCCAAGATACAAGGAAGAACGCAAGCCACCACCGCGTCGGTCGTACGAGCCGCGATACAAGGAAGAACGCAAGCCACCACCGCGACAGTCATACGAGCCGTGATATGAGGAAGAACGCAAGCCACCACCGCGTCAGTCGTACGAGCCGCGATATGAGGAACAACACCCCTCTCTTGCTGAAAGAGGCTCTCACGCGCGTCGTCCTCATCCTCAAGAACGTTCTCTTCCTCAAGACCCCCACCGTGTCTCTTTTGGTGAAAATCATTACCATCGCTATGATGAGCAGAATGGTGCATGGGGTCCATCTCCGGTGGAAGTGTTTTCTGGTTATCCTCCTTTGATTGGCAGGCCATCTTTTGCTTCCACAGACCCAGAAGTTCAAGTTACTTCTGTTGTGCGCCAAATTGGTACCTTTGACGTTCCAGGAAGACGAGATCCTTGCGAGGGGCCTGCTTGGGATCAGCACGTTCACTTCTAGGGTTCTGCTACGTTTGAGTGCAAAACTGCCTTTTTTGTGGACATTTTGGCCCCAACAGCCTAAATATTCATCATGGTGTGTTCTCTGGCAAGAAATAGGTCTACAGACTAATTCTAGCGCATTTTTTGGCATATACTCTGGTCCCTAGTCTGCTGTGTATTTGTGTGTTCTGGGAGTACCAAAAATAGTGTAGGAAAATAGTGCTCAGAATACGACTGGAAATCACGACAGAAAATACTACTATTCTACTAGAAATCACGTAGAAAATAGTACCAGAAAAATTGTGGTACCAGAGTACCACTTTTTGGTACCGGAGTACCACATTCTGCTACTGGAGTACCACTCCCTCCTCCAACCGTTGAGCGAGTTTAAACGCTCATTTTTTGTTCATTTTTCTTGGTACTTAGGAGTGAGTACACGTGCTCGTCCGCCGAAGCCATAGGATTACTATAGGTAACACCCCGTCCTCCGTTTTGGTTGGCACGTGTCATCCCCTCTCTAAAGAAAAACTCTCTTAAGAAAAATCCGAGGCGCGCGCGCCGAGGATTTTTCTTAAGAGAGTTTTTCTTTAGAGAGGGGATGACACGTGCCAACCAAATCGACTCCGAGTATTATCAGTGGGGAGGAGGGGTGTTACTTGGTACCACTCTAGCTGCTTGTTGTTTACAAGGCCCCCCGGGCCGAGGAAACAACAAGCAGCTAGAGTGGTACCAAGTAACACCCCTCCTCCCCACTGATACTACGAGGAGGAGGTAAAGGAGGAAAGGGGTGTTGACATGGTAATCTCTATGGCTTCGGAAGGACGGGCACAATGGAGGAGGAGGGGTTCCTTGTTGCTAGCTACCGGTGTTGCTTAGCGTTTCGATGCTGCTACAGGGGGGGGACAAGGCTAAACCGGTACCAATTGGTGGTACCGGCAAGTACTCCTCGTAGAAACAAGTACAAATGGTATGGTACCGATCAGTGGTACCATTTTGGTGGTACCGGAGTACCACTCACTTTGTTAAGTAATAATTTTTCAACGCATTGCACCTGTTTTTAGGTATACTCAAGCGTAAAGAGGGAGCAAACGCGTGGGATTTGCAGCAGCAGAAGGATTTGGTTGATTCCTTCTTGACACCACCTGTGTAGAATCGAGTAGCATTCCTACTACAAACTGGATTTTTGCTGTTTTTTCCACCGGTCGTAATTCATAATTTCGAAATCAACCACTTTCAGAAGCAAATTGCTCCCCAACCATGGGAATAGACCATTTTCACTGCTTTCTTTCCTATTACAACAACAAGAAACCCATCCTATCACACTGTAAGTCATTGCGGGTCCTTTGTTTGCCTGGGGGGAGACGTTCAGGCTGTTTCGATTTGATTTGATTTGATTTGATTTGATTCGGAGCGACCGTCGTTGTTGTTACAGTTTTGGCTGCCATTTTTCTTTGCTTTGTTGCTCACAATGATGATTCTTTTGCTTCTTTCTTGACCATGGGAATACCAGCAGCGAGCAGTGATTAGCGTGCAGTGAGTTTGCCGGTTGCAGGTGGTGGAGGGAGCTGTGTTGGCAATTCCGGTTTGATTTCACGTCGTCATCACTTTGGCCGTCGTTTTGTTTATTCCTATCTCACGGCACTGCTTCTGTTGCTTCTTTTTTGCTTTTGACCATGGGAATAGCCCCTTCAAGCAACCAAGGTTCAAACTATTTTACCCTGAAAGAGCAAGGCTGTTCCAGCTCCTTCTTCGCAAGAACAACAACAACAACAACCAACCAATATCAGGATCAGTGATGACGACAACGACGATGGCGGACACTGTCGCTACTACTCTCACCCCGGCGTTTGATATACAAGCACTGCTTGCTCTGGCTGTTCTAGGGGAATGCTGGTGTATCCATGGAATTTGAACTACAAGCACCGCACTGCTCCAATCTAGGGGAATGGTGTATTCACGGCGTCCAAACTACGTGCTGTTGCTGCTACTCTCGCCCCGGCATCCAAACTACAAGCACGACTCCTACGCTGCTCCGATCTACTAGGGGACTGGTGTATCAACGGCGTCCAAACTACAAGCGCTGCTTCATTTATTACGGGACGACCGTATTTCTCATTCCAGCGCACGAGCTACAAGCTCTGATTTTGGCCCCAACAGCCTCAATATTCATCATGGTGTGCTCTCTAGCAAGAAATAGGTCTACAGACTAATTCTAGCTCTTTTTTGGCATATACTCTGGTCCCTAGTCTGCTGCGTCTTAGTGTGTTCTGGGAGTATAAAAAATAGTGGTAGGAAAATAGTGCTCAGAATAATACGATTTAGAAAATACAATACTAGTAGTAGAAATCACGTAGAAAATAGTACCAGAATAAAGTGTGGTACCAGAGTACCACTTTTGGTACCAAAGTACCACCATCTGGTACCGGAGTACCACTCCCTCCTTCCACCCGTTGAGCGAGTTTTAAACCCTCATTTTTCTTGGTACTTAGGAGTGAGTACACGTGCTCGTCCGCCGAAGCCATAGGATTACTTTTGTAACTTCGGTGGTACTTTAGTAATCCTATGGCTTCGGCGGACGAGCACGTGCACTCACTCCTAAGTACCAAGAAAAATGAGGGTTTGAAACAGGCTCAACGGGCGGGAGAAGGGAGTGGTACTCCGGTAGCAGATGGTGGTACTCTGGTACCAAAAGTGGTACTCCGGTACCACACTTTATTCTGGTACTATTTTCTACGTGATTTCCAGTAGAACGTACTGGTGTGCAATTTCCAGTCGTATTTTGAGCACTGTTCTCTTACAACTAGTTTCGATACTCCCAGAACAGACTAATACACAGCAGACTAGGGACCAGAGTATATGCCAAAAAAGAGCTAGAATTAGTCTGTAGACCTATTTCTTGCTAGAGAGCACACCATGATGAATATTGAGGCTGTTGGGGCCAAAATGGGAGCTTGTTGTAGTTCGGACGCTGGAACGAGAAATACGGCCGTCCCGTAATAAACGGGGACTAGATCGAAGCAGCGCAGTGATTGTGGATTGAGTAGGAATGCCGTCGTCTTTCGAAGCGACCGCTCCAGCAGCAGCAGCAGCAGCACCGACACATACCGTAGCGACCGCTCCAGCAGTAGTAGTTGGCGCCAAAGGAGCAACCTTGAAGAAGAAGGAACCAACGGCGCCAAAAAAAGCAGCCGGGCAGAAAGAGGAACAAGGGTCCACCGGGCGCGCTTCTTCCTCCTTTCCCCAGATGTGGTAGCTGGAGATCCAGAAGGAGGGGGAGGGGGGTTGTTCTTGTTGTTGTAGGGGTTCTTGCACAATGAAAAATTCCTGGCTGCTACAGACCGGCGTTGGGTTGTTGTTGTTGCTAGTACTGCTGTTGCTGTTCTTGCGTTGGTAGATGACAACCAAGTCCGAGACTCATGAAAGGAAACCTGCTCTTCCGCGGTGGAAAAGTTTGAACCATGGTTGCTGAAAGGAGCGATTCCCATGGTCAAAAGCAAAAAAGAAGAAGAGTCGTGCTGAGTGATAGTACTAGTACTAGGAATAAACAAATGACAACACGACGACGACGACGAATCAAACAGAACACCCTGAACAGCTCGTTCGTCCCTCCAAGCAAACAAAGGACCGGCAATGACTTACAGCAGTGTGATACTAGAATGGGTTTCTTGTTATTGTAATAGGAAAGAAAGCAGTGAAAATGGTCTATTCCCATGGTCGGGGGAGCAATTTGGTTTTGCAAAGTGGTTGATTTTGAAATTATGAATTGCAACCGGGGAAAAACAGCAAAAATCCAACTTGTAGTAGGGATTCTACAAGATTCTACACAGGTGGTGTCAAGGAATCAACCAAATCCTGCTGCTGCTGCTGCTGCTGCTGCGAATCCCGCGCGTTTGCTCCCTCTTTATGCTTGAGTATACCTAAAAACAGGTGCAATGCATTGAAAAAATTATTACTTAACAAAGTGAGTGGTACTCCGGTACCACCAAAATGGTACCACTGATCCGTACCGTACATCTTGTACTTGTTCCTACGAGTATCGTACTCCTCGGTACCACCGATCGGTACCAGTTTACCCTTGTCCCCCCCCTGTAGCAGCAACAACAGCTACTACTCCCCCTGTAGCAGCATCGAAACGCTACTGTAAGCAACACCGCCGTACCGTAGCAACAAGACGACCTCCTCCTCCATTGTGCTCGTCCTTCTGAAGCCATAGAGATTACCATGTCAACACCCCTTTCCTCCTTTACCTCCTCCTCGTATTATCAGTGGGGAGGAGGGGTGTTACTTGGTACCACTCTAGCTCCTTGTTTCCTCGGCGGGGCCTCGTAAACAAGGAGCTAGAGTGGTACCAAGTAACACCCCTCCTCCCCACTGATAATACTCGGAGTCGATTTGGTTGGCACGTGTCATCCCCTCTCTAAAGAAAAAACTCCCTTAAGAAAAATCCTCGGCGCGCGCGCCTCGGATTTTTCTTAAGGGAGTTTTTTCTTAAGAGAGGGGATGACACGTGCCAACCAAAACGGAGGACGGGGTGTTACCTATAGTAATTTCCAAAATATGCCGTAGAATTGCTACACGATTTCTAGTAGTGTTTTCTGCTCTGACAATGGCATGAGGAGGGGTAGTTACATAATATAGTAACATTCTTTGTCCTGTTCCACCTCCCATCGCGATACGGGTACCCGTAATCTTACCTATTTAGGTACTTTCCTTCAGGGCCGGCAATCAAGACTGATTTTGCCATGAGAGGATACAGCGACAGGACGAAACAAGCGTTGCTGTTTTTCGTGGCTCGGACATGGACCGGCGGTCCCTCCGTGTCCATGGTTCCGTTTTTTTCGGCGTCTGCTTCGAATGCTGCTTCGAAGAAGCATTGGGGTGTGGTATCCGCATTCGGTTCCGCGACTCTCGCTTTTCCGGGGACCGGGGGAATCGCCCGGGGGCGCCTGTTTCCTGGTTCGAAATCCAGAATCATAATCAAAGCCAGAACCGGAACACCCAACAGTGACAGAGGGTACGGGTGCGGGTGCGGGTACTCTTACCATTCGTTCGCTCCCACGCCGTCGCTGCTCTTCCTAGCGAAACCCCAAAAGGCGGGGAGCGTGGTGGACAATTATCAAACCGTAAGCGTCAATTGCAACACCTGCCGGGAACGGTTGTTCCGCTACAAAAAGAAGAACGGCACAAAGAGCAACCTTGTGAAGTGTTATGTCGAACGGATCAGCGACGATTGTGCCGGCATACTGGCCCGTGCGGCCTCGTTGTCGATGTCGGTGTCGATGTCGGAGGCTTCCTCGGAAGGTGCCGCAAACCATGACGCGAACGGTTACGATCGAAAGGGGAAACCGAAACGGCACGGCAAACGCCAGCGAACGCAGCCGAGCGACCCACCAGCGGAGAAAGCAACGGTTCCAACGTCGCTCGACCCGGAGTATTCCTGGGAGTGCCCCAAGTGCCACACCCGATTTGCCCGGTCGTCTCTGATTCACGGCCGGCCGGCCCTGAAAATGATTGGAGGAAAAATACGAATGACCAAGAAATAATCACGGAACGGGAGAGACGATCGATGCCGAAAATCGACCAATGGGCGACGACGAGCTCTTGCCGTACACGTACGTTTGCGTCAATATAATATTTTGATACTTGTCAGACCCCCCTGCAACTTCCGATGCGATGCAATGCTATGGAATGCACTGGTATGCAATGTCATGGAACTAGTCATGGAACTAGTCATGGAACTAGTCATGGAACTAGTCATGGAACTAGTCATGGAACTAGTCATGGAACTAGTCATGGAACTAGTCATGGAACTAGTCATGGAACTAGTCATGGAACTAGCGATGGATCTCGTTCGAACCGAAAATTCGTGTCAAAATCCCTATGATATTCGTGCCGTGACCGATCGTATGAGAAACGGATCTAGGTGTTCGGGAAAAATTGGTCGGCTGCGTGCAAGCAAATAAACAACGGTGTACGGAATGTAAATTCTGTTGCCAATGGAGGCAGCCTCGTTTCGGGAACAGGCTTTGTTTTGACATCCCGACTACTTTCAATCAACCTCGTTCCTGAAGTTTCAGATTGGTCGATTTAAAAAATGATCGATTATGATGCAACAATTTCGTACCGTACTCGGTTCCTATAAAATTCCAATCTAACCCCATGCAGATGAACGGTAGTGCCGAACGTCTTCTTAAGAGAAAAAAGGAAGGGTTGCGGAAGTTTATCCGGATTACCCGAAATTAAATTACAAGATCGTCTTCGTCGTCGCTGCCGTCGTTTTTACCAAGATGAAATGGAGTCGTCCCGTGCTCTACGTTCCGTACAGCTGTCCCGGTGGGAGCGGAAGATTCACACACCCGTGCGCCCGAAACGTTCTGATCGTATCCCTGTGCATCAGGAAGAGGCTTTCGGTCTCCGGTCAACTCGTGGTACATTTCATTGCCATGCTGTACCTTTTGAACAAAGTTGTTCGAGACGATCACGGGAGGAGCTTCGATGTTGCCGTGTTCTCTACATGGAGACTCGTGAGACTCGGTCCGAATTTGGATTTCTTTCGCTCTTTCGTTGGAATTATTCCGGTTCGGAATAGGTGGCGCTGGTTGCTTTTCGATCGCGACAGGATTGGCGGTACTTTCTCCTGCCGCGGGCGGAATAAGTTCGACAGAATGAGTCCATCGAAAACCTAGTCCTCCCATCAATTGAATTTCGTGTGACATCCTCTGGGCTACTGGAACGAATTGAAGTCTTGATTTCACCCAACTTTCGAACCAGGAGTATCGAGGGTCGCCGAGTGCTACTATCGTGTTTCGATGTCTTCGCCCATATTCTTTTAAGCTACGATAAACTCCCTCGGGTTGCTGGGAGTTTTTTGGAGCAATCGCTGACCTACGTGAGATCCAGTGGAAGCCAAGTCTATCGAGTCGCTTCTCTCGTTCGTCCGAAAGACATTGCTTCAAACCTCTCTGTTTTCGACTCCGATTGTAGCGAAGTTTCTTCACAAAGCTAGCAAGCCCCTTCGATTTACTCTGCTTAACGTCGAAGTGTCCGTGCTCTAAAAAGTGTTGAAGGAGCTCGTCATAGCGTGTTTCCCAAGATTTTCTATCGACTTTGTCGGATAGTTCTTTCGTTACCGTTTGCTCTCTCTGATTTCGTAAGTTTGTCGGCCCGGGGCTGTTCGGCTGAGGTGAGAGTTGTTCCTCCTGCCGAGCGATTTCCGTCAGACACGTGCTTTCCTCTTTTTTGTTTTTTTTGCTGTGTTCTTTGCTGTGTTTTTTGCTGCTGTTGTTGTAGGCCGAATATAACGTTCCGCCTTGATTATCTTCGCGGTTGGTTCTTTGCCGTTTTGTGTTGGCCGTCACTTCATAGTTGGTCGCACCTTTCGGCAGTGAATCCCAAACGCGACCGTCTAGTCTACTACCCACGAAAGGAGTACGATCTTCCCAAACGCCTGATTGCCGATGCGTAGTGCCTGTCTTAAATTTCTTGTTGATTTCATCATCGTTGGAACTTTTCTGATGAGCAATGAACGCATTGACGCTCCCCGCAGTTTGATAAACAGTCTCTTCATTGTTTCTCGCATTTTTACTACCCCAGTTTGTATCTTTAATTGTATCATTCAGTATGTTTGGCGTTGCATCTCTGTTAAAGCATGCCCGTGTTAAAGAAATCGATCGTGATTCGTTGTGGGTGTTCCTGTTCCCACTATATTCTTTTAATATGATTGAGGGTTCTGAACCGTAAATTGAAGTGTTGCCAACGGATGGAAGGAAGGTGGCATTTATAGCATTTCCATCATTATTTTCTGAAGCAATGTAATTTCGATCGTTTAATGCATTTCGAATGCAACGCAGTGTTCGAAAGGTGATCAAACAGAAATCCATCTTCCCATGATCATTTGGTTGAAGTAGCAACAAATTTGGATCAATGCAAACGGATTGGCGAGAATGCGGGCAAAGAACAATATTCAAACATTCCATTCGTTGCAATTCCGAGATGATATTGTCCCAAATGAATCGTATTTCATCGGTATCGTCGATCGAAAAGAGATTCTCATTACTAAATTGAGCTTTAAACGCGGTAGTATGTTGCTTCAATAGTTTGTGATACAGACCACAAACGCCCTTACTGCGATTCGACAAGTTCAACAGGTGACCTGTTCTTTCGTTGAGGTAAAGAGTGTTCTGGATCGACATCATAGTCTGCAGCGGTAATTTCTTGATGCAACGACTTGAGAGACTCGTCGATGTATTCGTTTCGGTTATGCTTCCTGTACTGAAACGTTGTCAACGTCCTATCTGTTCTTACTTTCCCAGACGGTATTGTAACGGTATTCAATAATGCACCGTATTATGATAATATTACTACAAAGTACGTACATACTCGTACCGGTACATTAATAATTATTTTTTTCACCTTAGTTTTTTCGTTTGTCATCTCAGCTGTTTCTGTTTCTTTTTACTCTGAAGGATGCGAAAAAGGGTTTCCGAGGAGTTGTCCTACCTACGTGTTTACTACTAGAAGTATTATTTATTAGGCTGCTTAGTCGTTACAAAGGGTAGTCTTACGGTCTTACTACCGTACGGTACCAGGGCCTAGTACAGGTAGTCTTACAGTACTACGTAGCGATTTTCTTGTATCAAAATATTTTATCAAAGAGCATATTTACGGTACGTAGTACTTGTAGTACCAGGGCCCAGTATCATCAACCGCATTTAGTGTTAAATACGAAATAAAATTTTACTTAATGAAAGAGCATACGGTACGTAGATTACTCCGCACTTTTTGTAATAGATACATACTAGTATTGAATCCACGTAGGTTTCTACGCGAGTAGATTACTGCACACTTTTTGTACTAGATACATACTAGTATTGAATCCGAGTAGGTTTCTACGCAAATAGATTACTACACGCTTGTTGTACTAGATACACACTAGCATGAGTGTATTTTTGGTTCAATTCCTGGGCACAAACTTACTTATTGGGTAATGACTCAAAAAGTGTATGGTCCAAGCCATGAATACATTTATCATGACTCATCAAATGCATATTGGGAACAACTTTGTCACACAGAATGCTGGAAATGTTGTGGTTTGACTCTCCAAATGGCAAACATGGGGGTATTTTTGGTGCAATTCCAGGGCACAAACTATCTTATTGGGTAATGACTCAAAAAGTATCTGGTCCAAGCCATGAATACATTCATCATTAGGTAGTCTTACCGTACTACGTAGTGATTTTCTATTGTTGCTTAAATACTTTTCGTAACATTATTTTTACCAGAATCGAGCAGTTGTCAGACTGTCTGACAGACCTGCGCCCGCCCAGTTTTACAAAGTAGTATAATAAGAACCCAGTTATTTTATACTAAAAATAAATGATAACCCTAGTTATTATTGTTTCTCTTGGTGTAGGTTTTGTACCATACATCCAGGTTTTGACCATACATCCGGATTTTTTGGTCCCGTTCTGTATATCCGGGTTCCTTTCTTACATAGTTGTCAGTGTAGGTTTTGTACCACAGTAGTTTCTAGGAAGTTTTTGTACTACAGTAGGCTTTGTACTACCATCACTCGTAGGGCCATATATCCAGGTTTCTTTTTCGTAGTTTCTACTACCTAGGTTGTGTACCACAGTAGGTTTTGTACTACCATCACTCGTAGGGCCATATATCCGGGTTTCTTTCTCATAGTTTCTACACAGATTTTGTACTACTGTACATGTTACGTAGGTTGTGTACCACCATAGGTTTTGTACTACCATCACTCGTAGGGCCATATATCCGGGTTTCTTTCTCATAGTTTCTACACAGATTTTGTACTACTGTACATGTTACGTAGGTTGTGTACCACCATAGGTTTTGTACTACCATCACTCGTAGGGCCATATATCCGGGTTTCTTTATACCAATATGGTTGAATTTCATTGGTTTGATCCAATCCCACATCGCATCAAACCCGCACATGCGCGTACACGATAAATGGTTGAATTTGATTGGTTTAAATTACTGTAAAGTGGTTATCTTAGAGTGTCAGAGATTTTGACCATTGCGGTTAAATCATGCGTATTTGGCTAAGAGGGGTGTTGGACACTGCTCTGACATACTAATAATAATCTCTCATTATTTTTTTATCAAAGAGCATACGTACCGTACGGTACGCACTCGTACAAGTACCAGGGCCCAGTCACGTGCAACTTGTTCAAATGACAACTTCTGCAGTGTGGTATTCAAACCCTCACAACACGATTCACAAAAATCTGAAAAGGTGATGTCATCAACAATGCCACCCCAGCCGGCCTTCTACCTTGAAGGCTGGATGAAGAACATATCTTAATTCCTCTATGTGCAATGTACGTTGGATTTCAAGTTCAACGCCTTTTTACTGTTAGCAAATAAAGACAAGCTTTTCTCAACGCTCTTCGGAGATGTTGACAGAGCTTGCTTACAATCTTAGTTTTAACAAAATTCAATCATACGTACCCACTAGTCGTACTATTACTACTATATTACCTTAGTTTTAGAGGCATACGGCACTGTTTAAACAGTTGAATAACTGCTTTGACCCAATACGACTTCAACTACTCGAGTAAACACTAACAAGCAAACAACTGCTCCTACCGATTGTCCAGTAAGAAGAAGATCGTCTTGACCTACTCCATTATCCCCTTTAAGTTTGACTTCAAACAAGAGCCTCTTAGCATGGTGGAATTCAAGCACACACAGCAAGTCAATGGAGTCTCTGAAACTACCAAAGTCAAGGTCCCTCTGATTACTGCAGCAGGAGCATCCAAATTACAAATTCTTTTCACCATCAACGAATTTATCCTTGCCAAGAAAACACTTGGCTTAACCACAGGCCCCAGGCTATATGAAAAGTCTGCTGATCTCCTTAGAGATTACACTGACAAGAGCTGGTGGAATGACTATATAGCAGCCAATGTCCCGCAACAAACTGTCGACAACTTCACAACAACCATTGAAGCATTTGTCAACTACAAGTTTGACAACAACCTTGATGCATACCAAAAGCACAGAAGATTCCTTACCAACATCAAGAAGACGACCAACATGACAGTACACCGATTTGTCTCCCAAGTCAGCTTCCACAACCATGTTATTCTCCCACTGCTTCCAGGTCATCCACCAGAGGACACAGAGATCAAGGAGTGTGAGTTCAAGAATATAATCTTTGAATCCACGCATTTCGTTACTCACCACGACACCGGCCCGCCATATCCCATCGAAAACGTCTCGTCCTCCTTGACATTGCAAACACGCCGGTACCGTTCTGATTCTCTAAGTCAATGCTGTTGCGGACACAATCGTTGTTTTCCGTACACGTTATCTCATCCTCGTCACAGTATTTTGGCAACAACCTTCAAGGTTCAAGATCCCAGGGAGATAACCAATTTTCTCTAAGCGACGACAATTGTTTATCAAAACAACGGCGAGTTCCCATAACAAAGAAGAACGCCCGAATCGTCCCAACACGGCGAATTTCAACGGCGAGTTTCCGCGCAGAGACCACCACGAGCCAATTCGCCTCGCTCTCTCCAAGTCCTGCTACGTCCGTATTAACAGAAATGGCACCACTACGTCCATCCATCATGGATACTTCCAACCTTCAGCACAACGTATTTCCCTCCAATTGGAAAGACGTGCACCAACAACAACACTCTCCTTATAGAGGCACTCTTTCTGAAATGATGATGAGACTGGAAAGATATCAGTGTGCACAAAATCAAAAAAAGAAACAAGATGATCCCTCGCAAAACAGGAATAACAACAACAACAATGGCAACAACAATTGTAACAACAATAATCGCCGCAGTCGTAACAATCACAATGGAAATAATTGCAATGGAAACAATCGATTGAACAACAACGGCCAAAACCAACAACAAGGCAACAACAACAACAACAACAACAAAGGCTCAACAAGGGTCTCCAATGACTCACCATGTCCAATCCACCCAGGTACAAACCATACTTGGGGCCAATGCTGCTATGCCAATAAATTTGGAACAAACGCCAATTGATCCAACAATCACAATGACAACAACTCCGACGCTCACATAAATGATTGGAACTCCAACAATAGCAACAACAGCAACCAATCCAGCAATTTCTCTTCATATGGAAACAACCAACATGAACCAGAACAACACATGTGCATCTTCATCAATGAACCAGAGGAAACCATCCCATCCACACCTTGGCCAGACCTCTTCCATGCCCATATGGATGTTGATGCTGAATATTACAATTCAGATCTTCAACGATTCCCCATCAATGAAGTGAAAACCCTTGATTCCGACAACAACAAGCAAGATGTTACTCCCAACAACATGGACATCAGCCTTGCTCCACACAGTCAGCGTCTGCAACTCTATCAATGGGTCCTCTGGGAAGTACTACTTGAAGACCCTCTTCGATTCCAGATCCACAGATAACCTCATCGTGGAATCAGCAATCCCTTCTGGAGTTGAGAAACACTTGCTTGACTGACCAATTCAAATGCAAACAACCAATGGTCACACCACTTGCAATCACTATGTCACCTTGGAGAACACCATGTTTCCTGAACTATCCTACTCCATGAAGGTCTTAAAAATCAAATGCTTTGTTGTCACTCAGAACATCAACTAATACCTTCTCATTGGTAGAAGAACCATGAGAGATCTTGGAATGAAGATGGACTTCGAATCTTGTGCCATAGAATGGTATGAAAAGACCATGCACTTCCATCCTCGCAACTACTTCAATAACAAGGTCTTGCTCCACAAGATCATGTCAGCAGAGCCACACTCCATTGCTGAAAGCTACTCCAACCAAGCCATTCAGCAATCTTATGTCAATGGCACCTCCAAGTATGAAAAGACAGACCTCCACAAGTTACTCAATGAACAGATACATCTACCCAACAATGAGAAACATACCTTGCTGCCAATACTCCGCGAAAACAAAGAACTTTTCAAAGACCTGAACGATAAGCAATTAGGCATTTTCCCTAATCAAGAGTTTCACATTGAGCTCCAGCAATATGCAAGGCCATTTCACATCAAACAACCATATCCAATTCCTCTCCACCAACAGGAAGCTGTGAAGAAGGAAATCAACCAACAAGTCAAACTTGGCATCCTGGAACGCTGCTATGCCACTGAATGGGGAATGCCAACTTTCGTGGTGCCAAAACCTGATGGGTCCTGTTGACTTATCAGCGACTTTCAGGAGCTCAACAAAGTTACCAAAAAGCTCCACTATCAACTTCCAAAGATCCAAGATATCTTCCACAGAAGAAGAGGCTTCAAATATGTGACCCTCATTGATGCCAGCATGCAATTCCACACCTTCAAACTCAATGAAGCCTCCACTTGGCTTTGTGTCCTTGTTACCCCATTTGGAAAATTTTCACTCCTTCCATTGCCAATGGGCTTCCTCAACTCTCCAAGTTGGGCTCAAAGATGCATGGAGCAGATGCTTCTGCACTTGAAAGACATTGAAGTATACATTGATGATATTGGAAACTTCTCAGACACCCTTGAATCTCACTGCAAATCTGTTGCTTCTGTTCTTTCCTTTTTGCTCAAGGCCCACAACTTTTCTGTCAACCCCTCCAAGTGCCATTGGTTCCAGTCACAGGCACCTTGGCTTGGCCACATCATTTCCAGAGATGGAATCAGACCCAATCCAAACAAGATAGCTCCCATATTGAAATTGCCTTTTCCTTCAACAATTACCCAATTTTGATCCTTTGTTGGAATGATCAACTTCTACCAAAACTTCTATCCAAAATGGGCTGAAGTCCTTGCGCCTCTCACAGACCTCTCTGGAAGATCCAAAGGCAAGATCTCTCCGGCTCCAGCCCTCATTGTGGCCTTTAACAACAGCACCAAGGCCCTTATTGCAAAAGATATCCTGCTTGCGTTCCCTGATCCAAACAAGCCCTTTCATGTGTATACCGAAGCGTCTGAATATCAGCTCGGTGCTGTTGAATACCTTCAATCTACCATTTACAGTTTCATGCTGCGCCCGAGCATTCAATTTCATCTTCCTTTCTATCAGAGTAAACCCCATATCTGGGAGCTTCATCTTATCATCACCCCTGTAGCCCCTATCAACTTCCACTGCTTCATTGTCATGCAATAGATTATTCAATCCTTCTTTGAATATTGTTCCATCATTTTTGCTTCCAACAAATGGTCCGTTGATCCAAACAATCCATCCAGTCTTCAAGCAGACTCCTACCTCATATTTGACAGCTGGTCCATTAAATTTGTGGGAATACATCTTTTGGGAGAATGGCCATGGCTCAAAGACAGGGCAGCCGGCTCCATCCACACTCATGAAACAGGTTGAGTGAGCGATGCCATTATGACCATCGAATCTATTATCAAGACTAATCAACTCATCTTTGAGCTCAGCAATTCTTCTGACAAAATACCAAGCCCACTTTGAAAAGGTTGTTGCGGATGACCATCCAACAATCGAACAGTGTATCTCTACAGTTGAATATACCTTAAGATGAATGAGAGCCCACAGCAGATGTTTCGGCCCTCCACCAGATTCAATGGGTCCGTGGGCTAAAATCCTGTTCCAAATAGCTAATAGTACTACTACACTACCAGGACACCCAAAACAAGATCTGAACCTCCTATCCATATCTATTGAGTTCCATTTTCTTCGTTCAGGCCAACCAAAGTGACAAAGGGTTTCTTTTGCAATTTCCTTGATCTCTTCCATGGTCGTGTTCGTGGTGTTCGGTTTGGTGTTGTTTCTTGTTTGGTTTGGTGTTTGGTGTTTGGTGTTTGGTGTTTGTCTTACGGTATCTTAGTACTGGTATGAAGTATGTCACATATTTCTTGCTACTAGTGATTTGCAAACTGACCTGGAACCCAAAGGCTAGGCCCGGCTGGCAACACAACTGCAATTTTGACGCCATTGGGCAGGAACTTGGAAGGCTACCATCAAGTTACCATCAAGTTACTAACAATTAATTAATATACAACCAACAACTTACCAACAAGCTACCAACAACTTACCAACAACTTACCAACAACTTACCATAATTGTTCGTAAGTTGATAGTAAGTTGCCGGTAGGATGCTGGCCCTGTTTCACTAAAAACAATCACATAGTTTTCTGTTACTTAATCAGCGATAGTAGTACTGTCCGTTGAGAAGAATGGGTTAGTCCGTTTACTAATAGTATTCTGGACCCTTCCGAATCAGCTTTTTTACTGCGCGCGCACGCAACCAGCTGGCAACCAAGCAGTTTTAGTACCACTCTTGCTTGCTCCACACTGGTTACTGGACCCTGAATAAGTACAAAGTACTTTGTAGATTTAATCGTGTTTCGCCAGAATATTACTAAACGGACTAACCCATTCTCAACGGACAGGGTCAAACTGACTCAACGGACAGATAACCGCTAAGTCGTAGTATGATACCCCAGCATCGCGTGTTATGAGAACCACCAAGTAACCATGAACTTACCAGAAAGCTACCAGAAAGCTACCACGATCATGGTAGCTTTCTGGTAGATTTCTGGTAGCTTCCTGGTAGCTTCCTGGTAGCTTCCTGGTAGTGTTCTACAAGGAGCTCCTAACAGTATGTAGCCCTACTAGCAAACTAAAAACCCTTGCATCCTCAACAAAACAAGACACTCAGCTCCTAGCAAAGAATGATAACAGAAGAGACCATTGAGCGCGTGGCAAGAGAAGTCCTTCGATGGCCGGAAAGGCGCAAATGGAATTCCAGAGATGTCGTTAGGAGATTTAAAGCGTGTTTTGGAGCATCCGGTACCATAGTGGCAGATGTTTGGAATAGGATTGTAGATCAAGGACCTATAGAATCCGGTGGAGAACCAAAGCATTTGTTGTGGGCTCTTATTCACCTGAAGGTGTATTCAACTGTGGAGATCCACTGTTCTATTACCGCCCTCTGCCAAGACCTTTTCCAAGTGGGCTTGGTACTTTATTGAGCGGATTGCCAATCTGAAGGATGATGTGATCTGTCTTGGCAACAGATTTGATGGTCTGAATGGAATCGCAACAACAAACTGTTTCATAAGTGTAGATGGGACTGACTGTCCTGCCTATGAGCCATGGCCTTTCTCCTGGCAGATGTATTCCCACAAACTGAATGGACCTGGTGTTAAGTACAAAGTTGGAGTCTGCTTGAAGACAGGATGGATTGTTTGGATCAATGGACCATTTGTTGGAAGTGCAAATGATGCAACAATATTCAAATAAGGATTGAGTACACTACTGCATGATGATGAAGGTGTAGAGGTTGATTGGGGCTACAAGGGGGATGATAAGATGAAGCTTCCAGATATGGGGATGACAAGTAAACAAAGGAAGATGAAAGCAAACGCCAGAGCACAACATGAAACCGTAAATGGTAGATTGAAGATACTCAATGTTTTTACCACTCACTTCAGACACATGAAACCAAATAGGCAAGGAATGATGCAGAAGCATGGAATGTGTTTCAATGTTGTTGCTGTAATTACACAGCTCAAGTTTGCAAGTGGGGAGACCACCTTCGATGATGGACTTGAATATGATGTAAACTACTTCTAAGCCTCAATAAAATAGTATACTTCCTCTCTAGCAAAAAAAACTACTGCACCAATTTCTATTAACATTACTAACACACATATCTCTCCAACTCTTCCAACGGAGCAAGAAGTTGCCTGCCCCGCGCGGGCGGTTCTTTGTCAAATGACGAGGAGGAGGTTGCTTTGAATCATACGATGAGTTGGACCCCTCTTAAGAAAAAAGCGAACGCCAAAACCAAACACTTGTCCTCTATAATAGTAATACTAGCGTTAATAGAAATAGGTAGCTACTACGGTACTAGTTTTACTTCTTGCTAGAGAGAATGTCTGCTATTTTGTGAAGGATAGAACATTTATTCTTCTTGCTCGTGTTCCCACTGAAACAAATACTTTTGAAGATCATCTAGGTGGAATTTTGCTTCAAGAAAGGTCTTGATTGGATCAATTCCAGAAGAAGCTATTGAGGAATCAGTTGAATTGAAGGAGGACGAGCTAGTGGTGCTGGCATCGCTGGCACCTACTACTACTAGTAGTCATTCATCACAAGTCCTAGTACTAGGATTAGGCTGAGGAGAAGTGACAGCAGCAGCAGCAGGCGCGTTAGTTTTTGCCCTCTTGCTGCTACTAATAGTGACACTATCTGCCAGAGGTCTTGTCTGCTGCTGCTGCTGTCGGAGTAGCTCCTGGAGCCTCTGCTGTTGCGCAAGCTTTGCTTGGAGCCTCTGCTGTTGCGCGAGCTGCGCTTGGAGCCTCTGCTGTTGCGCAAGCTGCGCTTGGAGCTGCTGCTGCACTTGCTGGTGAAACTTACTAAATCGAATGGTAGATTGCTTGATTGCAACAGGAGATGTAAATGGCTTTTTTTCTTCATTCTTTTCTAGGAATAAGATCTGGAGGATAGTGCCTCTGTTACCATTTGCATCCACTGGACATTCAAAGACCTCTGCCTTGTACTTGTCTTGAGATTGGTCCATTGGCTTTATGAATCACAACAAGCCTTCCAAATAAACATAGCCATCATCGTCTTCCAAGTTCTTTGAGTTTTTCCCCATAGCTGTGTACACTTGGTGACCTTCTGGATAATTTTCAATCGTGTTGCCATTTTGATTGGTACGAATATCCAATCCAGTCATAAACAGAGCATTTTGCATGAAAACAGGCCACTTGAGCTTGATTTTCAATGTCGGAGGATCTACCCAATTCAAAGAATAGTCAATTTCCTTGGTTCCACTATGAAGAAGCATCCTCATCAAACAGAATCCATTCAAGATCTTGAGGTTGTGATCCCATACCTCCCATCAACCAGAGAGCATTGGATACAGCAAGGATCCTGAAATCATTTGAACAGGTCCACTGATGGAGAGCCTCTTGAGATTGGAACTGATATCCGGGCTCAAAGGGCTCAGAGGTTCCGATATTCAAACCAACTTCTTCGGCATGTCTTCTTCTTGTTGTTCTTGATACGATGATGCGTCTGAAGATGATTCTGCGTCTGAATCCTCTGGTGAAGGCTTGTTGCCTAAGATTGATGAGCAACAATCTTGGTGTTGTTGTAAAGGGTCAACTAGCTTGATTCCTCTCTTTTGCAGATCCTGTGCAAGGGTGGCCATAGCCTAATTGAAATGTGAGAGGTGATTCCAAACAGCCCAAACAATACCAAACAGCAGGAGGGGGATTCTTACCTTTCCAATCTTTTCCCAGCTTGATTCTTTGATGTTTTGCCTGACGTAGTTAGAGCTCCTATACTTCCAGATTGAGCCTGGCTTCTCAGTTGGCGACCAACCCTCTTCTTCCTCAGTATTCAAATGGAGCCAGAAGTTAAAACAAGCAAGGCGCTTCGAAAGTTCTAGATGGTTGTATACAATCTCTGGATGCTTCTCTTGGTCTAATTGCTTTGATTCTCCTCTCTTTTCCAGCATTTCTTGCCATTGTCAGAAAGAAAGAAAGAAAGAAGAAAAAATGATTTGCTGCCGGCTGTGATTAATTCCAAAATGTGGGGAGTGAACAGGGAGTTAGTTGCAGCAGAGCTCACACGTAAACCAAAGACATCAAAAATTTAATCCCAGATGGTTCCGGGACGAGAATAATTCATTTGAAAAGAGCTCGTGGCCGGCTACCAGAAAGCTACCAGAAAGCTCTGGTAGTTTTCTGGTAGATTTCTGGTAACTTTCTGGTAGCTTTCTGGTAGCTTTCTGGTAGCTTTCTGGTGATAACGAGGTCCATAAAAAACCTGTCCAGGAACACGATTCAATTTTGCAACCGTTGAGAAGTGGCATGCGTGTAAGAATGACAATTAAATAATATAACATCATACAGAACTGCATATTGAATCTATCCAAGCTCGCCAGCAGGGTTGCTGACTGAGAACTTTTCATTCAGTCAGTCGTGTTTCATTGTACTAACTATTCACCAAAAATCACGTTCGCGCAGGGTAAAAAAGTTAATTTGGAAGGGTCCTGGGAAGAGGAATGAAGGCTACTAGTCGAGAAAGAAGTCACCACCAGGACCCTTCCAAATCAGCTTTTTTACTACTTTTTTACCACTCGTGTGCCCAATTGCTGGAACCGGTAAATTGCCAGTAGACAACTAACAAAGCAACAATCACACTGTTTTTAGTAAACCTGACTGAGCCAATGCTGGATTTAATTGTGGTTAGTTTCGCCAGACCCTTCTGACTCAGCTTTTTAACCCCGCGCGCGTGTGATTTTTGGTGAATAGTTAGTACAATGAAACACGACTGACTGAATGAAAAGTTCTCAGTCAGCAACCCTGCTGGCGAGCTTGAATAGATTCAATATGCGGTTCTGTATGATGTTATATTATTTAATTGTCATTCTTACACGCATGCCACTTCTCAACGGTTGCAAAATTGAATCGTGTTCCTGGACAGGTTTTTTATGGACCTCGTTATCACCAGAAAGCTACCAGAAAGCTACCAGAAAGCTACCAGAAAGTTACCAGAAATCTACCAGAAAACTACCAGAGCTTTCTGGTAGCTTTCTGGTAGCCGGCCACGAGCTCTTTTCAAATGAATTATTCTCGTCCCGGAACCATCTGGGATTAAATTTTTGATGTCTTTGGTTTACGTGTGAGCTCTGCTGCAACTAACTCCCTGTTCACTCCCCACATTTTGGAATTAATCACAGCCGGCAGCAAATCATTTTTCTTCTTCTTTCTTTCTTTCTTTCTTTCTGACAATGGCAAGAAATGCTGGAAAAAGAGGAGAATCAAAGCAATTAGACCAAGAGAAGCATCCAGAGATTGTATACAACCATCTAGAACTTTCGAAGCGCCTTGCTTGTTTTAACTTCTGGCTCCATTTGAATACTGAGGAAGAAGAGGGTTGGTCGCCAACTGAGAAGCCAGGCTCAATCTGGAAGTATAGGAGCTCTAACTACGTCAGGCAAAACATCAAAGAATCAAGCTGGGAAAAGATTGGAAAGGTAAGAATCCCCCTCCTGCTGTTTGGTATTGTTTGGGCTGTTTGGAATCACCTCTCACATTTCAATTAGGCTATGGCCACCCTTGCACAGGATCTGCAAAAGAGAGGAATCAAGCTAGTTGACCCTTTACAACAACACCAAGATTGTTGCTCATCAATCTTAGGCAACAAGCCTTCACCAGAGGATTCAGACGCAGAATCATCTTCAGACGCATCATCGTATCAAGAACAACAAGAAGAAGACATGCCGAAGAAGTTGGTTTGAATATCGGAACCTCTGAGCCCTTTGAGCCCGGATATCAGTTCCAATCTCAAGAGGCTCTCCATCAGTGGACCTGTTCAAATGATTTCAGGATCCTTGCTGTATCCAATGCTCTCTGGTTGATGGGAGGTATGGGATCACAACCTCAAGATCTTGAATGGATTCTGTTTGATGAGGATGCTTCTTCATAGTGGAACCAAGGAAATTGACTATTCTTTGTGTTGTGACTCTAAAAATCGACCGTAAGGTATTGAATAATTGAAATTTAAAGAGATGTGAGCATATCGCGAGATTGCTCTGTTACTATGTATTTTACTGTACTCAACCGGTATCCCTGTGTTAGCGTTGCATGTAGGGATGTCTAAACCGGTCGTCAATCATGTGTAATTCGTCATAAGACAGAGAACACATGATATGACCTAAATGTCTGGATACTTGAAGTCATTTTTATCTCTGGAGGAGTATAAGTAACTTTTCAAGTGTAGAATGGATATAACTGCCGTAGAATGTATGTAAGTAGGGTACGTGTATTTTTGACCGACAACACACCCCTTGATTCAACACTTAGTGAAGGAGCATTGAATGACAAGTTGGTTCCCCATCTTGTAGAACTCTAAAAACTTAAGCATAGATATTGAATCGGGAGATTGTAATCGTAGAATCGGAGTGGCATTGAAGGAGAGGTGCTTGAGTATGCGATGGTCGCGCGAGACCGATGAGAAGGTTAGTCGGAATCGATTGGATGGGTAACGAATCATTAACTCGTCGTAAGAGACAGTATGAATCGATATGATTGATTGGTGATAGAAGAGTCATCGATCACGGAGTTGAAGCTGTGGGTATTGGTTGAGCTTGAGTACCAATTGAGTCAGATATTGGTGCTGATCTTAGGAAGAAATGGAACATTGATAATTGATTTGAATGTGGAGTAGAAGATGGGATCGACAGTCGACAGAGGGATTGACCATAGTACAAATCGAATCAAATTGGAGACAGGACGGAATATTGCTGCGTATCCTGGAAAGGAGATTGGGGAATCTGAGTCGACTCATAGAAACTCGATAAGTAGAGATTGAATATCGTAATTGATTGAGTGCAGGATCCGAGTGAGAGATCATAGGGATCAATATAATTGTATATCAATATCGTAGGAACGGCATCGATGACGATTAATTGATCGTGGAGGAATTATCAAGGATAAAGTCAAAAGTCGAGGATTGAATTGACCTGCTTCAAGCCGTAGATTTATAATCGAATGTGGTGTAGAAGAAGGGATCGATTATAGTGGAATCCAAAATCGGTTGGAAGAGAAGATGTGCTTGGACGAAGCGTCGTGGATATCCTGGATGGGATAAAGAGTTGTCCGAGAGGAGGAAGAATTGAAGATCTCAACAAAGGGGAGATCAATGAGGTGAACAATGAGTGATGGATAGGGACAAATCGAACTCGTGTACATCGATCAAGTATGGGAGATTGAAAGTAATCATAGCATCGATTAGTCTGGAATTGTCGACCGATGGGAAATAAAGAATCTGGTTGATAAGGAAAGATGTGCTTGGATGAAGCATATGATCATATGCGTGCCAGATATCATAGAGGGGATAAATAATATTCCAAGAGCGATTATGGAATTTGAACGGGATACTTGGTGGAGAGATCGATTAAACGTAGGATAAAGTCAAACGTCGAAGATTGGATTGACTGCTTCAAGTCGACTCATAGAAAAGCAAAGAGACCGAAGGAAGGAATCGAACATAAGTGGGCGATTGGTGAATTGTAAAAAGTATTGTAGAGTTCACGCCATACCAAGCGTAGGGAAGAAGTCAATTGGAGATCCCAGGAATCGACATCGAAATCGTATGTAGTCGTGGAATCTCAAAGAGATGTGTTGTAGGAACAAATGGAATCGGAGTGGATTCATTTCTGACTTGGTAGGAAGAAGATCTATCGATTCCAGAATCAAATATCAAACGCCGACCAAGGGATTGAATCGTATAAAACGAATCGTAGAAATCGATTGATTGTAGAACAGAAGCGTAGGAAAGAATGCAATCGGAGATCGTCGGAATCGATATAGTGAAATCCAAAATCGGAGGGAAGAAGAGATGTTGAATACGATTGAGAGATTGTAGGAGAGGATTGGTTGGAAGAGATTAGACGTCGGCAAAGGGGACAAACGCTGAGATCAAGCGAATGTAGGGATGGTACGGAGTATTGATTGAGCCAAATGGTTGAGAATCTATTGCTTCACTCGTAATCGATCAATAAAGGAGGGTTTGATCGGAATGTCCCTGTACTGGAGCCATGTTCAATCTCGAAGAGACGTATCCTTGTCTTGTAAAGGATGGGTTGGGGATCTCAATGGAGGGGAGATCAACGAATGTGAAGAGAATGGTTGGCCAATGCCTGTTTGGTATCGCCTTCAAGCCGTAGGTGCAGAATCAAATGTCAATGGAGAGGAGATTGACGATGCTGATTCATAGGCTATGTAGGGTTGTTGAAGGAACCGTTCATCACAGGAAGTAGAATAGAGGATGAATCAGTACCCCATGTTGGGAAAGGAGACTTGTTGAATGTGCAATCGAGCAGCAATGGAAGGTCGAGATCAAAGTGATATCTGGAACCAGAGTGGTATCAAGACATAGATATTCATTTGACCATCAAATTCGTAATCAAAGCAATGACGATTGATTGATCGTAGAAAGTAGAGATCAAACGCCGACGAAGGGGGCGGTTGTTGAGATCGTCATATGTAGTCGTAGCTTCAATACAATTGTCGAAAAGAATTATATGAGTTGAGTAGACTCAAGGGATCGTAGGACGCAATCATAGGGGAGAGATTGATGGTAATCGTAGTACTGATTAGATTGGAGTTTGAGATCGTCGACGGAGAGAGTGGATTGATCGTGGAAGAGTTACCAATCGTAATTGAGACAAATGATTGGGGACGAGGCAGATCAGGTCATTGAGGATTGGTTGCTTCAAGGCGTAGAATAGGATACGACAGAATGGAATCGGAGGGGGTTCATTTCTGACTTAGTAGGAAGAAGATGCTACGTATGGGAGCGAGCAAAGATCAAGGGGTTGATGCAGCATAGAGACATGACCGAGTCATTATTTGATGCCGTAGGGATGAAATGAATGACTGTGGAGATGAAAGTGACTGACGTCCAAGAAATTGATTGTCTTGAGTAAAGATCAAATCGATTAAGCTGGAGTTGTTGATCATCACCAGAGGAGTATTCGATTGATTATACGTAGAATAAAGTCAAACGTCGAGGATTGATTGCTCCAAGCTTGGGAAATCAGATTCGTCTTGTATAAACTGGATCGTAGAACGTAGAATTGGAATGAGCAGCGTCGACGATTGATGGATGGCAGACGAGTGATCAATCGGAATTGAAAAGAGGATGGGATCGGGGTCCAAAGCCGATGGAAGTGGGATGGATGGTAGGTTCGAGAATCGATGGATAAGGGAATTGATTGACTTGTTGTAGAATTGCAAAGAGACGCGTCGTAGAGATCCTCGAACGCCTGAGTATTGTAGGAGAACAATGGCTCAGATTGTTGAGGACAAAACCGAGTATGGGTCATTGATCGAGTGATCGAGTGATGGGATATCCGGAATCAATCAGTATCGTTCGATCTGTGGATCGAATGGTGAATTCGCGAATGGTGAATTCGCTTGTGGTGGGGTTACATGAACCGGGGACACACCCCTTGATGCAACACGGAGTGAGGGAGTGTTGAATTATTTGTCAGTTTATGGATATTGGTGTCAGTGGGATCTGTGTGGATAGCATAAGTAAAGTGGTAGAGGCTTATGATGAAAACGCTGGAAGTTAAACACGTGCAAATTAAGCGTCATGCAATGATCCAATGCACACCCCTTGATGCAGATGCACACCCCTCGATTCAACACTTATGGAATTTAATGCCATGGTTCGATCGAATTCCATGGTGGTGAAGGATACAAAACGGTAGGGCGTACTCCACGGTGGTAGAAACAAAGGGAGTCATATGCGAATGATTGACTTAAGCAAACACAGATGGATTTGAATCGAAGAAGATTAGGAATGGAGGAGACAAGTTCAAACAGAGCAACCGTCGAGAATTGCTTGCTTCAAGCCATGTAGGAAGAGAATCAAGCATGATGAGTTTCATGTGGGAGGACTCAAATTTGTGAAGATGAGATGGAGGATCGGGCCGTATCCGTGAAAGAAGATTGGAGAATCATGTTCAAGCTGAGCGAAAGAGCAAGTGCCAGTTTGGTATCACGGATGAGGAATCGGTGATGGTTGAGTGATTGATATGAAAGAGAAGTGGTGGTTTGATCTTGGATCGCATCAGATGGGAGTCATGGTGGCAACGATGAGATTGTTGTTAACCGGCGATTAAGCGTTGGCGTGTGGAACGTTCTTGTGGTGCAATTAATGACCGAGGGGAGTTGCGGAGGAACAATCGTCGGAAAAGAATTGTGTCCGTAGAAAGGAATCAACGTTATTTTATTGTCAGCGTGGTCGTGGATTACAAAAGAAGATTCTGGTCCGTCGGTGCTTGGTCGTGAAGCAGAAAAGAAAATCCCGGTAGAAGGATTGGTAGTACGCCGTGGAGTTCCGAAGAAGGAATTAACCAAAGAAATATCGACCGTCGGAGAAGACAGTAGACGATTTGAAGTAAGAACCGATGAATTATTGCGGAACGACCCTCGGAGGTGCAGAAATAGCCGGAGGAATGTTCCGACAAAGTATTGATCGTTGGAGAAGACCGTCGAATATCCAAGGTAAGAATACGGTTGTGGGGCCAACGAAATGACCAAGCGAAGGTGCGGCGGTCGAAGGGATGATCAAAGGAATGTTCTATAGAAGTAACGGGAGAACGGTGGATGTAGGAGGTGTGAGGAAAGAACCGAAAGACCGTCGAGAAGATCCGCGGAGGGGCGGCTTTATTGATTTAATGTGGGTCGTAGATAGAAATATCGAAAGGCCGTTGGAATGATCCGCGAAGGTGCAGCGGTGTCGAAGGGATGACCAAGAGCCGAGGAATTTCAGAAGAAATATCCGTGAGAGAAAACCCGAGGACTATGTTGGAGAGAGATTGCCATTTCAACAATATTCCGTGCTCGGAGATCGTTGTGAGTCTACCATTGAGCAATGATCGTAGAGAGGGTTTGGTAGAAAATTTGAGTATCAATTGAAGGGCGAACAGAACATCAATTCGTAGAAAAGAACTCAATCGGAGATCGCGGTGATTGAAAGTGAAATCCTCGCGCTCAATCAGTATACAAGCACTCAAGAGATCAGGCGTATGTTGTGATCGTAGATGAAGCGTAGAATTCGATTGGTGGATCGGAGACGAGAAATCCTGAATTGAATCAGATTGACATATCAAATCGTAGAAGGGGAGTGATCGTGGACACAACGTGAAATAGCAGAAATACGATCGATTGCTCGCATCGGCTGTATCGAATCGAAGACGGCTGACTGATCAATCGTAGAATCATAAAAACAATGAAAATGCAGTGTACACCCCTCAATCCAGAGATGGTGGTATCAGTCAGAATGGAGGAGACAAATCCAGAGATGATGGGAGGAAACAGATTCGTCGTTTTTTTTACACGACCAGGGAGGTAATTATTTGGTGGAGTGAAGCAACTGCCTTTGGATGGGGAAGTTGCAGTCGGTTGCAATGTTCAGTCAAAAGTGTCGTAAAACCAATTCATTGACAAGATGTTGGCATATAGATGATACAGCTTGACCTTGAGGGCATCCCGATGGCGTTTGGAGAGTCGAAGGACAGGCGGCTGATTTGGTCTGGAGGAAAGTTGATTATGGCATGGAGATTGCAATGATCGGATGTATGCAGGAGCGGCGTGTGGATGGTCAGTGTCCGCAGCAAGTGTCTCAGATGGTGGTGAGGGAACAGATTTTGGTACACGTCGGAATGTTGCAATTTCATTCTGAGGATTGAAGGTCCATACGAATTTGGTTGGTTTCCAAGGTGGAGCAGAATGATAGTCTGAACTGGGCAATGTGGATGGCGTTACAGATAGTGAGGTTACAGTGGACCTGTCCTGACGTTGAATATGAGGGCCTGAGGAAGTGGCACGTTGGAAGGAGATGGAATTGGATCGGACTCGGCGAAAGGAGACGGAGTCACTGTTGGGGGAGTATGTCCATGTCCATGTGTAACTGGGAGGAAAGGCCATGAGATAAATTTGTTTAAATACAACGTAATCAAAATAGGGATCTGGTAGGTCAAAGCAAAATTCATTTTCGCGGGAGATGGTTCTCCTGGAGAATTTCAGGATATTTGCCACTCGATTGTTGTATGACGCGACGGTGGGCAATGGTTTCAGAGGCTTGGATTTCTCAGAAGCCGTTGCTTCGCTGCTGTTTCTATCGTAAACCTTGGCAAATTCATATGGATACCATCCTTTATCAAACCCCCAATGTTGGGTGCTGAATTCCAATTGGATGGTAGGATCTTTATACTGATGATAGTCGAGCTTTGCCGCGTGTGCTGCAGGAGCAAGTGCGTGATAGTCATGAATGGGTCTCCTTGTCGTGTCCTTGTCAAGGTACCAAATGGTAGAGTGATCCAGAAGCATTCTAATGTGTGTTTTACATTTGGGAGATACTTCTGATAGAGGGAGATTTTCTATGATGGCTGCGGTGACAAGGGATTTGATTCGGGAAATGGCGTCCGGCTTGAGGGTCTCAGCACCATGATTGTCGACAGTGAGTATGCTGTTGATATTTGTCAATTTCTGGGAGTATGCCGCGTTGAGTAGGTTTTGGGCGGCATTGTTCTTGCCAGCTCCTACTGGTTTTCCGAATGAGAACTTCGACATAGTTCCAGTCGCTCTAGCCGTCATAGTTGAAGTCGGTTCGTTGTGTCATAATGAAGTCGTGATTGTAATCGCTGGTAGACGGCAATTCACGTGTTGTCAACGAATTACTTTGTAGATATGGGTGTATTGAACGGCGGGTTTGTTCAAGGAGTAGAAGAAGTATTCTCTAGATTGTTAGAGAAACAATTTTCGGAAATAATGATCGGTTATCAAAATATCGAATGATTGTCGTTGCCGTGGTAATTGATTGTGGGTAGGAAAGAATCAACCGTGGAACGATCCTCGGAGGTGCAGAAATAACCAAAGGAATCGATGGTCGAACCTGCGAAGGAAGAAGTGATTCGATGACCGGATGGAGACAAAGAAATGGTGGAATGGGAGGAGCAAGGAATTCGTATTTGTGCACTCAATCCAAGTTGTTGGAGTTTTCCGGATGACTTGGAGGGAGAGGGGAATTCGCAGTTGTATTGACGGTTAAATGATCGATCGAAGGAAGCTGGAGGAGATCTGAGAGAGATTGGAAGGGAGTCGCTCAACAGCAGGCTCGCAACAATCTGGAGGAGATCTGAGGGAGATTGATTAATCTGTGGTCTCGGAATGCTCGGATTTCGATGTTGCGATGTAGTTACAGAAGGAGATTCTTGGTAGAAGGATCTGTAGATACAGTAGGTCGGGGATCGGAATATGGAAGTATCGAGTGATCGTCGGAACGGTCCTCGGAGGTGCAGGAATAACCGAAAAAAACCATCAGGATGTTCGTCAGAGAACAATTGACGCGGCCTTGGATGTGAAAGAGAGAGGCAAAGAACGGGATCGTTGTAATCAACCGGTGTTGTATGTGGCGTCGGCGTTGTCAAAAGAAGTGACAGAAAGACCGGCGCTGGAGAAGAAGAAAGATAATTGGAGGTTGGACCGCAATTGCAGGGCGTTGCGCGGAGCAATTGGCGTAGGAGTTGTTGTTTGAAGTGGTGCTTAGCACTATCAAATGGGCGTTGATGGTCCTTTATGGGGATGATGGACGCGGAAGAAAAATATGGTTGGATGATTGCAGTCGGCGTGTCCGGTGCAATGCTGGGCTTTCATTAAAGACGTCGGTGGTCTTTAGTGGGTAATTGTAACTGTGCTAATCATTCGATCGTCATCCTTGGATGAAGGAGATGTAATCGTAATCGTAATCGTTCGATCAATCGTCGTCCTTAGATGTGTATTACAGAAGGAGATTCTTGGTAGAATGTTCTGTAGATACACCCCTTGATACGTGCGCTTGATTGTGTATTACAGAAGAAGATTCTTGGTAGAAGGATCTGTATACACCCCTTGATACGCAAGTAAGGAGGAGGAGAAAGAAAGAAGCGGGGAGGTCGATTGATACAGCCCGTCGCCAAGTCCCGTACCAAGTATACTCTGGCTGTAACCGACAGTGGAGGTGCTGTACGGGGCGGAGATAGGTAGCTTAAGGTATCCACTTGTTAGTGGAAGGTATAAGGGCTCTATAACCTGTTGTAACTCTAAAAATCGACCGTAAGGTATTGGATAATTGAAATTTAAAAAGATGTGAGCATATCGCGAGATTGCTCTGTTACTGTGTATTTTACTGTATTCAACCGGTATCCCTGTGTTAGCGTTGCATGTAGGGATGTCTAAACCCGTCGTCGATCATGTGTAATTCGTCATAAGACAGAGAACACATGATATGACCTAAATGTCTGGATACTTGAAGTCATTTTTATCTCTGGAGGAGTATAAGTAACTTTTCAAGTGTAGAATGGTGATATAACTGCCGTAGAATGTATGTAAGTAGGGTACGTGTATTTTTGACCGACAACACTTTGAATTGGGTATGTCCGAGAACTGTTTCGCGGGGTTCAAATTTACTTCTCGCACACAAATTTTGTGCGTGATTTTAACACAGCAATATTTCTGGAAGCCCTGAAATCCCCCCCCCCCCCCCCCCCCCCGCGACCATAGTTATTGCCTTAAAATCATACAAAAAATAATTCTGTGCGCGTGATGCGCATTACTACTCTCAAATAAAAATAATTTATTTCAGTCTCTAGCAGAACCCAATTATAATTCCGTACCAACAACAATTACTTCTATTCACAAATAAAAAAGAAATCTTGACTCAGTATTAATTCCAAAATATTAATCTCCCAAATAACAATTCGATTCTGCTCTCCTAATTGTGAATTCTATTTCTCGACTACAATATTCCCTTTTTAAAATGTAGATTCTATTATGCTTGATTTATTCCTATTGCAACGTATTACGAATCCTCCATTATTTCTAATATTCTCAATATGAAGTTCATGATTAGTAGTATTTTTGTATTATGTATGTACTGTTATTTTCTACATTTGTTCACCAATAGATAAACTTGCATTCATCGATGCTGTTATTTCCAGATCAATATAGAACTTCCTTTTCTTTTCTTTTTTGGTCCACTACAACTAGTGGAGCTGCTACTAGTAATATTTGCATTGCCATGCTTATTTTTCTTGGTGTAATCTGTCAAACTTTCGTTCCTAAATCTCTCCCTCATCATTTTTTCCAATTTCCTTCCTGTTTCTGGGTGTTTTCGCATCTCGCCAATTTCATCGCACAAGTCACTGAACAACTCTCGACCTTCCTCCATCCATCCATTTCTGCTTCCACTGTCTGCATCGCAGATTTTTTTTTGTCGCGGAATCGTAGCATCACTCTTTTGTTGCTGCTGGTTCACCCATACATGATGCTCATTGTAGATCACTATCAATGCAAATGCTTCATCCGCTACAGAAAATATATCACTCAGCAAGTGCTTCTCCTTCCGTTGTTTGAAATTGGATTTTGTCGGATTGATTGCCGACATGATTCTTGTAACCAAATAATAAAAATCTTCATTTTCTGCGTCGTTGTATTTCCTGTATTGAGGGTTTAAAATACATGTGTCCTCATTTTCTGTGTCTTGAATAACTGCCACAGTACCAGGGAAGGTGATAGGGACTCGACCTTTGCTGTAATTGGCTGTACGGAAGTATCATCAGTATCAACGGGCAGCATGTTAGTGTTGTTGGACCAAAAATAGATTCCAAAATTCCTAACTTCAACAACCAATTCCCCAACCTGTATTTACCTATCCAGTTTTTTCTCGCTAATGTTGGTGAGTTGTGCCTCAATGCAGTCAGTGCTGTCCCTACTCGTTTCCTATAAAAGAAAGAGAATGATGCCATTGGAATATTTGGTGGCACCATAACCGCATTTGATTTAACAGCCTTTTGTATTGCATGCGCCGTTACCTCATCACCCATAGGGAACTTCATGTTATGGTACCAATGTTTTTTGATGTAATCTCTTACTAGCTGCTTGTCCAGTGTTTCAGTCATATCACTCAAAGCCTTAAGCATATCGTTGTCTATTATATGCCCATATTTGTCTGTAATTGTACTTACTGCTTGTTCTCTTGTGTCGCCGGCATTTGTAAGTCCCCTCTCCCTGCATGGTTGCCTCTGTTTGTTTATGTACCATTACTACCTTTCCCACCCCTATATGTGGTTCCCTCTCTAGTTGCAGTAAGTGTTTTGCCACTTCCTGTTCCACTATGTCAGTTTTTTTTTTCATGACACGTTCCACAACATCCTCTATATCGCAGCATTCTCCATTGGATGTTTTCTCTACCACATTGGTTTTTGTTCCATCTTTCTGTTGGTTCATTACTGTAGTGGTGGTTGTGTTGGTAATGCTCAGTGCTGGTTTGTTACTCTGGTTGATGGTGTTTTGTTCTTCCATGTTTGTAGTAGTAGAAATTGTGTTGTCGGTACCATTTTTTTTACTGTTGCCCTTTGTTGTGTTCATAGTTGTGGTATTACTGTTACACACTTTGTTAGTAATTGCCGTGTTTGTTTTAACTCTTCTTTTTTTCTTACCGTTGTTGTCCCCTGTATTTTGATGATCACCGGACCGGATGGTTTTGTTGTTTTGAAGGGTCCTTCCCTCAGATTTTTTGCTTCGTTGTGTCTTTCCAATAGCATTCATATTTTTTTATTTTATTTTCTGAATACGGTGTCGATCAAGAATCATGTGTTTCTTTTTGTGTGGTTTTGTGTGTGTACTAATTATTTTTTTGGGTTCTTTCTTGTGCGTGTACAGTGTTTCCTGTGTTTACGGTTTTTTAATTTGTGTGTGTGTGTGTGTGTGTGTGTGTACGGGGTTTTTGTGTTTTGTGTTTTGTGTTTCGTGTGTGTGTGTGTGTGTGTGTGTGTGTACGGTGTTTCGTGTAGTATGTGTACGATGTTTTGTGTGTAGAGTTTTTCCGTGGGTTCTGTACTATGATGTTTGCCCTAACTTCTTCTGTGTGTTGTCTGGCTTGGGCGCGCCCTTATATATTTGTAGAAGGAGATCACGTACCTGTGCAAGCCAGCCCTCCCGCGCCATAATTTTTTCAAAAGGGAAACTTTTGATAACACTAAGGTTATATTTTCAATCCTCTAGTCACATGTAGAATCTCGTAGTAGACTGCACCTAACATACCGTACTGTCTTGCTGCGTGCCATTTGTATCTACAAACCACAACATTTTCTGTACTGTGTGTGGCAAAGTTGTTCCCAATATGCATTTAAAAGTTGTTCCAAACATGCAATTGATGAGTCATGTGATATGCATTCATGGCCTGGTACGAAAACTTTGGTAGTCATTACCAAATGAGACTGTTTGTGCCCTGTATTTGCACCAAGAATACCCTCATGTTTGCCATTTATAGAGTCAAACCACAACATTTCCAGCATTCTGTGTGACAAAGTTGTTCCCAATATGCATTTGATGAGTCATGATAAATGTATTCATGGCTTGGACCGGATACTTTTGGAGTCATTACCCAATAAGTAAGTTTGTGCCCTGGAATTCAACCCAAAATACCCTCATGTTTGCCATTTGGAGAGTGAAACAACAACATTTCCGGGATTCTGTGTGACAAAGTTGTTCCAATTATGAATTTGATGAGTCATGATAAATGTATTCATGGCTTGGACCGGATACTTTTGGAGTCATTACCCTATAAGTTAGTTTGTGCCCTGGAATTGCACCAAAAATACCCTCATGTTTGCCATTTGGAATGTCAAACCTCAACATTTTGGGCATTCTGTGGGGCAAAGTTGTTCCCAATATGCATTTGATAATTTGTGATAAATGTATTCATGGCTTGGACCGGATACTTTTTGGAGTCATTACCCCCTAAGTAAGTTTGAGACCAGGAATTGGACCAAAAATACCCCCATGTTTGCCATTTGGAGAGTCAAACCACAACATTTCCGTGATTCTGTGTGACAAAGTTGTTCCCAATATGCATTTGATGAGTCATTATAAATGTATTCATGGCTTTGACCGTATACTTTTGGAGTCATTACCCAATAAGTTAGTTTATGCCCTGGAATTGCACCAAAAAAAACCTCATTTGTGCCATTTGGAAAGTCAAACCACAACATTTTGGGCATTCTGTGGGGCAAAGTTGTTCCCAATATGCAATTGATGAGTCATGATGAATGTATTCCTGGCTTGGACCAGATACTTTTGGAGTCATTGCCCAATAATTCAGTTTGTGCCCTGGAATTGGACCAAAAATACCCTCATTTTTGCCATTTGGAGAGTCCAACGACAACATTTCTGGCATTCTGTGGGGCAAAGTTGTTCCCAATATGCATTTGATGAGTCATGATAAATGTATTCATGGCTTTGACCGTATACTTTTGGAGTCATTACCCAATAAGTTAGTTTGTGTCCTGGAATTGCACCAAAAATACCCTCATGTTTGCCATTTGGAGAGTGAAACGACAACATTTCTAGCATTTGGTTGGTAAAAGTTGTTCCCAATATGCATCTGATGAGTCATGATAAATGTATTCATGGCTTGGACCGGATACTTTTTGAGTCATTACCCAATAAGTTAGTTTGTGCCCAGGAATTACACCCAAAATAACCTCATATTTGCCATTTGGAGAGTTCAACCACAACATTTCCGTCATTCTGTGTGGCAAAGTTGTTCCCAATATGCAATTGATGAGTCATGATGAATGTATTCATGGCTTGGACCGTATGCTTTTGGAGTCATTACCCAATAAGTTAGTTTGTGTCCTGGAATTGCACCAAAAATACCCTCATGTTTGCCATTTGGAGAGTGAAACGACAACATTTCTAGCATTTGGTTGGTAAAAGTTGTTCCCAATATGCATCTGATGAGTCATGATAAATGTATTCATGGCTTGGACCGGATACTTTTGGAGTCATTACCCAATAAGTTAGTTTGTGCCCAGGAATTACACCCAAAATAACCTCATATTTGCCATTTGGAGAGTCCAACCACAACATTTCCGTCATTCTGTGTGGCAAAGTTGTTCCCAATATGCATTTGATGAGTCATGATGAATGTATTCATGGCTTGGACCGTATGCTTTTGGAGTCATTACCCAATAAGTTAGTTTGTGCCGTGGAATTGCACCCAAAATACCCTCATGTTTGCCATTTGGAGAGTGAAACGACAACATTTCTAGCATTTGGTTGGTAAAAGTTGTTCCCAATATGCATCTGATGAGTCATGATAAATGTATTCATGGCTTTGATGGGATATTTTTTGAGTCATTACCCAATAAGTTAGTTTGTGCCCTGGAATTGCACCCAAAATACCCTCATGTTTGCCATTTGGACAAGCGTGTAGTAATCTATTTGCGTAGAAACCTACTTGGATTCAATACTAGTATGTATCTAGTACAAAAAGCGTGTACAAATCTACTTGCATAGAAACCTACACGGATTCAATACTAGAATGTATCCATTACAAAAAGCGTGTACGAATCTACAGGCGTAGAAACCTATGCCGATTCAATACTAGTAAGTATCTAGTACAAAAAGCCTGTACGAATCTACAGGCGTAGAAACCTATGCCGATTCAATACTATAATGTATCTAGTACAAAAAGCGTGTAGAAATCTACTCGCGTAGAAACCTACGCCGATTCAATACTAGTAAGTATCTAGTACAAAAAGCGTGTACAAATCTACTGGCGTAGAAACCTACGCGGATTCAATACTAGTATGTATCTGGTACAAAAAGCGTGTACGAATCTACATGTGTAGAAAAATACGCGGATTCAATACCAGGAATTATCTAGTACAAAAAACGTGTAGAATTCTACACTAGTACAAAAAACATGTAGAATTCCACAGAAGTTGAAGTATCCTAGATGGTATCGTACGTACGTATGATTTTGATCAATCGTACGCGACAAAAAAAAACTCTCCCACACAAACACACAGCATAAAGTAAAAATCACACTGTAAACACTGTAAAATTACTTTTTGCTGTGTGTTTGTGTGTGAGAGTTTTTTTTTTTTCGCGACCGGAAAAAAATACTCTTTCCATCACTTTTTCTACCTCGCGAAAAAAAAAAACTCTTTCCCTTCGTAATCTTACATCCAACTTATTTGAGTAGAGTGTTGGTTCTTGCAATCAACACCCCGTCCGAGAACGTGGCAACCATCAAATCGGAAGCAACCATCGATTGTTCCCTGTAGGTGTGGGGGATTTTCCCGGACAGTGATAATTACGAAGTCGATCGGCATGTACATTATATTTTTCTGGTGTTATTATTTACTCTACTACATCACTAGATACTCACCCATTTTGTTCAATTATTATATGTTGTCATAGATCAGCAACAGCAACAATCTCGTACGGCGCAACCCCTAAGCAACAATGGCAACGAATTGTTGGCAAAGAATCGCTCCTCCTCCTCCACCGCATCCGCACTGGCATCCGCACCAGAATCTGCACCGGCATCCGCACCGGCTTCCGCATTGGCATCCGCATCTGCATCAGCATCAACAGCACTCCTCCTCCTCCAACACATCTCGCGGCAGCGTACGATTTGCAACCTAGGGGGCAACAAAGGCAACGAATCATCAGCATCAATTCGCTACTCCACCGGCATTCCAGCGGCATTGGCAACGACAATTGATTGGTGTTCCGCGGCATTGGCAACGGCAATCTATCATGTATTTGAATAGGATTGTCGGCAAAGGCAACAGAACGATCAAAGCAACCGTGAATTCCAATAATGGTGTGTATGTTTTCAAAAGTCATGTCGATCCCAGCATGAAACTAGAGCTAGAAGAGACAACAGTTGAAATTGTGAAGCATATGCATCATAGTTTAATTGACGTGGAACCATTTGTTGAGGAGAAAATGGATGCGTTGTCTCAGATTCTGTCTCGTACAAAGCTAAATGCAATTGGGCAGCAGGCATTAGCATTTTTGATCGGTTGCAATTACCATTCTAGATGCCATGTAGACATTCACCCTTGCTACTCAATTGGAACTGCTGTCAGAACTATTGCTCTCTGAACTGGATAGATAATCACTGGATTCAATATCATTCAATGCCATCTCAAAGGGTTCCAACTGGATGTTGTCCTGTAGTGTGCAATGCGTTGTACAAACATTCGTAAGACGGTGGTGTAGCAGCATTTTTGCTTTCAAAGAAATCAAGCCACGAGATACGATTCGATATCACGAGCCAATCACAATTGGTTATACAGCCGTCTTTTCCTTGCTCTGGGACAACTGCCAGCTCAGAATGGATAGTGTCGACATGAAATAGGTAGAGAGAATTCATCAGGCGCCCATGTTTGACAAATTCAGAAGCTGTTTTCTTTGGCTCATCTTGAAACCGACGAGCCACAGCATACATTCTGTTTGTATCAATTGGATAGCCACCAATACTACTGTATGGCTGCTTCAAACTCTGTACAGTTAAAAAGCATAGCAGATGGCACGGTATGAGCTTGGGATGGTTATTCAAATCAAAGTCCAATTTCATATAACACCAATCCATCCATACGGAGTTCAGCAGAGAACTGTCTGATCTATATGAAGGATGAGAGCGGAATAGAAAATTAGAGCCGCAACCAACATCATAATGATTGTGTTCTGTAACTCCACAAATGTGCAAAGGATTCTCCAATAAAGGTAGCACAGAATCACAAACAAAGTCAAGTATGTCAGAAGGAAAAATGGTTTTGTTTTGTTCGTAGAACGAAGCCACTTCATTGTTGATTCCCCATTGTCGGTTCTCATTATTTGAAAATGAGAACCGGCACCATCAGGACGTTCAATTGGAGGAGGGTCAGACGGATTCAATTTGTAGTGATATGTTGCCTGGCTTAGCATCATTTTCTCTGACTTTCGCTTGGCCGTTTGATCGATGAGTGATGCAGCATTACCTTGCGTGTTCTTGGAAGGAGCTTTAATCTCAGTTTTATGGTGAGACTCATTAGGAGCACTATTCCAGCCTGCAGGACTTCCCCATAAAGAGATATAATCTGGTAGGTGAAAGTACAGGTGATTCTTGATTAGTTTTGTTCCCATCCCTTTCCTGTGACATGTTGAGTTTATACAATTGATAAAGTGAACGATTGTTTTTGGGAGATTCTTTAAGGAACCATATTTCATTTGACCGTGTTTAAGAAATTCTTCCATCGATAGAATGAGCTGAATTACCTCTATCTGTTTCTTTACAAAACGATGGTCACCAATAATGTCTGATCCATGTTTGGAAACCATAGCGATCAGAAGAGAAATAAACATTCCAGAGAAATCATGCCCTTCTTTCTTTGTGGTTGATAAAAGCTGAGTCCCAAATTTGGTGCGAGGAAAATCTCTATCAGACTGGCGTGATAACAAACCACCGTACCATTGTGCTAAATGGCCAATACTGTTAGCAACAGCCACGCCGTGCTTCAAATTGGGGGCATAAACACATGGAACATTTCCGCGGAGCAACAATTCAATTGACTCGACGGCCGTTTGGCAGTGCCAAGCTGGTGCATGTGCAAACATTCACCGGGAGTTGCAAAATTTGGAGAAGTTAGAGATGTTTCATTTAATTAGACTATCACTTTTGTATAAGTTGTAGCATTGAATATTGTAGTTGAGATGTTTTCTTAGGCCGTACGAGACATATTTCAAGGTATTGCACTCTTTTGACCCAGATTTGTATCCTTTAAAACTCTTGGATTTTTTCCCTTTCTTATCCCAGCAACCACGGCAGTAGAATAGAAGAGGGGTTTTGATAGCAGGAGGCATGATGTTGCGGAGTTGTTTGAAGGAAAATATCAGTAGAATGGGTTGAAAGGACGGAGGGCGAAAAGATGAATCGTTGAAAGGAAAAAATTAAATGTATTATTTTGTGTGTGATGTGTTTTCTTGTACAGTAGACTTCCTTACTACCATACTTCGATTGCAAAAATGATCCGTAAAGTAAATGCATTACTACTTAGTGATGATTGCAACATTCCTCGTTCAATATGTTTAGTAGTGCACAGTACAGTCAACAGAAAAGTTGAGAAGATGAAAATAGTCATTCGTGCATAAGTTTTACACAAAATAGTGCTTGTCACAAAAAGAATATGATATCCTTAACCCTAAAATAGTTATTTTATTTGAGGAGTGACGAGATATTGTCTCAAAAGTAAAGGTGTGCGACGCGCGAGGTTTTTTAGTAGACACGCGACCTAAAAAGATAGGATATTTTAAAAATAGGGTCGAGAATTGTAAAAATACCGCGCGATAGCCCGCGGGGGGTAGAGAAACAGTTCTCGGACGTAGATCCTCAGACATTGAAAATCAAGCTCAAGTGGCCTGTTTTCATGCAAAATGCTCTGTTTATGACTGGATTGGATATTCGTACCAATCAAAATGGCAACACGATTGAAAATTATCCAGAAGGTCACCAAGTGTACACAGCTATGGGGAAAAACTCAAAGAACTTGGAAGACGATGATGGCTATGTTTATTTGGAAGGCTTGTTGTGATTCATAAAGCCAATGGACCAATCTCAAGACAAGTACAAGGCAGAGGTCTTTGAATGTCCAGTGGATGCAAATGGTAACAGAGGCACTATCCTCCAGATCTTATTCCTAGAAAAGAATGAAGAAAAAAAGCCATTTACATCTCCTGTTGCAATCAAGCAATCTACCATTCGATTTAGTAAGTTTCACCAGCAAGTGCAGCAGCAGCTCCAAGCGCAGCTTGCGCAACAGCAGAGGCTCCAAGCGCAGCTCGCGCAACAGCAGAGGCTCCAAGCAAAGCTTGCGCAACAGCAGAGGCTCCAGGAGCTACTCCGACAGCAGCAGCAGCAGACAAGACCTCTGGCAGATAGTGTCACTATTAGTAGCAGCAAGAGGGCAAAAACTAACGCGCCTGCTGCTGCTGCTGTCACTTCTCCTCAGCCTAATCCTAGTACAAGGACTTGTGATGAATGACTACTAGTAGTAGTAGGTGCCAGCAATGCCAGCACCACTAGCTCGTCCTCCTTCAATTCAACTGATTCCTCAATAGCTTCTTCTGGAATTGATCCAATCAAGACCTTTCTTGAAGCAAAATTCCACCTAGATGATCTTCAAAAGTATTTGTTTCAGTGGGAACACGAGCAAGAAGAATAAATGTTCTATCCTTCACAAAATAGCAGACATTCTCTCTAGCAAGAAGTAAAACTAGTACCGTAGTAGCTACCTATTTCTATTAACGCTAGTATTACTATTATAGAGGACAAGTGTTTGGTTTTGGCGTTCGCTTTTTTCTTAAGAGGGGTCCAACTCATCGTATGATTCAAAGCAACCTCCTCCTCGTCATTTGGCAAAGAACCGCCCGCGCAGGGCAGGCAACTTCTTGCTCCGTTGGAAGAGTTGGAGAGATATGTGTGTTAGTAATGTTAATAGAAATTGGTGCAGTAGTTTTTTTTGCTAGAGAGGAAGTATACTATTTTATTGAGGCTTAGAAGTAGTTTACATCATATTCAAGTCCATCATCGAAGGTGGTCTCCCCACTTGCAAACTTGAGCTGTGTAATTGCAGCAACAACATTGAAACACATTCCATGCTTCTGCATCATTCCTTGCCTATTTGGTTTCATGTGTCTGAAGTGAGTGGTAAGAACATTGAATATCTTCAATCTACCATTTACGGTTTCATGTTATGCTCTGGCGTTTGCTTTCATCTTCCTTTGTTTACTTGTCATCCCCATATCTGGAAGCTTCATCTTATCATCCCCCTTGTAGCCCCGATCAACGTCCGATAACTGTCACGCGACCCCACGCGACCCCTCGCAAGCCCTATTTTCAGAAAATCGACCCTGTGTTTGTTATGCGCAAGGGTATTTTTTTAAATTCACAATTTTTGTGGTGAAGATTTTTGACCCCCCTCAGGTTGCGACCAAAATTCTCCCCGATGACTCAAAATGTCCATTGATCTCTCCATTTTGACGAAATTGATTTAAAAAATCTATTTCTCACTACCACACTTTCTAACCTTAACCCAAGATATGAAATAAAATTAGTTTCAGAAGTGTTAGTTTGCTACGTTTCCGCATTGTTTTCTACGGTATGTCACGTCGTGTCTTCTTTCATACCATCGTGCCTTTTAATGCTCGCTTTGATAGCATCATGCTCGTCTTAATGAATTTTTGTAGAACTCTACAGCACTAACTTCTTCCTACACGACTTCACCACCATTCTTTCTTTTATTTTGTTTCCAAAAATACTTTTTTCTTAGATATGTGTCTGGGTGTATTATGATAGTACTAGTAGTAGTACTAATGTAGGTATGATAGTTTCGATTTCTGTTCGAGTTGTGAAACGATTTTTTGTACAATTCATGTCAACAATCATGGAACGGGCTTTCAGAATTTAGTAACCGGAACGGCGTTTCATGCTTTTGTGTTCGAATCATGTTTAAATTTGAAATCTCGGTGCCAAACAAATTCCTAACCTTAACCCAAGATATGAAATAAAATTATTTTCAGAAGTGTTTGTTTGCTACTTTGTACTAGTACTATGTTTCTGCCTTGTTTCTATGTCACGGCGTTTCTTTTTTCATACCATCATGCCTTTTCATGCTCGGTCCGATAGCATCATGCTCATTTTCATCATGTACATTTAACACCCCCATCGAAACCATTTCTCCCCCTCCCTTCTTCCATTAGAAGAACATGTCACAACCTAGTAAAAATCGCCATCACTTCAAGAGTGGTTGTTATACCAAAATTCCCAAATCATTTATATGTCGTAGCTGCATGTCCTTTAAGGGCAAATCGAAGACATTCATCGGAAGCAGACAAGATTCGTCTTGTTGTAACTCTAAAAATCGACCGAAAGGTATAGGATAATTGAAATTTAAAGAGATGTGAGCATATCATGAGATTGCTCTGTTACTGTGTATTTTACTGTATTCGACCGGTATCCCTGTGTTAGTGTTGTATGTAGGGATGTCTAAACCAATTCGTCATAAGACAGAGAACACATGATGTGACGTAGATATCTTGATACTTGAAGTTATTTTATCTCTGTAGGAGTATAAGTAACTTTTCAAGTGTAGAATGGATATAATTCCTGTAGAATGTACGTAAGTAGGGTACGTGTATTTTTGACCGACAGCACACCCCTTGATTCAACACTTAGTAGTGAAGAAGTGTTGAATTACAAGTCGGTTCTCCATCTTGTAGAACTCTAAAAACTTAAGTATAAGCTTAGATATTGAATTGTAGAATCGGAGTATCATTGAAGGAGAGGTGCTTGAGTATGCGATGGTCGCGCGAGACCGATGAGAAGGTTAGTCGGAATCGATTGGATGGGTAACGAATCATCAACTCGGAGGGAAGAGAAGATGTGCTTGGATGAAGCGTCTTGGATATCACTGATGGGATAAAGAGTTGTCTGAGAGGAGGAATTGAAGATCTCAACGAAGGGGAGATAGACATGGTTAACGAATCATCAAGTCGTATTCGATGTCGTAGATTGTCGGCAGTTGCTAAGGCGATTGATTATTGTAGGATCTCAAAGAGACGTGTCGTAGAAACGAATGGAAATGGAGGGGATTCGTTTTTGACTTGGTAGGAAGAAGATCTATCGATGCCAGAATGAATTATCAAATGCTGACGAAGGGATTGATGTGTTTTGGATCGTAGAACGAATTGTAGTATCGGTTGAGTGTCGAAGACGATGGTCGGTGGCGGAGGGATCGACCATAGTGCAATTTAATCGCCGAAATGACTAAAGCTGGTTAGGGATGAGGCAAATCGATTGAACTGGAGCAGAAGATTTAATTGAGGATCTCAACGGAGGGGAGAGACATGATCAAATCATGCCCCAGATTGTAGGGATCAATATGGTCGTATATCAGAGCGTAGAATGATTATACGTGGCGCTGTAGAGACAAAAGGAATGTCTTTGAACAGGAGAACTCATAGCCGTAGATGCAGGATCAGACGTATCATGCGGCCGGTGGAGCGAATGGTAGATTGGAGAATCAGAATCAAACGTTGTGATTGATCGTCCATGTTGTAGGGTAGGGTCAAGCGTATGTTGGAATCAACTGTATCAATTGAAGCGGAACAGAAGGCTAAATTGAAGATCTCAACAGAGGGGAGATCCATGAGTGATTGTGTATTGATTGAGCGTGAGGATTAGCTCAAAGAGGAGAAGGGGTTGACAGTCGACAAAGGGATCAACCATCGCATGAAATTCGAACCGGAGACTTGGAAGTGAGATCTATCAGTATCAAGGCTTGGGATAATCGGAATCAATTGTAGAAATTGATTGTGAAACAAATCGTAGAGTTCATGTCATATCAAGCGTAGGAAAGAATTCAATTCAATCGTTGAATAGAATCAAACGAGTTGATTAGCGATGAGACGTATTGATTGATGATCTCAACGAAGGGGAAACAAAGAATCAGATTGATAAGGAAAGTCAGGATCAAATCTTAGAAGAAGCGTAGAGATGAAGTGGAGACTTGGAAATTGAGAATGTAAGAGCACAGCGAAAGCGTAAATGATACAGAGAAGGATTCTGGTGGATAGAGGATGGAGAGAATCGATTTCATATTTAAAGCGGATGAAGAGAATCGATTTCATATGTAAAGTGGGACCGATTCATATCTCGGAAGATTCAGAAGATTCATATCTCGGAAGATGAAATTAGGGAATCCAAATCATATTCAAAGTGATGGCGATTCATATTTTGGAAGATGAGATTGGGGAATCGAAATCGTCAGATTAAGTTGTGTGAACGTATATCAAGTAAATTGCTGGAATCTGCTTTTGGTGGGGTTACATGAACCGTCCGAACCGGCAACACACCCCTTGATTCGACACTTGGTGGAGGAGTGGCGAATTATCAGTCGGTTCGGTGAGGTTGGTTTCAGTGGGATCCTTGTCGCTTGCGGGGAGCATAAGTAAATTGGTGGAGGCTTATGAGGAAAAACGCGGTAAGTGAAACACGTTCAAATTAAGCGTCATGTAATGATCCAATGCACACCCCTTGATTCAGATGCACACCCCTCGATTCAATACTTATGGAATCGAATTTCATGGTTCAATCGAATTCCATGGTGGGGAATGATACAAAACCGGAGGGCGTACTCCATGGTTGTAGAAACAAAGGGAGTCGTATGCGAATGATCGACTTAAGCAAACACAGATGTATCCAAATGAAGCGGCATGTGGTGATCCAGTGCACACCCCTTGATTCAGATGCACACCCCTCGATTCAACACTTATGGGATTGAATTCCATGGCTCAATAGAATTCCATGGTGGTGAATGATACAAAACCGTAGGGCGAATGTCATAGTTGTATCAAATTCCATGGTTGTACCGTAGAAACAAAAGTGAGGATGCGAAAGGTTGATCTAATCAAAGACAGTCGAATCGTAGAATCGTTGGGTCGTAGATCTGATCGTAGGGTTGGAATTTGTATCCATGTGATGATCATCAAACCAAAGTCGATTGATTTGTCGAGGAAGACATCGATGCGTGATGTGATGGGTCTTGGAATGAAGCGTGGATTGGAGAATCCAAATCGATTCATAGGAGCTCGATTGTAGATACCTTTGACGTAGCAGGAACAGGAATACGATCGATTGCTCGCGTCAGCTGTTGGAGTTGTGGAGGAATGACCCCAAAAAAACGTATGGTGATCGAATCGAAGACGTCGGGTTGATCAATCGTAGCAGTGTACAGGGTACACCCGTCGATCCGGAGATGGTGGTATCAGCCAGAATGGAGAAGACGAATCCACATACGATGGGAGGAAATAGATTCATCGTTTGTATTTGGCGAGGGAGGTAATTTGGTGGGGTAAAGCAACTGCGTTTGGATGGGGAAGTTGCAGTCGGTTGCAATGTTCAGTCGAAAGTGTCGTAAAACCAATTCATCGACAAGATGTTGGCATACAGATGATACAGATTGACCTTGAGGGCATCCCGATGGCGTTTGGAGAGTCGAAGGACAGGCGGATGATTCGGGCTGGAGGAAAGTTGATTATGGCATGGAGATTGCAATGATCAGATGTATGCAGGAGTTGCGTGTGGATGGTCAGCGTTCTCAGCAAGTGTCTCAGATGGTGGTGAGGGAACAGATTTTGGTACACGTCAGAATGTTGCAATTTCATTCTGAGGATTGAAGGTCCATACAAAGTTGGTTGGTTTCTAAGGCGGAGCAGAATGATGGTCTGAACTGGGCAATGTGGATGGCGTTACAGATAGTGAGGTTACAGTGGACCTGTCCTGACGTTGAATATGAGGGCCTGAGGAAGTGGCACGTCGGAAGGAGACGGAGTTGGATCGGACTCGGCGAAAGGAGACGGAGTCACTGTTGGGGGAGTATGTCCATGTCCATGTGTAACTGGGAGGAAAGGCCATGAGATAAATTTGTTTAAATGCAACGTAATCAAAATAGGGATCTGGTAGGTCAAAGCAAAATTCATTTTCGCGGGAGATGGTTCTCCTGGAGAATTTCAGGATATTTGCCACTCGATTGTTGTATGACGCGACGGTGGACAATGGTTTCAGAGGCTTGGATTTCTCAGAAGCCGTTGCTTCGCTGCTGTTTCTATCGTAAACCTTGGCAAATTCATATGGATACCATCCTTTATCAAACCCCCAATGTTGGATACTGAATTCCAATTGGATGGTAGGATCTTTATACTGATGATAGTCGAGCTTTGCCGCGTGTGCTGCAGGAGCAAGTGCGTGATAGTCATGAACGGGTCTCCTTGTTGTGTCCTTGTCAAGGTACCAAATGGTAGAGTGATCCAGAAGCATTCTAATGTGTTTTTTACATTCGGGAGATACTTCTGATAGAGGGAGATTTTCTATGATGGCTGCGGTGACAAGGGATTTGATTCGGGGAATGGCGTCCGGCTTGAGGGTCTCAGCACCATAATTGTTGATAGCGAGTATGCTGTTAATATTAGTCAATTTCTGGGAGTATGCCGCGTTGAGTAGGTTTTGGGCGGCATTGTTCTTGCCAGCTCCTACTGGTTTTCCGAATGAGAACTGTATGGCTTCAACATAGTTCCAGTCGCTCCAGTTGTCATAGTTGTGGTCGGTTCATTGTGCCATGGTGGAAAAACTAGGACAGAACGGAGGAGCCGAAGGAAAGGTGGAGTGGGAAATTTGCACTCAATTGTTCGATGGCGTCGTGTATTCGATTCTAATGACCGGTGTTGGAGTCGGCTTCGTCAAAAGAAATGGCAGGAGGAGAAAAGGCGTGGTACCGTTGGAATGATTCGTGAAGGTGCGAAAGAATGTTTCGAAGACGGAACCAAAGAAATATCGACCGTCGGAGTGTTCGCCGTTCACAGATGTCCAGAATAGCGTTTGCAGGAAGGGACACCAGGAAAAGACCAAGTGTATTGTCTGGAGAGAAGAGCAAGGGAAAAAGCGGTGTCGAGGCGAAAGGAATACCCGGAGGATGGTCGGAGAAACGAATGCTTGAAGTGAATCGTTGTTGTAGGCTGTGGGGGTAAACGGGATAGAGATTGCTGTTTGGATTGCTGTTTGGATTGCTGGGCGTTGCGACGAGCAATTGATGGAGTGATTGGAATTGAAATATCGAGAGATTGTCGGAACGGTCCTCAGAGGTGCAGAAATAACCGAAGGAATGTTCCGAAGAAGGAAGAAGAAAAATTGTTGTCAAAATAACAAATGATCGTCGTTGCCGTGGTATTCGATCGTGGGTAGAAAAGAATTAACCGTGGAACGTTCAGTCGAATCGTTGATGTTGCAATGTAGTTACAGAAGGAGATTCTTGGTAGAATGTTCTGTAGATGCACCTCTGATACGTGCGCTTCTTGGTCGTGTAATACAGAGGAAGATTCTTGGTAGATAGACAAAATGACCGAACGAAGGTGCGGCCGTGTCGAATGAGAGAAGGTTCGAAAGGGCCGTCGGAATGATCCGCGAAGGTGCATAAATAACCGAAGGAATGTTTCGACCGGTGTGAAAGGTAGTGAATAAAGTAACTAACGTAGGGTGAGTTGCAGTCTGGTGTGGTTTGAAGTGTTGCGTAGCACTATCAAATGGGCGTCAATGGTCCGGTATGGGGATGATGGACGCGGAAGAAAGGTATGGTTGGGTGATTGCAATCGGCGTGTCCGGTGCAATGCTGGGCTTTCATTAAAGACGGCGGTGGTCTTTAGTTTGTAACTGTGTCAATCCAGAGAGCTGGTTGTGGGTTACAAGGCTTGTGATAGCGAGTACACCCCCTGATCCACAAGCTGGGAACAGAAGGACGAGGTACAGTCCAGGGTGCGGCCCTCAGAAGGGAGGCGCCGCAAGAAACGAAACCTGGAGTGGAGGTCTAGAATGTGCCGCACAGGGAGCTAAGCACACAATTGCCTCTGGTGTTAACCGTCAGTTGAGGTGCTGATCGGGCGGAGATAGAGGGCTCTATAACCTGTTGTAACTCTAAAAATCGACCGAAAGGTATAGGATAATTGAAATTTAAAGAGATGTGAGCATATCATGAGATTGCGCTGTTACTGTGTATTTTACTGTATTCAACCGGTATCCCTGTGTTAGTGTTGTATGTAGGGATGTCTAAACCGGTCGTCGATCATGTGTAATTCGTCATAAGACAGAGAACACATGATGTGACGTAGATATCTTGATACTTGAAGTTATTTTATCTCTGTAGGAGTATAAGTAACTTTTCAAGTGTAGAATGGATATAATTCCTGTAGAATGTACGTAAGTAGGGTACGTGTATTTTTGACCAACAGCACGTCTACACACAAATCATACCGATATGTATCACGAGGCCTTTCACGTCACCTTGATTCAATAGCTTTTTGCCGTGATTTCTATTTAAACCATAACCTAATGGAATTTTCATCATCTGCCAAAGAAGAAACCACTAGTACAGTTCGTCATTCACCTACACAATATGGCCTGACATTGACGGAGAATGGTCCAATTGTTCCTTCCACTTCTGTTGCTGCCGCTCACACTAACAAGGCATCCTCTAACAAAACGTTCAACTCTGTTCTAAACAGTCAGGTAGTACACAACTTATTTGTTCCACCAATGGATAGAAATGTAATGCAATCACAGTTGTTTCCTTCAGAAGACAACAGCAACAACGATGACATGGTTATTCATGAAGAAATTTGCCTTCCTATTCAGAACGATAATGGTATGGATGCTTCGGAACCCACCGCATCCCAACCAAACATCAATGAAAAAGAGCAATTGATCTGATCTCATCTTTCTTTTTCACCTACCAATAGGCTCATTGCTGAAATAAAGCTCATGAATCTAATGACGAAACACAAGTTACCTCTAAACACATTGAAATCTATTTTTCAATGGGCAAACGAATGTCAAACTATTCATGGTGTTGACTTTAGCTCTACCTACCCCCGCCATCGAGAAGCCATATTTAGTGAAATCAAGTCCAATTTGGGTATTTCAGAGACCAAGTTCGAGCCACACATAATTAACTGGTTACCTTGCAATTTACCCACCCAAATATTTGTTCGATCCTTCCCAGACGCACTTCATTCCCTTCTGACCAATAAGGAATTGATGCAAGAAACCAATTTGTCTTTTCCGAATGTCGAGACTCCTCTTTCACCCGAAAACAACCCACCACTCACCAATGAAACATACATAACAGAACTACACCATGGCTCTTGGTGGACGGAATCGTGGAAGCAGATCTGCAATGAAAATGATGAAATCCTTGTTCCGATCATTTTCTACATGGATGGAATCAGCTTGGATGCACATGGCCGTCTGTCACTCACTCCTCTCAACATGACTCTTGGTATTTTCAATACTGAAGCAAGAAAACAAACTGATGCTTGGACCACAATTTATTTTCATCCCGACACTGAAATTGAGAGCATAAGACACACGAAAAAACCACGGCAAAAGATAATATTCAAAATCTACACACTGCGCTTGCATCGGCTTTGCAATCTTTCAAGGAAGTATGTGAAATGCAGGGCGGGTTGGAGTGGGATTATCTTCCGTATGCAGGAAAAGTGTTCAAAGTGAAAATGAAATTTGCAATTGCCTATGTTGTTGGGGATACAGAACTTCATGACAAACTATGTGGAAAGTATGGATCCTACACGCAAAAGTTGAAGAAATTGTGCCGACATTGTACATGTCCTACACGTGTCATCCATAAACCAAAAGCCCAAGTGGAGGAACTGACTCGGCTCTGGGTTCCAGAAGATTTTGAATTCCCCCCAAACAATTCTGCACGGGAACACATGGAGTACTTCAAAAGCATTTTGCACCATCCCATAAAAAATACTTTTCACAGCCTCAATTTTGGTAGTAATGTCAACAACATTCACTTTGCTACTCCCGGTGAGTGTTTGCATATGCATCAACTGGGTGTAGCACGTCGGGCAGTAGAATCACTTGATTCATTGTTAAAAGGTAGTCCTAAGTGTTGGTATGCCCCTGATTTAAACACGAATGGCACATCAGCTACTATTGGTTCACTTGCGCAGTTATACGGTGGTCTTTTGTCAAGGCAATCGGACAGAGATTTCTCCAGAACCAAGTTTTCCAGTCAGCTTCTCTCCATTACCAAAAAGGAGGGTAATGATTATTCGGGAATGCTCATTTCCATTCTGATCACCCTTTGTTCCGATGTGGCAATAAACATCATCAAGGACGCGACATTTATTCAGAAACAAGTAGAGGTAATTCAACTGATACTGTCCATGGAAGAATTCTTGAAGCATGGGAATATACCCATTTCTGGATTGGAAAATCTCCCCAAGATGATAATCCATTTTATCAATTGTATTAATTCTACCTGCCTCAGAGAGGGAATGGGTACGAAACTGATCAAAAACCATCTATACTTTCACCTTGTTGAGTACATTAAGCTTTGGGGACTTCCATGCGGATGGGATTCTTCTTATTCCGAATCACACCACAAAACTGAAATCAAAGCACCCTCGAAGAACACTCAACAGAATGCTTCGACACTGATAATGCAAACGGCAAAGCGACAGGAAGAAAAAATGCTGCTACGAGTAGCTACTTCCAAGTTTAATTTAGTGACGGCAGAAGATGTTTTTGGTAATCGAGTCAATCCCGAAGTTTCTGGTTCAAAATTTCACGTTTTCATTAACGACGATGGGGCAAGTACTATGAGATGGATTAGGTCATCGAACAAAACAAAACCCTATATTTCTCCCATCATGTTGCTTTTGTATGTCAGAATGTGCTTCCACTTTTGGAGGACTCTACGTTTGTGAAAGGATTTACTGAACATAACAGGTTTGACAAATGCACACAGCAAAATTACTTGTTTCGAAGCCACCCTTCATATCGTACCGATGGTGGCCAACTAAACTCTGTCTGGTATGATTGGGCCTTGTTTGATGTCGATGCATGTGAAATACCCTGCCATATTATGTGTTTCCTTGAACTCTACAATCTGAAGCAGCCTTACTCATTTGTTTCTGAGTACGAAATTGCCGATGAAGGCATTTATGCAGTAGTGACCAAGTTTAAATCCACTCCACTACCAACAGCTTCGTCGTTTGTGACGAGAGGTGAAGTAGACGACAATTCCCTGTACTTATTTCATGTCGACAGCATACTTTCCGATGTAGCAGTTGTCCCAGAACTTGATGCAATTGGTACGTTGCAATCAAACTCATATCTAGTTGTCTCTAATCGAAGGGCTTGGCTGGATGAATTCCACAAGACAACGTCATCTTTGCCTAATGAAGAGGCACTCTACTCCCAATGCACTATTGTTGAAGAGGACAGCGACAATAATGATGATGCTACTAATTCAGGTGATGATTGTTCAATGTCATCAAACGATGATGACAATAGTGAGGTCCTCTCTGATACATCCAATACTTAATTGTTTTCCTACTACAATATCCATAATAACTTAGTATTAGTGAAGAATTGAATGCTCCTCCATATTGATCGTAACATATTTCTCGTACATTTTGATTGATAGCTACTCCGAAATGATTGCACAATGTCGCAGGAAAACAAACGAAGTGAATGGAACGTCTAACTTTAAATTCTTCTTTAATATATTATAGAGGATCAGCTCTTCTCACAGTTTTTGTCGATACATAGGCGCTCATAATATAACAGCCTTTGTATTTTGGATTCGAACAGCTATGTAATACTAATGGATTGAACAATAGAGTATCGCCTGACCTCAATGGAGCTTTCACTTTATACGTAGGGAACACAAAGTAATAAATCACCTCGTCATCACTTACATGTTTTGGAGCAATAACCGTCAGCCTCGTATAGAACATATCGGCATCGGTATGGCATTTCGAGTGATAATCCTTTCCAATAGAAAAGGCTGTTACGTGATGACCGATTGCATTCAGTGTTGTACGACTAACAACCTCATTCATCGCAGTTGTTTCAAGTTTGATCAATTTTTTCATTGGACTTAAACAAAGCTGCATTTCCTTCACAATGTGTAGGGCTGTCTCTTCAAGGCTTTCTTTTGTTGTCGTGTCCACGTCATTTTTGAAAACAGACACACCATTTCCCGATTTCAATCAATTTGGTCTCATCCCAACAATAGCATATCCATTGTTGACACTGTCACATTTGTATCCTTGTCCTATTTTGGGTTTAGCTTTGACAATTTCCCCAGCGAACCTTCTTGTATTTTCTATATTTTCTTTGGTACCCAACCGTTCTTTTGCAAACTGTCTGGAAGCTTTCGCAAAGATTTTCAATGATGGTTCTGATTCTGCAAACGCTAAAAGAAACTTATCGTAGTTACTATCCAATGATTTGAAACTGTCTATAGACACAGCCTCTGTTGATGGATATTCCTTTTCTTCGACTGTTTTCCAACCCCAAGTTGTTTCCATGAATTTACTTCTATAGCCATTTTTGTATACTGTTTTCAATGCTATTTGTTTGACATGTTGGAGATTTGACTTTATACTTTGACGTGCCTTATTTGGTTTTATCTCCGACAGGTGTTTGTAAGTCTGGTGTATTGTTGTTGATGGTGCTTTCTTCAATTAGCTTTGGTTTTCTTTTGAATCCCTTTGTTTGGTGTTGCCGCCAACGCATTGCCGACGATGACATCTCCAACAACAATGTAATTGACGACTTGAATTGGCGTTGGAGTAGGAGACGAATCGAATTGACGTTGGAGTAGGAGACGAATTGCGAGGGGGACAATGAGGAGCAGCGTTGGAGTTGTAGACGAATTGTCATTGTAGTAGGAAGTTTGATTGTTCCCGGTTGTTGCTGCTGTTGCTCTCGCTGCTGTTGCTCTCACTGCTGTTGCTCTCGCTGGCTGTTGCTCTCGCTGGCTGTTGCTCTCGCTGCTGTTGTTCTCGCTGCTGTTGCTCTGGCTGGCTGTTGCTCTCGCTGCTGTTGCTCTTGCTGCTGTTCCTCTCGCTGCTGTTGCTCCTGCTGCTGTTGCTCTAGCTGCTGTTACTCTACCTACTCTAGCTACTTGTGCTCTTGCTGCTGCTATTGCTATCGCTGCCGTTGTTGGGTCGATCGTTTGTGGTTCCGGCCGCTTGAAAATCTGCAAAACATCTGCTGTATTGGCGTTTCAGGGTCAATATTCTGGAACGGCGTTTCAGATTTAGTTGTCGGGAACGCCAATTCTGACTTTTGCGGCCGCTTCGATTGGCGTTTCAGGGTCAATTTTCTGGAACGGCATTTCAGATTTAGTTGTCGGTAACTCCAATTCTGACTTTTGCGGCCGCTTCGATTGGCGTTTCAGGGTCAATTTTCTGGAACAGCGTTTCAGATTGAGTTGTCTGGAACGGCAATTCGGACTTTAATGTTGCTGTGGTTGCTCTCGTTGCTGTTGCTCTCGCTGCTGTTGCTCTCGCTGCTGTTGCTCTCGCTGGCTGTTGCTCTCGCTGCTGTTGCTCTCGCTGCTGTTGCTCTCGCTGGCTGTTGTTCTCGCTGTTGTTGCTCTCGCTGCTGTTGCTCCCGCTGCTGTTGCTCTCGTTGCTGTTGCTCTCGCTGGCTGTTGCTCTCACTGGCTGTTGCTCTCGCTGCTGTTGCTCCCGCTGCTGTTGCTCCCACTGCTGCTGTTCCTGCTTGCTAGTGTTGCTATTGCTGCCGCTTGCCGCTGTTGTTATCGCTGCCGCTTGCCGATGTTGCTATCAATGCTGCTTTCTGATGTTGGTAATCTGCAGAATGTCTGTATTGTCGTTTTAGGGTCAACTTTCCGGAACGGCGTTTCAGCTGTTGTTGCTATCTGCCGTTGCCGTTGTTGACGATCCTATTATATTATATGATATGATAAATGAACAAAATGGGTGAGTATTCATCTATTGGTGTACTACATAGAGTAAATAATAACGACAACAGAGTAATATAATCTACGTCCCACTAACCTACACCGTTGGCCTCCTTTTCTTGTTGCTTTTAAATTGTCCGATCGATTTGATGCTTATGATTTCAAGGGAAGATTCGCCGCACCTTTAGTGTTCCGATTCGCCACACCTATAGGGAATAGGATGCCGCACCTCCAGTGTTGTTTCCGATCCGTTGTTTCCTGTCGTCCGTTTACGTTGATCTGTTGTTGCTCCAATTGATCGTTGTTCCGATCCGTACAATTGAGGAATACATCATCAGCAATGTAGGATGTAGGCATCATTGTCCTTCTATCTCACGTTGTTTCTTTTGCTGCCTTTGACTCTGTGTTGCCTTCCGATCCGTTGTTTCCAATCCGGTCCTAGTATGAAAAGAAAAGAAAAAATAAGGGAGAAAATACATTATCAGCAATGCCGGAGGCAGTATAATCCTTGTCTATCTCTCTCATTCGTACCGTTACTTCTTCCGACAATCGTAGTTCCGACAATAGTTGTTCCCCGAACGTCGGTCTGTTGTTACGATCCGTTGTCTCCACCTCCTCCCGTGACAATTCGTCGCACCTCAAGGGAAAATTCGTCGGTCAAATCGTTGTTGCCGGCGATACGTTGTTCAACCTTACTCCTATATCACGAAAAACTGGATCTTTATCCTGTTGATATGAATACACAAGGGATGCAGATTTGTTACTTTTCAAGACGTGTTTGCGGGCCCTCAAACAATATCTATCAAGCAATTCCTCTCTTATCCTGGTCTCTATTGTCTTTTTTCAGCAAAGGCAGTTGTTTCGGACTAAAATATCTTGAGCCTGAATTCCCTGCCTACTAGTGATCATTGCTGATCAGTTCAGTGGGATCCCGCGTTCTCGGACGGAGTGCTTAGTCGTACAAGTACGGTAAAGCAACTCTGCTCAAGATAAGTTTGGTAAGATTATGAAGGGAAAGAGTATTTTTGGACTAGAAGTGAAAAAAAATTCACACTGTAAAATCACTCTGTAAAATCACACTGTAAAATCACACTGAAATATCACCACACTGTAAAATCACACTATAATCATTTTGAAAAAAATGTTTTCGCTGTGTGTGTGTTTGTGTGTGTGTGTACATGTGTGTTCGAAAAAAAAAAATCGATTTACTAACCTATCAGATCTACCGAAGTAAATCTAGAACAATGAAGAATATTTTCATTTTGTTCATTACAAATAAGAACGTTAAGTAAATAAATCTCCACCCGCGCTCTTTTTGAATAGAGAACAATAAAAAGTAGTGCAATGAGTTTTATTGTTAACGTTCTCAACTTGTGATGCAATGATAACTTTTATGTACCGGTGAGGTTGTACTTATCAACACATGTGTGCCGGTGATCTTACTGGTAATGAATTTGCCTAGTTTTGTCCAGCAGTATTCTATGACAGTAGCTACGTACACAGAAACCGTTGTGTCCAGGTATATTACGATAGTAGTACTAGTAGTAGTAGTAATGTAGGTATTATAATGACTTCTGTTTCCGTTGTGAAGGGTTATTTTGTACAATTCATGTCATCAATCATGGAACGGCGTTTCAGAATTCAGTAACCGGAACGGCGTTTCAGGCTTTGTGTTTGGAGCATGTTCCAATTTGAAATTTCAAAATGAAGTAGTGCGTAAGGTTGGGTTGTGGTGAAACGGTTTCTTGTACAATTCATGTCAACAGTCATGGAACGGCGTTTCAGATATCTGTAACCGGAACTGCTTTTCAGACGTTGTTTTTGAATCATGTTTCAATTTCAAATCTCAAAATGAAGTACTACGTACGGTTTGGTGGTGAAACGGTTTCTTGGACAATTCATGTCAACAGTCATGGAACGGCGTTTCAGAACTCTGTAACCGGAACTGATTTTCAGACGTTGTTTTCGAATCATGTTTCAATTGGAAATCTCAAAATGAAGTACTAGGTTGGTGAAACGGTTTCTTGTACAATTCATGTCAACAGTCATGGAACGGTGTTGCAAAGTTTGAGTTCCAATTTGGTTTCAATTGCAAATCACAAAATTACTGGGTTTTAAACTATTTGTTGGAAAATCTTAACATACATTACCGTATCTCAAAATGGATGATCGGTGTTTCATATCATTGTGGTTTGTTTTGGTAACATTTTCACTTTTCGTTTGCAACGGCGTTGCAGGCTGTAACATTTGTTTACCGTAAAAGTGGAAATATTTGTACATTGTTGCATGATGTTTGTTTGTCGATAGAGTTGCTGTGGTTTGAAGTTGAGTCAATCCTGTTTTTCGTTACCTCATTTGAGAATCTCTTGATATGCGACAAAAAAACACTTGTAGCAACTTAGATTGCTTTTCACACAATTTTATTTTGTTGTTCTCTAAATTAGCAATCAAACAATGGTGAGAGTTACAAGAAGTACCGCTAAACGTATGGCTAATTCACCACTAGATGAAGTCACAGATGCAGCCGCAACTCCAACCAACGATGTAGCCGGCGCAAATGCAGCGCCAGAAGTCAACGGTACTCCAGCATCTACTCCACCACGAAATGAAGGGGCAGCCGTAGACCAAGACAGACCTTCAGGTAATACCCCAACAACGTTGTTTGCAAACAATCCAAAAGCTCATCCGGTCAGTCAAGGGCGTGCAGTCGATAAACCAAGGAAGAGGAAACACAAAACATCGAAAAGTCCATCACAGAATAAGAAAAGAAGTCATGTGGTAGAAATACCAGCAGTCGTTCCCGCAACACCACATCAAGCAGTCACAGGTGCCACTCAACCTTCGTCGTCTACGGGAAATGTAGGCGGTCAAAGTTTGTCATTGGAATTATTTGATGATGACTCCCAATACAAGGATCACACGGATGCAATGAAAAGACGTGTCAAAGCTTGTCTGAAGCAACAGGGTCCTAACGGATTCTCTGAGAATATTTTGACAGACGAACTCATCACTGCCGTCAGTTGTGACATCGAATCTGTCTTCCGCCATCTCATGAACAAGGTTTTCATTGTTACTAAACTTTCTTCTTCTGGAACCCGTCCTGACTTCAGAGAGCAAGAAACGTCAGACAAACCATCCTCGGGTCCTATACCACGGGTTGTTGACATAATGGTAAATCTTTTCCTACGCGACTCCGGGTCGCAGTTGACAAAGAAGGTCTGTATCTTGGATGCAAAGGAACTGACAACTCGTTTCAAGGAGTACAAAATGAAAGAAAAATGGAACTCCTTCCAGTCAGCGCTCAACTCTGTTATCAAAATCGATGAAAATACCACGGCAGGCGAAACACAATTCACCCGGGTTGAAGGACAAGACGAAGTAGCGGAAGGCACGTCACATTCTGTCTGGGCAAAGAATGTGGTTAACTACGAGACCATACTGAAGTACATGAAAGTATATTTAAGCTTACTGCGTTGGTACGTACGTTGTGTCCAATTCCCCCCCGCACCTGCACCGGAAACAGAAGGACCGTTTTTCAATCAACAATTTAAAGACGATGTAAAGAAAGGGAAGCTATACGTCCGGCAGATGGTCTCGTTCTTTGAAGGTCTTTCCTTTAATCACGCATTGAGGCATTTTCTTTCCTCTAGTCACTCCTTTGATGAGCTGGTGAAACAAATCAATTCTATTAGGGGTAAAGAAGTTGTTGGTGCACCAATAAGAGAAGGTGGCGCAGCAGTCGAGATAGTGCCCTTGACTGATTCCCCAAAATACCTCAAGTTGGAATGGCCCTCCGATGTGTCCAAGATACCCCTTGCGTTTCAAAAGGTCCTCATGTATTTGTGGGTATGCTTCCAACGACACCACTTCGCCGATGAGTCATTACTACATGATAATTAGTGCTTTGCAGGGGCCCTGTGGAGTTGTTGAGTATGTAGTTATTGTATGTATTGTAAGTATGTGTCAGTAAAGTTATGGTAAGAAGTACTCGTACAATAACGCGTACAATTTCTACTAGTAGTAGTGTGCATCAAGACAGATCAGAATTACCAAAGGTGTTCTGATCTGTACCAATTCTTACCAGTACCAATTCTACGATTAGCCAACCAACCAAATTTATGTGTAAGCTATCAGCAAGGTATCTACATTCATAGGGTTGGGGTTAGATTCGAAGAAGCAAGCTGTAGGAGCTACTGGTAATTACAAGCTACCAGATCTACAAGCAAGCTGTCTATGTTCTTACCAATCATACCAATTGATATATTACTATTCAAGTGACGTCATTCGCACAAGCTCTTTTTTAAATTAGAGCAAGCAAGCTGTACGAGCTACAGGTAATTACGAGCTACCAGATCTACAAGCAAGCTACCTACCTTCATATTGATCATACCAATTGATCTATACTACCAATCAAGTGAGTCATTCGCGCAAGTTCTATTGCAAATTCGAGCAAGCAAGCTGTACGAGCTACAGGTAATTACTAGCTACCAGATCTACAAGCAAGCTATCTATGTTCATACCGAACCTATCAATCAATCTATACTACCAATCAAGTGACTCATTCGCGCAAGTTCTATTGCAAATTCGAGCTAGCACAAACAAGCAAGCTGTACAAGCTACTGGTAATTACGAGCTACCAGAACTACAAGCAAGCTACCTATGTTCATACCAATCCTACTAATCAATCTATACTACCAATCAAGTGACTCATTCGCGCGAGTTCTATTGCAAATTCGAGCTAGCACAAACAAGCAAGCTGTACGAGCTACTGGTATTACGAGCTACCAGAACTACAAGCAAGCTACCTATGATGTTCATACCGATCCTACTAATCAATCTATACTACCAATCAAGTGACTCATTTGCACGAGTTCTATTGCAAATTCGAGCTAGCACAAACAAGCAAGCTGTACGAAGCTAATGGTAATTACGAGCTACCAGAATTACAAGCAAGCTACCTACTTGCATACCTATACTACCAATCAATCTATACTACCAATCAAGTGACTCATTCGCGCGAGTTCTATTGCAAATTCAAAAGAACAAGCATTTGTACGGTACGAGCTAATGGTAATTACGAGCTATCCTATTCACAGTTCAACAACGTACACAAAATTACACAAAATTACGACCACGAAAAATCGTATCAGCCAGAGTAGATGGCTGTGACCGTGAGTACATCAAGTCCAGCTCATTCATGTAGAAATTGTACCAATTCGAAAAAGTCTGATTGTATTTCTCAATGGCAACAACGGCAAATAAATAAAGAAGACCAAAGAAACGGATGACGACGTCGATCGGTCAGAATACATCCACAATACCTACCAGAACTCAGTAGGAAGTGTAATCGGGCATATGGAAATTGCCAGAGCAAGAAAGGGGCGAAATATCTGAAGGACAAAAACGTCGAACGGTCAGAATACATCCACAACACCTACCACAACACCGTAGGAAGTGTAATCGGGCATACAGAAATTGCCGTCGGCCAACACGAGCAACAAAGGAACAAAATATCTGAAGGAGCAAACAAACGGACTAAATCGTCGACCAGTCGGAAAACATCCACAACACCTACCAGAACTCAGTAGGAAGTGTAATCGGGCATACGGAAATTGCCGTCAGAGAATCTGGTGAATGGACTAAATCGACGATTTGAGTACTAGCAACAGCAACAACAACAACAACATCAACAGCAGCACAATAGCAGGGACGATTCGGATTCTGATATCAGGAAGCGGCGTTTTCAAGCGGCGTTTCCATTCAACCGGCGTTTTCAAGCGGCGTTTCCATTCAACCGGCGTTTCCATTCAACCGGCGTTGCAATCGGCGTTTCTTCTCAACCGGCGTTTCTATTCAACCGGCGTTTTCGGCACAAAGACGTCGACGGCAAAACTTTGTCTCAGAGTAGATGGCTGTAAGTATATTAATTCCAACGCAGACATGTACAATTTACACTATTTCTAACAAGTCTGATTTTATTTCTTATTGGCTCTCTTGTCTTTGACAACTGTGTGGCTGTTTCTGACAACGACGACGACGAATTTTCACCATGAAAACAATAGAAAGACAGCGCAAGGTACATCCATTCTGAACTGAACGCGTACAATTTCTACTAGTGTGCATTAAGTCAGATCCGAATTACCCAAGGCGTTTTGATAGTACCAATTCTACAACTAGCCTTCAACCGGCGTTTCAAGCAGCGTTTCAAGCAGCGTTTTTCAAGTGGCGTTTTTCAAGTGGCGTTTCCATTCAAGCGGCGGACGACAATCGGACAACGGGACGGACGATAGCAACAAAGATTCAAGCTCAAGCAGCAGCTCAAGTGAAAGCAGTTGGAGTGACGACGACAGCAACCGGTGTTTCAACCGGCGTTTTCAAGCACAAGTGGCGTTTCAATCAGCGTTTTCAACCGGTTGTTCCAAGCGGTATTTTCACCCGGCGTTTCCAAGGGCAAGCGGTGTTTCAACTGGCGTTTCAACCGGCGTTTCAACCGGCGTTACAACCGGCCTTTCCATTCAACCGGCCTTTCCAAAGACCAACTGACATTTCAACCGGCGTTTCAACTGGCGTTTTCAAATGCAAGCGGCGTTTCAACTGGTTGTTCCAGTTTCCAGTCAAGCAGGGTTCTCAAGCGGCGTTTCAACAAGCGTTTCCATTCAACCGGCGTTTCAACTGATTGTTCCAAGCGGTGTTTCAACTGGCGTTTCCATTCAAGCGGCATTTTCAACCGGCCTGACGACAAAAATCGATTTGTATGAGAGTAGATAGCTGTAAGTCTGTTGCAGACCGATTGCTGTTGGATCAATTGCTGTTGGATCGTTTGCTGTTGCGGATTGATCTGTGTGTTGCGGATCGATTGGTGTTGCTGTTGCGGATCGATTGCTGTTGGATCGATTGGTGTTGCGGATTGATCTGTGTGTTGCGGATCGATTGGTGTTGCTGTTGGATCGATTGGTGTCGACAATCCTATTCGAATATATGATATGATAATCGAACAAAATGGGTGAGTATCTAATGATATAGTACATAGAGTAAATAATAACAACCGAATAATATATTAAATTCGCCGCACCTCGATCTGCACTCAATCGTTGTTCCCCAATCGTTGTTCCCCGCACCTCGATCTTCCGACGATTGTTCTTTGTTACGATTTGGTCCTATGAAAATGAGAGAAAAACAGAAGGGAGGAAATACATTCAGTATGAGCAATGCCGGAGGCAGTATAATCATTCTCTATCTCTCTCATTCGTACCGTTGCTTGTTACCGTTGTTCCGACAATCGTTGTTGTTCCGACAATTGTCCGGATAAAAGGTTGTTGTTGCTGCTGCCGTTGATTTGCAGCCTTCTTAGTACCCTCTGTCACGAAAAACAGTACCTCGTGCCTGTTGATATAGAAGCAATGGATGCAGATTTATTGCTCTCAAGACGTATATGTTTGGGTGATCAAGTCCAAGAACACTACTATCTATCAAGCAAACCACCTCTTCTCCAATGCGAGCTAATTATTTTTTCAGTACAAGGCTGTTATTTCAGACTAAAATATTTGAGCATGGATAACCTGCCTAATGCTGATCAAGGATCAAGGGATCATTGAAAAGGATTAAGTGGAATCCCATGTTCACCGACGGAGTGCCGATTAGCAACTCTACTCAAATAAGTTGGATGTAAGAAGGCAGATTATGAAGTGATTGTTTTCTTTTTGTCAAGAGGTAAAAAAAGTGATTTTTTTGTCTGTCACAAGGTAAGAAAAGATTATTACTGTTTGTGTGGGAGAGAGTTTTTTTTTCGTCGCGAGGTAGAAAAAAATCATCGATCGATTGAAGTAGAGGATACTTCAATCTTCTGTAGCATTCTACACGTTTTGTACTAGTGTAGACTTCTACATACTTTTCGTACTAGCTAATTCCTAGTTGTGAATCCGCGTAGGTTTCTACACGAGAAGATGTTTACACCTTACTAGATAATTTTTGGTATTGAATCCGTGTAGGTTTCTACACGAGTACAATTCTACACATTTTTAGTACTTAGGGTTGGGGTTAGGGTTATCAACCCAAAAACCCACCAGATTTGAACACAGTGCAAATCCTGCCAGTGCCCGACCAAAATATAACTCAGTCATCAACCCAAAAACCAACCAGATTTGAACACAGTGCAAATCTTGCCAATCCGCGACCAAAATGTAAGTTAATCATCAATCCAAAAACCCACCAGATTTGAACACAGTGCAAATCCTGACAGTCCCCGGCCAAAATATAACTCAGTCATCAACCCAAAAACACACCAGATTTGAGCACAGTGCAAATCCTGCCAGTACCCGACCAAAATATAACTCAGTCATCAACCCAAAAACACACAAGATTTGAACAAAGTGCAAATCCTGCCAGTACCCGACCAAAATATAACTCAGTCATCAACCCAAAAACCCAACAGATTTGAACACTGTGCAAATCCTGCCAGTACCCGACCAAAATATAACTCCGTCATCAACCCAAAAACCCAACAGATTTGAACACAGTGCAAATCTTTCCAGTCCCTAACCAAAATATAACTCAGTCATCAACCCAAAAACCAACCAGATTTGAAAACAGTGCAAATCCTGTCGATCCCCCACCAAAATATAACTCAGTCATCAACCCAAAAACACACAAGATTTGAAAACAGTGCAAATCCTGCCAGTACCCGACCAAAATATAACTCAGTCATCAACCCAAAAACCAACCAGATTTGAACACAGTGCAAATCTTTCCAGTCCCTAACAAAAATATAATTCAATCGTCAACCCAAAAACCCACCAGATTTGAACACAGTGCAAATCCTACCAGTCCCCCGCCAAAATATAACTCAGTCATCAACCCAAAAACACACAAGATTTCAACACAGTGCAAATCCTGCCAGTACCCGACAAAAATATAACTCAGTCATCAACCCAAAAACCAACCAGATTTGAACACAGTGCAAATCTTTCCCGCCCCTAGCCAAAATATAATTCAATCATCAACCCAAAAACCCACCAGATTTGAACACAGTGCAACTCCTGCCGATCCCCCACCAAAATATAACACAGTCATCAACCCAAAAACACACAAGATTTGAACACAGTGCAAATCCTGCCAGTACCCGACCAAAATATAACTCAGTCATCAACCCAAAAACCCACCAGATTTGAACACAGTGCAAATCCTGCCAGTACCCGACCAAAATATAACTCAGTCATCAACCCAAAAACCAACCAGATTTGAACACAGTGCAACTCCTGCCAGTACCCGACCAAAATATAACTCAGTCATCAACCCAAAAACCCACCAGATTTGAACACAGTGCAAATCCTGCCAGTACCCGACCAAAACATAACTCAGTCATCAACCCAAAAGCCCACCAGATTTGAACACTGTGCAAATCTTTCCAGTCCCTAACCAAAATATAATTCAATCATCAACCCAAAACCCAACAGATTTGAATACAGTGCAAATCCTACCAGTCCCCGACCAAATTATAACTCAATCATCAACCCAAAAACACACAAGATTTCAACACAGTGCAAATCCTGCCAGTACCCGACAAAAATATAACTCAGTCATCAACCCAAAAACCCACCAGATTTGAACACAGTGCAAATCCTGCCAGTACCCGACCAAAACATAACCCAGTCATCAACCCAAAAACCAACCGGATTTGAACACAGTGCAAATCTTTCCCATCCCTAATCAAAATATAATTCAATCATCAACCCAAAAACCCACCAGTTTATAACACAGTGCAAATCCTGCCAGTAGCCGACCAAAATATAACTCAGTCATCAACCCAAAAACCAACCAGATTTGAACACAGTGCAAATCTTTCCCGCCCCTAGCCAAAATATAATTCAATCATTAACCCAAAAACCCACCAGATTTGAACACAGTGCAACTCCTGCCGATCCCCCACCAAAATATAACACAGTCATCAACCCAAAAACACACAAGATTTGAACACAGTGCAAATCCTGCCAGTACCCGACCAAAATATAACTCAGTCATCAACCCAAAAACCCACCAGATTTGAACACAGTGCAAATCTTTTCAGTCCCTAACCAAAATATAACTCAGTCATCAGCCCAAAAACCCACCAGATTTGAACACAGTGCAAATCCTACCAGTCCCCCGCCAAAATATAACTCAGTCATCAACCCAAAAACACACAAGATTTCAACACAGTGCAAATCCTGCCAGTACCCGACAAAAATATAACTCAGTCATCAACCCAAAAACCAACCAGATTTGAACACAGTGCAAATCTTTCCCGCCCCTAGCCAAAATATAATTCAATTGTCAACCCAAAAACCCACCAGATTTGAACACAGTGCAACTCCTGCCGATCCCCCACCAAAATATAACACAGTCATCAACCCAAAAACACACAAGATTTGAACACAGTGCAAATCCTGCCAGTACCCGACCAAAATATAACTCAGTCATCAACCCAAAAACCCACCAGATTTGAACACAGTGCAAATCTTTTCAGTCCCTAACCAAAATATAACTCAGTCATCAGCCCAAAAACCCACCAGATTTGAACACAGTGCAAATCCTACCAGTCCCCCGCCAAAATATAACTCAGTCATCAACCCAAAAACACACAAGATTTCAACACAGTGCAAATCCTGCCAGTACCCGACAAAAATATAACTCAGTCATCAACCCAAAAACCAACCAGATTTGAACACAGTGCAAATCTTTCCCGCCCCTAGCCAAAATATAATTCAATCATCAACCCAAAAACCCAACAGATTTGAACACAGTGCAACTCCTGCCGATCCCCCACCAAAATATAACACAGTCATCAACCCAAAAACACACAAGATTTCAACACAGTGCAAATCCTGCCAGTACCCGACCAAAATATAACTCAGTCATCAACCCAAAAACCCACCAGATTTGAACACAGTGCAAATCCTGCCAGTACCCGACCAAAATATAACTCAGTCATCAACCCAAAAACCAACCAGATTTGAAAACAGTGCAACTCCTGCCAGTACCCGACCAAAATATAACTCAGTCATCAACCCAAAAACCCACCAGATTTGAACACAGTGCAAATCCTGCCAGTACCCGACCAAAACATAACTCAGTCATCAACCCAAAAGCCCACCAGATTTGAACACTGTGCAAATCTTTCCAGTCCCTAACCAAAATATAATTCAATTGTCAACCCAAAACCCACCAGATTTGAACACAGTGCAAATCCTACCAGTCCCCCGCCAAAATATAACTCAGTCATCAACCCAAAAACACACAAGATTTCAACACAGTGCAAATCCTGCCAGTACCCGACAAAAATATAACTCAGTCATCAACCCAAAAACCAACCAGATTTGAACACAGTGCAAATCTTTCCCGCCCCTAGCCAAAATATAATTCAATCATCAACCCAAAAACCCAACAGATTTGAACACAGTGCAACTCCTGCCGATCCCCCACCAAAATATAACACAGTCATCAACCCAAAAACACACAAGATTTCAACACAGTGCAAATCCTGCCAGTACCCGACCAAAATATAACTCAGTCATCAACCCAAAAACCCACCAGATTTGAACACAGTGCAAATCCTGCCAGTACCCGACCAAAATATAACTCAGTCATCAACCCAAAAACCAACCAGATTTGAAAACAGTGCAACTCCTGCCAGTACCCGACCAAAATATAACTCAGTCATCAACCCAAAAACCCACCAGATTTGAACACAGTGCAAATCCTGCCAGTACCCGACCAAAACATAACTCAGTCATCAACCCAAAAGCCCACCAGATTTGAACACTGTGCAAATCTTTCCAGTCCCTAACCAAAATATAATTCAATTGTCAACCCAAAACCCACCAGATTTGAACACAGTGCAAATCCTACCAGTCCCCCGCCAAAATATAACTCAGTCATCAACCCAAAAACACACAAGATTTCAACACAGTGCAAATCCTGCCAGTACCCGACAAAAATATAACTCAGTCATCAACCCAAAAACCAACCAGATTTGAACACAGTGCAAATCTTTCCCGCCCCTAGCCAAAATATAATTCAATCATCAACCCAAAAACCCAACAGATTTGAACACAGTGCAACTCCTGCCGATCCCCCACCAAAATATAACACAGTCATCAACCCAAAAACACACAAGATTTCAACACAGTGCAAATCCTGCCAGTACCCGACCAAAATATAACTCAGTCATCAACCCAAAAACCCACCAGATTTGAACACAGTGCAAATCCTGCCAGTACCCGACCAAAATATAACTCAGTCATCAACCCAAAAACCCACCAGATTTGAACACAGTGCAAATCCTGCCAGTACCCGACCAAAATATAACTCAGTCATCAACCCAAAAACCAACCAGATTTGAAAACAGTGCAACTCCTGCCAGTACCCGACCAAAATATAACTCAGTCATCAACCCAAAAACCCACCAGATTTGAACACAGTGCAAATCCTGCCAGTACCCGACCAAAACATAACTCAGTCATCAACCCAAAAGCCCACCAGATTTGAACACTGTGCAAATCTTTCCAGTCCCTAACCAAAATATAATTCAATTGTCAACCCAAAACCCACCAGATTTGAACACAGTGCAAATCCTACCAGTCCCCCGCCAAAATATAACTCAGTCATCAACCCAAAAACACACAAGATTTCAACACAGTGCAAATCCTGCCAGTACCCGACCAAAACATAACTCAGTCATCAACCCAAAAGCCCACCAGATTTGAACACTGTGCAAATCTTTCCAGTCCCTAACCAAAATATAATTCAATTGTCAACCCAAAACCCACCAGATTTGAACACAGTGCAAATCCTACCAGTCCCCGACCAAATTATAACTCAGTCATCAACCCAAAAACCAACCAGATTTGAACACAGTGCAAATCCTGCCACTACCAGACCAAAATATAACTCAGTCATCAACCCCAAAACCCACCAGATTTGAACACAGGGCAAATATTTCCCGCCCCTAACCAAAATATAACTCAGTCATCAGCCCAAATACCAGCCAGATTTGAAAACAGTGCAAATCCTGTCCATCCCCCACCAAAATATAACTCAGTCATCAACCCAAAAACCCACCAGATTTGAACACTGTGCAAATCTTTTCATTCCCTAACCAAAATATAATTCAATCGTCAACCAAAAAACCCACCAGATTTTAACACAGTGCAAATCCTGCCAGTCCCCGACCAAAATATAACTCAGTCATCAACCCAAAAACCCACCAGATTTGAACACAGTGCAAATCCTGCCAGTACCCGACCAAAACATAACTCAGTCATCAACCCAAAAGCCCACCATATTTGAACACTGTGCAAATCTTTCCAGTCCCTAACCAAAATATAATTCAATTGTCAACCCAAAACCCACCAGATTTGAACACAGTGCAAATCCTACCAGTCCCCCGCCAAAATATAACTCAGTCATCAACCCAAAAACACACAAGATTTCAACACAGTGCAAATCCTGCCAGTACCCGACAAAAATATAACTCAGTCATCAACCCAAAAACCAACCAGATTTGAACACAGTGCAAATCTTTCCCGCCCCTAGCCAAAATATAATTCAATCATCAACCCAAAAACCCAACAGATTTGAACACAGTGCAACTCCTGCCGATCCCCCACCAAAATATAACACAGTCATCAACCCAAAAACACACAAGATTTGAACACAGTGCAAATCCTGCCAGTACCCGACCAAAACATAACCCAGTCATCAACCCAAAAACCAACCGGATTTGAACACAGTGCAAATCTTTCCCATCCCTAATCAAAATATAATTCAATCATCAACCCAAAAACCCACCAGTTTATAACACAGTGCAACTCCTGCCGATCCCCCACCAAAATATAACACAGTCATCAACCCAAAAACACACAAGATTTCAACACAGTGCAAATCCTGCCAGTACCCGACCAAAATATAACTCAGTCATCAACCCAAAAACCAACCAGATTTGAACACAGTGCAAATCTTTCCCGCCCCTAGCCAAAATATAATTCAATCATCAACCCAAAAACCCACCAGATTTGAACACAGTGCAACTCCTGCCGATCCCCCACCAAAATATAACACAGTCATCAACCCAAAAACACACAAGATTTGAACACAGTGCAAATCCTGCCAGTACCTGACCAAAATATAACTCAGTCATCAACCCAAAAACCCACCAGATTTGAACACAGTGCAAATCTTTTCAGTCCCTAACCAAAATATAACTCAGTCATCAGCCCAAAAACCAACCTAGATTTGAAAACAGTGCAAATCCTGTCGATCCCCCACCAAAATATAACTCAGTCATCAACCCAAAAACACACCAGATTTTAGCACAGTGCAAAGACTGCCAGTCCTCCACCAAAATATAACTTAGTCTTCAGCCCAAAAACCAACCAGATTTGAACACAGTGCAAATCTTTCCAGTCCCTAACAAAAATATAATTCAATCGTCAACCCAAAAACCCACCAGATTTGAACACAGCGCAAATCCTGCCAGTACCCGACAAAAATATAACTCAGTCATCAACCCAAAAACCAACCAGATTTGAACACAGTGCAAATCCTGCCAGTACCCAACCAAAACATAACCCAGTCATCAACCCAAAAACCAACCGGATTTGAACACAGTGCAAATCTTTCCCATCCCTAATCAAAATATAATTCAATCATCAACCCAAAAACCCACCAGTTTATAACACAGTGCAAATCCTGCCAGTACCCGACCAAAATATAACTCAGTCATCAACCCAAAAACCAACCAGATTTGAACACAGTGCAAATCTTTCCCGCCCCTAGCCAAAATATAATTCAATCATCAACCCAAAAACCCACCAGATTTGAACACAGTGCAACTCCTGCCGATTCCCCCACCAAAATATAACACAGTCATCAGCCCAAAAACACACAAGATTTGAACACAGTGCAAATCCTGCCAGTACCCGACCAAAATATAACTCAGTCATCAACCCAAAAACCCACCAGATTTGAACACAGTGCAAATCCTGCCAGTACCCGACCAAAATATAACTCAGTCATCAACCCAAAAACCCACCATATTTGAACTCTGTGCAAATCTTTCCAGTCCCTAACCAAAATTAATTCAATCGTCAACCCAAAAACCCACAAGATTTGAACACAGTGCAAATCCTGCCGATCCCCCAACAAAAAATAACACAGTCATCAACCCCAAAACCCAACAGATTTGAACACAGTGCAAATCCTGCCAGTACCCGATCAAAATATGACTCAGTCATCAACCCAAAAACCAACCAGATTTGAACACAGTGTAAATCTTTCCAGACCCTGAACCAAAATATAACTCAGTCATCAACCCAAAAACCAATCAGATTTGAACACAGTGCAAATCTTTCCAGTCCCTAACCAAAATATAATTCAATCGTCAACCCAAAAACCCACCAGATTTGAACACAGTGCAAATCCTGGCAGTACCCGACCAAAATATAACTCAGTCATCAACCCAACAACCCACCAGATTTGAACACAGTGCAAATCTTTCCCGTCCCTAACCAAAATATAACTCAGTCATCAACCCAAAAACCAACCAGATTTGAACACAGTGCAAATCTTTACAGTCCCTAACCAACCCAAAAACTCACCAGATTTGAACACAGTGCAAATCTTGCCAATCCTTGGCCAAAATATAATTCAATCATCAACCCAAAAACCCACCAATTTTGAAAATCTAAAAAGTCCGGATTGTATTTCTCATCAACTCACCAGATTTGAACACAGTGCAAATCTTGCCAATCCTTGGCCAAAATATAATTCAATCATCAACCCAAAAACCCACCAATTTTGAAAATCTAAAAAGTCCGATTATATTTCTCACCAACTCTCTCATCTGGCAAAGATGACGACTACAGAAAAAATTCGATTCGTACCGGTATGAGAAACGACGACGGGCCGATGATGACGACGATGAGAATCGTATGATTTTTATCTGTATTCAGGTTAAATCTTATGGTTACTTGCAACCATAAAAATGAGAGTTCGCTACCATAAAAATGAACGCGCGCCACTAGATATTACTATTGCTTTTAGACAAAGCATCTCATTTCCGTAAATAATTATTTGGGTCCTGTTTTTTACAATTTTTAGTCGTAGCGTTTGTACCAAGTCTACTTGTTAAAAACAGATTTTTTAATATTTCTACATATTCCCCCCCCCCCCCCAAACCCCCCCATAAACTGCGTCTAGAAGGTTACGTTGTCAACTCTTAGGGTTAGGGTTAGTGTTTAACGTTCAACTAACAACTCCACCAATTTGTACAACGAACTATTGCCCAATCTCTATGACTCTTCGTTTTTGGTTGGAAAATACACAATAAAAGGAGTGGACAATAAGGTGGGGATTATTCGATTCAACCTGTTATCTTCTCTTCACTTTTGCAAGATTATGGAGCACCGGAAAACTCTTAACCAGTTGTACAGAGTAGGCGTTGACTTTGCCAAACAATTGGTCACTCTTTCTACTGAAAAGAAAACAGCCGAACGTGACATATTTGTGGACGATTACGATCCTGAGGACGAAGTTCACGTGAAGACATTGTTGCAACGTTACCTCCTGAGTTTGTCCTGTGTTGACAATGTTGTTTCGACGCCAGACCAACTTGAAGAGGTGAATCTTGTTTGCGACAAATTGCTCGACTATGTTCTAACATCTCGTTTGCTACGTGATCCTGACGGTACACGTGTTTCGGTTAGTAGGGATATGGTTTCAAAGGAAATAATGAAGGCTGTACTTGGCCACGAAGAAAAAACTTCTTTTAACATTGACCATGCACATGAGTGTCTGGACTATTATTTGAAAGCAGAGCGAAGGTCTTTGTTGTCGCGCTCTAATCCAGGTGAACCTCACCGCAAAGATCGGTTATTCATTTTCACCAGTGATGGTGCTCGATCCGTTCAATTTGAAGAACCAAGTCCGCCTGAGCTTGTGAGAGGTAAGGAAAGTCGACATACTTACCCTATCGCAAAAGAGGACTACAGCTTATCCGTCACAAGGTTCCTTAATTTTGATGAGAACTGCACGTACACGGTGGACGATCGATTGTTCTGGGAACATACGAGATTCGTATTCAGTGCTATTTTCATCACACGACCAGAAATAGTACTCGAAGGTTGTAAGTTTTTTGAGAGGTCTTTGCGGTTTCTGACAACTTACAATTATCTACCTGAAGGGGGACAATTGTTCGTCCCCTTGACAAAGGAACTTTTGTGTTCGGTTTTCAAGAACAAAAAACACCTGTTGGAAGCAAGCTTGCAAGTAAGTTTTGTTTCAGGAGAGGATGAAAAGACTTTACAATCTGATGGCGACTCATTGATCAAACTATTTGAAAAAATCAAGGTACCCAAGAGTCAGAGTTACAGAGCTACCGACATTGCAAAGTGGGACTTCATGAAGAAACACTTGAAGAACTTCGAGACGTTCATCGAAGAGAATGACACGTATTCCGTACAATGGATAGTGTTCACTAACACAGTGATCGATGGAAGGGAATCATTCTTTTGATTTCCTTGGGAAGACAAATCGTCCGACAACTCTAGTGATACCTCAATTGATGGAGTTAACACAAACAATGATGATGAAGAAGAAGACAATGTACAAGTAGTAAACGGCAACGGACCTCCAACAGAACCAAACGCAGTTAAAGAGAACGCATCAACGGAGTCAAAGAAGAAGTCGTTCCTCAGGAAACCAAAAAAAAAACAAGACTGCATCAGACGAATCCAATGGAGAGCTGAAGTACAAGGAGAGGAAGGTTTCTCTGAACCTTGGCCACGTTGAAGATCTTGGATACCTTCTGCAAGTTCCTCGCCCAAAACCAGCCAACGTAATAAGACAGAAGCGCTCCGGAAACGTTAAGGTGTTGTTCGCAGATCCTGACCCGGTGATCTCGTATCCTAAATTCGCAATTGGTAGTGAGGTGACAATCACGGGTCTGCCAGCACCTGGAACTGGTGTTGTGAAAAGTTATGCATTCGAAGAAGAAGAACCATTATCCTCAATACCCTGGATACATGGTGCACAAGAAACTACCGGATGGTACAACAGTGAAACGCGCAACCTGGTTCCCTTACGACTGTGTGGGGTCGGATAAACCACAGTTCACCAAGTTGTCGGAGGTCTTCAAATAATGAAACTATGATGTATTGGGTATACGTTCATAGCCTTTGCCACGCACCACCATAGAACACAAGAGCAAAGAGGGCCTAAGCGGGAAAGAAGTTATCATATTACTACAACGTCGTCACTACTTAGTAGTTCTTCTTCTCCACATTGGATTCAGATTAACCAAAAAATTATTGTGTACGTAAGAAATATTCAGAAGTAAAATAAAGTACCTAGTACTACTAGTGGAGTACTACTAAAACACGCAGTACTGGATCATTTTAATTGTTTCATATTAGTATACTATTACATGTTCTTGTAAAACTGTAGTCGTAGTAGTAGTACATGGATGTTCATAGTGGTTAGTAGTTCAAAGTTCTCAGAAGGTTGTTACTAATACTTGTACTAATATTAGTAGTACCACCAATGCATAATTCCAATCTGATAGTAATTTGCAATTAGAAAATAGACAATCTGACATTTACTGTGATTAGTCCATGAATATTGTTCCTGTTATGGGTGAAATGAATCATGCAGGAAACAGAAGCGAGTTATTATCTGTCATAGTTTGTGTGTCATCACCTACTAATAAGTGCATTTGGGTACTGGATTTGTAGGGGGAAAAAACAGTAATTTGCAATTAAAAAATAGAAAATCCAATATTTTCTGGGATTGAACCACGAATATTGTTCCTATTATGGGGGACATGAATCATGAAAGAAACAGAAGTGAGTTATCTTTCAAAGTTTGTGTGTCACCACCTAATGAGTGCATTTGGGTACTGGATTTGGAGGAAAAATGCACAGTTATTTGCAATTAGAAGATAGAAAATCTGAAATTTAGTGTGATTAGTCCATGAATATTGTTCCTGTTATGGGTTAGATGAAACATGAAAGAAACAGAAGTGAGCTATCTGCCATTGTTTGTGCGTCACCACCTGATAAGTGCATTTGGGTCCTAGATTTGGAGGGAAAATACACACTCATTTGTAAATAAAAAATATAAAATCCAATATTTTGTGGGATTGACGAACCATAAATATTGTTTCTGTTACTATGGGTGAGATGAATCATGAAAAAAAAGAAGTGAGTTATCTTTCATAGTTTGTCTGTCACCACTGAATAAGTGCATTTGGGTACTGGATTAGGAGAAAAAATGCACAGTAATTTTCAATTAAAAATTCCAAAATCACATATTTGGACTGATTAGTCCCTGAATATGGTTCCTGTTATGGGTGAGATGAATCATAAAAGAAACAGAAGGGAATTATCTTTCATAGTTTGTCTGTCCCTACCTAATAAGTGCATGTGGGTAAAGAATTGGGAGGAAAAATACACAGTAATTTGCAATTAAAAAATAGAAAATCTGACATTTAGTGTGATTAGTCCATGAATATTCTTCCTGTTATGGGTGAGATGAATCATGAAAGAAACAGAAGTGAGTTATCTTTCATAGTTTGTGTGTCACCACCTCCTAATAAGTGCATTTGTGTACTGGATTTGGAGGATAAATACACAGTAATTTGCAATTAAAAAATAGAAAATCCAATATTTCGTGTGATTGAACAATGAATATTGTTCCCATTATGGGTGAGAGGAATCATGAAAGAAACAGAAGTGAGTTATCTGTTGTGATTTGGGTATCACCACCTAATGATTGCATTTGGTGACTGGATTAGGAAGAAAAATACACACTAATTTGCAATTAAAAGTTCCAAAATCAGATTTTTCGTGGGATTGAACAATGAATAATGTTAATGTAATGGATAAGATGATTAATGAAAGAAACAGAAGTGACTTATCTGTCATGGTGGTTTGTGTGTCACAACCTAATTAGTGCTTATGGTTACTGGTTTTGGAGGAAAAATGACCAGGGAGCAAGAAAACTATTAAAACTTTCATAAAGACTAAAGTATCAGCCTTAGAATTGGCAATATACTTTCATACTCTAACCAATCCATAGAATGAACAGTATTCATCCTTAAAACAACAGAAACTAACAAACTTTTGCACTCAACAAAAATTTAGAAGCAATCATTATTTCTTAGGTTACTACTTGTTCATACAAAAATAAAGAAATAGAACTAGTAGGAACATAAAGTAAGGAAGGAAGTACTACGTATGGACTGTTCTAAGGAGGAGTCGAACCACAAGACACAGTTACTTGAATATAACCGAATCGTTGCGAGATGACGAAATTTACACCACTTAAAGTACGGTAAGAATTATTCCTTCACAGTTTACAACGAGTAATTGAACGAAAATACCTCAGTATTTGCCCAACGTAAATCATTATTACAACGAAGAGCAAAATGGAGAACACAACAACACAATCAGCATCCAAGAGGAAGCAATTTGAAGCCTAGGTATCTTTGGGACTCGGCGGAGTACTGTGCAAGAATGACTGAGCTAAATGACGGTGACGATAACAACGAGAGATAATCCATTCTTATATCATTTTGAAACTGGGTTCGATGCACTATGTGTCGAAAACGGCAACTTGGTACTCACAATACTTAATGGATGCAACAAGATAGACGACGTTAGAGATAGACTTGACAGCCCAAAAGGGCATTTCGATGAAGAAGAAGCTTTAGAAATTTGGAAACAATGCTTGAAGTACGTAACTGAGGACATATTTCCTTTCTACAAGGAAGGCAACACTGATGCCGTTGACCACGTATGGGCTTTGGGTATCATTGTGGCACACATTTTATGCGGTTATCCAGCATTGAAAGGAACGGAGGACATACAGTGCTACAACAATATGGGTATTGGACGACCAGTACAATCAGGAGAACAAGAGAGGCTCAAACTCAATGGTCATACAGTTCCACCAAAAAAATGGAGTAACCTGACGCCGGAAGCCAGAAAACACATAAAGCAATGCATTCATTTTCACCCGGGTAACCGTCCCTGTCTGACAATCTCTTTGGTTAAACAAGTGGCGCACAATGACTGAAGAGGCAATCATTGAAAAAAACAGTATAATGTACATCGAAGAAACCGAGGACGGAAATGAACGAAACAAAGAAACGAAGATAAACAACAAGAATAAAAACAATTGGAATTCATTCATGAACAAAGCGAAAAAGCAGTCTAAGAAGATAAAAAGAAAACTCAAACAATTTGCAAACAAAGAGAAAAGGGAGGAAGAGGATAGAAAGGAGAGAAACATTGTGCACTGGCTACAACTTTACGAAAAACGTTGGAATTCACCGGAAGATTTAGAGGAATACAATAACTATCCCGTTCCTTGTGGTGCGTGGGGACGTGTGAAATAGTGCTAGTAACAAGCTTTACTATGGAAAAACTTACCCCTACTTACCACGAATACGTGCACAATCCTGTCCTCGTTAAATACGTAAATATAAAAATTAACTACTGTGAAAAACGTTAGTTACAAATGAAAAAGTCAGAAGTGCCGTTCCAGAAAACTAAATCTGAAACGCCGTTCCAGAAATTTAAACCTGAAACGCTAATAAAGACGTTCTGTAAATTTTCCAAAACAGTGAATTGTTAGCTACAACACCGTTCCAGACACATAACACGGAAACGCCGTTGCAAAAATTGTGCTTATTTTCCATTACAGGCTCATCAATGCAACTGGTTCCTTACAAATGAAGAAGTCAGAATTGCGGTTCCAGACAACTCAATCAGGAACGCCGTTACAGAAACTTAAACGAAAATGCATACGTTGTGCGGATTTTCCCTAACAGAGAATTGTTATCTCCAACACCTTTCCATACAATGTGCCTGTTTTCGGTTCTACAGATTTCAATATGAAGTGGTGTGATACGGTAGTAGGATGGGGAACATCAAAATAAATTGGTATCGTACAATCTAGTACCGTTACTAGTACTACCTTGTTTGGAAATAGGAAGGGAATGTACGGAAGAAAAAAAATGGTGCGGCTAGGCAGACAGTTCTTTTTGGTTGGCCCGCGCTCACAAGCCCGCTTTAGAGAAAGACAAATGTATTGCAAATTGCTGAATTCGTACAATCGATGCCAAAACAAGGCAGCATAAAAATTCACAAAATTGCCAAAAACACCGACAATTGAAAAATTATAAATACAAGATGACGAAACAAAAATGGTCCAACCTACCCGAGGCAAAAATAACACGTCTCCAAGAAAAGAAAATAGCAGATATGGCAAACGCAGTCAGGGATGGAGACACTAGAGATAATACCAAAAATACAAGCATTACAAACATGTCCAGCGAGACGAACACAAAAATTGCAGCAACACAAAAAGGCACCACCACGGCGGAAAGAGAAAAACCACTAAAAAGGAAAGCGGAAAACATTAGCATGATGGACAGCAGCGACAGTAACAGTGAAAGTGACACTGACACTGACAGTGACACTGATTCGAGTTCGGTTAGTGAAGACAATGATGGGAGCTCCAAAAAGAATAAAGATACTAGAGAAAATACCAAAGAGACAACAAAAGAAAAACTACGGAGGGCGGATGACAGAAAAAGAAAAACGTGAACGAAAAAACATTAACAGAAATAGCGAATGAGGATCCGGATCTAGTAGAGAATTTCATGAAAAGGTGGAGCGAAGGTAAGAAGGGAGAGAATTCTAAAGAGGATGCTGCAAAAACTACCAACACGGTACCATTGAAAACAGTGCGGGGCGGCGATAGCGTTGATAAAGTGAGTACATTGAGTTGTGGAACTAGACATAGTATGGAAACGGAAACTATGAAACTATTGAAAACATGTAAAGATACAATTGAAGGACAGGTGAGGGCATATGTGAAGAAGGAATGGTATGGTGGCCTGAAATTTATGACAACAAACACACTCTCCAATAAAATAATTGTGCAAGGAATCGATGCGTGTGTAATATCCGTTCCAAAAAATATACCCATTAAGAAATTCTGTGCCTACTTTGATAATGCAGTACCAAAAGCCCTGGCTAAATTGAGACACAATAATCAAACATTGGCTAGAAAAAATTGGTTTGGTAAGTGATGGCGTAATTGTTGAATCATCTGGAAATTATGGTACTTTCGACGTTCTTCAATATGCGCCTATGACCGACATACAACTAACCCCACCATACTATGATATCATACTGCCATTTGATGACATCACCGCAGGTGATAGTGAAATGGCAAAAGTGCCGGCATCATTCCCTGGTACTGTAGCTCTAAATACAGACTCGATGGAAATTCTGGCGAAAGAGTACCGGCGATACGGAAATGCGGCAAATGAAGAATTTTATTATTTTGTGACAAGAATCCTGTCTACCATTAATCCGGGAAAGACTAACTTTAGGCTGAGGAAGACAAACGATCTTATTAGTACCATCTTTACTGTTACAGATGAGGCTTTTGCCCTAATGATAATTGACAACGAGTACAGCAATTGGGAAAAACAAAAGGAAATGAAACTTGATGGAACATACACTGACACAAAAAAAAGCAAAATACATGAAAAAAAAAATTGCGATTCAAAAAGTGGAAGTGCAAATGGATGGGACAAAGAAGGACGGAAAGTGTTCGCTAAATTGTGCAAGAAGATACAAACGTTAAGAGAAAATCCCGAAACTGGTATAAATTTGGAGAAAATATTATTTTCCTTCTGAATCCGATTCCTTGAGAGTCTGATTCAAAGGCTTCTGACAAACAGCAACGCTGTGTTAGTGTGTTAGTAGACGAACGATTGTACTCTACGCGTGACAATTGTGGTTGGATACTTTCGGCAACGGATAATCGGACTACAGGCGAGACTAGAGAAACGCCAGATCTCCTCTTGCTGTGACTTATTCAGATTGCAGCGAGACAGACCTTAGTATGTAGATTACAAGTAGTTGGTAGCAACTAGTGTGAATTTTGGGATATAAATCAGTTGAATGTTAAAAGTATGAGATAAAGTGAAATCTTGCCGAAATGCAAGATATCTCTTTTATTGAGATGAATACGTTGCAACTGCTGTTGCGTAGTGCTGAGATTACTCGCTGATTATTTCCGTACATGTATTAGTCGTTGACCATATATATTTGTATGCATGTATATGTATTGTGTGAGAATCACATGCCAACGGTTTTCTTCTCTTGTTCCGTTAGGAAGACTCCATGAAATGTTTATCATTAAGGTCAGGAATTGCTCCCGTAGCTCGTGTGATATTTTATGAAATCAGAGTTTGCTCACCGAAGAACAATGGCAATATCGTAAGACAGGGATTGCTCACCGTTTATGCGCGATGGGAATCGATGCGCCGTGGGAATCAATATGCCGTGGGAATCGATTACTTAGATGGATACGGGACTCATTGATTCATGCGCATAGGAAATCTACCCTTTGGTAGCTTTGGTACTTCTGGTCACGAAAGGAATTTAATACTCCCCATGTCTCCTTGTGAAGGGTCATCACGCTCTACATGATGCTTCCATCATCCTGGAGAAGGTCGCCAGTATTACCACAGAAGTGGAAGATGGGCCTGAGCAGTGGATACACAACTGAGTGACTCCAATGCTTGGTGAGAATGTCTGCACAGTTATCCTTACCTGGGATGTGCATCATTAAAATGAATCCTCTCGCTATCATGCTCCGTACGTAGTGAAACGATAGAATGTTATGACGCTTATGCAACCTTGCGTAAGGAAAGGTCGACGTTTGGATCATCTTTTCGTTGTCACCCCAAGAGTATGAGATATCATGGACGCGTGTTCCGAGGTATCGGAATGAGTGGCGTAGATCGACAATCTGTTCGATGCAAGTTCTTCCTGCAAAAAATTCAGCTCCAAAGGTGGCTGTTTCCGTAGTAGACTGCTTCTTCGAGAACCACATCATGGGAGTCTTGTTCGCGAAATGAAGAATGCCGGTAACTGCCTTGCCACTGAGAATATCATGCATGAGGTTGGCATCATAGAAGTGTGTTAACACTACTGTCTTTCCAAGCGGTGCAGGAGCGTCGTCGGGTAGCTCTTCAGAATGCTCCCCATAGACGGTGTTGGACCAGTCGATGGTGTCGGGTTTAGTCAATATAAAATCGGGCGGTTCCACGCGGAATCTGATTTTAAAATGTCTAAACTTGGAGATATATCCATAGATATGTTTAGCACGTTCGAGATGCCCATCTCGTGGCTGAGCTCTGAAACTTGAGAGCGTCATCACGGCTGTTTGTACATCGAAACGGCCAATAGCGATGATCCATTGCAGTGAACCGATCATACTTTGGTATTTCTGTATACCGGTTTCTTCAAGAAAGGCTGAGGAGTCCAATTCAGGATGATCGTTCTCCGCGATGGGTGATTGGAGCCTAGTGCTAGGTTTGCATCCGAACATTTGTTCGTAAGATGCTTCCATCTTTTTGATGAACTTTATGGGATTCATGCACAGAACACCATGTTTGTCGCGCTCAAATCCACAGCCTAAGTGAAAGTTCATAGGTCCGGATCCCTTCAATTTGAAGTTATATGGTGACGATTGCAATATCTTCAAGAAGGAATTGGGATCTGCCATGCAGAGACATAGGTCATCAACATATGTGCATATAAGCTCATATACACGTTCACCATGCTTGTTCGTTCCGGGTTTGAGGAATATTTCCGGTTCTGCGCGGGATCTTTCGAAGCCGAGTTCGATGAGACAAGCCGCGAGTAAGTCTCCAAAACACTTGCCTGAAGACCTGAGACCATATAGGGCTTTGTAAATGACCAACAGGTGACCCTCCAACGATCCGAATTCGGGACCTGCTTTGATGCATACTTTCTCGCAGGTGACTGCTTCTAAGTAGGCGTTACCTATGTCGGTGCCCCATGCTTCTAGGTCGTTGAGTTCAGCTAGGAATAGGCACATACGTAGACCGCGAAGAGATACGACGCCTGCGTAAACACTGTGGATAGGGGCCTCAGTGAGATTACCGTTAGCAACGAGGCGAGCCTTGTGTCTTCCATCGTGTTTGACAGCGTATATCATGTGTACCTTGATCTGTTGGAATCCCGGGGGAATGGAGCTTGTCTTGTACACGCCTTTATCAATGAATGTATTGTACTCATTGAGTTGTGCCATTTCCAGAGTGGTGGCATCTTCCCATTTGGTGTTCCCGTTGGCTTGATCAAATCGGAGGGCTTCTTCGTGGTTACGAGGCACTTTGAATCCATATTGATACTGCGGAGTGGTACGAAAGGAACGTAGTTTGGCTTGGTGCACGAGTCGATCAAGTTTCTTGGTTCGTCGGGCTAGGTTGGTGATTCTCTTGAGACGTTTCCAACCCGGGAGATCAAGCAAGTTGTTGTCTTTCCCATATTTTGCAACGGTGACCGGGTCGTCAGCTGCAATATTGGCCAGAGGTTCATATGTGCGTTCCATATTCTCCCATTCAATCCAGAGGTTATACTTGGAACCTTTGTATTGAGGATGCTTGTTATCCAGTGGACCTTGGTGTCCTAGGATGCGGCGAAACGACCAGAGTTTGCCGTCTTCTTGTGTTGAATCACGATGTATGTAATTCATGACGTCATTGTATGCAATGATATCATCGAGTTCGTCTTCGGAGTGTTTGCACTTGAACTTGATGAAGTCTTTATTGCGTTCAAGACTGTCTTCAACATCGACGATGGTAAGACGCTTCCGAGTGCCATCTGGATTGGTTACAAGGAAGGAACGTCCTTGTAGATCGGCAATCGGGATCGTAGGAATGGTAAGAGGTTTACCGTCATCGTCAAATTGTGCGTTACCTTCTTCGTCGGTAACAACTACCTGTGATGGGTCTACGGAAGGAGTAGCTGGGTTGGTGTGTGGAGTTGCGGCGTCACTAACATCAAAGTATGCTAATTCCGGTGGGTCAAAATCATCTTCAGTAAGGAGAACGCCGTCGGATGTCTTGCTGAAGATGTGTGTCGTAGGAGGACCATCAAGACTCTCCCCATAGTTGTTAGGGAGTGGAGAAGGTGACCAGCTAGGGCTGTCATCGACCTTCTTATAAAGAAAGCTCGGTAACGAGGGGTGGGTGGGTGGTTGAAGAATTGGTTGAGTGCCAGATGCGTGGTGCGTGGTATCTGGTTGTTTGTTGGGTGCAGATGGAACGGTGTCATCGGCGGTGTCAGAATCAGCAGGTGAACCGTTAGGGGAAACTGAGCTGTTTGGTTTGGTAGACTCGTCAATGAGTTTATTCTGATTGGTATGCTCCCCATGTTTGAAAGCTGGAGCTTCTCCAGTGGCGTATATACGGGGTAAGGAATCCTTTGCGTTACGCCATTTGATGAAACCATCATCAGTAAATAGGCCCGCGCGTTTGTTACGTGACTCAGGTGTAAGAGCAGATCGAACACCGGACCGGTCTAGTAACTTGTTGGTAACGGGATCCCAGATGCGAAAGCAGAGTCCATTGCCAACATGTTCGGCGATGCCGACGAAATGACCTAGGCGTTCGGTAGATTTGGTACCAAAATGAGAGTCATTGGTCTTGAAATACACAGGTTCAAACCAGAAGAAACTGGTGTATGCGCTGATGTCGCCAAGTGTACCCGTGGCAATGAAGATCGGCTGTTTATCGGACAGCGTAGGGTCAGAGACAACATTGAGGAGACCCGCGACGTATGTCATGCACAGTAACCACATGTGTGGTGGTGTGCCGGTACGATCCATGACGCGATTGACAATGCGTTTGAACGTTTGGTATCGTTGTTCGAATTGATTCTGGTGTTGATGGTACGGTTCACTTTGCCAGAGTCCAATCCATAACATTTTGAGGTAATCCATGACTTTCTTACTTGATTGATAGTTACCGTGGTCGCAAAGGAGGCGGATGGGCCTGCCCCATTTTCGAACAAAGTTCTGAAAGCAGGAGAGGAATTCGCCGGTGGTACGCATTTCTTCAACGTGTATAATATGTGATTTGCGGCCAAAGAAGATCTGAGCAATCTTGGATCCACCATCAATTGCTGGGACATCTGAATAGACTGCATCGGACATAACATCGTCATTGAAGGGGCGAACGTTCATGGCCGGTTGAGGGGAATGAAACCGTTTGAAAATGTTACCATCAGGGCTAACCGCTAACGAACCGTATTGGGTTGAGTTTTCAAAAGTAGCTTTGATGCGATCGGTGGAAACCCAACAAAAGAAAGGTTTCAGGGATAAGTAGTCATGTTCGTTGGGGTATCTTTCGCGGGGCGTAGCTGCAATGCGTGTAGTGTCACTGGCTGTACAATCTGTCGGAAACGCAGTGACTGTTCCAGAGACTGCGGTTGGCGTGCAGCATGCGAGACGTTCTTGATGAGCGTAGTCAGTGGAAGTAAGCCAAAAGGAGCGATCGTTGTTCTTATGATCATCAATCGGAAGAAAGGGAGATCGGGTGGAATGGCTGGAAAATGAGCTGAGGGATGTGACCGTGGAGGACCCGGGAGAAACAGAGATATCGAATCCTTCAAGGCAGCGTGGGTTCCCATATTTGTCGTAATCGGCATAAGGGAGTTGCTGTGGTTGGGGAGGATATTTCTGGAGAAATTGTTCATCCTTCGCACTGATCGTGGTATCGAGAACAGATGGGTCCCAATGTTTATCGGACGTCATGATAACATGTGGTAGCGTGTCAAATTCAACAGTCGTATACTTTTGCATCGCAAGGTATGGTAAACCGTGTCGTATGCTAAGAGGCAGTGCATAGCCATCGGAGGTGGTGATGACCTGTCCTCCGCCTGCTTTGATGGACGTGTCGTCTACAGTGGAAAAATATGCTTCCATCTGGCCGGATGACAATATAGAAGGATGTCGTCCTGTATAGGCACATTCATTGAAAATGAGAATGACGGGGCCTCTGTTCGACATGGAATATGCTCCGCATGTAGCAATGGGAATATTTTGTACCTGATGATTGTTAATACCTGGTGACGTTAACATATCAAAGATTCTACTCAGAAAGCAATCCTACCAGTACTGTATCGAATAATGGTGGCACTGTTGCCAGTAGTCTTGCTGAAGAGGAAAGTGAGGATGAAAACTATATTGATCCGGCATGGAGGCAATTGCTTGACGAAATGGAGGAAGTTTAGGCCTTGTTTTCAGAACCAATACTGTTCATTGTGTCAGTCCATTCACTAATTTGATGAGGGTTGGTTCACACCTACGACACGGGTAAATCTTTGAGGAAAGTGATTAGTCGGGTAAAAGGTACATATCTTACATACGTTGCATACCATGATTGCAAATAGTAGATTGTGTGACAAATACGATTAAATTGTACAGAAAGAAGTACTCGTACATATCATACATATTTTGCATAGGATACTACTAGGCAAATTCTTTACCCGAATAATTCAACTGTAGTGGTAGGTAGTCGCAAGCGATGATAGTAAATTTCAAGGGTTGTTTGTTGCGAGCACAAATATTAAATTATAAGGGTAGTGTGTAGCGAGCAATGGAGATACATTTTAAGGGTTATGTGTCGCGAGCACTAATGTTAAATTTTACTGGTTGTGAGTCATGACATTGCAAAATTCATTTTTGTAAATGTGATTCGCGAATGTACGGGTAGGTGATATTAAAAATTAAAAATCAATATTCATGACCCTAGGAAAGAAATAATCGCGACCCAGAGATTGAGAGTGAGAAAAATGAGCATGATACGAAGCAACCGAATCATAGGGGGGGGTTGGTTGTGAGTTATGACCTTGCGTATTTAATTTTAGTAAATGTGATTTGCGATCGTAGGGGTAAGTTTTATTAAAAATTAATAGTAATTATTCATGACCCAGGGAAAAAAATAAACGCAACCCACATATTGAGAGTTAGAAAATTAGGCAGGATACTGGCCTAGTGAATCGCAAGGGGGACTCGTGTTAAAATTACACACAAAAAGGGGTTGCAACAGTACCTTGCGACAAAAAAAAGATCGCGTGACAGTTATCGGACAAACCTCTACACCTTCATCATCATGCAGTAGTGTACTCAATCCTTATTTGAATATTGTTGCATCATTTGCACTTCCAACAAATGGTCCATTGATCCAAACAATCCATCCTGTCTTCAAGCAGACTCCAACTTTGTACTTAACACCAGGTCCATTCAGTTTGTGGGAATACATCTGCCAGGAGAAAGGCCATGGCTCATAGGCAGGACAGTCAGTCCCATCTACACTTATGAAACAGTTTGTTGTTGCGATTCCATTCAGACCATCAAATCTGTTGCCAAGACAGATCACATCATCCTTCAGATCGGCAATCCGCTCAATAAAGTACCAAGCCCACTTGGAAAAGGTCTTGGCAGAGGGCGGTAATAGAACAGTGGATCTCCACAGTTGAATACACCTTCAGGTGAATAAGAGCCCACAACAAATGCTTTGGTTCTCCACCGGATTCTATAGGTCCTTGATCTACAATCCTATTCCAAACATCTGCCACTATGGTACCGGATGCTCCAAAACACGCTTTAAATCTCCTAACGACATCTCTGGAATTCCATTTGCGCCTTTCCGGCCATCGAAGGACTTCTCTTGCCACACGCTCAATGGTCTCTTCTGTTATCATTCTTTGCTAGGAGCTGAGTGTCTTGTTTTGTTGAGGATGCCGTGTTTTTTTTAGGTTGCTAGTAGGGCTACGTACTGTTAGGAGCTCCTTGTAGAACACTACCATGAAACTACCAGAAAGCTACCAGAAAGCTACCAGAAAGCTATCAGAAATCTACCAGAAACCTACCATGATCGTGGTAGCTTTCTGGTAGCTTTCTGGTAAGTTCATGGTTACTTGGTTCTCATAAAACGCGATGGGGTATCATACGACTTAGCGGTTATCTGTCCGTTGATTCAGGTTGACCCTGTCCATTGAGAATGGGTTAGTACTTATTCAGTAACCAGTGTGTAGCAAGCAAGAGTGGTACTAAAACTGCTTGGTTGCCAGCTAGTTGCGCGCGCGCCCAGTAAAAAAGCTGATTCGGAAGGGTCCAGTCGTACATTTTTTAGGCTTCACTAGTTGCTTCAGTCACGCGATCTTTTCATCATTTCTAGGTCCTACCGGTACTCGTACGTACTCGTACTCGTACCGATAGCATCTTACCGGTATGATCGTTGTAATTATCTTCAACTGCGGTTCAATACAGTATTAGTACGAAGTACGATTAATCTTACGAAGTACAATACCAAGTAATCTTACGCCGAAGTATTTCAGAACTCAGAACCGTACGTACGGTACCGTAGGTACGAGTACCAGTACATACGGATGATTCTGTACGGTACTGTACACAGGGTATGATTGTATCCAAGCGGTGTCAACGATCATTGAATGAAAGCAGGCCATTCGTCACAACATTATGGGAAACCATGCATGAATGTGCCAAAAATCTTTTTCTGGTATCGAATGAGAAACGTCCGATACTATCGCAAGCTTCATGTATCAACGACACGGGTAAGATTACGGTACTCGTACCTATTCGTACTTGTAGGGTACAAAGTGGGAGTACGAGTAACGAAAACTCTCTTCGAAATGCACTACGGTACATCTAGCGAACTCGTCAGAACAGAAAAGCACATACCAAATCTAAAAGCTTCAATTGGAATATACCATTTCGTTTCCAAGGATGAAGATTCCATCGAGATACTCTGTTATTCTCTCGGCAATGGCGGTAGTCGTTGTCCATGGGTTTACAGTTACCACCAATACGAGGTCGGCTGTATTCTTCGGCAGAATCAGTCGAACCCAATTTTTCAATGGTGTGGAACAGAAGGAGGAGGATTCAGGGCTCAATAGCGAGGAAACAACCCGCGGTGAAGTAATGACTGGTGGTCTGGACGGCAATAGGCAGGATCCAATTTCGATTACAGAGGAGGACGAAGACCCCAACGAATCCGCGGGTGTGGTAAAGGAAGATATAGTTGATGAAGAAGATTCTGAAGTAACCACTAAGAAAGAAAAAGAAGAGTCGGATGGTGGAGAAGACTCGCAAAAACCGGGAAGTGACGAAGAAATAAATGCAGAAGACGAGAGTGATAAGGAAGGAGCTGATGACGGAGAACTAGCGGAAGGAGCAACCGCAAGCAACGAACATGAAGGCATAGGTGGCGGAGAAGAGTCGGAAGGAGCTGATGATGAAGAAGTGTCGAATGAATCATCCCTAAGTGACGAAAAGGAAGATACAGGTGATGAAGACTCGGAAGGAACTGATGACGGAGAACTCGTGGAAGTAGCAACAAGCGACGAAAAGGAAGACATAGGTGACGGAAAGGACTCGGAAGCAATTGTAAGCAACGAAGAAGAAAACGAAAATGATGGAGAGAAGAAGGAGGTAACTGAAGATGGAGAAGACTTGGAAGCAATCAAGACTCAGGAAGATAGGGATAATGGCGAAGGCTCAAAAGCAATTGTGAGTAAGGAAGAGGGAGATTCTACCGATGGAGATGACCTGGAAATAACAGAGAGCGATGAAGATATCGATGATGGCAAAAGCTCCGATGCAACCTACAGCGAAGCAGAGGCGACGGAAAAGGATGAAACAGTTGACGTTGAGGTCGTTGTAGATGAGAAGGCTGATGGTGATTCAAAGGAGCAAACCGCAGCTCTTACGCCCGATGTTGACTTTGTATCACCGACATTTAGCATTTCAACCTCGTCTGTTGCCGATGGGTCGGATGACGCAGGAATCAAGTTTGAGATTGTCGCCAACGTAGCCGCCAGCATCGCCAAAGAAGTCGCGGTGGATCTCCTGTCGTTCATTCGTTTCGGTGCCGCCAACCTGCTGACATCATCTCTCCCGGATAACCAACGCCAGGAACTCTTGCAGCGCATGGGTGCGCAAATGTTACCACCAGCACAGACGACCAATACTTATGGTGGGGAGAAGGGCGGTGCGGCAGAAACCAGCGAGCCGGAAGAGAAGCGCGCTAGTATTCAGGAAGAAATCGCGTTGGCCAGAGCCGAAGAAGCTCAAAAAAACGAGAAGCGATGGGAGAGGGAAAAAGAAGACATTATCCGGCAGATGGAAGAAGCCGCAAACGCACGCGTGGAGGACGAGTTAAAAATCCAACAGATGCGGCTCCAGCAGGAACAAGAGGAGTTGTGGAAGCAAAAAGAAGCCGAGTTGGAAGAGGAGAAACAGCGATTTTTGTTACTGGAAGAAGAACGCGAGAAAGGGGAGGCACTTGCAAACGAGTTGTCGGGTGATGACAAGACGGTGGAATCTTCCGATTCGTTCGCAGCCAAGACCGAGCAGGAGGAAGAACAAAACAAGCAGTTGGAAGAACTCATGGAAAAACGAACGAAACAGAAACTTGCACTTGAGTCCATCGAAGAGGAGCTCCGTTTCTCGGTGGCAAACGAGGCGGAAGAAAGAGAACGACTCAACACGCTGCTGGAAAAACGAAAGGAGCAACAATCCGAACTGAATGTCGTAGAAGAAAATCTACGGGTCCAGGTCGCGGAAATTGAAGCGGAAAAGGCACAGTTCACCCAACTGTTGTCGGAATTGGATGCCTTGAAAGAAAAAGAACAGAAAATGCAAAAGGAGATTCAACGCAAACGAGAAGCTCCGGACGAAGAGGATAGTGCCGCGGCAGATTTAGAATCGGACGAAGCCAGTAGCGATGAAAGCGAGGAAGACCCAGAACACCCCATCCTGGGTCCCGTTGTCGCAGACCTCGGATACAAACGAGTTCATTTGATGTCTGCCGGCAGACTCGGCAATATACCCGTATGGAACAGAAATCGGTAAGTCCCTCACATCGATTCTTCTTTTTGGAAGAGAAAGGAACATCCCTCAATTTCTTTGTATTATTGTTTGCTGTTTTTGCCCGGATTTTCTTGGACAGAATCTATCGCAATAACCGAGCCAAGGCCATGGCGGCGGAAAAAATTAAGTCCATGGCACTTGGATTCCCGGGTGCCATTTGTTTGCACGAATCCTCAAACGGGAAATTGTCCATCGTGGACGGACAGCACCGCGTTGGAATGATGGCGGCCCTGAAGACGACCATCAACAAGAGGGTGGAAAAGGGAGAAGACCTCGGGGACCTGTCAGACGTGGACAAAGTTTTCGAACGAATTTTGGTGGAGGTCTACCCCGAGCAAGAATCGACCAACGGGTCGGTGGACGCCTTTGCCGAAAAAGTGTTCCTAGAGATCAACAAGGCGGAACCGGTCAAGCTGATCGACATGCCAGGTGTGGCATCCGTCGCCGACCGTAAGATCATCACCGAAGCCGTGGAAACCCTGAATGAGAATTTCCCGAACATGTTTAGCCCCTCGCAGCGCTGTCGCATCCCGAACGTCAACGTGGACAACCTTCGAAGCGCCGTGTTTGGCGCCAACATATTGAAAAAGCACAAAATTGGCACGAGCAAGAAGCTTGTGGAGTGGCTGATCGAAAAGAACGCCGAGCTTGGAGAAGAATACGAAAACAGCCGGGAGAAACAAAAGTTAGTGAGCGGCAAACAGTGGAGCAAGGCCTCGGCCAGCAATTTCTATTTGGGTCTCGAGAGTTCCTGGCTTTACAAATAAATGACGGCTTGCCTACTGCATTTATGCATGCTATTTGACAACAAATTACTGCAAAACACTGCAATGCACTGCACTGCACTGCATCGTAGAAGAGAACCAAGGATACAACAAATAGAGAGATAGGGAGATAATAAAACTTCCCGATGAAAACATCATCTCGTTCTCGCCTGCTAACAGAATGCTACTATTATTTAGAATCAATAACTGCAGTACATCATCCAACTATTCCTACACGTACCCGTACTACTACGGATAGGGGTACTGTAAGTCTTAACACACTTTACACTCGAAAGGCAAAAGAAAGTGTGTGTAATCAGCGGAGTTCTTGAAAACTTAACTTTAACTCAAACAAGGGACATATATTCTTCATGAGAAGGGGTTCTGCAGTTTTACTCTCGTTGAGTCTACATCACTAACACGATTATTCGTGGTGTAACTACCAAGTATTATTATTCAGTGATTTCAAGTAGTTCTTTAATTTGTGGGTATTATGATGTAAGATGAATTATTCTGATTGCACCTCCTTTGTGCACTATTAGCACACCTCTGTTACTATTAAGCGATTCAACAAGCCGGTACAAGTTAGCCGTTCACTTTATTGCTTGTCTGTTAGTCCTACATGTGTTTGTCCGTACGTTCGAATATCCGTACGTCCGTAAGTTTGTCCATTGCTACTGGCACATTTCTAGAGTCCCTGTGTCTTATTACTAGTAGTATTAGGTACTTGTAGAAGGCACCTTAAGTGACGGTCCCCTCATTTGCACCTCCACATGCATCTTTTACATAGGGAAAATAGTTTAACTCCGCCCATAAGCTTCGTGAGTAAGTCAGCGATTTTAGTTCCACTGGGTTCTTCGCCAATCCGGATATCTGTCCTGCAATGCATTCACGTGCCTTGTGTTAAGCAAAACTGTTATGCTTCTTCTTGCAAGGGCTTTCTGGTTGTGTGGCATTCTTAACAACCAAGTCATTGTCACAATACATGTTAGTTGGTCCTTCTATAGGTATGTCCATCATTATGAGCGTATATTGCAGGCCTTCTACCATTTCAATTGCGATCTTGAGGGCCACTATCTCTAAACCGAATGTTGATGTTTCAACGGTAGTTTGTCTCTTAGAGAACCACAGAATAGGTGCTCTGTTAACAGAGATGATGATTCCCGTATGTGACCTCCTAGTAGCTTTGCATCTGGCGTGATCCGCATCCACAAAGCATGTAGTCATAACAACCTTTCCTCTTGGCTTGAACATATCTAGTAGAAGCAATTGTTCCCCCACGTCTGGATAAAATTTGTCCCGATCACACTTATGGAATATTGACTCATCCAGTTCTGGTAGGAAACAGTCAAATACCAATATTGATTTGCTGAAATTCTTTAAGTATGCAAATAGATGAGACAATTGATTTAGATGCCCTTCACGGGCTTGTGCAAGATATCGAGACATAAGTGGCACAGGCATAATAATATCCAACCTGCCAAGCTTCCATATCCAACAGAGTTTACCTATTAATCCTTGGTAATAGTTCTGTTTCTCTGGATAAAGTTCTGGAGAAGTGTCAATTTTGGGCCTACATCCAGTAACCAACGGTGGTTTTGCGGTTTTCAGAAGTATCTTGAAGACATGTTTATCCTTAGCCAACTCCTCTTCAGCAGCTTTAACAACCTTGAAGGTATACTTAGTCAAAGACATAGACCAATACTTAGTCCTATTGACAAAAGTGTTTCCAATATCTGCCCCAGGAGAGAAAGAAGGTGGGTCAACAGCCCCATCCTTTAATTTGAATTGCCCTTCGATTGCATCCATCTGAAATTTGGGATCCATCCCATATACAAGGATAACATCCACATATGCCACACAGTATTTATAGTATGCTGTGCCATTCTTTTTAACCGCTGGCGGCATATATACATCCAGATCGGCTTTACAGGACTTATATCTGAGTCCCCTTAAGTACTCAGACAAATGAGACCAGAATGATGCGCCCACAACTGGGAGTCCATACAGGGCCCTTACAATTTTTCAGGGCCTTCCACATAACTCCGGTGCAAACCCTTGTTCCAATGTAGCCACTGTGTATTAGCTTTCTTTGATTGGAGCAGTTAAGTATGTATTTTGTATATCAGCGCTTAAGACTTCAAGGCCGTTAAGCACCGCAACCAAAAAAAAACATTCTCACAGAATCTCTGCTGGACACGCTTGAATATGTATCCTCCCATGATATTTCTGGAGCCTTACGCCCATCCCCAACAAGTTGGGCCTTTTGGGTTAAATCAATGTTCACATCAAATACTATGTGCATAGTAATTTTGGTATACCCCACAGGGGCATTGTCTTTGTTGTTGAACTCAAAAGCTATGGAATTGTTCTTCATTTCCTTTGCAATAGCCCGAGCCCAATAATCACCCCTGATTCATTGTCAATCTTCCTTGCTTCAGGAATTGACTTTGGTAGGTGAGCCCCATACTTGTGGGATTTGGTCCAGTATTTGGTTTTAGCACCAGATATAATCCAATCTTTCTTCTGAATAACCCGGTATGACCACCACTTAAAGGCTGGTTCATCTATTATGCCGTGTTCTTTGGCAAATAGTGCTGTTCCAATGGGAAAACTTTCTTTCATGTCACTTAACTTGACCCAAGAAGTAGTCCCATCTTTCCAACTAACCAGGATTCTCCATCATTTGTTTGTTGGCCTAGTCCGAGTTTGTCCAGATTTTGCTGCTATAGTAGCTTGTTCTGTTGTTAGAGCCTCATTATCTTTTCCATAATCAAGGAGCTCATCCAGTAGGCAGAACATACACCCTTTATTGACCATGGAAGAATAGAGACTCTCCACAAGCATATTCCCTGTGTGGATTTCAATTGATCCATCTGTCATAGATACTTCATAGGACCAGGAGTCTAAGAGTGGATTGTTGTTCTTTACACTGGCTAGGATACCATTTGTGTCTCTGTACTGGCTCTTAACAGTACCACAAATTTGTTGGTCCCCTATCTGTAGTAACACTTGGCTACCAAGATACTCATCAAGATTGTGGGTAAATCATCAGCGTTTGGGGAAGATGCCTCAGGCTCAGCCATAAGTATCTCATCCTCACCCTCATATTTGCCGTCAAATAGGCCCAATGGTGGTTCTCCTAGCTCATTTTCAAGATAGGCATTTTTTGGTTTAACTTCATCAACAATCTTTTCATTAAGTAGTCTGTTGTGCTCTTCCAACTGTAGAATAGTATCTCGGTGCTTCCACTCAACTTCAGAGATAGTAGGCCTTGTGCCATTTGTTATCTGGACTTTTCTGGTCTTATACAACACATAATGGCAGTCTCCCCCACCATAAGTATCCCCACACGGGCCTAGCCATTGGCCGTATTTCTCTGACTTGTCCTGCAGATCATACCATCGGACAGAGTCATACCAGTCGTGGATCATATACAGAATTATATTGGGCGTATATCCATGGACCAGTTCAAATCCAGTTCTCCCCATAGCAGATGGGTCCCCAGATGCCATATTACTTAAGCGCCCAGCAGCCAACATACCGCAGAAGGCCCAGCACCTCCTTGGGCTTCCTTTCTTAGAAGTCATCAATCTAATAGCCCGTCTTAGGTTCCCGGCACTGTGCTCAGCTGTACTTTGCCACCAGCAATGGGGCTGTATATAAGTCTGTTGGATGCGATACTCCAAACGAAGCCTAGTCCATCTGGTACTGTGTGTCTCATGATTTCCTTGGGCTTTTGCCCCATCAGTGAAAAGATGCTCCAGGATTCCTACCTCATTTATGAAGCAAGATGATAGTCCGTTATGATATCATGATCTCCTTCTTACTGGGTAGAGCACCACATGTCCTTTTCCATCAGTAAAGATTTGTTTGTTCGTATCATTTTGAATGATACTTGGTACGTTGAACTTAATAGTATCAGCAAACCACCAACCCTAAGTACTTTGCAATTCCGCCACTTTTGGGTCTTTAGCCTAGTACAAGTGATTGGCTGGGTAAGGTTTCTTATGCCTTCCTGGGTTGTGACCTTGATAGTTACCTCGACCCTCTTAACACTGATGTTCCACATTTTTGCAATAGCCTCGGAATCCTCGTCCGATAACTGTCACGCGACCCCACGCGACCCCTCGCAAGCCCTATTTTCAGAAAATCGACCCTGCGTTTGTTATGCGCAAGGGTATTTTTTTAAATTCACAATTTTTGTGGTAATGATTTTCGACCCCCCTCAGGTTGCGACCAAAATTCTCCCCGAAGACTCAAAATGTCCATTGATCTCTCCATTTTGACTAAATTGATTTAAAAAATCTATTTTTCACTACCACACTTTCTAACCTTAACCCAAGATATGAAATAAAATTAGTTTCAGAAGTGTTAGTTCGCTACGTTTCCGCGTTGTTTTTTACGGTATGTCACGTCGTGTCTTCTTTCATACCATCGTGCCTTTTATTGCTCGCTTCGATAGCATCGTGCTTGTCTTAACGAATGTTCGTAGAACTCTACAGCACTAACTTCCTCCTACACGATTTCACCACCAAGTACTTTTTTCTTAGATATGTGTCTGGGTGTATTATGATAGTACTAGTAGTAGTAGTAATGTAGGTATGATAGTATTGATTTCTGTTTGAGTTGTGAAACGATTTTTTGTACAATTCATGTCAACAATCATGGAACGGCGTTTCAGAATTCAGTAACCGGAACGGCGTTACATGCTTTTGTGTTCGAATCATGTTTAAATTTGAAATCTCGGTGCCAAACAAATTCCTAACCTTAACCCAAGATATGCAATAAAATTATTTTCAGAAGTTTGCTACTTCGTACTAGTACTATGTTTCTGCCTTGTTTCTATGTCACGACGTTTCCTTTTTCATACCCTCATGCCTTTTCATGCTCGATCCGATAGCATCATGCTCATTTTCATCATGTACATTTAACACCCCCATCGAAACCATTTCTCCCCCTCCCTTCTTCCAATAGAAGAATATGTCACAACCTAGTAAAAGTCGCCGTCACTTCAAGAGTGGTTGTTATACCAAAATTCCCAAATCATTTATATGTTGTAGCTGCATGTCCTGTAAGGGCAAATCGAAGACATTCATTGGAAGCAGACAAGATTTGTCTACACACAAATCATACCGATATGTATCACGAGGCCTTTCACGTCACCTTGATTCAATAGCTTTTTGCCGTGATTTCTATTTAAAGCATAACCTAATGGAATTTTCATCATCTGCCAAAGAAGAAACCACTAGTACAGTCCGTCATTCACCTACACAATATGGCCTGACATTGACGGAGAATGGTCCAATCGTTCCTTCCGCTTCTGTTGCTGCCGCTCACACTAACAAGGCATCCTCAAACAGAACGTTCAACTCTGTTCTAAACAGTCAGGTAGTACACAACTTATTTGTTCCACCAATGGATAGAAATGTAATGGAATCACAGTTGTTTCCTTCAGAAGACAACAGCAACAACGATGACATGGTTATTCATGAAGAAATTTGCCTTCCTATTCAGAACGATAATGGTATGGATGCTTCGGAACCCACCGCATCCCAACCAAACATCAATGAAAAAGAGCAATTGATCCGATCTCATCTTTCTTTTTCACCTACCAATAGGCTCATTGCTGAAATAAAGCTCATGAATCTAATGACGAAACACAAGTTACCTTTAAACACATTCAAATCTATTTTTCAATGGGCAAATGAATGTCAAACTATTCATGGTGTTGACTTTAGCTCTACCTACCCCCGCCATCGAGAAGCCATATTTAGTGAAATCAAGTCCAATTTGGGTATTTCAGAGACCAAGTTCGAGCCACACATAATTAACTGGTTACCTTGCAATTTACCCACCCAAATATTTGTTCGATCCTTCCCAGACGCACTTCATTCCCTTCTGACCAATAAGGAATTGATGCAAGAAACCAATTTGTCTTTTCCGAATGTCGAGACTCCTCTTTCACCCGAAAACAACCCACCACTCACCAATGAAACATACATAACAGAACTACACCATGGCTCTTGGTGGACGGAATCGTGGAAGCAGATCTGCAATGAAAATGATGAAATCCTTGTTCCGATCATTTTCTACATGGATGGAATCAGCTTGGATGCACATGGTCGTCTGTCACTCACTCCTCTCAACATGACTCTTGGTATTTTCAATACTGAAGCAAGAAAACGACCTGATGCTTGGACTACAATTTATTTTCATCCCGACACTGAAATTGAGAGCATAAGACACACGAAAAAAACCACGGCGAAAGATAATATTCAAAATCTACACACCGCGCTTGCATCGGCTTTGCAATCTTTCAAGGAAGTATGTGAAATGCAGGGCGGGTTGGAGTGGGATTATCTTCCGTATGCAGGAAAAGTGTTCAAAGTGAAAATGAAATTTGCAATTGCCTATGTTGTTGGGGATACAGAACTTCATGACAAGCTATGTGGAAAGTATGGATCCTACACGCAAAAGGTGAAGAAATTGTGCCGACATTGTACATGTCCTACACGTGTCATCCATAAACCAAAAGCCCAAGTGGAGGAACTGACTCGGCTCTGGGTTCCAGAAGATTTTGAATCCCCCCCAAACAATTCTGCACGGGAACACATGGAGTACTTCAAAAGCATTTTGCACCATCCCATAAAAAATGCTTTTCACAGCCTCAATTTTGGTAGTAATGTCAACAACATTCACTTTGCTACTCCCGGTGAGTGTTTGCATATGCATCAACTGGGTGTAGCACGTCGGGCAGTAGAATCACTCGATTCATTGTTAAAAGGTAGTCCTAAGTGTTGGTATGCCCCTGATTTAAACACGAATGGCACATCAGCTACTATTGGTTCACTTGCGCAGTTATACGGTGGTCTTTTGTCAAGGCAATCGGACAGAGATTTCCCCAGAACCAAGTTTTCCAGTCAGCTTCTCTCCATTACCAAAAAGGAGGGTAATGATTATTCGGGAATGCTCATTTCCATTCTGATCACCCTTTGTTCCGATGTGGCAATAAACATCATCAAGGACGCGACATTTATTCAGAAACAAGTAGAGGTAATTCAACTGATACTGTCCATGGAAGAATTCTTGAAGCATGGGAATATACCCATTTCTGGATTGGAAAATCTCCCCAAGATGATAATCCACTTTATCAATTGTATTAATTCGACCTGCCTCAGAGAGGGAATGGGTACAAAATTGATCAAAAACCATCTATACTTTCACCTTGTTGAGTACATTAAACTTTGGGGACTTCCATGCGGATGGGATTCTTCTTATTCCGAATCACACCACAAAACTGAAATCAAAGCACCCTCGAAGAACACTCAACAGAATGCTTCGACACTGATAATGCAAACGGCAAAGCGACAGGAAGAAAAAATGCTGCTACGAGTAGCTACTTCCAAGTTTAATTTAGTGACGGCAGAAGATGTTTCTGGTAATCGAGTCCCTCCCGAAGTTTCTGGTTCAAAATTTCACGTGTTCATTAACGACGATGGGGCAAGTACTATGAGATGGATTAGGTCATCGAACAAAACAAAACCCTATATTTCTCCCATCGTGTTGTCTTTTGTATGTCAGAATGTGCTTCCACTTTTGGAGGACTCTACGTTTGTGAAAGGATTTACTGAACATAACAGGTTTGACGAGTGCACACAGCAAAATTACTTGTTTCGGAGCCACCCTTCATATCGTTCCGATGGTGGCCAACTAAACTCTGTCTGGTATGATTGGGCGTTGTTTGATGTCAACGCATGTGAAATACCCTGCCATATTATGTGTTTCCTTGAACTCTACAATCTGAAGCAGCCTTACTCATTTGTTTCTGAGTACGAAATTGCCGACGAAGGCATTTATGCAGTAGTGACCAAGTTTAAATCCACTCCACTACCAACAGCTTCGTCGTTTGTGACGAGAGGTGAAGTAGACAACAATTCCCTGTACTTATTTCATGTCGACAGCATACTTTCCGATGTAGCAGTTGTCCCAGAACTTGATGCAATTGGTACGTTGCAATCTAACTCATATCTAGTTGTCTCTAATCGAAGGGCTTGGCTGGATGAATTCCACAAGACAATGTCATCTTTGCCTAATGAAGAGGCACTCTACTCCCAATGCACAATTGTTGAAGAGGACAGCGACAATAATGATGATTCTACTAATTCAGGTGATGATTGTTCAATGTCATCAAACGATGATGACTATAGTGAGGTCCTCTCTGATACATCCAATACTTAATTGTTTTCGTACTACAATATCCATAATCACTTAGTATTAGTGAAGAATTGAATGCTCCTCCATATTGATCGTAACATATTTCTCCTACGTTTTGATTGATAGCTACTCCGAAACGATTGCACAATGTTGCAGTAAGACAAACGAAGTGAATGGAACGTCTAACTTTAAATTATTGTTTAATATATTATAGAGGATCAGCTCTTCTCACAGTTTTTGTCGACACATAGGCACTCATAATATAACAGCCTTCGTATTTTGGATTCGAACAGCTATGTAATACTAATGGATTGAACAATAGAGTATCGCCTGACCTCAATGGAACTTTCACTTTATACGTTGGGAACACAAAGTAATAAATCACCTCGTCATCACTTACATGTTTTGGAGCAATAACCGTCAGCCTTGTGTAGAACATATCGGCATCGGTATGGCATTTCGAGTGATAATCCTTTCCAATAGAAAAGGCCGTTGCGTGATGGTGTACGACTAACAACCTCATTCATCACAGTTGTTTCAAGGTTGACAAACTTGGACATTTTACGTAAACAAAGCTGCATTTCCTTCACAATGTGTAGGGCTTTCTGTTCAAGGTGGTCTTGTGTTTTCGGTTGCACATTCTTGTTGAAAACATACACACCATTTCCCGATTTCAATCGATTTGGTCTCATCCCAATAATACCATATCCACTGTTTACACTGTCACGTTTGGTTCCTCGGCCTATTTTGGGTTTAGATTGAACAATTTCCGCAGCAAATGTTCTTGTAATTTCTATATTTTTGGGAGTACCCAAGCGTTGTTTTGCACATTTTTTGGAAGCTTTTGCAAAGATTCTCAATGATGGTTCTGATTCGGCGACTGCTAAAAGCAACTTATCGCCGGTACTATCCAATGTCATGAAACTATCAATAGACACCGCATCTTCCGATGTGTATTCCCTTTCTCCAATTGTTTTAAAACCCCATCGTGTTTCCATGAATTTACCTCGAAACCCATTCTTGTGAACTGTTTTCAATGCTATTTGCTCGACATGTTGTACAATTTCCTTCATAGTTTTACGCTTCTTGTGTTTTATCTCCGACAAGTGTTTGTAAGTCTGGTGGATTGTTGATGATGACGTTGCTCCGTTTTGGAGAAATTTTGATTTCATTCTCTTTCTCTCTGTCTTCCCCCGTTTCCTCTTTGATTTTTGCTTCATTGATTTTGTTGCCAATTGCTTTGTTGTTGTAGTCAATCCCATTGCACCGGGTGCCTTTCTTGTGTGACCGTTGCCGGACTCTTTGCAGATAAGATGTTTGAGGAAGACGATGAATCGATTTGCCCATGGAGTGTGTTTCCGTGTCAAGTTTGTGGAACGGCGTTTCATATTCAGTTGTCGGGAACGGCATTTGTGACTTTTGTGGCCGCTTCGAATGTTCCCACCTGTTGATATCGCTGCCGCTGTTGGTTAGTTTGTTCCGGGTTCCGTCCGCTTGAAAATTGGCAGAATCTCTGTAGTGGCGTTTCTGGGTCAAGTTTGTGGAACGGCGTTTCAGATTGAGTTGTCTGGAACGGGAATTATGACTTGAACGTCTGGTGTATTGGCGTTTCTTGGTCAAGTTACTGGAACGGCGTTTCAGATTGAGTTGTCTGGAACGGCAATTCTGACTTGAACGTTTGCTGTATTTGCGTTGGCGGGTCAAGATTATGGAACGGCGTTTCAGATTGAGTTGTCTGGAACGGCAATTCTGATTTGAACGTCTGGTGTATTGGCGTTTCTGGGTCAAGATTCTGTAATGGCGTTTTGGACTTACTATTCTGGAACGGTAATTGTGTCTGTATTTTTGTTTCAGGGTAAACTTTCTGGAACGGCGTTTCAGAACGAGTTGTTTGGAACCGCAATTCTTACTTTTGTGGGCGGTTGGATTGTTCCCTATTGCTGCTGTTGCTATTGGTGTTGCCGCTCGCTGCTGTTGCTGGCGCTGTTGTTGGTATCGCTGCCGCTGTTGGTTCGATGGTTCCGGTTTGCGGCCGCTTGGATCGTTTTTGCTTGCTGCTTTTGCTATCGCTGTCGCTAGGTTTCTGGTTGCTGTTGTTGCTCTCTGTCGTTGCCGTAGTGTACGATTGTATTCAAATTTATCATGATATGTGAATTGAACCAAATGGGTAAGTATCTATGGATGTGCTACATTGAGTAGTAGATAATAACAAAAGAATAGTATAATCTACGTGTCACTAACCTACACTGTTGGCCTTCTTTTGTTGTTGCGTTCAATTCGTCCGATCAAATTGTTACGATCCTGCGTCCGCCTTGTCCGACGTTGTCTCAAATTGATTGTTCATCTACGCAATGGATGCAGATTCATTGATTTCAAGACGTATATGTAAGGCTGCAGTCCAAACAATATCTATCCAGCAATTCCTCTACAGTCCAATGCCGTCCAATTCTTTTTCCAGCAAAGGCAGTTTATTCGGATTAAAATATCTCGAGCCTGAATTCCCTGCATAATAGTGACCATTGATGATCAGTTAAGTGGGATCCCGCGTTCTCGGACGGAGTGCTTTGTCGTACAAGTACGGTAAACCAACTCTGCTCAAGATAAGTTTGGTAAGATGATTATGAAGGGAAACAGTATTTTTTGACTCGAAAAGAAAAAAAATTCACGCTGTAAAATCACACTGTAAAATAACACTGTAAAATCACCACACTGTAAAATCACAGTGTAAAATCAGTTCGAAAAAAAATGTTTTCACTGTGTGTGTGTGTGTGTGTGTGTGTGGCCATGTGTGTTCCAAACAAAGAATCGAGACTTACTAACCTGTCAGATCTACCGCTGTAAATCTAGAACAATGAAGAATAATTCCATTTTCTTATTTAAAAATAAGAACATTAAGTAAATAAATCTCCACCCGCGCTCTTTTTGAATAGAGAACAAGAAAAAGTAGTGCAATGACTTTTATTCTTAACGTTCTCAACTTGTGATGCAGTGAGAACTTTTATGTACCGGTGAGGTTGTACTTCTTAACAACAACACATGTGTGCCGGTGATCTTACTGGTAATGAATTTGCCTAGTTTTGTCCACCAGTATTCTATGACAGTAGTAGCTACGTAGACAGAAACCTTTGTGTATAGGTATAATACGATAGTAGTATACGTAGTAGTACTAATGTACGTATGATAATACTAATGACTTCTGTTTCGGTTGTGAAGGGTGATTTTGTATAATTCATGTCATCAATCATGGAATGGCGTTTCAGAATTGAGTCACCGGAACGGCGTTTCAGGCTTTGTGTTTGGATCATGTTCCAATTTGAAATTTTGAATCATGTTTCAATTTCAAAACTCAAAATGAAGTACTACGTATGGTTCGGTGGTGAAGCGGTTTCTTCGACAATTCATGTCAACAGTCATGGAACGGCGTTGCAAAGTTTGAGTTCCATTTTGGTTTCAATTACAAATCACCAAATTACTGGGTTTGAAACTATTTGTCGGAAAATCTTAACATACATTACCGTATCTCAAAATGGATGATCGGTGTTTCGTACCGTTGTGGTTTGTTTTGGTAACGTTTTCACTTTTCGTTTGCAACGGCGTTGCAAACGGTACCATTTGTTTACCGTTAAAGTGGAAATATTTGTACATTGTTGCGTGATGTTTGTTTGTTGTTAGAGTTGCTGAGGTTTGAAGTTGAGTCGACTCTGTTTTCCTTTACCTCATTTACGAATCTCTTGATATGCGACAAAAAAAACACTTGTAGCAACTTAGATTGCTTTTCACACAATTTTATTTCATTGTTCTCTCAATTAGCAATCAAACAATGCCGAGACTTACAAGAACTAGCGCTAAACGTAACAAGGCTAATTCACCACCAGATGAAGTCACAGATGCAGCCGCAACTCCAACCAATGTAGCCGGCGCAAATGCGGCGGCACAAGTCAACGGTACTCCATCATCTACTCCACCACGAGATGAAGGGGCAGCCGCAGACCAAGACAGACCTTCAGGTAATACCCCAACAACGTTGTTTGCAAATGATCCAAAAGCTCCTCCGGCCAGTCAAGGGCGTGCAGTCGATAAACCAAGGCAGAGGAGACACCACACATCAAAAAGACCATCACAGAATAAGAAAAGAACTCAAGTGGTACAAATACCAGCAGTCGTTCCCGAAACACCACATCAAGCAGTCACAGGTGCCACTCAACCTTCGTCGTCTACGGGAAATGTAGGCGGTCAAAGTTTGTCATTGGAATTATTTGATGATGACTCCCAATACAAGGATCACACGGATGCAATGAAAAGACGTGTCAAAGCTTGTCTGAAGCAACAGGGTCCTAACGGATTCTCTGAGAATATTTTGACGGACGAACTCATCACTGCCGTCAGTCGTGACATCGAATCTGTCTTCTGCCATCTCATGAACAAGGTTTTCATTGTTACTAAACTTTCTTCTTCCGGAACCCGTCCTGACTTCAGAGAGCAAGAAACGGCTGACAAACCATCCTCGGGTCCTATACCAAGGGTTGTTGACATAATGGTAAATCTTTTCCTACGTGACTCCGGGTCGCAGTTGACAAAGAAGGTCTGTATCTTGAATGCAAAGGAACTGACAACTCGTTTCAAGGAGTACAAAATGAAAGAAAAATGGAACTCCTTCCAGTCAGCCCTCAACTCCGTTATCAAAGTCGATGAAAATACAACGGAAGGCGAAACACAATTCTCCCGGGTTCAAGGACAAGACGAATTATCGGAAGGCACGTCGCATTCTGTCTGGGCAAAGAATGTGGTTAACTACGACACCATACTGAAGTACATGAAAGTTTATTTAAGCTTACTGCGTTGCTGGTACGTACGTTGTGTCCAATTCCCCCCTGCGCCTTCACCGGAAAAAGAAGGACCGTTTTTCAATCATAGATTTAAAGACGATGTAAAGAAAGGGAAGCTATACGTCCGGGAGATGGTCTCGTTCTTTGAAGGTCTTTCCTTTAATCACGCATTGAGGCATTTTCTTTCCTCTAGTCACTCCTTTGATGATTTGGTGAAAGAAATCAATTCTATTAGGGGTAACGAAGTTGTTGGTGGACCAATAAGAGATGGTGTCGCAGCAGTCGAGATAGTGCCCTTGACTGATTCCCAAAAATACCTCAAGTTGGAATGGCCCTCCGACGTGTCCAAGATACCCCTTGCGTTTCAAAAGGTCCTCATGTATTTGTGGGTATGCTTCCAACGACAGAAGGCCAGAATTTTTGAAGCACTCAGCCTTGACCACTTCCCCAATGAGTCATTACTACATGACAATTTGTACAACAAACTATTGCCCAATCTCTATGAGTCTTCGTTTTTGATTGAAAAATACACAATAAAAGGAGTGGACAAAAAGGTGGGGATTATTCGATTCAACCTGTTATCTTCTCTTCACTTTTGCAAGATTATGGAGCACCGGAAAACTCTTAACCAGTTCTACAGAATAGGCGTTGACTTTGACAAACAATTGGTCACTCTCTCCACTGAAAAGAAATCGGCCGAACGTGACATATTTGTGGACGATTACAATGAAGAGAGGGAAGTTCACGTGAAGACATTGTTGCAACGTTACCTCCTGAGTTTGTCCTGTGTTGACAATGTTGTTTCGACTTCTGACCAACTTGAAGACGTGAATCTTGTTTGCGACGAATTGCTCAACTATGTTCTAACATCTCGTTTGTTACGTGATGCTGATGGTCCACGTGTTTCGGTTAGTAGGGATATGGTTTCAAAGGAAATAATGAATGCTGTTCTGGGCCACGAAGAAGAAATTCCTTTTACCATTGACCATGCACTTTTGGTTCTGGACGATTTGTTGAAAGCAGAGCGAAGATCTTTGTCGTCGCGCTCTAATCAAGGTGAACCTAACCGCAAAGATCGGTTATTCATTTTCACCAGTGACGGTGCTCGATCCGTTCAATTTGAAGAACCAAGTCCGCCTGAGCTTGTGAGAGGTAAGGAAAGTTGACATACTTACCCTATCGCAAAAGAGGACTACAGCTTATCCGTCACGAGGTTCCTTAATTTTGATGAGAACTGCACGTACACGGTGGACGATCGATTGTTCTGGGAACATACAAGATTCGTATTCAGTGATATTTTCATCACACGACCGGAAATAGTACTCGGAGGTTCTAATTTTTTTGAGAGGTATTTGCGGTTTCTGACAACTTACAATTATCTACCTGAAGGGGGACAATTGTTCGTCCCCTTGACAAAGGAACTTTTGTGTTCGGTTTTCACTAACAAAAGACACCTGTTGGAAGCAGGCTTGCAAGTAAGTTTTGTTTCACGAGAGGATGAAAAGACTTTACAATCTGATGGCGACTCATTGATCAAACTATTTGAAAAAATCAAGGTACCCAAAAGTCAGAGTTTCAAAGCTACCGACATTGCAAAGTGGGACTTCATGAAGAAACACTTGAAGAACTTCGAGAAGTTCATCGAGGAGAATGATACGTATTCCGTACGATGGATAGTGTTCACTAACACAGAGATCCATGGAACAATTCATTCTTTCAATTTCCTTGGGAAGGCAAATTGACCGACAACTCTAGTGAATCCTCAAATAATGAAGGTAACACAAGCAGCAATGACGATGAAGAAGAAGACGACGTAGAAGTAGTAAACGGCAACGTACCTCCCACAGAACCAAACGCAGTTAAAGAGAATGCATCCATGAAGGCAAAGAAGAAGTCGTTCCTCAGGAAACCAAAAAACGAAACAAGACTGCATCAGACAAATCCAATGGAGAGCGGAAGTACAAGGAGAGGAAGGTCTCTCCAAACCTGGGCCACGTTGAAGATCTTGGATACCTTCTGCAAGTTCCTCGCCCAAAACCAGCCAACGTAATAAGACAGAAGCGCTCCGGAAACGTGAAGGTGTTGTTCAAAGATCCTGACCCGGTGATCTCGTATCCTAAATTTGCAATTGGTAGTGAGGTGACAATCACGGGTTTGCCAGCACCTGGAACTGGTGTTGTGAAAAGTTATGCAGCGAAGAAGAAGGACCAATATCCTCAATACCCTGGATACATGGTGCACAAGAAACTACAAGATGGTACAACAGTGAAGCGTGCCACCTGGTTCCCTTACAACAGAGTGGGATCGGATAAACCACAGTTCACCAAGTTGTCGGATGTATTCAAATAATGAAACTATGCTGTATTGGGTATACGTTCATAGCCTTCTCCACGCACCACCATAGAACACAAGAGCAAAGAGGGCATAAGCGGGAAAGAATTTATCATATTACGGTGTACAAGAAACTACCGGATGGTACAACACCAGTGAAGCGCGCAACCTGGTTCCCTTACGACCGTGTGGGGTCGGATAAACCACAGTTCACCAAGTTGTCGGATGTATTTAAATAATGGAACTACGCTGTAGAACACAAGAGCAAAGAGGGCCTAAGCGGGAAAGAAGTTATCATATTACTACAACAACGTCGACACTAATAGTAGTTCTTCTTCTCCAACTTGGATTCAGATTAACCAAAACATTATTCTGTACGTAAGAAATAGTATTCAAAAGTAAAATAGAGTACCTACTACTACTACTAGTAGTGGAGTAGTACTAAAACACGCAGTACTGGATCATTTGAATTGTTTCATATTAGTCTACTATTCTTACATGGTATTGTAGTAATATTGTAGTCATAGTACTAGTACTACATGGATGTTCATAGTGGTTAGTAGTTCAAACTTTTAAGAAGATTGTTACCAATACTTGTAGTACTACTACTAATATTAGTAGTACCATCAATGCATAGTAACTCCAATCTAATAGTAATTTGCAATTACAAAATAGAAAATCTGACATTTACTGTGATTAGTCCATGAATATTGTTCCTGTTATAGGTGAAATGAATCATGAAGGAAACAGAAGTGAGTTATTATCTGTCATAGTTTGTGTGACACCACCTTGTACTGATAAGTGCATTTGGGTACTGGATTTGTATATTGTTCCTGTTATGGGTTAGATGAAACATGAAAGAAACAGAAGTGAGTTAACTGTCATAGTTTATGTGTCATCATGTAATGAGTGTATTTGGGTGATGGATTTGGAGGAAAACACACAAATTTGCAACTAGAAAATATAAAATCTGATATTTTGTGTGATTAGTCCATCAATATAGTTCCTGTTATGGATAAGTTGAATCATGAAAGAAACAGAAGTGAGTTATCTGTCATAGTTTGTGTGTCACCATCTACTTAGTGCATTTGGGACATGGATTTGGATGAAAAATACACACAAATTTGCAATTAGAAAGTAGAAAATCAGATATTTTGTGTGATTAGTCCATGAATATTGTTCCTGTTGTGGGTGAGATGAATCATGAAAGAAACAGAAGTGAGTTATCTTGCATAGTTCTTGTGTCACCACCTAATAAGTGCATTTGGGTCATAGATTTTGAGTATAAATACACAGTAATTTTCAATTAAAAAATAGAAAATCACATATTTCGTGTGATTGAACAATAAATATTGTTCCTGTTGTGGGTGAAATGAATCATGAAAGAAACAGAAGTGAGTTATCTGTCGTGATTTGGGTATCACCACCTAATGATTGCAGTTGGTGACTGGATTGGGAAGAAAAATACACACAAATTTACAATTACAAAATAGAAAATCACATCTTTCGTGTGATTGAAGAATGAATATTGTTCCTGTTATGGGTTAGATGAATCATGAAAGAAACAGAAGTGAGTTATCTGCCATAGTTTATGTGTCATCATCTAATGAGTGCATTTGGGTGATGGATTTGGAGGAAAAATACACACAAATTTGCAACTAGAAAATAGAAAATCTGATATTTTGTGTGAGTAATCCATGAATATTGTTCCTGTTATGGATAACTTGAATCATGAAAGAAACAGAAGTGAGTTATCTGTCATAGTTTGTGTGTCACAATCTAATTAGTGCATTTGGGTCCTGGATTTGGATGAAAAATACACACAAATTTGCAATTAGAAAATAGAAAATCAGATATTTTGTGTGATTAGTCCATGAAGGTTGTTCCTGTTATGGGTGAGATGAATCATGAAAGAAACAGAAGTGAGTTATCTGTCATAATTTGTGTGTCACAACCACATAAGTGCATTTGTGTACTGGATTAGGAGTATAAATACACAGTAATTTGCTATTAAAAAATAGAAAATCACATCTTTCGTGTGATTGAACAATAAATATTGTTCCTGTTATGGGTTAGATGAAACATGAAAGAAACAGAAGTGAGTTATCTGTCATAGTTTATGTGTCATCATGTAATGGGTGCGTTTGGGTCATGGATTTGGAGGAAAAATACACACTAATTTGCAATCAAAAAATATAAAATCCCATATTTCGTGTGATTGAACAATGAATATTGTTCTTGTTATGAGTGAGATGAATCATGAATGAAACAGAAGTGAGTTATCTTTCATAGTTTTTGTGTCACCACCTACTAATAAGTGCATTTGTGTACTGGATTTGGAGGATAAATACACAGTAATTTGCAATTAAAAAATAGAAAATCCAATATTTCGTGTGATTGAACAATGAATATTGTTCCTGTTATGGGTGAGATGAATCATGAAAGAAACAGAAGGGAGTTATCTGTTGTGATTTGGGTATCACCACCTAATGATTGCATTTGGTGACTGGATTGGGAAGAAAAATACACAATAATTTGCAAATAAAAGTTCCAAAATCAGATTTTTCGTGTGATTGAACAATGAATAATGATAGTGTAATGGATAAGATGATTAATGAAAGAAACAGAATTGACTTATCTGTCAAGGTGGTTTGTGTGTCACAACCTAATTAGTGCTTATGGTTACTGGTTTTGGACAAAAAATTACCAGGGAACAACAGAACTATTAAAACTTTCATAAAGACTAAAGTATCAGCCTTAGAATTGGCAATATACATCCATACTCTAACCAATCCATAGAATGAACAGTATTCATCCTTAAAACAACAGAAAGTAACAAACTGTTGCACTCAACAAAAAATAAAAAGCAATCTTTATTTCTTAGGTTACTACTTGTTGTTCATAGAAAAATAAAGAAATAGAACTAGTAGTAGGAACATAAAGTAAGGAGGGAAGTACTACGTATGGACCGTTCTAAGGGGGAGTCGAACCACGAGACACAGTTTGCTTGAATATAACCGAAGAATCATTGCGAGATGACGAAATTTACACCACTTAAAGTGCAGTAAGAATTATTCCTTCACAGATTGCAACGAGTAATTGAACGAAAATACCTCGGTATTTGCCAAACGTAAATCATTATTACAACAAAGAGCAAAATGGAGAACATAACAACACAATCAGCGTACAAGAGAAAGCCATTGAAGCCTAGGTATCTTTTGGATTCGGCGGAGTACTGTGCAAGAATGACTGAGCTAAATGACGGTGATGAAAACAACGAGAATAATCCATTCTTATATCATTTTGAAACTGGGTTCGATGCGCTATGTGTCAAAAACGGCAACTTGGTACTCACAATACTTAATGGATGCAACAAGATAGACGACGTTAGAGATAGACTCGACAGCCCAAAAGGGCATTTCGATGAAGAAGAAGCTTTAGAAATTTGGGAACAATGCTTGAAGTACGTAACTGAGGACATATTTCCTTTCTACAAGGAAGGTGACACTGATGCCGTTGACCACGTATGGGCTTTGGGTATCATTGTGGCACACCTTTTATGCGGTTATCCGGCATTGAAAGGAACGGAGGACATACAGTGCTACAACAACGTGGGTATTGGACGACCAGTACAATCAGGAGAACGAGAGAGGCTCAAACTCAATGGTCATACAGTTCCACCAAAAAAATGGAGTAACCTGACGCCGGAAGCCAGAAAACACATAAAGCAATGTATACATTTTCACCCGGGTAACCGTCCCTGTCTGACAACCCTTTGGTTAAACGAGTGGCGCACAATGACTGAAGAGGCAATCATTGAAAAAAACAGTATAATGTACATCGAAGAAACCGAGGACGGAAATGAACGAAACAAAGAAACGAAGATAAACACCAAGAATAAAAACAATTGGAATTTATTCATGAACAAAGCGAAAAAGCAGTCTAAGAAGAAAAAAAGAAAACTCAAACAATTTGCAAACAAAGAGAAAAGGGAGGAAGACGATAGAAAGGAGAGAAACATTGTGCACTGGCTACAACTTTACGAAAAACGTTGGAATTCACCGGAAGATTTAGAGGAATACAATAACTATCCCGTTCCTTGTGGTGCGTGGGGACGTGTGAAATAGTGCTAGTAACAAGCTTTACTATGGAAAAACTTACCCCTACTTACCACGAATACGTGCACAATCCTGTACTAGTTAAATACGTAAATATAAAAATTAACTACTGTGAAAAACGTTAGTTACAAATGAAAAAGTCAGAATTGCCGTTCCAGAAAACTAAATCTGAAACGCCGTTCCAGAAATTTAAACCTAAAACGCTAATAAAGACGTTCTGTAAATTTTCCAAAACAGTGAATTGTTACCTGCAACACCATTCCAGACACACAACACGGAAACGCCGTGGCAAAAATCGTGCTGATTTTCCATTACAGGCTCATCAATGCAACTGGTTCCTTACAAATGAAGAAGTCAGAATTGAGGTTCCAGACAACTCAATCAGGAACGCCGTTACAGAAACTTAACCTTAAAACGAAAATGCATACGTAGTGCGGATTTCCCCTAACAGAGAATTGTTGTCTACAACACCTTTCCATAAAATGTGCCTGTTTTCGGTTCTACAGATTTCAATATGAAGTGATGTGATACGGTACTAGTAGTAGGATGGGGAACATCAAAATAAATTGGTATCGTACAATCTAGTACCGTTACTAGTACTACTTGTTTGGAAATAGGAAGGGAATGTACGGAAGAAAAAAAATGGCGCGGCTAGGCAGACAGTTCTTTTTGGTTGGCCCGCGCTCACAAGCCCGCTTAGACAAAGACAAATGTATTGCAAATTGCTGAATTCGTACAATCAATCACAAAACAAGACAGCATAAAAATTCACAAAATTGCCAAAAACACCAACAATTGAAAAATTTTAAATACAAGATGACGAAACAAAAATGGTCCAACCTACCCAAGGCAAAAATAACACGTCTCCAAGAAAAGAAAATAGCAGAAAAAGCAACCGCAGTCAGGGATGGAGACACTAGAGGTAATACCAAAAATACAGGCATTACAAACATGTCCAGCGAGACGAACATTGCAGCAACACAAAAAGGCACCACCACGACGGAAAGAGAAAAACAACTAAAAAGGAAAGCGGAAAACATTAGCATCATGGACAGCAGCGACAGTGACAGTGAAAGTGGCACTGACAGTGACACTGATTTGAGTTTGGTTAGTGAAGACAATGATGGGAGCTCCAAAAAGAATAAGGATACTAGAGAAAATACCAAAGAGAAAACAAAACGAAAAACTACGGAGGGCGGATGACAGAAAAAGAAAAACGAGAAAAAAAAATATTAACAGAAATAGCGAATGAGGATCCGGATCTAGTACAGGATTCGATGAAAACATGGAGCGAAGGTAACAAGGGAGAGAATTCTAAAGAGAATGCTGCAAAAACTACCAACACGGTACCATTCAAAACAGTGCGGGGCGGCGATAGCGTTGATAAAGTGAGTACATTGAGTGGTGGAACTAAACATAGTATGGAAACGGAAACTATGAAACTATTGAAAACATATAAAGATACAATTGAAGGACAGGTGAGGGCATATGTGAAGAAGAAATGGTACGGTGGCCTGAAATTTATGACAACAAACACACTCTCCAATAAAATAATAGTGCAAGGAATCGATGAGTGTGTAATATCCGTTCCAAAAGATATGCCCATTAAGAAAATCTGTGCCTACTTTGATAATGCAGTACCAAAAGCCCTGGCTAAATTGAGACACAATAATCAAACATTGGCTAGAAAAAATTGGTTTGGTAAGTGACGGCGTAATTGTTGAATCATCTGGAAATTATGGTACTTTCGACGTTCTTCAATATGTGCCTACGACAGACATACAACTAACCCAACCATACTATGATATCATAATGCCATTTGATGACATCACCGCAGTTGATAGTGAAATGGCAAAAGTGCCGGCATCATTCCCTGGTACTGTAGCTCTAAATACGGACTCGATGGAAATTCTGGCGAAAGAGTACCGGCGATACGGAAATGCGGCAAATGAAGAATTTTATTATTTTGTGACAAGAATCCTGTCTGCCATTAATCCGGGAAAGACTAACTTTAGGCTGAGGAAGACAAAGGATCTTATTAGTACCATCTTTACTGTTACGGATGAGGCTTTTGCCCTAATGATAATTGACAACGAGTACAGCAATTGGGAAAAACAAAAGGAAATGAAACTTGATGGAACATACACGACACAAAAAAAAACAAAATACATGAAAAAAATATATTGCGATTCAAAAAGTGGAAGTGCAAATGGATGGGACAAAGAAGGACGGAAAGTGTTCACTAAATTGTGCAAGAAGATACAAACGTTAAGAGAAAATCCCGAAACGGGTATAAATTTGGAGGAAATGATGCTACAAAGATTCTACTCAGAAAGCAATCCTTCCAGTACTGTGTCGAATAATGGTGGCACTGTTGCCAGTAGTCTTGCTGAAGAGGAAAGTGAGGATGAAAACTATATTGATCCGGCATGGAGACAATTGCTTGACGAAATGGAGGAAGTTTAGGCCTTGTTTTCAGAATCGATACTGTTCATTTTGTCAGTCCATTCACTAATTTGACAAGGGTTCGTTCTGTGTGACAAATATGATTAAATTGTACAGAAAGAGGTACTCGTACATATCATACATATTTTGCATACGATAGTACTATTAGGCAAATTCTTTACACGAATAATTCAACTGTAGTGGTAGGTAGTCGCAAGCGATGATAGTAAATTTCAAGGGTTGTTTGTTGCGAGCACAAATATCAAATTATAAGGGTAGTGGGTAGCGAGCAATGGAGATACATTTTAGGGGTTGCGTGTCGCGAGCACTAATGTTGAATTTTACTGGTTGTGAGTCATGACGTTGCAAAATTCATTTTTGTAAATGTGATTCGCGAAGGTACGGGTAGGTGATATTAAAAATTAAAAATCAATATTCATGACCCAAGGAAAAAAATAATCGCGAACCAGGGATTGAGAGTTAGAAAAATGAGCATGATACGAAGCAACCGAATCACAGGGGGGGTTTGGTTGTGAGTCATGACCTTGCGTATTTAATTCTAGTAAATGTGATTCGCGATCATACGGGTAAGTTTTATTAAAAATTAATAGTAATTATTCATGACCCAGGGAAAAAAATAAACGCGACCCACATATTGAGAGTTAGAAAACGTACCTTGTTACAGGCCTAGTGAATCGCAAGGGGGACTCGTGTTAAGATTACACACAAAAAGGGGTTGCGACAGTACCTTGCGACAAAAAAAAGGGGTCGCGTGACAGTTATTGGACGCTATATGTCAACTTTCTCCAGAATTCTTAGTGGAGGTCCTCATTGTCCACACAGGATAAATGATCTCTTTTCAAGGGAGGTTTCCTTATCTATCACATCATGTTGGCGCCGGAGTATCTTTCTTTCTTTTGTTTGAGCTTTTGCTTCCTTTTGGATTGCAAGCTCTTCCTCTGTTAATGAAATTGAAGTTTTGATGGAGTTATCCAAAATTCAGAGATTCTCTGAGCTTTCCTCGTCCCGGGTACGTCCAACATAAGCGGAGTGTAACCAATTGCCAATATCTTGTTGAGTATAGTGCCCCAGCCATTGAATTCAAGTAGTACAGATCTTTTGTAGATAGCTGAGTTGATACTACTCATTGAGCTTAATTCCTATGGGCTTGTTCTCTGGATCATCCGTTGAGCGGATTCATGACTCCGTCTCTCGCATCAGTCCTCCCCCCAAGAGGGCTGTAACCACTCGTGGGAATGAGGCGTTGTCGGCCTCCTCATCTTCTTCAAAGTGATAGGCGTATGGGTCCCAAGTATGTGTGTCCATTGCATGGACATGGTCACATGTATCTAGCTTGAGCTGGTGTGTATCAAAGTAGGAGATAATGCCGTCAACTCAGAGTGGAATTGTCAGTTCAAATCTATCAGATAAAGGGATGATGCTGTGACTGGACGAACTGTTGTAATGCTTTGGTGTGTCTTCAATCACATTCAAATTGCAGTCCCGGATTTGGTTACAACAGATCAAACTATGCTGGAGTGAGTTACCAAAATAGAGAGCTTGTCCAAACACCAAGATGTATGTGACTCTGTCCGTTGAATCTGTCCATGTGGTAGCACAACAGGCAATATGAACATCTTTCATTGGTGAGTAAGCATCAGAAAATGAGATAACATCAGCAAAAGTCATGATATAATCCAACAGATCAAGTAATACCATATTGGATCCTGCTTAAGTCGTGTCCGTGTGGCTATCTAGCTCACAACAGCCTGCCTTAACAGTGGAAGACTGGCTCATCCCTTTAAGATGAACTATTGGACACAATTTTGCTCTCGAGCAACTTTGTCCGGCGTTCCAAATTTCCAATGTTCCAGTACTAAAATCACGTAAATTTCTACACAAATCTCCCCTGCCATATCTTGCCCACTTCTCTACCGCCACACCCGACACCAGGCCCTACACATACTAACCAACACCCGGCCTTTTCGATTTTGCTATCAGCTTGGTTGATTGGCGCTTTCCTTGGCCTCTGTGGTTGCCAATTCACCATTGTCGGTTGGTCATTGCGGGCCGTTGGGTTTGCAAACCAACACTAATTTTCTACACTGAATCCAGTATCCCTTCTACCTACGCTGGATCCTGTAGACAAGTACTAACCCCACAAAGCTACTTCTTCGATCTGTTTTCGCGAAGCGCTACCACTTCGATCTGTTTCCAAGCTTCTCCCCCAAGGTTCTTAAGTATCTTTACTTAACAGCTCTATCCTGTTACACTCAACATTCTTTATTCCTCAAGCTTCTTTTGAACTGTTTCCAAGCCCCCTAAGTGCTTTTCACTTAACGTTTTGGTTTCCGTTAAAGTTGCCAAACATACCCATACCCCTCCCTTCTAGAAGGTTCCTTCGTCCTGACCCTTAAGTATTTGCAAGTTGAGGTTGCGCTATACTTTATATAACCCTCTGGTTCTTCAAGTCTCTTTCCTTGCTAGATAAGAGAGGTCTCACAGGTTGAGCTTCAAGTTCCCACCGTTCCTCCCCTGATCTCTAAGTGTGAATTCACTTACGGCCCTGGCCCCTAAGTGTTTCCGCTCAAGGCCCTCCTTCCCACATATATCTTTCAGGTGTGCTCTACAGCTGGCATCTGTTTTCACACCTACAGCCCCTTGGCTCCTAAGTGGTTTTGATTAGAGGCCGATTCTACATAGGACCCTTCTTCCAGTGTACCAACCGGTTCTTCAAGTCTCCTGTGAGAGATAAGAGAGGTCTCACAGGACGAACTTCAAGTTCCCTTCTGTTCCTTCCCTGACCTTTAAGCGTAAATTCACTTATGGCCCCTGGTCCCTAAGTGTTTCCGCTTCAGGCCCTCCTTCCCACATATACCTTTCAGGTGTGCCCTACAGCTGCATCTGTTTTCACACCTACAGCCCCTTGGCTCCTAAGTGGTTTTGATTAGATCCCGTTTCTACATAGGACCCCGTGTTCCCCCTGTTTCTTCAAGTCCGTTCCCTGTGAGATAAGAGAGGTCTCACAGGTAGAACTTCAAGTTCCCCTTTGTTCCTTCCCTGACCTATAAGTGTGAATACACTTATGGCCCTTGTTGTTAAGTGTTTTCCCCTAAGGCCCTACTTCCTCCCTATACAATCAGGTGTGCCCTACAGCTGGCATCTGTTTTCACACCTACAGCCCCTTGGCTCCTAAGTGGTTTTGATTAGAGCCCGTTTCTACATAGGACCCCGTGTTCCCCCTGTTTCTTCAAGTCCGTTCCCTGTGAGATAAGAGAGGTCTCACAGGTAGAACTTCAAGTTCCCTTCTGTTCCTTCCCTGACCTATAAGTGTGAATACACTTATGGCCCTTGTTGTTAAGTGTTTTCCCCTAAGGCCCTACTTCCTCCCTATACAATCAGGTGTGCCCTACAGCTGGCATCTGTTTTCGCACCTACAGCCCCTTGGCTCCTAAGTGGTTTTGATTAGAGGACGATTCTACATAGGACCCTCCTTTAGTGTTCCACCCGGTTCTTCAAGTGTTCCCTGTGAGATAAGAGAGGTCTCACAGGTAGAACTTCAAGTTCCCTTCTGTTCCTTCCCTGACCTTTAAGTATGAATCCTTCTATGGCCCCTGGTACTCAAGTGTTTTCACTTATGGCCCTACCTCCTCCATGCATCATCAGGTGTGCCCAACATCTGGCATCTGTTTTCACACCTACAGCCCATTGGTTCCTAAGTGGTTTCGATTAGCGCCCGTTTCTACATAGGAACCTCCTTCCAGTGTTCCACTGGTTCCTCAAGTGTTCCCTGTGTTATAAGAGAGGTCTCACAGGTGGACCTTCAAGTTCTAGCCTACATACCATGTGCCCCTAAGTGTTGTTCTTTTATGGTTCCCATCCTCCATAGGACCCCTCCAGTGTACAGCCTGCCTTGTTCTTCTTCCTCCAAGACCATGGCCCCTGTGCCCCCCACTAACTGAATTCCACTTAGGGGCTTCCATTTCCTGACCGTAGGATCCCTTGCTTCTTCCACCAAGCAGTGGCACTATGCCCTTCCTACGGTATGTGTATCCCTTCCTACTGTTGTCGGCGAAATCCCTTCCTACTGTTGTTGGCAGCAAATTCGAAAACCCGCAACCCTTTGATCGAAAACACTCTTGTCGGTGGCACATTCGATTGTCGGCGACGGAGGTGCGGCAGACAATCAAATTTATCCCTTCCTACTGTCCTTGTCGGCGGCAAATTTGATCAAAAAACTCCTACTGTTGTCGGCAGCAAATACGATCAAAAACCTCCTACGGTACTGCTGTTGCTGGCAAATTTGATCGAACAACTTGACGACGGAGGTGCGGACGCCTCCAGATCAAACGAACCTCCACTACCCAAACTCCCCCATTCTTCCTCCAATACCATGGCCCCTGTCTTCTTCCATCCCACATACCGTAGAACCAGCCCGCTTGAGTGGTGCCATGCGGCGCTCCTCCTCCTATGTGTATCCCCTTCCTACTGTATGATTGTTGCAGCTGCCTTCTGTTAGGCTTCTGTTTGGGGCATCATTCATCAGTTTGTTCTTTGTACCCTCCCTGCTTGTTTTCAGGATTTGTTTGAAAAATTTGTTGTTCTACAACTTGGGGCTTAAACTCTCTTTGATTGAGGCGACGTTAAAGTATGGATACAGACTGAGTAGTTTAGATCCACCTTCGGTGGTTAGTAAGGTGACTAAATAAGTATATTATTATTATTTGAGATGAACTATTGGACGGCCTACCTGTGTATAAATTTAAAGACCCCAGCCGGTGAATCAATTCCCATTACCATTATGGCTGTGACAGCCAAACTGGTTGCCAGCTGGTATTGGGCCGGCATTAGGCGGAGTTGCAGCTGCCGCTGCTACTTTAGATTGTTAATTGCCCCAGCTATTAGCATTTTTTGCTTGTTTTAGCCCTTGGACTCTTTGTTGCTGATCTTGAGACATGCTCAACCAGACTTCTCACAGATAGAACTTGCATTCAACGGGCCCTTTGTAGGCCCCTTGTTGTGCTTTTGTACCACTATTAGTGTTGTTATTGCTGCTGTTGGACTTTGAGGGGAAGCGTTTTGTTTGTTGTTTTGGTTCTTCTTCTTTTTATTGTTGGTGAAAGCCGATGCATTTCTTCCTCACTTCCCTGTGTTCTGTATCTTCTTGACCCCAAGGGTTTGAGTAAGATACGCTGAAGCCTTCTCAAAGTTTTCATAATACCCCGAGCCTTCTGTTACGGCTATAGGGACAGAGTGTTCCAGTTGTGTGTCATGGAGGGAGTGACAGAAGTCATATACAAATTGGTCTTCAGGGGGAAATGCGTTGTGTCTTAGCAATGTTTGCTTAGCATCATGCCACAAGCATTTTTGCCTATCAAAATTGTAGTGCTTGGAGTCGCCTGTGTAGATCAATTCACAGTTGAATTGTTGCTTCGTCTCAATCATCAATTTGATGTTAGCCTCCTCATAGGCTTGATAGTAAAGAGCAAGTAGGCCTTACAGCCATTGCCTCTTATGCCTCCTTCAGTCTTGTAACTTTGAATATAGGACCAACAGGGACCAGATCCAACCAATTTGAAGAGTATACCCCAAAGTATATTGTTGATTTTAGACCAATGTGAGCTGGCATGGATCGTGCATCTGATTGCATACTTGGTCCAGTTGGTATACACGTCTCCGGGATTCAATCCAGCAGTTCCTTCCCTATCAAGATCCTCAACGGCAGATTGCTGTCTTATCGTATAGAGTAGGGACGTCTTGGTGACTCCTCTTTTATGCCGGAGGTACTCTTGAAGATTCTCATCAAATTCCCAGAACTTGGACATGGATTTTAGCCTGTCTGGGAGTGTTAGATCCTTTGCTGCTGTGTTTGCATCATCCTCTTTTGTAGACCGTAGACAAGCGCGCATGTCAGATTCAGCCATTAGGTTTCCCAACCAGGCAACTTCAGTGGCTGTTGCGCCTGTCATAGGCTGGAACTAGACCCAAGCAACAAATAGCTTGAGTTGGTCCCCAAAAGTCCCTCCAATAAAGACTTGCTTTGGATCCGGGTATAGGTAGGGGTTTGACTTGTTCAACAAACCAAGGAAAGACTTGATTCCTTCTGGATCCAAGTCCCGGATGGAGTTGGTGTTAGAGTATCTATTTCTGAATATATCATTGACTGTGGACCTGTTCAGTCCAAAAGACTCAAGGATTTGGCGGAAACATTCTTCTGTGGCAGTTAGCCTCCTTTCATGTTCAAAACCGGGTATACCATTGTTGGTATCAGCTCTTTCCTTGGCTTCTTGGGCGGCTTTTGATAGCAATGTGTTGCTAGTTAACCTTGCGACCAACATCCTCGTAAGTTCCTCAAGCTGATTGTTGCCAAGTTGTGTTGTCTCTGCTGGAGGTAGCAATGCTGCTGCTTCTGCTACTTCTGTCGCTGCTGCTGCTGCTGCTGCTGCTGCTGCTGCGGTTCTGCTTGTTGGCGCCATGGTGTAGTGAATATTTTTGTTGCTAGAGAATTATTGTTGAGAGAGTTGTTGTAGTTAGGAAAGTTAGTTTGCTTTTGCTTTTCTGAAGAAGCTGAATTGTGATTTTTGAATTATGAAGCAACATGTGGAGTATTTTCTTTGGTCCAGGCGCTTTCGCTAGTAATAGGCTTGATATCGATCAGATTGCAAACAAATTCCTATTTGAATCACACTATTTTCAGTTTCTTGATGCTTAAGCTCAATCGGTTATTCTCTCTTATGAAAACGGTATTGAATATTTGATTCATCATTTTTCCTGTCATTTCTATTTTTTTGAATATGTGATTAACCAATGCCAGGTATATAAATAACCCCGGCTGGCTTTGTTATCATATCATTTGTATACGAGCAAGTATACTCCATTTGAATTTTAGGAATTAGATCCTGTATGCATGTTTTCAATGCCATGTGTCATTTTCAAGAACAGTTGTGTCGCTATGAATTCATTTGAATCCCTTATTTATAATGGTCTTTTATGAGCCATTAAGTGATTCTCTGTACTGAACACACATACATCAGTTGATACATACTGCCTGTTCTATCAAGTTAGAACCATTTTTGTTTGTGTTTCCATTGATTTACGGTTATCAATCAGTGTTAGTAATATTCATTAACATCCGTGATCCGTTAGAGTAAGGCGAGCATGATTCCTCATACTTTTGCCAACACATTCCTTTGCATTGATTTGATCTTCCTTGCAAGTGTTCTCGTAGTAGGTATATTGTTCAACTTTTAGTGTCCTTTCCCCCATACATACTTCAGCAGTACTAGAAGCCACAGGTATCACCCTGACATGCTCTGCTGCGCTAGTGTTGTTAACCATCTAAGCGCCTGGTGAGTCTCCTTTGTAGAGAAGGGTCTTTAACATCCTCTAGCCTTTGGGCTTCAGATGGCAATTAACCGGTGATCAGCCGGCAATCAGCTTTCAATGTATTACCCAGACTCATTGCTGAGTCCATTTGGGTCTGATGAACTGCAGTTTCACTCTTGTCGAGTCTACATCACTAACATGATTATTTGTGGTGTAACTAACAAGTATTATTATTCAGTGATTTCAAGTACTAGTTCTTCAATTTGTGAGTATTATGATGTAAGATGAATTATTTGGATCACACCTCCTTTGTGCACTAGTAGTAGTGCATCTCTGTTACTATGAAGCAATTCAGCGAGCCGGTACAAGCTAGCCATTCACCTTATTGCTTGTCTGTTAGTCGTACGTGTTTTTGTCCATATGTCCGAATATCCATACGTCCGTACGTTTGTCCGTTGCTACTCTAGAAATCACGCGGCTAAGAATCGTAGTAGGACTGACAGACATATGAATTACTCGTGTATAAATTGTGTGACATGGCCAGAGATAATAACTGTTTATACGATTCCAACACATATATGATCTGTAAAGAGAGACCGGCAGAGGTGCGATCCGGATATCACTTTAATCCTAATGCTCACTTTTTTAGAATCTGCTCAATTACATCACCAATCTTTAACTACCGCTACTATCGTCTAATTTTGGGCTACATCAATAGGGGATACGACACAGAAATTAGAGTTTATCAGACCCATTCTTGAGGTACTTGCCAATCACTTGGAGTGGTTACTGATTGATCATCGGTTAGCCAACGTCTTGACCTCCGGTCGGACGCTAAATACTCTCCATGGTATCATGAGAAAACTCAGGCACTCAGATGGGTCACGACACTGGTGCAGCCGGGCATGAGCTAGCTATTATCACTTGCTTTTACTGAATGGCATACCATGGAGCAGAACTAAATGTCCCCGATGCACAATGTATCGGACTGAGGACCAAGCTACTAAGGCAGCTGCAGTCTTTACATTCAAACGTAAACGCGTTCCAATTCAAAATGAATGGGGTTCCACGTGGCACCTCGGTTTAACGCAATAGAACTGGTAATGCGCGTAGGCGCGCGTGGAACAGCGAGCCGGTGGTCCGTATAGCTCATAGTGACTAAGTACTTTTACAGCAAATTTGGCAAGTAGCCCACATTATGTACTCCTACTGTTGTAACTCTAAAAATCGACCAAAGGTATATGATGTTAAAATTTAAAGAGAAGTGAGCTCAGAGAGACGCTCTTAATTTTACTATGTATTTTGCACCGTATCGGGGCTCTCTGCTGTATTTTACATGGTAGAGATCTTTCCTGGTTATTTGTTACCATCATCGTACCAATACTGCTGCTGTGTTAGCGTTGCGTTGGTCTTACCGTATCAAACCGGTCGTATACGTCATAAGACAGAGAACACATGATATTACCTAAATATCTGGATACTTGAAGTCATTTTTATCTCTGGAGGAGTATAAGTAACTTTTCAAGTGTAGAATGGATATAACGGCTGTAGAATGTACGTAAGTAGGGTACGTGTATTTTTGACCGACAACACACCCCTTGATTCAACACTTAGTGAAGGAGTGTTGAATTACAAGTCGGTTCTCCATCTCGTAGAACTCTAAAAACTTAAGTATGGGCTTGGATATGGACCAATCGTACATCAATGAGAGAGGAGAGGTGCTTGAGTATGTAGTGGTCGCGCGAAAGTCATATTGCCTTGGAATCGATTGGATGGGTAACGAATCATCAACTCGTAAGAGACAGTAGGAATCGATATGATCGGAGAATCCAACCGTATAAGTGGAGAGATTGAAAGTAATCGCAGTGCTGATAAGGTTGGAGTTTGAGATTGTCTGCGGAGAGAATTGATTGATCGTGGGGGAATTACCAACCGTAATCGATGAGAATTGAATGATTGATATGACGTAACAGAGAAGCATGAGATGAACAATGAGTGATGGATAGGGACAAATCGAGCTCGTGTATATCGATTCCAGAATTGGTTGCTACGATCACTTGGTAACGGAACAGGCGATCAGTAGGACCGAAGGAACGTTTGTCGGAGGAACAATGGAGTGGAATCGAACGGAAGGAACCGTTCATCACAGGAAGAAGACTGGAGATTAAATCGTAGAATATTCGCATGGGCATTGATTTGATGACGAGTGAATGACCGTAGAAAGCGATATGATCGTATCCCGGATCGTAGGGTTCTCAAATCGTAGAAGTTGAGGATTGATTTTATCAAAGGGTTGGACCAAATTGTAGAGGTTGGTTGAGAATTGATGGATAAGGGAATCGATTTACTTGTTGTAGAATCTCAAAGAGACGTGTCGGAGAAACGAATGGAATCGGAGGGGATTCATTTCTGACTTGGTAGGAAGATTCCAGCAGAATCAAATATCAAACACCGACCAAGGGATTGAATCGTATGAAACGAATCGTATTGGTGCCGTAGATACAAAAGGAATGTCGAGAGACGTGTCTTTGGAGAAGAGGAAGACGGACCAACGGCAAGCCGTAGGTGCTGAATCAAACGTCGAAGGAGAGGAGATTAGCGCATAGTTGTAGACGCAGGATCGAATGTATCGCCGATCGAATGGTGGGATGGAGAATCAGAATCGACGCATGGAAAATTGATCGTAGATAGTCGTAGGATAGGGTTGATCCGTATGGAGGAATCAACTGTATCAATGGAACTGGAACAGGAGGCTCAATTGATGATCTCGACGGAGGGGAGGTCCATGAGTGATTGTATTGATGCCAAGTGTAGAGACTCGAAATAATCGATCATGGTGGAATCCAAAATTGGAGAGAAGAGGAATGCTTGCGGGGTATCGCGAATGGGATAACATACAAGAAGAATGGATCATAAATCGTAGGGACAAAGTGGGATGTTCGAAATCGATTTCAGTCGTAGGTTCAATTCAATCGTCGAATAGAATCAAACAAGTTGATTACGGGTGAGATGGATTGATTGAACGGGAGAGGAGGATCGATTGTGGATCTCAACAGATGGGAGTCATATTTGCAAAGGAGATTGGCTTATCGTAGAATTGCAGAGAGACGTGTCGTAGAAACGAATTAGACGTCGATGGAGAGAATGGATTGGACAATGCTTGGTACCTATCACGGAGGGGATGACCAAGGGTCGTCGGTGAGGAGGAACTGAATTGAATCAAATGGTTGGAGAGGAAATAGAACATTGATTCGTATCCTTGAAGAGGAGATCGAATCCAACGGAGTAGGATAGATGGATCGAGACAGAGGAAGATGCAAATCTTTTGATCGTAGATCAAATCGTAGGATAGGTCGCTCCAGGCTGTAGGATAGAATCGTACGTAGAGAATGGAAGGGCACAGCGACGTGACGATGTTGGTAGTAGAACCAGGTTGGAAACAATCGATTGGATATCACGGATGGGATAAAGAGGTTGTAGAAACAAAGAAAGGATGGGTTGGTTCAATTTCATTCTGAGGATTGAAGGTCCATACAAAATTGGTTGTTTCACAAGGTGGAGGCTTGTCCCGATGTTGGACAGGAGGACTCAGAGAAGGGGCACGTTGAAAGGAGATTGGGGAATCGGAATTGACTCATAGAAACTCGATCAGTAGAGATCGAATAGTGAGTGGAGAATCAGGATCAACGCGTAGAAGAAACACAAAGAGACCGGGGGAAGGAATCAAGCATAAGTGGGCGATTGGCGAATTGTAAAAGGTATTGTTCGGGAATGGAGAATTCGAATCGACGGAGAGAGTTGATTGATCGTGGAAGAGTTACCAATCGTAATCTAGGATGGTTGGTAGATTTAGATATGATCGTAGAATTCGATTGAGGAGTAGGAAAGAATTCAATCGGAGGTCAGATCTACCGTAGAAAACGAATCGTAGGAATCGATCGATCGTAGAAGTGGAGTGAGTAGCATCGAAGACGATTGATTGATGGTAGAAGAGTGATCAATCGGAATTGAAAAGAAGATTAGATCAGGGAATCAAAATCGTCGAAGGATGATAGCACGGAGTCGAAGCCGTGTGTATTGGGTGAGCTTGAGTATCGATTGAGTCGGAGACGAGGGTCTGTGTATTGGGTGATCGACCGTAGGGCAATTTTGTCGCCACTAAAGCCGGTTAGGGATGGGGCGAATCGATTGTCAGGATCTCAAGTAGGGATCGATATTGTGTGGGATGTACACGAACCGGTGACACACCCCTTGAGTCAACACGGAGTGAGGGAGTGTTGAATTATGTGGCGGTTCATTGAGTTGTTTTTGTTTGTGTTTTAGGTTGGTATTTTTTTCAGTGGGATCCGTGTCGCATGCGGGGAGCATAAGTAGATTGGTGGAGGCTTATGATGAAAACGCTGGAAGTGAAATGCGTTCAAATTAAGCGTCATGCAATGATCTAATGCACACCCCTTGATGCAGATGCACACCCCTGGATGCAACACTTATGGAATTGAATACCATCGTTCGATAGAATTCCATGGCGATGAAAAAAAAATAGAGAAGTCCATGGTTCGGCGGTCGGGAGACGTGAACTCGCATTTAGAGTGCAGGATTAAGTACACTCGTGATCGAATCGGATAATCGTAGTGGAGGATACGATGGATCAAATACAATTGTAATTGAAGCATGATAGATGTAGCTTGGTTTTGCTTGATCTGGAAGTGAGGTAGATGAACACAGACCAAACCGGAGATGCATTCTTGGACGCATCGTAGAAATCGAATCGGAGAATGCGATTATCATATGGAAACTAAGGTTGAGTCAATCGTCCCGGATTTGGTGTAGATCAAATCGTAGATCAAATTGTAAAGATCGTATCTGGATCATAAAGCAAATGGTGCTTCATGATTGGAATGGATAGTATGGCGAATTGTAGAAAGGGATCTGTCCTTGGGTATGATGTTGATTCATAGGCTATGTCAATCGATTAGACGTGGCGGCGTCGTGATCAATTGGAGGAGGGGAGACCGACAGTCGACGGAGGGATTGAAGAGCATATCCCAGAATGGTCGAGTTCCAATCAGTAGACTTCTTCTGTTCTGATCGAGATCTGATCTAGCTTGGGTGCTAATGAAGCTTTGAATGATATTTGTGTCTTGATATTTAGGCAGGCCTCGTTTTCACGATTGTTATATCGTAGGAATCGATATGATCGTAGAATCATATCACGAAATCGAGGTCGTGTGTGTAGTGAAAGTGCTTGAGGGCGAATCATGATTTGATAGGTTGGATCGTAGAATCAATCGTCGCTTGAATCGTAGATCTTGAAAAGCACCGTTTGATTGTAGATAATCCAGAACAGAGGCGGTTGATTGATCAAGATCAAAGAGAAGAGGTGGATGAGTGTGGAATTATCAGTCGGGTCTTTGAGGTTGTGTTAAGGGGATCCTTGTTGCGTGCTGGGAGACAAGGCACACCCCTGGATTCAGATCCACACCCCTCGATTTAATTGGATGGAATTGAATTCCACGGTTCAATCAAAGTCCACGGTTGGGAATGATACAAAACCGTAGGGCGAAGTCCATGGGTCTATAAACAAAGGATGTACTCAATCAAACACGGGGACAAAACGAAATTAAACAAACATCTTGTGGTCGTAGACGAGTTTCCAATCGTAACAGCGAGTCGTAGAGCGCAATCGCGGTGCAGAATTGATAGCAGTTGGAATATCGAGTGGAGGCAAACGACGGTTGGTAGATCATAGGAATCAACGGGCGTAATGGCAGAGACATATTGATTTGTAGATGCACAGCATGGAATGAAATGTATGGCGCATAACCGCTCAAGTATCTGTCGGAGGAATCGAAATAACCGGAGGAACCAAAGGAAAGTGCCAAAGAAGGAAGTAACCAAAGAAACATCGACCATAGGAGAAAGCAGTCGAAGTGATGCGTCGTCGTCGAAGGAACAATACCCACTATAATCAAATCCCATGGTTGTCGCCTTAGGGCAAAGGACATACACCCCCTGATTCACAAGCAGGGGCGACCCGGAGCAAATGGTAGTGGCTGGAATATAGGAGACAATCGCAGGAACGAGACGTAACTTGATGCGGATGGATGCAAGTGTCGGAGATAAATGGGTTCCAGTGTGGATCGATCGAATCGTAGAACAGCATTGGATCAAATGATCATGCCATACCGAGCTTTAGGAGAGAATTCGTTCGGGTGTAATCTGAAAGTCAATTCAAGCGTCGAATAGCTTACTGATGCTGAGGTGGATTGATTGAACTGGAGTGGTTGGAACGACCCCAAACAAAGAAAATGTATGGTGATCGAATCAAAGACGGCTGCTTGATCAATCGGCTGGTGGATCAATTGTGGCAGTGTACACCCCTCGATCCGGAGATTTGTCGTATCAGCCAGAAGAGAGGGGACGAATTCACATATGATGGGAGGAAACGGATTCGTCGTCTGTCCTTGATGAGGGGGGTAGTTCGGTGAAGTAAAGCAACTGCCTTTGGATGGGGAAGTTGCAGTCGGTTGCTATGTTCAGTCAAAAGTGTCGTAAAACCAATTCATCGACAAGATGTTGGCATATAGATGATACATCTTGACCTTGATGGCACCCCGATGTCGTTTGGAGAGTCGAAGGACAGGCGGATGATGTGGTCTGGAGAAAATTTGGTTATGACATTGGGACTGCAATGACAATGAATGTATATAGGCAAGAGCGGCGTTTGGGAGGTCAGTGTCCTCAGCAAGTGTCTCAGATGGTATCGGCCGATCGTATATCAGAGGCTGTGGTGAGGATGAGGGAGCTGATTTTGGCAAGTGGCGGAATGTTGCAATTTCATTCTGTGGATTGAAGGTCCAACTGAAGTTAGTAGGCACCAAAGGTGGGGCAGAATTATGATCCAAATTGGGCATTGTAGACGGGGTTTCATGCGACGCAGTCACAGTGGACTTGTCCTGGGATTGGATTGGAGTCGTATTGGACTTCTCCTGACATCGTACACGAGAACGTGAAGAGAAGGAGATGGAGTTGGATCGTACTCGGTGGAAGGAGACAGAGTCACTGTTGGGGGAGTATTTCCATGTCCATGTGTAACTGGGAGGAAAGGCCCTGCGATAGATTTGTTTAAAAGCAATGTATTCAAAATAGGGATCTGGTAGGTCAAGGCAAAATTCATTTTCACAGGAGATGATTCTCCTGGAGAATTTGAGGATATTTGCCACGCGATCGTCGTATGACACAGCCGTAGGCATTGGCTCCAGAGACTTTGATGTCTCGAGTGCTGTTGCTCCGCCGTTTTTGTCATACACCTTGGTAAATTCGTATGGAAACCATCCACTTCGGAACCCCCAATGTTGGATGCTGAGTTCCAATTGGATGGTAGGATCCTTATTCCCATCATAGTTGTACCTCGCCGTGCGTGCCGCAATAGCCAGTACTTGATCATCTTGAACCAGTTGTCTCATGTCGTGGTTGTCAACGTACCAAATGTTAGTCTTGTCAAGAAGCAGTCGGATGTGTTCTTTGTATTTGGCAGATACCTCTGATTCAGGGAGATCTTTTGTGATGGATTCAGCGACGAGGGATTTGATGTTGGGAATTGCGCCTGGTCTGAGGGTCGCAGTGCCGTATTTGTAGGATATGAGGCTGGTGATATCAGTTAATTGTTTGGCGTACGCCGCATTCAGGTAGTTTTGGGTGGCAATCTCGTCAGCGTCTATGAACGAGAACTGTATGGCGTTGACATAGTTCCAGTCGGTGAGTTGTAGCCTCATGGCGGAAAATCAAGGGAACGGAGGAGACGAAGGAAAAATATCCGGAGACGGGGATGATCGTTGGAACGGTCCTCGGAGGTGCAGAAGAGAGAGCCGAGAAAGAGGTTTGCGCTGACCGGAAAGAAAGAAATAACCGGGAATCGATGGTCGAACCTGTGAAGGAAGGAGTGATTCGATGACCGGATATAGACAAATAAATGGTGGAATGTATTCGAAGATTCGAGAGGGCCGAAGCTCGGAACGTTAAAGCGAACGAATGATCGTCGTCAAAGAATCGTGTCCGTAGAAAGGAGATCGAAGTATGGATTATTGAGATTTCGAAAAAAGACTGTTCCTATGAAGGAAGAAGAAAATCGACGGCGTCAACAAAATGACCGAGCGGAGGTTCCGAAGAAGGAATTAACCAAAGAAGTATCAAGCGTCGGAGTAGACAGTTGAATATGCGGAGGAAGAAAACGTCCGTCAGGGAAACGATTGAGGGAGGTCGAAATGGATGTGAATCGTTGTTGTAGGCCGTGGAGGTGAAATATCGGAAGACCGTTGGGATGTTCCGCGGAGGTGCGGAAATAACCGAGAAGACCGTCGGAATGTTTCCCGGGGAAATAATCGTATTGTCCGGAGAAACCGAAAAGAAAGAACCGGTGTGGTGGACGAAATGACCGAACGAAGGTGCGTCCGTGTCGAATGAGAGAAGATTCGAAAGGTCCGTCGGAATGATCCGCGAAGGTTCGTAAATAACCGAAGAACCAGATCGATGTAATTGACTGGTGTTGTGTGTGGCGTCGACGTCGGTGTTGGCGTCAGCGTTCCCAGATTAACCTAGGTTGGGTCACAATTGCCAGGCGTTGCGCTAAGCAATTGGCGTAGGAGTTGTTGGTTAGGCCGTGGAGGTAAACGGGGTAGATTGGTATTGCTCGGCGTTGCGCAGAGCAAGTGATGGATTATCGCGGAACGATCCTTGGAGGTGCAGAAATAACCGAAGGTAGTTTCGAAGAAGGGACCAAAAAAATATCCTTTGTCAAAATAACGAATGATTGTCGTTGCCGTGGTAATCGATCGTGGGTTGAAAAGAATTAACCGTGAAGAAGATTCTTGGTAGATAGACGAAATGACCGAATGGAGGTGTTCCGATGAAGGAAGAAGATAATCGTCGGCGTCAAGGGTGGCGTCGGCGTTATCAGTGATGGAAGTTGTTTGAAGTGGTGCTTAGCACTAACAAATGGGCGTCGATGGTCCTTGATGGGGATGATGGACGCAGAAGAAAAATATGGTTGGGTGATTGCAATCGGCGTGTCCGGTGCAATGGGCTTTCATTAAGGACGGCGGTGGTCTTTAGTTTGTAACTGCGAGTCCAGCGAGCTGGTTGTGGGTTACAAGGCTTGTGATAGCGAGTACACCCCCTGATCCACAAGCTGGGAACAGAAGGACGAGGTACAGTCCAGGGTGCGGCGCTCAGAAGGGAGGCGCCGCAAGAAACGAAACCTGGAGTGGAGGTCTAGAATGTGCCGCACAGGGAGCTAAGCACACAATTGCCTCTGGTGTTAACCGTCAGTTGAGGTGCTGATCGGGCGGAGATAGAGGGCTCTATAACCTGTTGTAACTCTAAAAATCGACCAAAGGTATATGATGTTAAAATTTAAAGAGAAGTGAGCTCAGAGAGACGCTCTTAATTTTACTATGTATTTTGCACCGTATCGGGGCTCTCTGCTGTATTTTACATGGTAGAGATCTTTCCTGGTTATTTGTTACCATCATCGTACCAATACTGCTGCTGTGTTAGCGTTGCGTTGGTCTTACCGTATCAAACCGGTCGTATACGTCATAAGACAGAGAACACATGATATTACCTAAATATCTGGATACTTGAAGTCATTTTTATCTCTGGAGGAGTATAAGTAACTTTTCAAGTGTAGAATGGATATAACGGCTGTAGAATGTACGTAAGTAGGGTACGTGTATTTTTGACCGACAACACCTACAGCGAATTTGGCAAATAGCCCGCTGCACGAAAGGAAAGTGGTGGGACGGCGCATAGGCGTGTGCATTAGTCGTACCATAACACCCAGGAGGGAACCGTTGAACTATTCTAGACCAGGTTCAACGCCCCCAGACACACAAAATTTGCAAGACTAGTAACCACCGAATAATGGGGAAACAGTCTAACGGATATATTCCTACAGAAATCAGAGCCGGGCTGGTTACAACGGTAGCATTGGCCTCACCACAGGAACCAAATTACAGCTCAACCGATTTAATTTATATAAGGGTCAGGGGACTTGCCAATCTCAACAGCCGCGTGGTTCCCACAGGAATAAATTTACCCAGTGGTCTGAACCCGAACAGCGTGCTTAAGTATAGTAAAACTGCGGGAGCCATGTTTGGGGAATCAGAATGTTTACAAATTTGCTTGGAAAAATCACCCACTACTAGTAAAAGCACGTAGATGGGGATATTACAAAATAAAATCACTCCTCACAAAATGTATTCATAATTTCTTTTAAACGCAAACAAGCAAACACAAACAAGCAAGTACTACCACCATGCCAAAAACACGTGGAAGACCAAAGAGAAACCAAGAGGATGACTCTACTGGAGACAAAGGCTCCGCCGACAATGAGTCTATGGCCGACAAGGGCTTCACTCCAGCGCAAATGGAATTCATTTGGACCATGATGGAAAACAGCAGGACTCCAACAATCGCAACTGAAGTACAAGAGGCCATCACTCGAGCAACCAACAATGGTGGGATCCCCAGATACGCCGGAGAAAGGGCCATAACACCAACAGAGGAGATCTTCAGGCAAATTCTTGAGTCATTCGGACTCAATAGGGCCACCACAAATGAAATGTTTCGAAACGGGTATTCTGACACCAAGCCTCTGGGATCTGGAGCAATTTTCCATCAAGTCACTGGTAAACGGGCTCAACAAGAACAAGTTCAACTTCTGTCGGGATCCACGCCAAGTCTACGTTGGTAGAGTCTTTGCTGACCCGCTGAAGCTCTTCCTGGCTTGGATTGAATTCCAGCCAATCATAGGCGCCAAAGCTACTCCGCTAGACGGGATGGCCGGCCGGCAGGCAGAAGAAAAGACCAGGGAAAGACTCCGATCTCTGAAAGAAGATGATAGCAATACCACTGCAGGGGACCTAACACTCCCCGCTACACTCACGACTATGACCAAAGTCAAGGAATTGGATGAGGGCTTCCGCGAGTATCTCCGGCATAAGAGGGGGGTTACTAAGACCTCTCTACTATACACAATCCAAAAGGAGCCCTCCATAACAGATACTGAGAGGAATGGAACTGTTGGGCCCAGTCCGTCTGACATGTATAGGGACTGGACTGAATATTCTATTCCATGCACGATACAAGATGGGTCCCACTGGATCAAAGACAACAAAACTCTCTGGGGGATTCTATTCAAATTGGTTGGAGCCGGCCCAGGTTGGTCTTACATTCAGGGTTTTGGAGCCGAGGAGCCCAAGGCGACGGGCGCAAGGCCTACTTTGCCTTGTACTCACAGGCTTACAAATTGACAAACGTCCGCCTTCTCATCAAAGAAAAGAGGGCTTTCTTGCAAACCTCCACATACAGCGGCGATATCAAGTACTATAACTTCAACAAGCACAAGCGCAAGTGGTACGATGCTAAGGAGCTCCTACAGCAACAAGATTCATTCCCATGAGAAGACCAGTTTGTAACAGACTTCTGCCACTCCATCTCCAACCCATGACTGGACTTCACGATCCAGTTAGTCCTGAATGAAGGGGGGGATATATGTATAACAACTTCAACAAGGTGGTTGCCATTTCACCCAAACTCTCGGGGTAAAGAAGATCCAGGCCAGTCAAAAGGGAGGACGGAGAAATGTCTCAGCTTTCAGGGGCAAATGTGGCCATAAACGCAACAACAATGGCACATCTCCCTTTGGCAACAGCCCCGGCAACAAGAAGCATAGGGGCGGGAATGCCCCAACTTACACCGGATCTCTTGAAGGCAAACACTATCCTCGCAAAATCTGGCTCACTATGTCCGCGGCCCAGAGGGCCCAAGTCAAGTTGATGCTTTCGGGAGCAACATCTTCCCCGGCCGTAAAATCTCCTGGCGGCAGCAAGACATCCAACGTCTTCTCCACTACCTCTCAAGGCGCAGCCTCTGCGATAGGGCCAGCCGGGGACCAATTCGGCAGCCACACTCACAAGAGGAAGAAGGCACAGCAGGAGTGATTCGCCAGCCGGGGCCTGTCGATACTATCCCGGGTGGGCTGGACGGTTGTTTCTATCAAGAGCTTGGGTTCACTGTCCTCTGCTGATACTGCAGACCGATGCAAGTTGGACAGCCATGCCGATACAACAGCTGCAGGATCCAATATGGTATTACTCGACTTGCTGGATTCTATATTGACCTATGTGGATGCTGCACCTTTTTCTGACACTTACTCACCTCTTGAAAATGTCCCTATTGCCTGTTGCGCTACAGCATGGACTGATCCAACAGATGGGATCACATATATCTTAGTGTTCAGACAGGCTCTGTACTTCGGGGATACTCTCTGACACAGTCTGATCTGTCCAAAGCAAGTTCAGGACTGCAATTCCAACAAGGTTGAGGATACTCCCTGCCGGTATGATTATTCCTCCACTCACGGGATCACTCTATGATCCGCTGATACGGAGCTTTTTATTCCCCTCCACATTGATGGCGTTATATCTTACTTTGACTCTCGCAAGCCTACCACGAAGGAACTGGCCGACTTTGAACACGTGTTGGCTACCGGTACACATACATGGGACCCCTACGCCTCCCACTTTGCCAATGAAGAAGATGCTACCAATGCTTCCTTCCCAAGAGTTGTTGCAGCCCTCTCAGGATGCTCGCCAGCTTGCAGGACTCTAATCACTTATTCCTCCACGATTCACCCCAAGCCACTTGGCACCGGCTACGACAAGTATTGGTTACTCCACCTCGCGTCAATCTGCATTGCAGTATCGGTATGGTGAAGATCATACGTCCGAGAACTGTTTCGCGGGGTTCAAATCAACTTATCGCGCGCAAATTTTGTGCATGATTTTAACACGGCAAACTTTTCTCAACACCCTGAAAGTTGTGAGTACACCGCGACCAAGTGGCAGGGAATAAATAAACTCAGCACTATTTCTGTGCGCATGATGCACTTTACTCTAATCATGATTAAAAATATTAATATATTTCAGTCTCTAGCAGAACCCAATTATTATTCCGTACCAACAACAATTTCTTCTATTCACGAATAAAAAAGAAATCTTTACTCAGCATTGTTAATTCCCTAATATAAAGCTACAGAATAACAATTTGATTCTGCTCTCCTAATTGTGAATTCTATTTCTGGACTATGATATTCCCTTTTTTAAATGTAAATTCTATTATGCTTGATTTAATCCTATTGCAACGTAGTACAATTCCTCCATTATTTCTAATATTCTCAATATTAAGTTCATAATTAGTAGTAGTTTTGTATTATGTGTGTACTGTTATTTTCTACATTAATTCAAGGGACAAATTGGCATTCATCGATGCTGTTATTTCCGGATCAATATAGACCTTCCTTTTCTTTTTCTTTTTGGGTCCACTACAACTACTGGAGCTACCACTAGTATTATTTGCATCGCCATGCTTATTGGTGTATCGTGTCGGACTTTTGATCCTAAATCTCTCCCTCATCATTTCCTCTAATTCCCTTCCTGTTTCTAGCTGATTGTGCAGCTTGACAACTTTGTTGCACAAATCACTGAACAACTCTTGTCCTTCCTCCATCCATCCATTTCTGCTTCCACTGACCGAATTGCAGATTTTTCTTCTTCTCTTGGAATCGTGACATCACCCTTTTGCTGCTGCTGGTTCACCCATACATGATGCTCATTGTAGATCCCTATCAACGCAAATGCTCCATCCGTTACAGAAAATACATCACTCAGCAAGTTCCTCTCCTTCCGTTGTTTGAAAGTGGGGTTTGTCAGATTGATTGCCGACATGATTCTTGTAACAAAATAATAAAAATCTTCATTTTCCGCGCGGTTATATTTCCTGTATTGAGGGTTTAAAATACCTGTATCCTCATATTCTGTGTCTTGAATAACTCCAACAGTACCACCAGGGAAGGTGATAGGGACTCAACCTTTGCTGTTATCAGCTGTATTGATTTATCATCTGTATCAACGGGTGGCATGTTAGTGGCATCGAACAAAAAATAGATTCCAAAATTCCTAATTTCAACAACAAATTCCCCAACATATATTTACCTATCCAGTTTTTTCTTGCCAATATTTGTGAGTTGTGCCTCAATGTAGTCAGTACTGTCCCTACTCTTGTCTTATAAAAGCTACAGAATGACGCCAGTGGAATATTCCGTGGCACCATAACCTTTTGTTTTTTAACTGCCATTTCTGTTACATGCGCGTTACCTCATCATCAATTGGGAACTTCATTGTATGATACCAATCTGTTTTTATGTATTCTCTTAGCTGCATGTCCACTGTTTTAGCCGCATCAGTCAAAACGTCAATATCGTTATCTGTTAGTATATGCGCATCTCCGCCGGTAAGTGTACTCACTTCATCTGGTGTGTTGTTGGCATTGCAACTCCCATCTCTCTGCATGGTTGCCTTCGTATGTTGATGTACCAATACTACCTTTCCCACACCCATATGTTGTTCCCTCTGCTGTTGTTGTAAGTGTTTGGCCACTCCCCGTGCCAATATGTTGTATGGGATTTGTTTTATGACACGGCTCACGACATCCTCCATATTGCACCACTCTCCGTTGGATGTTTTCTCTACCACATTGGTTTTTGTCCCTTCTTTCTGTTGGTTCATTACTGTAGTGGTGGGTGTTTTGGTAATGCTCAGTGCTGCTTTGTTACTCTGGTTGATAGCTGTTTGCTCTTCCATGTTTGGAGTGGTAGTAGTAGTGTTTTCGGTATCATTTTTTTATTGTTGCCCTTGGCTGCATTAATAGTTGTGGTATCACTGCCACACACTTTGTTAGTAATTGCTGTGTTTGTTTTCACTCTTCTTTTCTTACTGTTGTTGTCCCCTGTAGTTTGATGATCACTGGGACGGATGCTTTTTTTGTTTCAAAGGGCTTTCTCCTCTGATTTCTTGCTTTGTCTTGTCTTTCCAACAACATTCATTTTTGTCATTTTTTTTGTAAATACGGTGCCGACCAAGAATCATGTGTTTCCTTTTGTGTGGTTTTGTGTGTGTTGTACTATAATTTTTCAGGTTTCTTGTGTGTGTACAGTGTTTTCTGTTTTGTGTGTTGTGTACGGTGTTTTGTGTTTTGTGTCTTGTGTCTTGTGTTTCGTGTTTTGTGGTTTGTGTGTGAGTACGGTGTTTCCTTTCGTGTATGTGTACAATGTTTTGTGTGTAGACTGTTTTCTGTGGGTTCTGTACTATGATGTGCACCCTAACTTCTTCTGTGTGCTGTCTGGTTTGTGTGCACCCTTATTTTTTAATATAAGTAGTAGATCGCGTACCTGGGCAAGCCACCCCTCCCACACCATAATTTTTTCAAATGGGAAATATTTGATAACACTAAGGTTATGTATTTAAATTGTCTCGTCACCTGTAGAATCTCGTATACTGCACCAAACATACCGTCTTGTGTGCCATTTGGAAAGACAAACCACAACATTTTCTGTACTGTGTGTGGCAAAGTTGTTCCCAATATGCATTTGATGAGTCATGAAAAAAATATTAATGGCCTGGACCTGATACTGTGTGAGTCATTACCCAATAAGTCTGTTTGTGCCCTTGATTTGCACCAAAAATAACCTCTTGTGTGCCAATTGGTGAGACAGACCACATCATTTCCAGCATTTTGTGGGGCAAAGTTTTTGTTCCCAATATGCATTTGATGAGTCATGAAAAAATTATTCATGGCCTGGACCTGATACTTTGGGAGTCATTGCCCAATAAGTCATTTTGTGCCCTGGAATTGCACCAAAATACCCTATTGTGAGCCATTTGTAGAGACAAACCGCAACATTTCCAGCATTCTGTGTGGCAAAGTTGTTCCTAATATGCATTTGATGAGTCACGAAAACATTATTCATTGCCTGGACTGGATACTTTTGTAGTCATTATCCAATAAGTCAATTATTCATGGACTGGACTGGATACTCTTGGAGTCATTACCCAATAAGTAAGTTTGTGCCCTGGAATTTAACCCAAAATACCCTCATGTTTGCCATTTGGAGAGAAAAAACAACAACATTTCCAGCATTCTGTGGGGGGGAAAGTTGTTCCCAATATGCATCAGATGAGTCATGAGAAATATATTCATGTTCTGGACCAGATACTTTCTGAGTCATTACCCAATAAGTTAATTTGTGCCCTGGATTTGCACCAAAAATACCCTCTTGTGTGCCATTTGGAGAGACAAACCACAACATTTCCAGCATTCCGTGGGGGGAAGTTGCTCCCAATATGCATTTGATGAGTAATGAGAAATACATTCATGGCCCGGACCCGATACTTTGGGAGTCATTACCCAACAAGTCAGTTTGTGCCCTGGAATTGCACCAGAAATACCCTCTTGTGTGCCATTTTGGGAGACAAACCTCAACATTTCCAGCATTCTGTGTGGCAAAGTTGCTTCCAATATTCATTTCATGAGTAATTAGAAATGTATTCATGGCTAGGACTGGATACTTTGGGAGTCATTACCCAATAAGTCAGTTTGTGCCCTGGAATTGCACCAGAAATACCCTCTTGTGTGCCATTTGGAGAGACAAACCACAACATTTCCAGCATTCTGTGGGGAAACATTGCTTCCAATATGCATTTGATGAGTCATGAGAAATGTATTCATGGCTAGGACTGGATACTTTGGGAGTCATTACCCAATAAGTCAGTTTGCGCCCTGGATTTGCACCAAAATTAACCTCATGTTTGCCATTTGGAGAGACAAAAAACACAGCATTTCCAGTATTTTCTGAGGCAAAGTTGCTTCCAATATTCATTTGATGAGTCATGAAAAAAAATATTCATGGCTAGTAGGACCAGATACTTTGTCAGTCATTACCCAATAAGTCAGTTTGTGTCCTGGAATTGCACCAAAAATACCCTCTTGTGTGCCATTTGGAGAGACAAACCACAACATTTCCAGCATTCTGTGGGGCGAAGTTGCTCCCAATATTCATTTGATGAGTCATGAAAAAATATTCATGGCTAGGACTGGATACTTTGGGAGTCATTACCCAATTAGTCAGTTTGTGCCCTGGAATTGCACCAGAAATACCCTCATGTTTGCCATTTGGAGAGACAAACCACAACATTTGCAGCATTCTTTGGGGCAAAGTTGCTTCCAATATGCATTTGATGAGTCATGAGAAATATATTAATGGTCTTGACCGGATACTTTGGGAGTCATTTGGACGTTACCCAATAAGTCAGTTTGTGACCTGGATTTGCACCAAAATTAACCTCATGTTTGCTATTTGGAGAGACAAACCACAACATTTCCAGCATTCTGTGGGGAAAAGTTGCTTCCAATATGCATTTGATGAGTCATGAAAATTCTTCATGGCCTGGAATGGATATAGTACCCCCTCTTCCAGTGTAAACACACTACATTACTTGAAATACTGGATAGGATGAAAAATAAGGGCTTCTAGTAGACCCAATTTTCCAGTGTAAACATACTACAATATTTAAAATTGCATGATCAACATTATTCATAGTATGGATTGGACGGATGATGGAAGAAAAATGGTGTGAAAATCACTGATAGTCTTGGTGTTATGAATTTTGAATGGTAGCCAAAAATAGGTCTTCCACCTCAGTAGGAGTAGTACTTGTACCTATTGCCCATGGGGCTGATCCATCTGGGCTTGGACGGTGAACCTTTGTCAGGTTTCAAGGCAGGGCTCAAGCTACGGTTACCATCTTCTCTGCCTACTGCCCTGTTGAAAATGACAGGGACCTTGGCTCTGTTTGGAACCAACACTGTCGCTACTTCCAGGCTGAGGAAGACCTTCCCTGCCCCAACCCCTGTATCCTCTTCCGCCATGACCTCACTGCTGCACTTCAAGCATGTTCAGAGGTTGGTGACTCAGTCATCTTAGGGTTTGACCATAATTCTGATGTCCGCTCTGATGGTCTGTCCACCGAGCTCAAAGCACTTGGCTTCAAGGATGCTATCTTGACAACACACCCCTCAGCTTCCCCTCCTGCTACCTACAACAGGAATACCACCAGGACTCCTATTGATGCCCTCTGGGCTACTGAGCATGTTGAGGTCTTCCGAGCTGGTTACTGCTCCTTTGGTGATGAGCAGGGCATGGCCTCTGACCATCGCTTGCTTTGGATAGAAGTTTGTAATGGCAGCATCATGGGAAAACACCTTCCACCTCCTGTGCATTCATCTCTGCCTCGCCTGAAATCTTCCCACCCACATCTTCGGCAGCGCTATCTCAAGGGGGTGAAACATGCTTTTGTTACTGCCGGAGTGTTGGCCCTTTGGACCAAGCTTGAGCACCTGGTGGCTCAGTATGTATCTGGTGATACGTCTGTGCGTGACACCCTTATCACTACCTATGATGTTCTCCATGCAACCACTGCTTCCATCCGGCTGTCTGTTGAGCAACATCTTTGTCGTCTTTGCGCGGGCATGATCCCTTGGTCTCCCAAGCTACAAGTCTACCGTGACACAATTGATTTCTGGGGACGGATCGTGCAGCTTTGGCAAGGTGTCTCCACTAGTCACACCATTGTGAAGCGCTTGGCCCGCAAGCTTTCTCTATACAAGGTTGAACACTGTGATCTTGCCACCGCTGTCCTCCATTTGAAACAGGCTTATAAGCAATACTGTGCCATCAAACTTCCGGCCCCCTCTTGGCACGACTTCTTCAACCAAGGCTTGGTGGATGCTCTTCTTGCTGAAGGCAAGCCCCACAACCAGAGTGCTTCCCAGATTCAGGCACGCATGCGCAGAGAACGACTCCAAAGGGATCTCGGGCTCGCTGCTCGCTCCATCTGCTGTCGTCTTCATAAGACTGCTGTTCTGAAGGCTGTTGCAGTTGGACCTGATGGCACTGAACAAGTCCTGGAGTCTCAGTCCACCATGGTGCCAGCCATGGCTGCATCCAATGTTTGTTGCCAGCAACAATGCCTTGACAATCCCTCCATGTCCCCCTCTTTCATCCAGGCCTTTGGATACTTGGGAACTGGACCTGCCTCAGCTGAGGTCCTTGCTGGCTCCTACATTCCTCCTTCTGGAACTGACCAGTACCTGACTGAATTCCTTACTTGGCTTCAAGTGCCTGCTTCTATTCAGCATTTGGCTCCCTTTGATTATTCTGTCAGCCCGGCTGAAAATGCTGCTGCCTGGAACTGTCAGAAGGAACGCACTGCTGGAGAGCCTTCTTGTCTCAGTTTTGCCCATCACAAATCCTTTGCTTTGGACCCTCAGCTGAATTCCTTTGACACCTTGATGAAGTCTACTCCTCTGCTCGCTGGGTTCTCTCCCTCTGCTTGGCAGGTCATCACAGATGTGGAAATCTTCAAGAAACCTGGTGAATACCGCGTTGACAAGATGAGACTCATTCAACTGATGTCTCCTGAGTTTCAGATCAACAACAAGATTATTGGTAAACGCATTCTTGCTCATGCTGAACATGCCAATGCGGTGGCAGTTGACCAACACGGCAGCTGGAAGCATCACAAAGCCATCAACACCTGTCTCAACAAGAAGCTCATCTGTGATGTCCTCCGTCAGAAGCGGCGCTCTGGGGCTGTTGCCATGAATGATGCCAAGGGCTGCTATGATCGAATCTCACATCCCATTGCCAGTCTCACCCTTCAGAGCTTTGGGATTCCAGCTCATGTTTGTGAGGCTCTACTATCTACTCTCCAGCGTGCCACCCATCACATTAAAACTGGCTTTGGCAGGTCTGGTCCTGTGTACGGTGATGAACCTATTCCTCTCAGTGGGATTGGCCAGGGCAACGGTCTTGGCCCTACTCTGTGGGCTCTGGTTTCTACCATTATCTTCAGGATGATGTAGAACGTAGGCCATGGGGCTCATCTCCTCCCATCCCTATCCCTCCAGCTTGTTTCCTTGGTTGGTTTTGCCTTTGTGGATGACACCGATCTTTTCTGTGCTGGTGCCTCCTCCACTACTTCTGGTGAGGCCCTGGCTGCTGATTTCCAGGCAGCTTTAGATTGGTGGGCTGGAGGTCTCATTGCTACTGGTGGAGCTATTGAACCTGCCAAGTCCTTCTGCTACTTGATTGATTTCAAGTGGACCGGTTCTGGTTGGGACTATCGCTCTGTTGATGACATGCCAGGTGTTTTCACCATTACTGACAAATCTGGTGTCCGGTCACCACTTGATCGTTTTGAGGTTGATCATGCTGACAAGACTCTGGGTGTCTACATTTCTATGGATGGCAATGAGGAAGCTCAAGTTGCTCATCTGCAGTCCCAGTCCCAGTCCTTTGGATCTCAAATGAGGTCTTCCAAGTGTGAGAAGAACACCTCCATCTACACCTTCAAGTACTCCTTTTTTTAAGTCTTTTTAATATCCCATGCCAGTCACTCAGCTCAGTGCTTCTACCTGGACCCGGATTCTCCAACCAACTCTGGTCCCAGTACTTCACAAGGCCAGCATGTCTTGCAACTTCCCTCACAAGGTCTTCTATGGTCCATCTTCGTATCAAGGCTTTGGCTTCATTCACCCATTTCTTCTCCAAGAATTCAGTCACATTGCTACTCTGTCTGTGACTTGCAGACCGGCCGTATTCTCCGGCTCACAGCTGAAGCCTTTTGGCTTGAGCTGGGAATTCCTTTCCATCTTGGCATTACCCCCTACCAGCCTTACGCATCTTATATCACTTCTTGCTGGTATACGCATGCGTGGAAGTTCTTTTCAATGCACCCTGTGAGTTTGGTTGAAGACTTCCCTGCACTTCCTCTGCTTCAATTGAATGACTGCTACCTCATGCAAGCTTTTGTCACTGCTGGCTTCCAAGGCGCAGACCTGTCCCTTCTGAATCTCATCCGGATGTCCATCAAGGCAATCTCCCTTGCTGATATTTGCACTATGGATGGCAAAAGGCTTTCTCCAATGGCCTTCCAGTTGCAGTCCTCAAACCATCTTTGCAATCATCTTGACTGGCCTTGTTGTCCTCCCCCGTGGCTTCCACCAGCTTGGCTTCTTTGGCAAAGCGCCCTTCAAAAATCCTTCTTACCACCGTCGGCCTTGCCTTCTGATAGAGCCATTGACCCCTCCTTCTACCTGGGGCATTGGCTGTCATTCGAGTCCTCCTCTTTGTGGCCTTGGTTTTTGTCTCCGTCTTCTGAGAGGCTCTTCTCCAAATGTCCTACTGGCTGGAGGGTTGGTTCTTCTCAAGGCCGAGGCCAATACAGCTTCACCACTACCATTCTCCCCGCCAAACCTGCCTGTGCCGACACTCTTGTCTCTCTCCTGTCAAGTGGGAAAGTGTTTCGAATTGTAGGTCCATCCACCTTTGTCTCACATCCACCAGATGAGGATTCCCTCACCTATGATCCGTTTGAGTGTCTCCCAGCCACCCCAGAGGATGCATTTGATGCTCTCCGCGCTTCTCCCCGAGTCCTTCTTCATACATACTCCCTTCCCCAGGATGGGTGCCAGGCTCTTGCCGATGCCATTCTGAGTGGCACTTCCAGTGCCGTCTGTGATGGCTCTTATGACCCTATTCTACTCCGAGGCACACCTGCATTTATACTATCCCCCACCACCTCCACCAAGTCTCCCTCCTTTTTCCTCACTGGATCTAACCTTGTCAGTGGCTCACCCAAAGATCAGTCTTCCTACCAGAGCAAACTTGCTGACATCATTGGTGTCCTCACCTGCTGTATGGCTCTGATGGATCTCTATGACGTTGCCTCCGGCTCACTCACCATCGCCCTTGATGGGGATACGGCTCTTCAACAGGCTCAGGGAACCTGGCCCTTGGCTATTTCCCAGAAATTGTTTGACTATGTCTATGTCATTCGCAATATACTCTCTGCTCTTCCAATCACTGTCAAATTCAGGTGGGTTCAGGGTCATCAAGAGGGGCTTTCTCTCGACTGGTGAGCTCTTTGCAATCTTCAGGTTGATGGCATGGCCAAGGCATTTCTATCCTTGACTCATGCCGCCCCCTACCATTATCCCCGGCTTGTGTTTGAGCCCTGGGCTCTCTCACAGAACGGTCTCAAATGCTCTCGATTTGACAGAGATGCCTTGCACATTCTTATTTCTGGCCCTCCCCTGCTTCACTATTGGCACACTCACCAAGACATCTCCATTCCACCATAGTTCCCCATTCCACCCACTGGTGTGGTCATCACTCTCCTTTCAAGCGCCCCCCTCCTGGTATGCAACGGTGATTTCTCAAGTTTGCTTCAGGTTGCATTGGTGTTGGCAATCAGTTACTCCATTACCAGCACCAGGATCATTCCAGATGACCTCTGTGTGCCCAGGATGAAGAGAAGGTTTCCCATGTGCTTTCATGTGAAGATCCAGGGGCTCTCAAGCACAGCTTGTCTTCCTTTAGGGGTCCATTGCAGCAGCGCCTTACCACTGAGCTTACAGAGCCCTCCCTGGCTCTTGCCATTGTGGATGTTACCACTAGGGTTCGTCAAGGTTGGCGTATCCACCCTTCATCATACTCCCCTGCTATTGCCTCTGCTGTCCGGGCTCAGCGTCATATTGGATGGCACAACTGGTTTCTTGGGAGATGGTTCCCCCTCTGGCATCAGATTTAAGATGATTACTATTCCTTGATTGGTAGCAAGCATTATCCTTGCCGTTGGGCTACTACTGCAGTGATTCACCAATTCTTCCTCACTTGCTGGGATCTCTGGACGTATCGGAACAAACAGCTCCATGGCACTGGAGGAGTGCTTGAGGCTGACCACCACCAATCTCTCAATGCTTCAATTTTGTCAGAATTGGCCATTGGCTTAGCTGGTGCTCTGCCTCAATCTCACTCCCTCCTCCAGATTCCCTTCCAAGTGCTTCGTGGCTACACTCTTACTGCAAAGCGTCAATGGCTTGCAACCATCCAGCTTGCCAGGAGACATTATGCAGTCCCTCCCCAGTCCCAGCAGCCATATAACCAGGAGGCTGCCTTGATGAGGGCTTGGTTGCATAGTGCCTAGCCCTGTGTGTCATTCTGGCGCACTCAATCGTGCTTCTCCAAGTGCCGCTCCAAGTGTGGTTCCTAGTGTCTCACCAAGTGTAGCACCCAGTGTCTCTCCTAGCACCGCCCCCAGTCCTGCCCCAAGTGTTTCACCAAGCGCGGCACCAAGTGTGTTTTCTAGTGTCTCCCCAAGTGTTGCCCGTCACACAAACGAGATTCAGGGTTATTTTGGAATCACGCGCATATTTGGGTCAAACTCCACTGGTCCCCCTTTGTAATTTCACCCTATTTATTGAAATTAATGTCGAACTCATAATATTTTGATGCACATTGCATTTTCCTACCCCACTGGCATCTGTTTCCGAATTAGTGGCATGTTACTGAATTTTATGCCTGAAACAAACAGTGCATGGTCACAATTTGTCAATCTCAATTGTTTCTTCATTTTTTATTGTTATTACTGGCTATCATACTAACTATGGTGACGACACCTAAATATCAGGTTTATTGTGTACGTTGCTACCGGGACTCTCCTCTGATCACTATAGGTAGGGGAAAGAAGAAGGTTACCAAGAAGCAGAAACCCCCCTCATTTACAGCGCAACTAAGAAAGAAAACAGGAGTAGTTGTTTCTCCTAGTCTTTGGGACCATATTTTGAATGACGCATCATGCTATTCTTATTTCAAGCAATCTTCAGGGCTAGTAGATTTTGCATCTTGCATATTCATTAGAAAATTGAAGAAGGTCGAGGATGCTACTCAACAATTAGGTCTAACGAACACCCGTAACGGTCCACAGAGTAGTGACGGCACATTACCAGAGGTGCTCGACAATCAAGTTATGTATGACCCTTCTGTCGAACTGATTGGGCGTGCCTTGATTGGTCGGGAATTAACAAACATAGAGGATGACAATTATTCTGTTTCCAATGACAATTTTTTCTTTCCTAATGATGATGATGAGGAAGAAGGAAGTGAGAGCATAGAGGCCCTCCACTCTTTGAGTGTCAATGATGAAGAAGAAGGCAACAACGTTGATGTTGACAATTCCCATCGTGATTCAAACACGACAATTACAACACCCAATGTAGGAAGGAACATATCTGACAAACTGAAGGTCAAGATCAAGTTAATGAAAATCATGCGGAATCATAGCATACCATTAGTTGCAGAGAAGGAATTGTATGAATGGGCTATCGAATCAGAGCGGCTTAATTTATTTTCATGGACTAAAGGCAATCTCATAAAGACCAGGGCAAGTGTCATGAAGGAGATTTCTGCAACTGTGCCTGAAATAAAAGGTGATGGGTTTGAACCTCATCTTACTGACTGGTGTTCTAAGAAATCACAGAATGCTGATGTTTCCAGCCGCAAATAAATCTATGTCCGCTCTTTCCAAAAAGCACTTCATTCCCTATTAACGAATGTTACTTTGGTGAAGGAAGACAATCTGTCATTCCCCCATGCTGAAGACCCCACCTTATCAGTCCATTATCCAGAACTTCAAGGCAATATTGATATTGACAAACTCCATCACGGTGAATGGTGGATCAACACTTGGGAGAAGAGATGCAAATCTGGATCAAATGAAATTCTGGTTCCTATTATTCTCTACATGGATGGAATCGCAATTGACAATAGTGGTCAAACCACTCTTACCCCACTGAACATGACTCTTGGCATATTCAACACCCTAACTCGAAACTCCCGGCCGGATGCCTGGGAGGCTATATACTATCACCCAACATGTCCAGGTGATAAAGGTGCAGAATCAATTGACAATGTGAACAATCTTCACTCTGGCCTTTGTTTGGCTCTTTCTTCTTTGAAAGATGCCTGCAACCAAACGGAGGGTATTGAATGGTCTAATTTGCCGTGGAACAAGAAGAAATGGTCTGTTTGAATGAAATTTGCGGTTGCTTATTTCATAGGTGATACTCCCCAGCACGACCAACTTTGTGGACATTATCAAACGTTGAATTCAAAGATGATCTGTAGGCATTGCAATTGTCCCAGAGCACTTGGTATTAATGCTCGTGTGAATGTTTTGAAGGTTCCCGTTTCAGTTCAAACTGGTAACATGCAAGTGTCTAAGCACCAAAATGGGGAAGAGTACCAATCCATTCGGCTCTGGAATATATCTGATTTTACTGCTCCAACGGTTGACAAAGGAGTGAATGTTGAACAGTATTTCAAAAACATCTCTCACCATGATGTACATAACGGCAACGTTTTTTATGATCTTGATTTGGGTGAAAACCCACATAATATTCATCTAGCGTCGCCGGGAGAGAGACTCCATATGCACCAACTTGGTTGTGCAAAGCGTGCAGCGGAGATGTTCCGCGAGGACTTTTTAGGCAATAACCAGCGGCTTCTTGGTGAGATGGAAAGGTTAGCCAGTTACTACTGTGGTGCTGTTCAGAGACAATCTGATCGCTACTTCCCATTCCCACGAACCAATTTTTCAGAATCAATACATACAGCGAAGAAGGAGGGGTAACCAGTACATTGGAATGCTTTATATTCAGATGCTGTCACTTCTGTCTGCTGGAGGTCGTCAATTGTTGTTGTCTCAAAAGACGCCATCCAATCTTGAGAAAAAGAGCAGAAAGTGTGAAGACAAAATTGACCGACGTATTTACGCCATTGAGTTGTTGTTGGGTATGGAAGAGTTCCTAAAATACGCTGGAACGTTTGACGAGGTTTTCAAACAAGACAAGAAAGGTGTTTTGAATGTTGACAAAATGGTTGTTCTTTTCATCAACTGTATAAATAACAATCTACAACGAAGTAAGGGAGAGGGTAACAATCTTGTGAAGAATCACATGTATTTTCATTTATCACAGTACATGAGATTATTTGGTCCTCCAACTGGATGGGACTCTGCTGCAAGTGAGAGCAATCATAAAACTGAAGTTATTAAATTCCTTTCGTGCGTATGTAAGGGAACCACAAGCCAGTACTTGAACTTACGTAGATTCCTACGTACTTTACAGTACTACAGCTGGAAGTGGTACGATACTACCGATCGAGTCATATGCACCTCTGTAAGCAAGATTGGAGTATTCCTGTAAGCAGGATTGGAATATTCTTCTCGGAGACCGAATGACCAGGAAGGCCCATACTTTCTGTAAACAGGATTGGAATATTCTCATATCTATGGTAAATGACCGGGAAGGCCCATTCTTTCTGTTTTCACGACCGAAGTTCGATACTCAAGATCAGAAGCAAGGTTCTTTCACAACCGAAGTTCGATACTTAAGATCGGAAGCAAGATTCCTTTTGTTTTCATGACCAAAACAAAGTGAATTGCCTGGTTCCGGTATAGCCATTTTGATACTCCCAATCATGTGTTTCGATACTCATGATCAAAAGGGAGGTGCGAAGAAGCTTCTTGTAACAGCTGTTTTGATGAACACGATTAGAAGGAAGCTTCTCATGATATTAATATCATAGCAGTTCGATAGCATGTGATTCTACAGTGCTGTACGATTAGTGGTGTACTGTATTCATCACTGCACTAAAAGAGATATCATGCTCTCCAGCAAGATTACTCTCTTATCTTATACTTTTAACATTCAACTGATTTATATCCCAAAATTCACACTAGTTGCTACCAACTACTTGTAATCTACATACTAAGGTCTGTCTCGCTGCAATCTGAATAAGTCACAGCAAGAAGGGATCTGGCGTTTCTCTAGCTTCGCCTGTAGTCCGATTATCCGTTGCCGAAAGTATCCAAACACAATTGTCACGCGTAGAGTACAATCGTTCGTCTACTAACACACTAACGCAGCGTTGCTGTTCTTCAGAAGCCTTTGAATCAGACTCTCAACGAGTCGGATTCAGAAGGAAAATAATAGAAGTGAAGGCTCCTGCTAAGAGAACTCAACAAACCAAGTCCACACTAATCAAGCAAACTTGCAACCAAGTGATGGAGTATCGAACTATTGATCAACTTGACCGTGAGTTTGATTTGTTCGAACATAGGCCCATAAGCGGACCAAATCATCCTAAGGAGGGTGGTTGGTCAGCTGGGTCTTTGTTTTGGATTGGTGTGATGAATGGTCTCCCTTACATGAAGTGGGATGAAAAAAAACACAAGTATATTCTGGTTTCCATCGGATGTTCTCAAATTTTGTTGCGACGTGGTCCTTCCGGCTGTGGGCACCAGCACGCTTTTTGGAACCATAGAGCACAAGAGGTATGACAAATATCGTGAGATGAAATTATTGTTTCGTGCCCACCCACTGTTGAAGTCTGATTCTGGACAATTGTCCAATGTATGGTACAACTAGGCTAATTTTCAACTCGACCTCCTTGATGGGCATGGACTGCAAGTTTATCCATGTCAGATTCTGTGCCTGCTTTACCTTGAAGGTCCTTTCCCCGTGGGTAGCTCCGTTAGTGGTTTTGAATTAGTGCATGATGGTTATTATGACGTTGCTCGTTGCTTTGTTTCTGCAGACCCCATACCGAGCAAGAGGGATAAAGGAAAAAACACCAGCATGCATTGGTAAAGCAAGGTGAGTTGCAGAACAAATTGTATTTGTTTGACTGCAACGCCATTGAGTCCAAAGCTGCCGTTGTTAGAAACCATGGTAGTCCTGACCAATACTTTGTCCTGGGAAATCGTGAGCTATGGTTGTTTAATTTCCGTGAGACAATGGCTGCATTGGAAAAGAAGAATTTAGAATCAATAGTACCAGATGGTGAAGACAGCACATGACTTGAACGAACAAGTTTATTATCAGTGATATTTGTACTTAAATTGATTTACGTATTTTTCATTTTCCACTATTCTGCAACGCCTTTGCAGAATTTGCTTTTTTTTTGGAGGAGTACTTGTAAATTGTTCTTTGTAAAGTTGTGTATTTATGGTTTTTGATGTACCCCCCTTTTCATGTGTATTTTGCGTTTTTCCATTTTCTGCAATGGTGTTGCACGGAATGGCCTTTTTCCGTATTTTCAAGGGTACAGTCATCCAATTCCGGTTTTGTTCAAAATGGTGCAATTGCGCTTCAAAATATCAGCAGGAAACCAGCAGCAAGCAGCGGCATTTCCAGCGGCGTTATGGACCAGCAGGAAGCCAGCAGGAAGCCAGTAGGAAGCCAGCATGAGCTGAAGTAGCAGGAAGCCAGCAGTGACCAGTGGCGATAGGGTCTAGCGAGAGCAACAACAACAGCGAATAGCGAGAGCAACAGCAACAGCAACAGCAACTAGCTGAGCGGCTTTGCGGTTGGATCGCTGTTGTTGATTTGTTGTCCTTGATTCATCCTGTGGATTTGTTTTGATTGTTGTTGCTGTTGCAGATCTATAACACTATATAATAATGGAACAAAATGGGTGAGTATCTATTGATGTAGTACTAGTAGAGTAAATAATAACAACAGAATGATATAATTTACATGCCACTGACCTACACTGTTGGCGTCCGATCAATTTGATGCTGACAATTTGTTGTTCCAATCTGTTGTTCCACCTCAAGGGAAGATTCGTCACACCTCTAGTATTGTTCCGATTTGAGTTCCGGTCCGATGTTGCAGCCTCCAGGGAAGAAGACGACGCACCTCTAGCGACACCAGGAAAGATTTGCCACACCTCGATCAATTGTTACGATCCGTCCCTATGAAAATAAGAAGAAGAAATAGAAGTGAGGAAATACAACATCATCAGCAATGCAACAGGTGGGCATCAATGTCTATCTATCTCACGTTGTTGCCTTCCACTTGGCGTTGCCTTCAATTCGAATTGTTGTTGCCAATACCGATATGTTGTTGTCGATATGTTGTTCCGACAATCGTTGTTCTGACAATCGTTGCTGCCATTGATTTGAAGAAATCTTATTCCTATGTAATGAAAAACTGGATCTTGTTCCTGTTGATATAGATAAGCAAGGGATGCAGATTTTGTGCTTTCAAGATGTCTATGTTTGGGTCGCGAATCCAAACAAGAATATCTTTCAGCAACTAATCACTTGTCCGATTCTCTCTATTGTCCTGCAGTACAAGGCAGTTACTTCGCACTAAAATATCTCGAGCCTGAATCAGCCGGCCTAATGCTATTAAGTCACTTTGGTGGGATTCCACGTTCTCGGACGGAGCGCCAATCGTACAAGTACGGTAAAGCAACTCTGCTCTTGATAAGTCCGGGTAAGATTATGAAGGGAACGAGTATTTTTTGCCTCCCGAAAAAAAAAATCACACTGTAAAATCACACTGTAAAAATTACTTTTGTGTGTGTGTGTGTGTGTGTGTGTGTGTGTAACACTGTAAAATTAGGTTTCACTGTGTCTGTGTGTGTGTGTGTGTGTAAAAAAATTACTTTTCGCTGTATTTTTCGCTGTGTGCTGTGTGTGTTCGAAAAAAAAATCTTCGCTGTGTGTTCGAAAAAAAAAATTCCATACTTCAACTTGTGTAGATTTCTACACACTTTTTGTACTAGATAACTCCTGGTATTGAATTCGTGTAGATTTCTACGAGTGTAGATTTCTACACGATTTTTGTACCAGATAACTACTGGCATTGAATTTGCGTAGCATTCTACGCCAGTAAATTTATACACGATTTTTGTACTAGATAATTACTGGTATTGAATTCATGTAGGTTTCTACGAGCGTAGATTTCTACACGTTTTTTGTACCAGATAATTCCTGGTATTGAATTTGCGTAGGTTTCTACGATTGTAGATTTCTACACGCTTTTTGTACTAGATAATTACTGGTATTGAATTTGTGTAGGTTTCTACGAGCGTAGATTTCTACAAGATTTTGATACCAGATAACTATCACGCGCTACGTTTGTGATAGCCTCAGTAGCTAACCTACTTGTAGTAATGGATGTGAAATGCTTGTAGCTCATTAGTGGGTTGGTGGGTTAAGCAGGGCTAGAGGGGGATCCGGAACTCTGGTGGTATTACCCAGAGGCCGGTCCCTTAGTTTGCTTTGCCCACACACACCGGCGTACAGTTGGGCTTAACAGCGTGGGCGGTTAAGCCTCTGGCTGTTAAGCCTTTTCTGCCATTGGGCCATAAGCCACCGGGTGGGAACGGCGTGGAGAGCGTGAGCGCGAGCGTGAGCTTGGAGCGTGAGCTTGGAGCAGAGTGAGGGAGGGAAGAGGCGCCAGGGTGCCTCAAAGAGAGCTGCCAGCAGGGGTGGGGTCCGCAGCCGGAACCCATTCCTCGGGCAGGAAGGAGTATGTTCCATTGTTGAACATGACAGAGGCAAGATTCTTGAAGATGGGGAGGGATTGCTGATGTAAGTAGCGCATCATGCAGTCACTGTGCCATCTGGCAAGGAGCTTGATGACATTAGAGTCGCATTTGCCCTGGAGCAGGGCCATGGCCCCACCCACGCGGAGGGAGCGAGCAGAGATGGCTGCCGGGGCAATGCCAGTGGTAGGGTAGAGGGTCTGGGCATAGACTCTCATGGAGGAAGTGACAGTTGCTGCGCAAACAAGGGTGAGGACCCCATTGTCGAAGTAACTGGCAAGCGTGAGGGAGGGACCGAAGGGAGAGCTGGAAGAGCAGCAGCTTCAGAGGTGAAGGACTTGGCGCGCACAGGCGGCAACGGGGCAGCATAGTGAGTCACCACTCCTGGCATGCGCCACTACTTCCCCTTTGTCTCCATTTTTCTGGGTGGTGAAGGTGAGGGTGACAGAGGTAGCAGCTTGGAGCTCATGCGCAGGGCCATCGTGGTGGACGATTTTGGAGTCAAGGTAGAAGGAGACGTCCTGTAGGTGGAAGGCTTGGTCATCCATGGTAGTACCAGCAGTGTACTCCCCAGGGCGGAGACAGAAGAAGAAGGCAACGCAGATCATGTTTGAAATGGCCTGGCAAGAGGGGGAAGGGGACTCGTGGTATGCAAAGTGGAGGGCATGCATCACAAGGGTGATGGGGACCGGCTTGACCCGGGAGGGGGCCGGGTCCAGCTTGGCATATGCCTTGAACTGGGTAGTTAGCTGGAAGTCAAGACTGCCTGTGGAGTCAGTTCGAGGGTCTTTGGACCCCAGGCGGGCGAGCGTCTGGCCCACTGACCTGATGGTGTCCGATACTGTGCAAGATCGGATGGGCTTGTGGCTACGTGAGAGGTGGCCATCATGGAGTCGTTTGGCAAAGACTTGGAGGATGGGGATTGGATCCTGAATGGACTGGAGGCGCGGGTCAAAACCTTGAGACAAACAGAATTGAACCCATTGTTCCCAATGGGCATCCTTGCGCTTGGCGTAGATCTCAGAGACTGAAGCTCGCATGGTCTTCTGGACAGCGCTAAGGTCAGCGTGGAATGCATGGGCGGCCGAAGGTGGCATAAGGTCCAGGGCAAGTCCTGTGGGTAGGTTGTGTTAAAGTGATGTAGCAAGGCAGTGTCAGAGAGGTCAGATTGAGAGAGGAGGTCAGCCAGGTGGTTAGCGCAGCCCGGGATGTAATCCCAAAGGGGGACATAGTGAAAGAGGCGCTGGTGCAGAGACTGGAGCCGGAGGAGGTAGGCTGCAGGGCCTGTGGTGGTAGTGGCGCCTTTGCGTTGCCAATAGACAGCTGCTGTGTTGTCATAGCAGTTGTGGGTGGTGCGTGCGTGGACACAAGCAGCCTGGGCCAGAATATCATTGTGGGCAATGGAACCGGCCAGCTTGAGGTCACTGTTGGTGATGGTGCCCTTAGGATTGTCAAAGGAGACGAGCTGGGTGGACACCCACTTGGGGAACGCATGCCGCCACATGACTGGCTGCATGGCGCCATTGGGAAGGGGGACAAAATGGATGCCCCCTATGCCCAGACCAGAAGCATCGCAGGCGCCCAAGGTGGCAGGGAAGGTGTCCGGCACGAGTTCGGCAATGGAGGTAGGCCGGTTGGAGAGATCATTGGCAAGCCATTGGAAGTCGCGAAGGAAGCTGTGGACTCGCTTGGTGAGCCGGAGGCGCTGCCTGCCTGGTTCCTGGTGGCGGAAGGCTTCTTGGAGAATGGAGAAGAGGCCAATGGAGCCAGGAATGGCCAGCGCCATTGACCGGAGTTCCCCAAGGACTTGGTGCCATTGCTTGAGGGGGACATGGCGCTGGGTGGGTGAGATGGAGTGGAGAATCTCTTGTAGGCGGGCCACGCGATGGGGAGGAAGGCTGATGGTTTTGTTGACGGAATCGATGAGCCAGCCGAGGATAACTTTCTTAGTGGTCCAAGTGGCGTCCCCTTGGAGCATTTTCTTGAGGGAAGCAGGCTCCTGCCGGAAGGGGGGGTCACCAGTATCAAGGGGCCGGAAGACTGTGTCGAGGGAGCGGAAGAGAACGCGCTTGATGGCTTGGCGTGTCCATTGGTTGCCTTGGGCTAGGCCACAGAAGTCATCCACATAGACATCCCAGTAGCGAACCGGCAACTTGCTGGGGCTGGTGCTACTAGGAGGGGGCAGGGGCGGGTTGGAGGCAGGAGCGAGAGGAGGAAGCGGCGGATGGAGGGTCAGAGCGGGTGGCTCAATGGGAGGCGCGGCTGGGATAGTCTTAGAAGGGAGATCCAGCCGATGGGGGGTGAGCCGGGCCTCGGCGAGCCTGGTGGCAAGAGTGGCATTGGCCAAGTCTGCAATGGTTTCAGTGAAGGCACAGAAGTTGGGAGGGCTGGATTTCCACCCCATAGGGTTGGTGAGGGGGATACCAATCAGCGGAGCTTCGCCAGGGCGAGAGGGGAACAGGACCCCTAGCTTCATGGTGTCGTCTGGGTGCAAGCGGACGCGGTAGAAGCCATCGGCGAGGTCAATTTTTGACATGTACACTGGACCAAACCTGTTGTTGGAAAGGTGCAGTTTGGTGAGGAGTCGCGGGAGTGTCCGGCCAAACTGCATGGCGTCCAAAGGGGCAAGAGGGATGGTGTCTTGGTTGACGTCCGAGTAGATGTAATCGGATATCATTCGTGGGCGTCAGCCTCGTTGGGGTACTAAGCCAAGGGGGCTCAGACGGAGTCCGGGAAGGTCTTGGATGAGGCTGGTGGGGAGAACAGTCCATTGTTGCTTGTCCATCATGTCAGCATACTCCTCGCGCAGGAAGTCAATGCCCTGGTGGGAGGATTGGTGAGGACCCCGTTGGAGGGCAGCTGCAATCCGAGGTTGATCCCAAGAGGGCCCAGACATGGAGGCGGGGGTGCCCTCCATGCCATAGCGGGCAAGGAGGCTCCCCGCTGGATGGGGGATGGTGGCGACATCAGGATGGATGTCACCCCGTCCTCGGATGGTCCGGATGAAGTCCCCCCAGCTAGTGCTGTTGTTGTAGACAGTGACAGCCTGGTGGATGTGCACGTCCAGCCTGTCGATGGGGTAGGGGGATGGAGGGGGGAGTGGTGCCAGGACTAGGGGCTCGGGCCTAGGCGTCGGCGTGGGGTTGACTAGGAGCTTGGGTCTAGGCAATGGGTTGGTGGGGTTGACTAGGAGCTCGGGCCTAGGCAATGGGTGTGCAGTGACGAGGAGCTCAGTCCTAGGCAATGGGTTGGTGGGGATGACTAGGAGCTCGGGCCTAGCCAATGAGTTGGCAGTGACGAGGAGCTCAGTCCTAGGCAATGGGTTGGTGGGGATGACTAGTAGCTCGGGCCTAGGCAATGGGTTGGCAGTGACGAGGATCTCGGGCCTAGGGTCATAACTCATCAAATTCATAATGGGAACAACTTTGTCACACAGAATGCCCAAAATCTTAAGGTTTGACTCTCCAAATGGCAAAAATGATGAGGGTATTTTTCGTGCAATTTCTGGGCACAAACTTACTTATTGGGTAATGACTCCAAAAGTATCCGGTCCAAGCCATGAATACATTTATCAGGACTCATCAAATGCATATGGGGAACAACTTTGTCACACAGAATGCTGGAAATGTTGTGGTTTGACTATCTATATGGCAAACATGAGGGTATTTTTGGTGCAATTACAGGGCACAAACAGTCTCATTTGGTAAGGACTACCAAAGTTTTTGTACGAGGCCATGAATGCATATCACATGACTTAAGAAATGCATGTTGGGAACAGCTTTTAAATGCATATTGGGAACAACTTAGCCACACACAGTACAGACAATGTTGTGGTTTGTAGATACAAATGGCACACAAGACAGTACGGTATGTTAGGTGCAGTCTACGAGATTCTACATGTGACTAGAGGATTGAAATACATAACCTTAGTGTGATCAAAAGTTTCCCTTCTGAAAAAATTATGGCGCGGGAGGGCTGGCTGGCACAGGTACGTGATCTACTTCTACAAATATAACAGCGCGCCCAAGCCAGGGCAAACAACATAGTACAGAACCCACGGAAAAACTCTACACACAAAACATCGTACACATACTACACGAAACACCGTAGAAACACACACACACGACACACGACACACAAAACACGACACACAAAACACCGTACACAACCCGACAAAATTATTAGTACGCACACAAAACCACACAAAAAGAAACACATGATTCTTGATCGACACCGTATTCAGAAAATAAAATAAAAAAATATGAATGCTATCGGAAAGACACAACGAAACAAAAAATCCGAGGGGAAGACCCTTCGCAACAACAAAACCATCCGGCCCGGTGATCATCAAAATACAGGGGACAACAACAGTAAGAAAAAAAAAGTGAAAACAAACACCGCAATTACTAACAAAGTGTGTAACAGTAATACCACAACTATGAACGCATCAAAGAGCAACAGGAAAAAAAATTGTACCGACAACACAATTTCTACTACTACAAACACGGAAGAACAAAACAACATCAACCAGAATAACGAAGCAGCACTGAGCATTACCAACACAACCACTCCTACAGTAACGAACCAACAGAAAGAAGGAACAAAAACCAATGTGGGAGAGAAAACATCTAGCGGAGAATGCTGCGATTTAGAGGAGGTTGCGGAACTTGTCATGAAAAATATCCAATATGACAAATTGGCACAGGAAGTGGCAAAACACTTACGGCAACAAGAGAGGGAACCACATATAGGGGTGGGAAAGGTGGTAATGGTACCTAAACAAACGGAGGCAACCATGCAGGGAGAGGGGACTTATAATGCCCTCGACACAAGAGAACGAGCAGTAAGTACAATTACAGACGAATATGGGCTTATAAAAGACAACAATATGCTTAAGGCTTTAAGTGATATGACTGAAACAGTGGACAAGCAGCTAAGGGATTACGTCAAAAAACATTGGTACCCCAACATGAAGTTCCCTATCAATGACAAGGTAACGGCGCATGTAATACAAAGGGCTGTTGGAGCAAGTGCGGTTATGAAGCCACCAAATATTCCACTTGCGTCATTCTGTTCCTTTTACAGGAAACGAGTAGGGACAGTACTGACCGCATTGAGGCACAACTCACAAACATTAGCGAGAAAAAACTGGATAGGTAAATACAGACGGGAGAATTGGTTGTTGAAATTGGGAATTTGGGAATCTATTTTTGGTCCGACAACACTAACATGCTGCCCGTTGATACTGATGATACTTTCGTACAGACGATTACAGAAAAGGTCGAGTCCCTGTCACATTCCCTGGTACTGTTGCAGTTATTGAAGACACAGAATATGAGGACACAGGTATTTTAAACCCTAAATACAGAACATACAAAGACGCGGAAGATGAAGATTTTTATTATTTTGTTACAAGAATCATGTCGGCAATCAATCTGACAAATTCCAATTTCAAACAACGGAAGGAGAGGCACTTGCTGAGTGATATATTTACTATAGCAGATGAAACATTTGCATTGGTACTGATCTACAATGAGCATCATGTATGGGTGAACCAGCAGCGGCGAAAGGCTGATGCCACGATTCCGCGACAAAAAAAAAATTCTGCGATTCAGACAGTGGAAGCAGAAATGGATGGATGGAGGAAGGACAAGAGTTGTTCAGTGACTTGTGCGACAAAATTGGCGAGATGCAAAAACACCCAGAAACAGGAAGGAAATTGGAAGAAATGATGAGGGACAGATTTAGGAACGAAAGTTCAACAGATTACACCAAGAAAAATAAGCATGGCGATGCAAATATTACTAGTAGCAGCTCCACTAATTGTAGTGGACCAAAAAAGAAAAAGAAAAGAAACGTCTATATTGATCCGGCAATAACAGCATCGATGAATGAAAGTTTATCTATTGGTGAACTAATGTAGAAAATAACAGTACATACATAATACAAAACTACTACTAATCTTGAACTTAATTGGGAGAATATTAGAAATTATGGAGGATTCGTAATACGTTGCAATAGGAATAAATAAAGCATAATAGAATCTACATTTTAAAAAGGGAATATTGTAGTCGAGAAATAGAATTCACAACTAGGGGAGCACTATCGAATTGTTATTTGGGAGATTAATATTTTAGAATTAATACTGAGTAAAGATTTCTTTTTTATTCGTGAAAAGAATTAAGTGTTGTTCGTACGGAATAATAATTGGGTTCTGCTAGAGACTGAAATAAATTATTTTTATTCGAGAGTAGAGTAATGTGCATCACGCGCACAGAAATAGTGCTCTGTTAATTTATAGCCCGCCACTTGCCCGCAAATTTCAGGGTGTCCAGAAATAGTACCGTGTTAAAATCACGCACAAAATTTGTGCGCGAGAAGTAAATTCGAACCCCGCGAAACAGTTCTCGGACGTAAACCCCACTGTTGGTGGCAGAATACAGCTGAAAGAAGCGCCAGGGACTTAAGAAGGGCCATTTGGTGGATGACGTCTAAGAAGGGCAGTCCCAGAAGATGTTGGGCGTTTTGCGGGATGCTAGTGGCTGGCCGGATGAATCTTATGGCATCAAGTGATCCTTCTTTAATGGGAAGGATAAGCTTTGAATTGGTCCACAGATATACTCCAGACATCACTTTTCACATGGTCCATGACTGGTACGACTGTATTTGGTGGTACAACCTGAATGGGAAAACAAACCGGTTGGGCCGGGGGCTTGGCCCATGTGGAGATACTTTTGGTGGCGGTGACTGCCACTACGTATTATTTAAGACCGGAAAGGTTCACATAACAAACAGCACCCTGGCTATATCTGAGGAAGAATGGTGGCACCCGGATATCCTATCACAGTTGGAAGCACACAACAAAGAAATCAATGCAAAGATAGGTGATGAGGTTAAACCGTCTGGCACTTATCTGGAGAATGAACTTGGCGAACCTCCCTTGGGCCTATTCAATGGCAAATACGAGGGCGAGGATGAAGTACTTATGGCTGAGGCTGAAGCTTCTTCTCCAGACGTTGATGACTTAACCGACAAGAACGATCTTGAGGAATATTTTGGAACTGAAGTGTTACTCCAGATAGGGTACCAATGGATCTGGGGACAAGTCAAGGGTCGTTGCAGGTATACAAATGGAGTGCTGGTCGGTGAAAAGAACAACAATCCACTCCTAGATTCGAGGTCTTACGAGGTCTCTATGCTGGACGGTTCCATCGGAATCTACACAGCCAACATGCTTGCTGAAAGTATCTATTCTTCTGTGGATGACGAGGGGCGCATGTATTGTCTGATAAATGAGATCATCGATTTTGAGAAGGACGCGGAAGCCTTCTTATCCATCGAACAGGCTACTTAGTATACAACAAAATCCGGACAAACTAGGACCAAGAAGCCAACGACTAAAGGATGGAGGTTACTTTCAGCTGGAAAGATGGTACCACATCCTGGGCAAAGTTTAGCATACAAAGTGCGAAGTATCATGTTGTTATGGTACGTACGTAATCAGTACTGTCTATTGCGTGTATAACCTCATTTAACCCTAATGCTATTTTGGCTATGCCCCATGCAAAAATTCACCTCCGATAAGAAAATAAATCGCTTGACAATCTCAAAGCAACAGCAACGACCATGTACCGTAGCGGATTGGGATCACATTTTCTCTGTGTTTCGTCTCGACAAAGCTTTCTGATTTACGACCATCCATTACAAACCGGACACCATGATCCAACGCCACATGCCGAGAAACTCAAATCGACGAGCGAGGCGCAATCGGAATGCGTCGGCGGCTGGTATTTTTGCGTTGCGGTTCCCGACAATCGTCGTCATCGGTATCCTTTTCGTCCTCGTCCTCGGCGCTGCGACGCCGTGCGTAAGGGCTCTGGTGGTCGGTCCACAATCCCATGAAAGCGCCGTTTTGTCTGGTGCCACGGTCGGACCCTACCCACTGCTAACTCTGTCAGTCGTTAGTGGTGACTGCCCAATGGAGACCGATCACTCACACGGTGCCTCCGATCCCGGGCAATCTCTTCGTGCCAAGGCCCTGGTGTCGGCAACCCCGAACCCAACCCGAACCAAATCCACAACGGTAATCCGGGCGATGGCTGCGTGGACATTGGCCACAACGCCAGTCTTTCTATCGATTCCGGCGTCCGCGGCGACCATGGTGCCGGCGAACAACAATGCTCCCGTGCAGATCACGCAGAAAGGACATGGCAACGATGCATCTGCATCTGTATCCTCCGTGTTGGTGTCCTCCTCATCCCTGTCCACATCGTCTTCGTCACCGTACACGGGTACGCCGTACACGGGAGAGCTGGTTGATGCCTCCCGTGCGGCACTGGTCGCCCTGGATTCCGGTGTGACCTACATGGACCTGAAGGATGGAACCGGGAGCGAAACCGCGTCCGAGGGAAACCGCGTGAACGTCCAGTGGGTACTGAAACGATCCAACGGATACACCATCGACGCCTCGGCCAACCACGATGGGGTGCCCTTCATTTTCGTGGTGGGTGCTGGGCAATCCCCCAACCCCAAATCCCGCGCCATTGCCGGTCTCGACGAGGGCATCCGCGGCATGCGGGTCGGCGGGATCCGCCGCATCGTGATTCCGCCGTCGCTGGCCTACGTGGAGGGCCTGAACGACGATGGGTCCTCTCCAGGGCCTGTTCCACCGGGATTCGGTCCCAAGCAACGGATCCGGCGGGTAATGGAAAACCGCATGGATGTTCCCGATGAATCGTTCTTGCTGGACGTCAAGCTGACTCGGATTCAGTGAAGACACGGGAAAGCAGAGGACGGAAACCATGGCCAGGTCAACAGAGGAGCACCGCCAGGATGAAAGAAGCTGACGGGTCAAGAAACACATTAATGACTTTGCAGCGTTCCAGAAGGAACCAAATGTATGTTTGTTTCTCAGTGAGGACTGCATCTCTGGAAGAAAGTCCGCCTGCCTGCCACGCGAAACGCTACCTCTGCTGGCGAAGGATTTTGTTCCAGCACACACGCAACACACTGTACTACAGAAGTGACAGTCTCCAAGTGGCATACAATTCCAATACCACGATATCCACAAGAAGTTCACCGAATTTTGGAATAGTTCACAAGTAGGAGTAAACATGGTTTCACAAAAAAAAATACGATTTATTTACGTAACCACTCATACTTCTCTCAAGACCCCAAAATGCAATCCAAGTATAGGTCCTAACTTTCAGATCCGTTAGTGTCCAAGAAAGTGTGTAGATTGGAATCGATCTTGTGTTTGATCGATCAACATTTTTGCAGCAGTTCACATTATTTTTTAGTGTGGCTGAGTGCGAGGATTTTTCACTCCAACACAACATATTATGTACCGGTACGAGTACGAATACTGTTCTTATCCTACGGTACTCTAGTTTTGCTCTCGTGAGCTTGTTATTTCAGTAACACGTTTACACGTGTAATCTACTAGGTAGGTCTAGTAGTATTCAGTGATTTCAAGTATTAGTATTTAGATTTGAAGTATTAGTATTTAGATTTGTGAGTGTTTTTCATATAAGATGATTACTCGGATCAAACCTCTATCGGTGCACTATTAGCGCACCCTTACTGTTAGCGATTCAGCAAGTCGGCTCGCTTATTTGCCTGTTAGTCATACATGTGTTATCTCATTCGTGTGTATCTCTGAATGTCCGTACGTCTGTACATTTGCTACCGGCGCTTTTCTAGAGTCCCCGTGTCTTCGTACTTGTAGTATTAAGTACTTGTAGAAGATACCTTAAGGGTCGGTCTTTTTATTTGCATCTCCACATGCATCTCCTACATAAGGAGAATAGCTTTACCCCACCCATAAGTTTAGTGAGTAGATCTGCAATATTAGTTTCACCGGGTTCCTTGCCAATCCGGATAATCTTTCCCGCAATGCATTCGCGCGCTTTGTGGTAAGCGATACTCGTCCACTGTTGTGCTTCTTCTTACAAGGGCTTTCCGGGTGTGTTACATTCTTAACAACCGAGTCATTGTCACAATACATGTTGGTCGGTCCTTCTATAGGTATGCCCATCATTCTGAGCTTATACCGTAGGCCTTCTACCATTTCAATTGCAATCTTAAGTGCCACAATTTCTGAGCCAAATGTGGATGTTTCAACGGTTGTTTGCCTCTTACAGAACCATAGGATTGGTGCCCTGTTATCAAAGATGATGATTCCCGTATGAGATCTCCTAGTAGCCTTGCAACCGGCGTGGTCGGCGTCCACAAAGCATGTGGTAGTTACGGCCTTTCCTCGTGGCTCAGGCATATCTGGAGGAATTAGTTCCCCCCGTTCCGGATAAAATTCAGCCCAGTCACATTGGTGGAATACTGATTCATCAAGTTCTGGGATGGAGCAGTCAAACACCAACTTTGATTTGCTGTAATTCTTTAAGTATGCAAACAAATGAAACAATTGGTTTAGATGCCCTTCTCGGGCCTGTGAAAGATACTGGGACATAAGTGAAACAGGCATGACAATATCTAGCCTTCCAAGTTCACATATCCAACGGAGTCTACCTATTAAACCCTGGTAATAGTTTTGTTTCTCCGGACCAAGTTCCGGTGAGGCGTCGATTTCAGGCCTATATCCAGTTACCAATGGTGATTTTGCAGATTTTGGAAGTATCTTGAAGGCATATTGCCCTTTACTCAATTCCTCTTCAACAGATTTAACAGCTTTGGACGTATACTTAGTTGAAGACATGGACCAATACTCAGCCCCATCAACGGACGTGTTACCAATGTCTGCCCGTAGATAGAAAGTGGGTGGTTCAATGGTCCCATCCTTCAATTTGAATTGCCTTTTGATTGCATCCATTTGGAACTTCGGATCCATTCCACATACAAGGATATCATCCACATATGCCACACAGTATTTGTAACATGCCGAGCCATCTTTCTTTATAGCCAGCTGCATATATACATCTGGATCCACTTTGCAAGACTTATATCCAAGTCCCCTTAAGTGCTTGGACAGATGAGATCGAAATGATGCGCCTGCGACTGGTAAACCATATAGGGCCCTGACAATTTTGCAGGGCCTTCCACATAACTCCAGTGCGAACCCTTGTTCCAACGTAGCCACTGTGTAGTATTTTTCCTTTATCGGTGCGGTTAAGTATGCGTTTTGGATGTCGGCACTTAAGACCTCAAGGTTGTTAAGTGCAGCGACTAAGAAGAACATCCGGACCAAATCCCTGCTGGGCACGCTTGAGTAAGTATACCCCCGTGATATTCTGGGCACTTTATGCCCGTCCCCAACAAGTTGGGCCTTCCGGGTTAGATCTATTTTCACGTCAAATACCATGTGCATGGTGATTTTTGTATGTGCCACCGGTACTTTGTCCTCGCCGTTGAACTCAAAGGCTATGAAATTGTTCTTCATTTCTTTTGCAATAGCCCGGGCCCAATAGTCACTGCCAGATTCTTCATCTATCCTTCTTGCTTTGGCAATTGTTTTCAGTAATTTAACCCCATACTTATGGGATTTGGTCCAATATTTGGTCTTGGCGCTGGAGATAATCCAATCTTCCTTTCGAATTACCCGATAGGCCCACCACTTAAACGCTGGTTCATCTATTATGCCTTGTTCTTTGGCAAATAGAGCCGTTTCAATGGGGAAACTTTCCTTCATGTCACTTAATTTCGCCCAAGAAGAAGTTCCATCTTTCCAACTGACCAGGATTCTCTGCCCTTTGGTTGTTGGCTTAGTCCGTGTTTGTCCGGACTTAGTAGTGATAGTTGCCTGCTGTATTGTCAGAGCCTCCTTACCTTTTTCATAGTCAAGGAGCTTGTTCAGGAGACAGTACATGCGCCCCTCGTCATCCACAGAGGAATAGAGATTCTCCGCAAGCACATTCGTTGTGTAGATCTTGATGGATCCATCTGGCATAGAAACCTCGTAGGATCTTGTGTCTAGGAGTGGATTGTTATTCTTTTCTCCAACTAAGATCCCACTTGCGTCCCTGTACCGGTTATAAACCGTACCGCGAATCCATTGGTCCCCTATCTGCAGTAACACTTGGCTTCCAAGGTACTTGTCATGATTGTCGGTTAAATCATCAATGTCCGGAGAAGACGCCTCTGGCTCAGCCATAAGTACCTCGTCCTTACCCTCATATTTGCCATCGAATAGGCCCAAGGGTGGTTCTCCTAACTCGTTTTCCAGGTAAGTATCCGAGAGCTTCACCTCATCACCAATCCTTTCATTAAGTACTAGTTTGTTGTGTTCCTCCAACTGCAAGATAGTGTCTGGGTGCTTCCACTCCACTTCGGATATAGGCCGCGTGCCATTTGTTACGTGTACTTTTCCTGTCTCATACAATACATAATGACAATTGCCACCTCCGTAGGTATCTCCACATGGGCCCAGCCATCATCCGTATTTCTCCGACTTATCCTGTAGGTTGTACCACCGGATGAAATCATACCAATCGTGGATCATGTATGGGGCTATGTCCGGAGTATATCCATGGACTAACTCAAATCCGGTCCTTCCCATAGCAGATGGATCCCCAGATGCGGTGTTACTTAACCTTCCGGCCGCCAACATTCCACAAAAGGCCCAGCACCTCCTTGGGCTTCCTTTCTTAGAAGTCATCAATCGGATTGATCTCCTCAGTACCAATCGTGTATCATGTATGGGGTTATATCCGGAGTATATCCATGGACTAACTCAAACCCTGTTCTTCCCATCGCAAGATGGGTCCCCAGATGCGGTGTTACTTAACCTTCCGGCCGCCAACATTCCACAAAAGGCCCAGCACCTCCTCGGGCTTCCTTTCTTAGAAGTCATCAATCGGATTGATCTCCTTAGGTCCCCTGCACTGTGTTCTGCCGTATTCTGCCACCAACAGTGGGGCTGTATGTAGGTTTGGCGGATGCGATACTCTGATCAAAGCCTAGTCCATCCAGTGCTGTGTGTCTCATGATTTCCTTGGGCCTTTGCCCCATCAGTGACAAGATGTTCCGGTATTCCTACCTCATTTATGAAGCAAGATAGCCCATCGTGGCATCATTTCTCCCCTCTTACTGGATAAAATGTCACGTATCCTTTCCCATTGGTAAAGATCTGTGCATCGGTATCATTCCAAATGATACTCGGTACTTTGAACTTCATAGTATCAGCAAACCACCGACCCTTAAGTACTTTTCTGTTTCTCCACTTTTGGGTCTTTAGCCTGCGGGTGATTAGTTGCGTAAGGTTTCTTATGCCTTCCTGGGTAGTGACCTTAATTGTTTCTTTGGCCCTCTTAACACTCCTGATGTTTAACACTCCTGATGTTCCACATCTTTGCAATGGCTTCTGAATCATATCTTTCCACTTTCTCTGGAATCCTTATCGGAGGTCCCCATTGTCCACACCGGATAAACAATCTCTTCTCTAGGGAAGTTTCCTTATCTATCACATCTTGCTGGCGTCGGAGTAATTTTCTTTCTTTTGTCCGAGCTTTTGCTTCCTTTTGGATGGCAAGCTCTTCCTCTGTCAGTGAAATCGAAGTTTTGGTTGAAGTAGCTGAAATTTGGAGTATCTCCGAGCTTTCTCTGTCCCTGGTACTCTTAACAAAAGCTGAGTGTAACCGGTTGCCGATCTCTTGTTGAGTATACCCTGACCGTTGGGTTCAAGTGGTACAGATCTTCTGTAGGTATCTGAGGCGGTACTCTTGGTGTTTTACATTGATGTGTATAGGGTTGTCTGTGGATTGTATCCAAGACTCACCAGTGGTCCCAGTCGGTCCTCCTCCTGAGAGGGCTGCCACCACTCGTGGGAAGGATGCGTTGACCGCTTCTTCATCTTCTCTGAAGTGGGGGGCGTATGGAACCCACGTATCTGTATCAGTTGCAAGGACTTGGTCACATGTATCGAGTTTACGGCGTGTTGGCTGGTGAGTGTCAAAGTATGATAGAACGCCTTTGACTTGCAATGGTATTGTCAATTCAAAACCTTCAGACCAAAAGATGAGGCTGTGGCTGGAAGAATTGCAGTATCTTCTTGGTGTGTCTTCAACCACATTTAAATTGCATTCTTGGATTTGGTTTGGGCATATCAGACTGTGCTGCAGTGATTCTCTGAAATAGAGGGCCTGTCCGAATACCAATATGTATGTGATACCGTCCGTTGGGTCTGTCCAAGCAGTAGCACAACGGGCAATAGGAACATCTTTCATTGGTGAGTACACGTCTGAAAATGGAGCAACATTAGCAAATGTCATTATAGAATCCAGTGGATCAAGTAATACCATATTAGATCCTGCTGCAGCCGTGTCCGCGTGGCTATCCAGCTCGCACCGGCCTGGCTTAACACTGGATGACTGGGTCATCTCTTTGAGATGGACTATCGGCCGTCCTACCCAAGGTTCTATCTTAAGGCCCGGCCGGCGAATCAATTTCCATTCCCGTTTCCAATATGGCTGTGACAGCCAAACTGGTTTCCCGCTGAACTGGAGCTATTGGGTGGGTTTGCAGCAGTGGCTGCTGCCACTTTCGATTGTTGATTGCCCCCACTATTGCTTGCATTCTTTGCTTGTTTTAGCGCTTGGACTCTTTGTTGCTGCTCTTGAGACATGCTTAACCATACTTCTCGTGGATAGAACTTGCATTCAACGGGCCCTTTGTAGGTCCCTGGTTGTGCTTTCGGACCACCACTACTATTGTTGTTGTTGTTGCCTTGTGGCTTGTTGGAAGAGAAGTTGCCGTGTTTGTTGTCTCCTTTCCTCTTTTTGTTGTTAGTGAAGGCTGACACGTTCCTACCCCTCTTGTTTGGTTGATTCTGGAGTTTCTTTACTCCAAGTGCCCGAGTACGATACACCAAAGCTTTCTCAAAATTTGCATAAAAGTCAGATCCTTCTGTAATTATGATTGGGATGGATTGCTCTAGTCGTACATCCTGTAGGGAACGTATGAAGTCATACACAAACTGATCCTCAGGTGGGAATGCCTTGTATCTTATCAAGGTTTGCTTTGCATCGTGCCATAGCCTCTTGTGCCTGTCAAAATTTTAGTGTTTGGAATCTCCTGTGTATACTGATTCCCGGATAAATTGTCGTTTGGTTTCAACAATCAGCTTTATGTTGGTCTCCTCATATGCCTGAGAGTAGAGGGCAAAATACGCCTTGCGTCCATTGCCTCCTACCCCGTTTTTGGTCCCAAAGCTTTGTATATAGGACCAACCGGGGCCGGATCCTACCAACTTAAACAATATCCCCCAAAGAGTATTGTTGTCTTTGGACCAATGAGAGTTGGTGTGGATCGTGCACCTTATTGCATACTCAGTCCAGTCGAAGTATGCGTTGTCTGGGCCCGGGCCGGCAGTTCCACACCTGTCGGTTTCTCCAACTGTAGATTGTTTTCTTATTGTGTAGAGTAGGGATGTTTTGGTGACGCCCCTTTTATGCCGGAGGTATTTGCGTAAGTTCTCATCAAATTCCCTGAACTTTGACATCGTAGTCAGTTTGTTGGGTAGTGTCAGGTCCTTTACCGCTGTATTCTCATCGTCCTCCTTTGTAGATCTCAAGCGTTCTCGCGTATCTATCTCGGCTGTTGGGTCCTTTATCCAGTCTACTTCGGTGGCCGTTGCGCCTATTATAGGCTGGAACCTAATCCAAGCCACAAATAGCTTCAGTTGGTCCCCAAATGCTCTACCAATAAAGACCTCTTGTGGATCCGGGCATAGATGGTATTTTGCCTTGCTTAACGACCCTAGGAAAGACTTGGTCCCTTCGGAGTTAAGATCTGCAATAGCCTTGGTGTTGGAATATCCATGTCTGAATATCTCATTGGCTGTAGGTCTGTTGACTCCAAAGGACTCGAGGATCTTCCTGAAACAGACTTCAGCTGCTGTTAGCGCCCTCTCCCCTGTGTAACCAGGGATGACAAGATTGGTGTCCACCCTTTCCTTGGCCTCTCTTGATGTCAATGATAGAGATAGGTTCCTGTTTGATAGCCTTGCAACCAAAGATCTTGTAAGTTGCTCAAGCTGTTCCGGGTCCAACCTTGTCGTTACCAATGGAGGTAGTATGCCCTCTAGGAGACCACCTGCTTTGACTGCCTCCGTTTCTTCCGCCGCTGCCGCGTCCGCTGCTGCGGCTTCTGCTGCTGCCGCCGCTGCGATTGCGGCCAGTTGAGCTCTGGTTGGTGGCGCCATGGTGTTGTTACGGAGTATGTTGTAGGAATTAGGCTTGTAATAGGAAGATTGTTAGCTTTTGCTTTCGTGAGGAAGCTGTAATTGTGATTTTCTGAGTTTTGCAGCAACTTGTGGAGTATTTTATTTTCCACTCGCTTTTGCTAGTAAACAGGCTCATTTCCACGGTGTGAGGAATGATTCCTATCCGAACTCTAATTTTCAGTTCCCCAATACTTAAGCTCAATCATTGTTTCCCTTTTATCAAAACGGTATCGAATATTTGTTTGCCTCTTATTAAATATTTGGTTCGGCATTTTTTGCCATTTCTATTTTTTTGAGTTTGTGTTTATCCAATACTGGGTATGTATATTACCTCGGCTGGTTTTGTCATCATATCGTTTGTATACGTGTGAGTATACTTGAGCTCCTTTCTTTAGGAATCAAATTTGACTCCAATCTTATTTGTTTTTGAGGTCACGTTCTGGAGGTCGCGTGCCTTTCTTTATTAACGGTTCTTTTGTAGCCGTTATGTGACTCCTAGTACTGAACACACGTACATCACATTATTCCCAGCCGGTAATTGGCTGTCGTAGGTTTTGACACGTCCCTTTGCTATCCCCATCGATGGGGATCTCTTGCAAGTGTCTCCTTTCATAGGTGAATAACAATCTTTTGGTGTTCTTTTCTCCCTTACAAACCTCAGTAGAAGCCACGGGTATTAGCCTGGTGTGCTCTGCTGCGCTAGTGTTGTTAACCTTCTAAGCGCCTGAGTCTCTTCTGTTGGGGAGGGTCTTTAACATCCAGTCTTTAGCTTCAGACGGTGATTAACTGATGATCAGTCGGCAATCAGCTTTCATTTTGTTACCCAGACTCTTTGAGTCCATTTGGGTCTGATAAACTCTAGTTTTGCTCTCGTGAGCTTGTTACTTCACTAACACGTTTACACGTGTAATCTACTAGGTAGGTCTAGTGGTATTCAGTGATTTCAAGTATTAGCATTTAGATTTGAAGTATTAGTATTTAGATTTGTGAATGTTTTTCATATAAGATGATTGCTCGGATCAAACCTCTATCGGTGCACTATTAGCGCACCCTTACTGTTAGCGACTCAGTGAGTCAGCTCGCTTATTTGCATGTTAGTCATACGTGTGTTATCTCATTCGTGTGTATCTCCGAATGTCCGTATGTCTGTACGTTTGCTACCGGCGCTTTTCTAGAGTACAGTACGAAACCTCTAGTAATTTTCAGCCTCGTACCATGTACCATACGTAGGAGATACCACAATTGTGGTAGTTAACCTGTCACTACTGTGGCACGCAAGTAGAAATTGCTACGCTTAATGGTACATACCTTTAATGACTAGTATTCCTACTGTTTTTCTCTGTCGAAATACCACTCAAAAAACAGAGGTATGGGGTGAATTTCCATACAGCATTGTTGCATTTTTAGTGGTATAAGACTCCGTGTAACTCTTAGTAAGGAAATACCACAAATACCACAAGTACTTCAGATCACTGTTGTTCCTTACTCTTTTTCTTTCTAAAAAATCTCCCCAGAGGTGCTTTTCGAATCGCTAAAATTGCTTATTCACCTAATCGTCTTGCTCACTTTAATATCGAATATCGAATCGAATATCAAATACCAAATACGAGCAACCAAATACGACCAAGCAAACAGATGGTGACTCCCCACAGCACTGACGCTGCAAACCTAGTGCTTATGGAAGCGGATGCTGAGCAGCAAGATGAAGAGCAAGAGCAAGCCACCGGAGGAGGACAAGGACAAGGATCAACTGGGGAAAGAAGAGGATCAACTGGAGGAAGAAGAGGATCAACTGGAGGAAGAGGACGCGGATCGACTGGAGGAAGAGGGAGAGGACGCGGATCGACTGGAGGAAGAGGACGCAGATCGACCGGAGGAAGAGGACGCAACGTAGATTGACTGGAGGAAGAGGAAGAGGAGGCAGATCGGCTGGAGGAAGAGGAAGAGGACACAGATCAACTGGAGGAAGAGGAAGAGGATGCGGATTGACTGGAGGAAGAGGACAAGGAGGACTAGCAGCTTTGCGTGTCAAACCAGCGCAAGCAGCAGCGCAAGCAGCAGCAGCACAAGAATCAGCAGCAGCAACAGCAGCAACAGCAGCAGCAGCAGCAACAGCAGCAGCAACAGCAGCAGCAACAGCAGCAGCAGCAGCAGTAGCCATACTAGTAGCTGAAGCAGCTCGGGCTGCCTCCATCTTCAATGGAACAGGACGGATCCCTGGAGCAGCAACAGCAGCAACCGCAACAACTGCAACAAGAAGGACACGCTCTGCTCCAAGACCCAACCATATCCTCCCCATCACTGAAAACTCAATCAATGCCCCAACCCAGCTAAAGAGATACTACACTATCTTTTGCAACTTCATGGAGCACAAGGCAGGTCACGAATTTGCTGATATCAAAGTATTTACGCTTGATGAGAAAGCAGCAGTGACACCAGAGGATGTCTACAAATTCATGGCTTTGAAAGCATATGGAAAAGAGAATCCTACTGGTAATGACAATCCAACCTTTGGGAGATCTTCAACTTTAGTGTACTACAATAAGGTTATCTCCCAATTTATGGTATCTCAATCAGCATGGTGTGAGGCAACTCTAAGGGGGGATCCAACAAAATTGTGGCATGTTAATGACCTTATCAAAGCTGTTAACAAGAAAGAAACTAGAGGCAGTGGAGTGCCAAGCTGCGCTGACTGGGAGTGTACTTCTGAAGAGTTTGTGCAAATAGTGGACATTATTTTCACCCAAGGACATCTGATGGAAAATCTGCGTCACCCGGCAATGCTAAAGTTCCAGCTCCATCTTATTGCTAGAATGGCCGACATGGCACATGTGCAGAAGAAGAACTTGCAAAAGAGCCTACGATTCCCACAGTATCTTTGTATTATATTGAAATAGTGTAAGAATGTTCAAGATGAAAGGAACTGTCCCCAACAGCTACTAATAGGATCAATGAATTCAAAGTATTGTGTTTTGGTTGGGCTGGCTGTGTTCCTAGAGAAGTGCCTTGCTTCTGGGTAAGGCGTTACTAGTCAGTGGCTATTCAGTAATGGAACAGCAACCATTCCTACTGATGAAGAAGACTTGCAGGACAAGGATGCATGCCAACAAAAGCTAGCAGATGCAGATGCAGTGATCGCCTGTATTAAGAGTGCTGTCTTCAAAAGAGATGGACCAGGTAAATTGGGAACACGCTCTATTCAAAAGTATGGTACCAGCAAAGCCTGAATGTCAGGGGCAAAGTATGAGGATGTAGACTGCCGTGCAAGATGGAAGAATCCCAATATGCAAGGCAGGTACACAGCAGTTCAACTGGATTGGCCTGATATCACAGTAGCTGTGAAGCTTTGTGGTGGAGGTCCCTGTATTTACAAAGCGACGGAGGGCAGTGGTGTGACAAACAATTGACTAGGGAGTGATGTTGTGCCAGCAATCAAGGTCCAGTTTGGTCCTGGAGTTGCTAGGGTTCTTGGGCTTGCATTGCTGTGGGCAACATTTGATGCGCATGCATCAGATTTGGTCTCTCCGGATATTAGGCACCAAGTCACAGCAAAGTACATCTAACTTAAAGCTGGACTTGAGGATGGGGTGAATCCAGCAAAGAAGGTGATGATCTTTGCATCAGAGCATGGTGGGTGTGTTAGCCTTGATGAAATAGAGGATAGCATGGATGATTTGATGACGTGGTCGGGTCAGTAGTGGAGGAATAGTATCTAGGCCAAGCTGTCATCTAATCAGGTAGAACTTGGGGAGCTGAGGAACTTTGTCATCACTAACATGGCTCAGCTGAGCCAGCAGAATAAAACAATCGAAAGGCTTATTTGTCACCTAGCTGCAGCTCCAGCGCGCCGGGTTGGAGGGGTAGTAACACTTGGAAGTCACCCAACTCGGCTTGACACTCCTCCCGGTGTGCAGCCCCCAGCATTGCTGGAAGACTGTCTAAGGTCCTTGCTGTGCTCTGGGATGAGTATGTGAATGGAATAGGAGGGAGGAAGCCTGCAAGGAAGTTCAGCCGGCATGAGGGCGACGTCAACAGATACAAGTACTCAAGGCGGCTTGTTGTTTGGAGGGTGATTCGAAAGCTCTTGGATCGGGGGCTCAATCTTGCAATGGCAATCAGTCCGATTCACTCTGTGTATGGCAATGTAGCAATAAATCAGCTCATCAACAATCTTCAAAAGGATGAAGGCCATGGAGGGAACAACAGGCTGTATCGGTAGGCATTGGCATTGACATTGGCATTGGCATTGGTGGCAGCGTTTAGTTTATTGTTGTGTGTTGGTGTGATTTGATGGTACGGCATTGATCTTGCTGGAGAGCAAACCCCCCTTCTTTTTGTTGCTAGAGGGGATTTGCCCTGCAGATTTTAGTGTAGTGTAACACATTGGTTGGTACCTAAATCCACTTGTAATGAAGCTTGTCCTGCTTGCTCTTCTTTGTATCGATCCATTGTCATCTCCTCTGTTTGTATCCCTCTGTTTGTATCCATTGTATCTTCATAATTCACCATTCAATTACCGTTCTATTGTCATTCCAAGTCAAAAAATTAGTAGAGTATCATGCTGGCATCCAAATGTGGTAGTATTCATACATGTGCGCCCTCATCATCCCTTCTATTGGAGGGGAAATAGATGGGTCAGCGAAGGGCCGTCAGCTCGATTTTTTGTGTCTTTGTCACTCGTGGGGGCTGTTATTTGCCGTATGATTGCCATTTGAACACCCTTCCCAACCAAAAACCAAGTAG